>OU015771.1:25547428-26194040 GCA_907173295.1 Fagus sylvatica
TAAGTCAAATATACATATAACTTGTCCCCTGCTAAAAATATGTCTCCACCATCGAAAACACGATTAATTAAAGAATGTCTTAAGTTTCCAATCAAAGTAGTTGCTAACTAGTGCGATCGATACATGCGGAGGTTTATCAAAAAAATTATAAAGATAATACCTAGTCAAATATTTACAAAGAAATTAAAAGTCAAATTAGAGAACTTTTAAAAAAATGTAACCTAATAAATTAAAAAAAAAAAAATTAATCATTGGGGTTACTTTATTCTAATAAAATAGTGAATTTAAATGATTTTAATTCACATATAATCTTCAATAATATTGTAGTTCACCCTCTATAAAAGAACCATGAAGAAATAACATTTGACCAAAAACATGATGACGTGAAAAAAAAAAAAAAAAAAGATGGTTTGATTTTCAAAACGTGACAGTATGGGAAACCGTTAATCAAAGCGTCAAAAAACTTTCATTAATGTCTAATATACTATATGTATTATATTAATAATTCTTTTACTAAGACTCTCAGTTTGGAATTGTAGGCCTCCTGAACGTGGAAAAGTCTGATCCATGAGCATCACCACGTTAAGCTTTTTTTTTTTTTTTGGTTGACAGAAGCTATAAACACTATTCAATGAACGAGGACTTCTTTTAAACCAAACCCATCATTAAATAAAGCCCAAAACTTGACTTTTTAAAACTAAATCCATCATTTGATTATTTCTAAAGTAAACAATTAAAGACCAAAGAAAATTCATAAATGGGAATAAATTTTTTTTAATTATATATAAAAATTTCATGAATATATTACCCAAAAAAAATAAAATAAACCAAGATAACCACAAACTATAATTTGAAATTGCAGCAACCTAGTCCTAAACCCGGGAGTACATTTTTTTTTTTAATAACCGGTAGTGCTATTATAAATTTATAACCATATTGGATTGGCCATTGGCTTAATATTTTGGATTCATTCAACAAAATATTATACAAGTTGTAAAATTAGTTAAGGATCAGTCTAACATCAATGTTAAACTTAATGTGCATTTGAATACAGATTTTTGCTTATTGCTTTTTTTTTTTTTTATCTAGAAGTGATTGTTGGATTTTCTCTAGATAAAAGTCAAAATATGGTTCTTATATAATCATCAGTTAGTCATACAATGGTAAATTCGTTCCCGGGCCTTCTACACACTTCACTAAAAATTAATTAAAAGTATAATTGCATATGAAAAAAGTGAGACTTCAAAAAATTGTATATAAATAATATAAGTTTAAAATTTAAAAGAAGAAATCGATGCCAAACAAATACTTAATTATTGATGTCAAATATTCCTAGGTCAGTGGAAGATGTAGACGAGCTTCCATGAAGCTCAGGAGAACTTGAAAGGAATTGGTTAAGCGGAATAAACTCATGCAACTAAAGACTAATGACCAAAGGACAAAAGAAGGGAGATTATTAAAATATAAACAAATAAAATGCTGGATAGTATAAATTGCATGGAAACCAACCTAAAACCATAAGCAACAGTCAACACGATAACCAACAAATAAAATAAGCAGCAGTCAACACCTTTTAGCTATAACAAAACTAATGTATGGTATCACCTTTTTTTTAAAGGTTAGTCCGACCATTCATCAATTTAAAAAGTGCATTTGCAAAGTCAAATTTTGGTATTATTTTGAACAGGACTACATATATAGAGTATTTTAAAGTTAATTTCTCTTTGACTTTGTTTTTTATTTGGCTAAGTAATAAGAAGATTTTATTCCCAAAAACAAAAAAAACAAAAAAGGGA
The DNA here is from genome assembly GCA_907173295.1 of Fagus sylvatica. Lineage (NCBI taxonomy): Eukaryota > Viridiplantae > Streptophyta > Magnoliopsida > Fagales > Fagaceae > Fagus > Fagus sylvatica. Next base: position 25,549,225 of record OU015771.1, read on the forward strand.
GGAAGCATGCCATCTCCTACAAAAAATTGCAAAACAAAACACAAAATAAAATGTGAATTCTTCCTACCCAATTGTCAAAAAAAAAAAAAAAGAAGGGAAATTATATTTTCACACTCATTTTTGTTATTTCCACACCATTGTTGATGAAATAATCAAAATTAGTGTGAAATTTAACACTAACACCAACTTTTGTTATTTCCGCATCATTAGTGCGGAAATAACATAAGGGGGCGTGGAAGGGGTGGAAAAAAAAAAAAAAAAAAGCCCAAACTAATGAGAGAGTGGTCAAGGGAGTTTGCAGTTGCACGTCAGGTTCAACACATGAGCCGCACTCTATAAAAAAATAAAATAAATAAATAAATAAAAGATGTTAAGTTAACAACAATTCTGCTATGATTGGGGCAATACCTCAACAATTCCGGATGGAATAACATTTTGGTGTTTATGAAGAGTTGATTGGGCATTTAAGCATGACATTGCACAATTTTTGAGAAAAAAAAGTCTATTAATTTTTTGAATTTAACGGATTTTAGTAATCACGGGAGCTACATATACCAATTAATGAGAGAGGGACATTACTCGATTTTATAGTTTAGAGAGAACATTAAGATTAGTCTAATAGTTTAAGGAATGACAAAGTGTAATTAACCAAATTAATACATAGCATAATCATGGCAACAAAGGAGAGAAGTTAGATTAGGAAGAAAAAAAAAACTATTTTAGTTAGTTAAAGTGTATGAAATTGGGGTATAAATGTAAAATTATCACTTAAAAATATATATATGCAATTACTCCAAACTAAAAAGGATATTTGCAATATACTTCAAAATTTTGCAATCAACACCCTAATTCAAAAATAATTTGTGATATCTATCAAGCATTCAAATTAGAGTCCTAATTAGTAGTGCACATTCTTATCAATTAAGGTGGTGTACATTACAAATTCACTCAAAGTTTAGAATCCACATTTCTATTTCCCTCATAACTTAGGGTGGATAATGTGAGAACTATGATTCGAGTGGATCGAATTTTTTAGTATCTCTTCAGGCTTGACTTGAAAAAAGAGCTTTGGTTGTGAAGTTGATGCGGACTCAAATGAGGGTCTCTCAATTAGGAACAAGATGTTCGAGGGAGAACAAGAAGAGAGAAAGGGGTTTAGTTGCGTGGAAGAAAGAGGAATTTTGGAAGAAAAAAAAAAAAAGAGAAAAATTTGAGGCCTTATTGCAAATCTTGATATAAGAAGGGTTTTGTTTTTTCATGGCTCATGGAGAATCGTATATTTTTTCCATTAGTAGATTGATGGAAAATTGACAACAGGAGAACTATTTGGTACAAGTATCAAAGTTACTGTACCAAATTGGTGAGAAAAAAAAATTCATTTAAGGTGTCTTAGTGTAGTAGTACAGAAGTTCGGAGATTTTTTTGTGCAATTTATACTTATTATAGTATAGATTTTGTGAATTGGTAAATTCTTTTAGTCACGATGTTTTTTATTTTTTATTTCGATAGTTGGGGAAGAGAGAATTTGAACCATAGTTCTCCTCATAAAGAAGACTAGTCAATGTCATAGTTTTCTTCATAAGTGCGTGTTTGACATTGTTGTAGAAAGTAGAGCTTTTGCAATATAAAATTTTAATTGAAAAACCTTTAATGTTTGGAGTGTTTGACAAAATACAGTGAATACTATATTTATAAAGCCTTGACAATTGCAAATTTTTTTTTTTCCCTAAAAACTCTAGATTTTAACTTTAACCTTAAACCTTAAAGTTGTTTCTAGCTTTAAAGACCCTTCAGGCTTGGTAATTTCAACTAAAAGGACACTTTTCAATCTTTACTAAGGTTCCGTTTGTTTCGATATAAAACATTTTCCGTAAAATGTTTTCATCATTTGCGGGTGTTTGTTTCGTTGTAAAATCAAAGTCAACAAGAAAACGTTTGTTGTTGACCGGAAAAACCTTAAGGAAATTTAGGAAAATGGTTTACGAAATTTTTTTTCCGTAAACCATTTTCCTAAACACGTGTTCTGCTCTTTTTCTCTGCTCTCTCTCTCTACTCTCTTTCTCTGCTCTTTCTCAACTCTCTCTCTTTCTCAGCTCTCTCTCTCTCTCTCTACTGCCCCAAATCCGGACCCGACGAGGTGGTTGATGAGGTCGGTGAGCTCGTGGTTGAGGGCAACGCAGTGGGACTCGAGCTCGGATCGGAGCGCTTCGCGATCGAAGCCGCCCCAGATCTGGACTCGACGAGAACCGGTGTGCTTGTGCTCGTGCTCTCGATCGCTAAGAACCAGTGTGCTCGTGCTCGTGCTTGTGCCACCATCTCTCTCTCCGACGTGCTCGTGCGCCAAGAACCGGTGTTGCTCATGATTGTGATGATTTGTGGGTTTTGATTTGTTTGTTTTGGTTTGTTCTTGGTTTTGATTGAGTGGATTTTGCTGTGATGGTGGGTTTGTGGGTTTTTTTATGGTGGTTTGCGGTGGATTTATGGTGGATTGCGGTGGTGGGATTGCACTTTGCAATGGGTTTCTGAATTTTTATTTTTATTTTTTTCATTTTACGTTGCTCAAAACACTGTAAAATATTTTTCAGACTATTTTCCAAATTGCAACCAAACACAGGAAAAAAATTATTTTCCCAGAAATCATTTACATTTGCAAACATTTTACGGTAAAAAATAATTTACAGCGAAACAAACGAAGTCTAAAGCAAAACAATCACCCTTAAACCTTCGTGGGATTGGGATTCACATAGCGTGTGTGCAATAGATTTAAGAGAATACATTCAATAAGGACTGAGTGTAATACCCGGTTTTACACCCTCCAATAAGAGCACGCCACATCACTATTTTTCGCCATCCAAAATGAACTCACCCACACACGATAATTGCTTTTAAAACTATCAAAACAAAAAAACAATTGCCAAGGAGAGAGAGGAGCACAGAGGGAGAAAAGAGAAACCACTGAAAGAACCCCACCCAAACACCACCCAACCATCACCACCGCAAGAACACCAACCCAACCACCGCAAGAACTCCACCCAACCACCACCACTGCAACAATCATGCACCCACAACCAAATTTTCAACCACTTCCAAAAATAAAAAGGAAAACAGATTGGGAGGGAGAGAAAGAAAAGAACCAGGCAAGAGAGAGAAAGTAGATCGCGGCGTGGTTTTGAGGAAATGGGTTTTGTGGGGGTGGGTTTATGGGTTGTATTGGTGAGGGAAAGATGGTTTTGGAGGAGAGAGAGAGATGGTTTGTGGGTCTTGAGAGAGAGGAAGAGAGGGAAGAGAGATTTGGGGGTGGGGGCGGCCATGGAAGACGGTGGGAAGAAGAAAGGAGACGGTGGGAAGAGAAATGGAGAAAACTTAGATTTGATTGTGTATGGTAGGATTTATGGTTTTATTTGTAAAATGCTTACGTGACACTTCCTAATTGGAGTGTGTAAAACTGAGTTTTACATCAGTTCCTTATTGAATTTATTGGATCCTCTATTTTGGGAATGCATTTTAGAGAATACAAGAATGCATTCTAGAGAATGTATTCTGCTGAAAATAGTGTATTTGGTAAAATATTGAAATTATTTATAAGAAGTGATTATGTTGAAAGGAATTGTGTTTGGTTGGTATTTTAAAGAATGCATTCTTCCTATTAAATAATATATTATTAGTATACATTATGTAATTAACATTTTTTTTTTTAAATATCTCAATACAAGGCTAAAAATACATTTATTACCAATACAAAATTAACAATGTAATAAAGAAATAAAGTATTACGTTGTGATTTAAATTAATGTCTACTAATAAAAAAAATAGGTCATGATTTGTGCACATCTCCTTGCACACATTTTTATAAAATTTGAAAAATGTAATAAAAAAATATAGAAAAATGTGTATTGCGTATGCAATAGAGATATACGCAAACCATTTATGGTAAAAATATCATAGATATCTTCTAAATAAATTTTCATAATTCTACACTTTGCACCAAACAAAGTGAACATACAAATAAAACCAATTTAGTTTTTTCCCTTTCAAATTTTTTTTTTCTTTCTTTCTTTCTTTTCCACTCCCCCTTTTTTCCCACCATACACGTAAATTCAACTCCCCATTTATTTTTTCCTTTTTATTTCCTTCCCACTACACACATACATCCCCCCTCACCCATCTCATTTTTTTTCTCTCTTTTTTCTTCTCCCCCATTACACACATACATCCCCCCTCACCCATCTCATTTTTTTCTCTCATTTCCTCCTCACAGTTCACACCCCTCCCCCATTTTTTTTTTTTTTTTTATATAATATCCAAACATTACAAACATTACAAATAAAAGAAAATGAAATAAAAGAAAAAATATAATGTGACATAAAATCCAAACATTACAAATAAAGTGCTGAAAAAAGCACATCATAACAAGTTTACATTAAACAAAGAAAAAAAATTACCAATGATCATTTCAAATCATCACTGGTTCTTTGATACAAAATGAGAAAACGAGAATACTTTTTCAAAGATAAAAGAAAGAAAGAGAAAAAATAGGGAACACATCAAAAAAAGAGAAAAAGTAGGGAACAAAAGAGAGGGAAGGGAAATAAAAGAAAGAAAGAGAAAAATTAAGCAGGGAAAAAAGAGTTGTTCGAGTAATAAATTGTTGTAAGTGGGTCCTATTTACTTTAGCAAAAATTAAAAGTAGAAACTAGAATCAGAATCCAAAATATTTTGAATTTTGACTTCTGCTCTAGAAATGAGAATTTGCAAAATGTATTCTGCCTAGAATGCATTTTGAATTTTCCAAAATCCCAACTAAACATCTCAGATTTTTTGTAGAATACATTCTATACATAAAAATCCATAAAATCACTTTTAAGTCGAGGATCCAAACACAACCTTAATCTCTAGATTTAAAGGATTGAGACTAGAAGTTAGTTTTTCAACATTTCTATCTCGGTCGTCCAAATAAATATACTAAAAAAAAATTAAATAGTTACTTTTAATTTAGATGGTTGAAATGAAAAGTTGAAAAAATAACTTCAATCTAAGTGGTTAAATCTGTTGCACGGTACAATACTTTTCTTAAGTATTGCATGGACCTAGATCCGTTCCCAAGTCTTGAGCTAAAGGGTCAGCGGTGACGAATACGCTTATCGGACGGCTACTAAGGAGGAGCTCATATTGGATAGCATACGCCTGTCCTCTTCGTAGTTCTCCTTATAACAAAACCAATCTCCCTCTTCACCTTTCTCTAAACCCTACCCTCTCTCCCTCACCAACTCCATGTCTATTCAATCAGGTTAGTCTCTCTCTCTCCCTTGTACACTTCAACTGAATAAATGTTTTTCCTCGCCATGAAATATTGTTAATTGTTAAATAAATGTCACTGTTTTTTCTCAAATGAAATTGGGCATTGAATCTCAAATTTTTTTCTTTTTTATTTATTTTACATTTGTTAATGTTTGTAAAAAGCTTTCAATGGCTGTTGAGAGACCTTACAAAATGAAATTAGATTACACACTTCTGAATCTTACTCTGTTTTTACTAATAATATATGTTTTATTTTTATTTTTGTCGTCTGAGAAATTAAAACTGAAAGAATGAAAAAATGCACTTAATTGAGATTTGAGATTGAAATTAATAACTTTGTGAAATTCTGAAAGTGGGTATCAAATGGCTGTGTGTGAAAAGAAAAAAAAAAAAAATAGAGCACAAGAAATAGGAAATGGTTCAGATATTCATAATCTCAATTTAGACAAGAACCAAATTTAGCAAAACAAATCTATCTCTAGTCCTTTAACATATTTGGAAAACTACTTCCTTAACTATGACCCACATTTGAGTCTTTGCCGAATGGGAAACAATGTTCAATGCGAGTAGCACGTGGGGTTGCAGAATTGAAGACTGTAATTCATTGGAAAGACACATATAGAGGTTACTGGTCAGGGTGCCAAACCCGTTTATCGCTGAGTGAACTTGACAACCGTGTAATACATGGTTACTTTCCTACTAATTTATACAAGTCGCTTTCCTGATAGATTTTAGGTACTTGGTTGCTGGGAAGAAAGAGATGTAAAAAATGTGCATTAAAAAATAATAATTGAGAAATGAGCAATCATACTTAGAGACAGTTGACATGTTAAACAATTTGTGCCGTTTTTCCAATCCTAATCTTTGTTGCAATGTTGCTTACTCAAAATTAAGAATGTTATGGTTTGCAACTCCTATAATGCTTTTGCAGCTTCTCGTGGTTATCTATTTTATTTTTTATTTTTTTGCATTTGGTTTATATTACAGGATTTGCAAAACTGTTTGTTCTTATTATCAAATGGTCTTCTGCAGGGTCATTTCTGATTGCATTCAGATTTTCATGCTAATGCTTTATAATGTTTTAAGAGTGAGTCGGTGCTTCTATCAATCCCCTGAGGCCTTAAGTCTACTCACTCTAGTTCATAGTCTTTGTCATTCAGAAATTTTCAGCACCATGAGGGAAGTCAATATAAAAGGTGCTTCTAGCTTCTCTACTCTTGTATGTGATGGAGAATCTCAGATTCCACAATCTCAAACTGTATCATCCTTAAGTGTGAAATCCACCCCTGAAATAGAAAAGAAGTATGTCCATCATGTTTATGATGCTATTGCTCCCCATTTTAGTTCCACCCGATTTGCTAAGTGGCCAAAAGTTGCTACCTTTTTATCATCTTTGCCTTCAGGATCTCTTGTCCTGGATGCGGGATGCGGCAATGGTAAGTACTTGGGTTTGAATCCTGATTGCTTTTTCGTAGGATGTGATATAAGTGCTCCCCTTATCCAAATCTGTGCGGATAGAGGGCATGAAGTACTTGTTGCAGATGCTGTTAACCTTCCATACAAAACTGGTTTTGGTGACACGGCAATCTCTATTGCTGTATTACATCATCTTAGTACAGAGATTAGGAGGAAAAAAGCAATTGAGGAATTAGTTAGAGTTGTCAAAAAGGGTGGGCTAGTTCTGATAACAGTTTGGGCCGTAGAACAAGAGGATCGATCTCTGGTTGCCAAATGGACTCCACTGACTGAAAAGTACGATGAAGAGTGGATAGGATCAGGTAGTCCTCGTGCTCGTAGCCCTTCAGCCTTACCTTTAGAAAGCATACCAGAAAGTGAGGAGAATGGTTCTGGAGAGCATGTAAAAGATTCCAAGGAGAGCTCAATGGAAAAGATGCATGAAACTATGCATCTGACCTCTCAAAGTGAAAGTGATTCAGTGATCTTTAAACATGAAAAGCATACCACGAATCAACAGGAGTATTTTGTTCCTTGGCACTTACCTTATCATCGTGCTGAAGTAAGTGGTGCTTCTGCTTGTGCTCTTGCAAATGGTCTGGCAAAGAAAGATGATAAGAAAGGTGCAGTAGTGTACAATAGATATTACCATGTTTTCAGTGAAGGCGAGCTGGAAAGGTAACTTATGGCTTTCTTTTATATGTTCTTGCTGGGATTAACTTGCTTCTATTGCTTTTCTATTGATCGTTAATTGTATTATTGATTGCTATCTGTGCTTTTTTATCAATTGGTTTTGAATAACTCAAAGGAAATTCTGGTCTATCTTCTCTTGCTCAAATTATCTTACATGTAGCTAGCTAGATTAGAATATGTGCCCATTGCAATTTTGGCGCATCTATAATATAGATCTCTGATATCATTGTATCACCTGCACCATACTTATGGAATATATAGCTTGCATAACACTAAGATGTTTTTGGAGAGGGAAGTAGAGAAGAAATGGAGAGCAACCCAAGAGGACATGCATAAAATTGATCTTAGTGATAATTTAGGTTACATATTTAGCAAGAATGCATATCAGCCAGTTTTGTCAACTTATTTATTAGTATGGGAGATTGAGTTTCATTTTATAGGATTAGGAATGTATGGCTGAAATTACTAAAAAAACAAAGGAATCTATGGCTGAAAATCGGTATTTCCCTGATCAATTGCTTGATATGAATGCTTATATCTATGTAAGTTTGTGCCAGAAGACCCTTTACTGCACTATGAGGGGGCCAATTCTGCCAACTGAAAGTCATCTAATGAGAAGAGGCCCATTAATGGTAGTGTTGAAGAAAATTTAAACAATTGCAAGGAAACTCATGGTAACATTTGATGATCTTCACCATTCTCAAGCATACTAGACATATCCCTCCATTGTTTTTCCCGGCTTTTTTGTTGGTGCCAGGCTGAGATATCTAAAGAAATTGTATAAAATATTTTGCTTTTGTTTGATTTTATAGCTTCACTTTCCTTTGCTGGTTCATGCCTTGACATGCTTGTGTACACATGATGGATAATTTTTCTTCCCCCTTGTTTATCTTATCTCTCTGCAGGTTAGTATCTGGTATGGACAATGCAGTCATTGTTGATCGCTTTTATGACAAATCAAACTGGTGTATCATTCTTGAGAAAATATTATGACAAATCAAACTTGATGAGATGTCAAAGGATGTGATTGGATTTATGTATAAGATGGTTGTTCTTCATAGTCCACGTAGCACCAGAAGTTAGCGGTTACTATGCTCAGTGCACTGTTTTCTTACATATGTGATGTGGCTGAGCTGGGGAAACGCTGGGTGCATGTGGTTGAAGGATTTTTATTTTATTTTTGTGGGACATATGGAGAGAGAGCAAAGTGAACTGTAATATGCATTGGTCTTGAAGGATATGTGTTTTACCATTACATGCATGGGCCTTGTAAGGGATGTATTTTAGAGGTTCTTCTACGCCTCTGTAATAATCAACCATGGATCAAATTTGTCTTTCTGTTATCAAGTTATGAATCAATTTGATAATAGCTGCTGTTGGTTTAGGGTGCAAATGAAGCTGGTTGATAATAGTAGCTGCAAAAGAACCTCCTGGATTTGAATATGCAAATGAATCAAGCTGTATGTGAACAACTTGAAGTACAACAATGATCGAGGTCAGGAGTAAACTTGCGGCTTTATTAACAAACGGGTAATTTTTTCTTCAAATTATAAAATGATAGCAAAATCTACAAACTTTTGAATTATGATTATCGATTTTTTTTTTTTTTTAAAGAAGATCATAATTATAAAGACAGTTAACTCAGCCCAAGTGCCCAACCCAACGGACAACCTCAGGAAATAACCACCCACCCGATTGGCCCGTGCAATCCACGGTCTCCTTATCATCGTTATCTTCAAATTCATATAAAAATTAATGTGACCTAAGCCAAATGGCAATACCCGTCTTAAAAATGACTCTTGTTAGCATTTTCGATGTGGTGAGCTAAAATGAGTGGGGTAAGGTAAAGTAATAATAAGTGCTTTGAGATTGTTTATCAAAAAAAAAAGTGCTTTGAGATTGATTCCATCAAAAAAAGAAAAGAAAAAGTGCTTTGAGATTGATTTTCATGATTATATATTGTTCTCGGACTTGAAAACGGTATTTAATTTCAGTGCCAAACGGATGTTTTGATTTGAGGGTCGTATTTTTCTGATAATGTCATGTCAATGAAGTTGATTTCCCAATATTATAACAAAATATTCTATAATATATATATAGTATTATAAATGGGTTATAACTTATAAGATAATTTTTACAAAATATTTCAAAATGCACTTCGCATTACACGAACATTGTAATCGTATCGTGTTACTAATTTTGAAAAATGTCACGTCTTCACTTTAAGCCCAAAAATCGTGTTTGAAGAAACACAAATAACATGCTCTCTACTCATGAAATCTGGTGCATTTATGTCATATTTTATTTGCATTTTACAAGAAAACATTTAACCATTATATGTTAAAAGAATAAGAGATTTTTAATCAATTAATTTAACATCCATATAAAATTCAACTCTTATATACTTCTCATATATTCATATTTTGATGATTTAAAATATTAGAGTAAACTAAACACAAGATTGAGCACTAAACCCCACTTAAATTATCGCCTTAGACCTCAAATTATATTGAGCCGACATTAAGTTGGTTTTATAGTCTTTCTCTTCAAGAAATATTTGCTCAACCAAAAGTAAACAAGAAACGTCGACATCATAGTGGAAATGAATTTTATCAAGAGGAAAAATAATATTCATGGCTCTACTTTCTACATCAATGATGCATTACAAATGATACCGGGGCAAGAAGATTTCACATTTTTCAAGAATGTTCTAAGAGAACTCTCATTAGGCTCCTCAAAGTTTTAGCCAAATGGATTCTAAAAAACCCACTTTTTTTAGTTTAGCTAAAGCACAACTACATCAGACTCCCTATTTTATTTCACTATTCTATTTTTTAATATATTTTTATTATTTTATTTTTATTTATTTATTTTTTTCACAACTCCCAAAATACCTTCCTTTCCCATTTCTCCCCCTCCTTCTCTTTCCCGTTTATATTCCCCCCTCTCTCCTTTCTCTTTTTTTTTTTCCCCACCACCCACGTACCCCCTCCCTTTCTTTTTACTTCTCCCCCACCACTTTCCCACCTCACTTTACCTTTCTTCTTTTTCTTACTTTCATTCTTATCCTCCATGCGCCTGTAGACAACCATTCCTCCATGCGCTTGTAGACAAAAAGCTAGTTCTCCATGTGCCAACGAAATTTCCAGAAAAATTATCAAACTCAAATTCAATTATCAAGTATCTGTGAGAGTATCAACCGAGATCTAAGAACTGCCGCAACAACCCAACCCAACCCAATCCAACCCCCCTCTTCTTCTTTCTCATCTTCAACGAACAAAGCTAGTGAGCACCGTTATTTTTGGCGCGAAGTCGAGGGAGAGAACGCGGCAGACAGGCAGAAAGAGAGAAAAAAAGAGTATTTAATTGCTTTGAGGATGAACAGTAGCTCCACGGTTTGGGCGAGCTACTATTCATCCGCTTGAGAGTTTCGACCGAATGGTGAGGCTGGTGTAAGCTGATTTTGTGAGTTTTTTGCTATTTGTTGACTTTTTATACGGTTTGATACGGCTGGTGGAATGCTCTAATCTACTCAAGTTGGGTATATTCTAAAAAAAATAATAGAACAAGTGTCTGTTTCAATTGGCGGTTCATCAACTCGACAAGAATGTCAATTTTGAGAGAACTATTTATCCATTTTTTTAATAAAAAAAAAATAGATGATTTAAGCCGAAACATTTCGCTCTGATGCATTGCCTCAGCTCGATATTAATTAATGTTGTTAATAATAATTTGTTGATCCTTATTGATACAATGAGACCATTGATACCCATGTAAGCAATCATCACCCAAGAGATTCTTCTTCAAATGAATGGCTGAATTGACATCAACAGGAATTACAGGATTCGAAAAACCGAAATCCATGTGAACAGGTACATATATCTTGGAATGACTATCTCTGAAGGAATCTTTAATGGGCATGCCACGCTTCACGATTATAAGCCCCGGTAGCAAACTCAATTACCTCTTCTAATGACTTCATGGCAAGTTCATTGTTATTGTAATGAACTTTAAGTTCTTCAAATCAATGTTAGGTACTGTTTTTTTATCACTCTTTTAGAAATTCTTATTCCTGACAAGCCTATTTGAGGATTTTCGAAATTCTTACCGGCACCAAGAAAACTTTTACAATCTTTTGCTTCTTGATATGTAAACATAGCATCTCTGAATTTAGCTCATCAATTAGTGAACTAATATCATCATCGTGATGATGATGAGTACACGGGCCAAGAATACGCCATTGAAACTTGAAAATCTTTTATTGAGAACAAAAAAACTCCAACTGAATTAGTCGTTAGAAATTCGGTTTTATTAGAGAGTTGTGGTGTGGGTTGGTAAATATGCTATAAAGAGTGATCAGAAAAATTAGTTGGCAAAAATTCAAATTACACCCCATAAGTTTGGTCAGTCATCATTTTAATCTCTTAAATTTCATTTTGTCATTTTAGTCCCATAAGTTTGTAAGTTTGTATAGTTGTCAAATTAGTCATTTATGTCCATTGAGGTTAAATACTGCTGTTAATAAATTATTATTTTTAAATCGATTATTTTATTAACTTGGGAGTATAATTTGAATTTTTGTCTATTTTTTTTAATTACAACAACGATAGCAATGGAAAACACCAATTTGACCTCAAACAAACTTAGGGGGTGTAATTTGAATATTTGTAAAATTAGTAATACTATTAGCAAATCCTACAAACCAAGACATGTCTTTTTTTTTCTTTTCTTTTTTTCTGAATAAACCAAGACACATGTCATCACCCCAAGTAGACTTTTAGCAAAAGTTTAAGCAAAAAAGGACTATACTCACATTTGCCTACTTAATCTTTCTTTAATACAACATGAAGCAGTTTTTATATAATTATCCTTCTTCTATCTGAATGATTTATGTAATTTCTTATGCATTTGTAGAATTATAGACTTCATGTTCGAAGACTTCAACAACAAATGGCTTAGGATCGATGATGCAAGATCAATGTGGCACCACAGGGTATCCTCTTTGCTGGTGAGTCTGCTAAAGGCCTATTTGGAAAGGTGGGCTACATAAGCGGTATGTGAAAGAAAAAAAAAATAGAGCACAAGAAATAGGAAATGTCAATTAAGACAAGAACCAATTTTTGCCTATTAATATAGTTTAGCAAAACAAATTGGGAGAACATAATAAACTATTTCCTCGACTATATATATGACCCACATTTCAGTCATTGCGGCAGCATGGCTAACAATGTCAATGCAAATAGCATGTGGGCTTCAAAATTTAAGAGTGAAATCCATTGGAAAGACACATAAAGAGGTCAGTACTGGTCTGGGCAGAAATTTCTTACAATATCAATAAGCATCTTGCATTTCTCATGGAAAATTGGTTTAATCTAAACACACTTGCTGCTTTCCTGATAGATTTTAGGTCCTTGGTTGCTGGAAGAAAGAGATCTCATAAATGTGCATGATAAAAACCGAACACTCTACTCTCCTTTCCCTTTCCTTTCTCTCTCTCTTCTCTTCCCTCCCCTCGGCTCAAACATAGTGTAAATCAAGGAGGTGACCCATGGATCCTCAATCTAAGGTATAAAACACATTCATCAGTAAATTTGGTCGTGGAAGAGAGTTTCTAAGGAAGTTCACCACCAAACTCTTTGATCAGATCTGTCATGCATGCACGTAAATATTGAATCTGGAAATTGGTTATTACAAATCAATCAATTGGGAATTTCTCTGGCTTGTACATGCTTATGTTTTTCCAAACAATTTTTATATTTATTCCTTTTCATGTTATATAAGAAGATTACATAAATTAATTAGTATTGCATTAGATTAGGGTCTTCACATCGTGATTTACAGATGATCATGATTATCTTTAAAATATGATCACATGAATTAGAGTTTTGTTATGGATGTTTTAACCAACACTACCGCGCATTATTAGGTTAAGATCAAGGTATAATCCCATATTTATCAAAAGAGTAAAATACAATAATCACTTCTTAAGGTTTGAGCTAATGATAAAAACCACCAAGATTCTAAAAAATTTCCTACTTGCCCCTAAGTGCAAATCACACTTAATTAACAGTGTTTATGCATTTTTCTCCCAAAACTACAAATTTCACAATTGCTGAGATGGTAAATTGTGATTAGTATATAATAAAGCGATGCCAATGTGAAAGTAATGTTGCACTAAATACAATCTGTCATTTCAATCGTTGTGAAATTTGTTGTGTTTGTAATATTATTGTAGAAACAAAAGTCTCCATCTACGTTTTGGTTTATTTAAGACCACAAATTAGTTTTTCAGAAAAAATATACATACTGTGTTAAGTAATGTTTACACTTAAGGGCAAACAATATATATTTCGAAAAATATTGATAATTTATGTCATTAACTCAAACCTCAAATGTGGTTTTTATATACTCTTATTAAAATCATATTTACATACATTTCTAAAACTTTGGTTTGGAATTTGTTCTAAATCTAACCATTAAGAATTTTTTCTCGAAACACACTTTCAACCAAAAAATATTTCTAGTTTACTTTTTTTATATACAACTTTTTTAAAGCCTAATTTTTTTTTTAGGTATAAGTATACTTTAACACATTTTTCAATAAAAAAAAAAATTAACATTCATTAGACATTTGGTCAGTAATACACTCCCTATTCTCCCACCCAATTGGACATGGGTTCAATCCACCTTCCCCATCATATATACCGTATGTATTTAGACTTTAGAGTAAGATTAATAACTTAAATAAATAAATAAAAACAATTAAACAAAAAGTTAAATAAACTTATGTAAAACAAGAGAAATTACTTTTCGAACATAGCTTTTCTCCAACTTGGTTCGGATGAATTCTCTTTCAACCCACTACGTGTCAATTAAATAGACTATCCACATGTATTATTTGAAAAAATCACATGACTCATTAAAAATGTCATGTTACTAAAAGTATATGTGAATAGTTTATTTACTTGTTACACAGCAAGTTGAAGGAAAACTATTTCTTTATTCTTCTGTTTCGAATGCATGCAGCGAGTCACTCACAAGTCACAACAAGTGAGACAACAGCCCCCTAAAGGTAGACCATATCGACATATGGTACACCTCCGTGGTTAGTTGTCAGGTAATATGAATATGTGTGGAGGAACAATTTTTGTGATAATAATGGAACCTTAAAAAAGCCTTGCAGCACGAGGAATCTCAGTCCACTGCGGATGATAAAATAGAGCAAGAACTGATCCAAAGCAAAAAGATACAATACGCATAATTTTAGGTGGTTCGGCAGCTTGCCTACGTCCTCATAAAGATTTGTAATATATAGTATAACTACAAATACAGTAAAATATTGTCGAGAGACAGTCTCTTTTAGTTTTCGCCCTTTTTATCCCTTCACCCCGGTGGTTAGTAGTGTCAAGATATTTATGAGATATTTTGTGGACCAATCATATTTACCAAGTTGTAAAATGCATGTGGTGTGGGCTATAAAGTAGTGATCAAATCCAACTTTACTTCCTATTTTATTTACAGCACTATACTTGTCTTAATTACAATTTTTGTCCCTCCAATGTGCATATGAGAAGTACCGTGTGCAGGTGGTGGTAGACAGTTCCATAAAAAACAAAAAAAAAGTTGGTGGTAGGCAGCTTGTGATTAAGATCCATCATTTATATGATCTCTTATAGGTGATAAATTGAATGCTCTGCCTTTTAATGATCAAAAAAAAAAAAAAAAAAAATGATCAAAAAAAATGCTCGCTCTTTTGTCCCCCAAAAAAAAAAAAAAAATATATCATCCTTATCTTTTTTTTTGATAATGATATATCATCCATATATTAGAGAATTGACATTGTCACATGAAAATTGGTTCATTTCCCTGTAAGAATTTATTATTGATGTGGAAAAGGAACATCCCCCAACTTTATAGTCAAATCAAAGTCGGTCATATCTCATCAAAACATTAATATTCTATGTCGGTTATAGTCATAGATTATTACTGTTTGAGATGCTAATGTTTTAAATCTAGATAAGATATAATGTAAAGTCGGGATGAAAAGTTGAATCTCAACTTTACACAAATTATTTGCTGAGGGTGCAATAGTTTATAACTATTCCCCCTGAACTCAACTCCTAATGTTCTCTAATGTGGATTACTCTCTCTTGTGGCAAGTAGCTACTTTTATTAAAAAAAAAAAGGAATAAATTATGTAATTTTTTATTTTATTTAATAATTGGGATGATTTCAAATAAATTCTTACTATTCAATTGTTTTAAGGGGAAAGTACACTTTACCCACCTGTAGTTTGGCCCATTTACACTTTGCCTACCCGTGGTTTCAAACTTTGACACTTTGCCCACCTGAAGTTTTATTTTTTAACTTCCGTTACATAACCTCTCATTGCCATTAACATAAATAAAATTAAAACAAAAGAAAAGAAAAACTCACGACTCTCTCTCATCTTCTCTCTCACGTTTGATAAACCCCAATTCTCATAAAATTGGACACAATAATGAACCATTCGCCATTAATAGATACTATTTCAAATCAATCATCACAATGACATCTGCAATCTTCAAATGCAAATATCAAGCATAACCACTAACCAGTTAGTTATTCAGTTGTTAAAGAGGGGAAGATTAGTTGGACACAGTAATGAAACATTTACCATTAACAAATACTATTGCAAATCAATCATCACAGCATAAAATCTCTTACTTCCTCATGCGAGCATTGTCAAAACCTCGAGGATAAGCACTCGTGCCAGCAATAATGAATTTTGGTTTGAAGAGAACAATTGTCTTCTCAAGCATGTCATAATCAACAATACCTGTTTGAAAGGTTAAACAAATTTAGAATTGACTACAAAATCAAATCAACCAACTATCCTTAGCAAAACTAACAAAAGAATTGCATCACCTCCAGATTCATCAAGTCGGTAAGGCATAGACTCAAAATAAATTGATGTGCCAGATACCCGTCGTTTGGCAATCATGAACCCATGAGACAAGTGTCCCCCATGAGGTAAGTCCAACCACTAAGTTAAAAGTACAAATTATCCATGTATTTGCCATTAACATATGAGACAGAGTCGTGAATTTTTATTTTTTTTGTTTATATTTTGTTTATGTTAACAGCAGTGAGAGGTTATGTAACGAAAGTTAAAATATAAAACCTGGTGGGCAAAGTGTAAAGTTTGAAACCACGGGTAGGTAAAGTGTAAATGGACCAAACTAAAAGTAGGTAAAGTGTAATACTAGTAAACAACAAATTTAAGCTGTACCAAACCACAACCACACCCATGTCGTTGTCTATTAAGATTCAAATAAAATAAAAGGGAGTTGGATGTTGACTTTATAAATGTCTAACTATAATTTGGAATTAGAGTATTTTTTTTTTTAAGTAGATTTGAGACTTACACTTATAAGACATTTATCTATTTAGTTAGTAAAAAAAAAAAAAAAAAAAAGTAAAATAAACAAAGGAAAATAAACTATATCAAATGGACACTTAAATACATATTTAAAAAGTTTAGATCAAAAAACTTCTAACCATGGAAAATGTTAAAAATGTTGGAGAGAGAGAGATGCAATTGGTAATTTCTTGGTGTGGATTGAAAACGACTGTTCAAATGTTGGGACGTACCTAGTTGTTTGGCAACTTAACATTATTGGTGTGTTTACATCTTTTTTTTTTTTAAATATAAATGTGTTTACATCAGACAGATGAAGCAGTTGCAAACGCAATAAAAGTATTGAATAATTAGAGATGGTCGCAGCCGAGCATTCATATCATATGAAACAAACTCTATTAATTGGAGTTGGAGTACAGGTACATTTTAATCGTGAAAATGAAGTCTGTCCATTTTTAAAAGAGAAACAATAGAATCTAATCCCAACGTATTCTGTGCATGCTTCTTAACCTATCTAATTGTTTATTTGAGAAAAATTTAAAAACCTTCATAAGTTTAATTGAAACCTACACTTTGGTCATTCAAAAATTATGAAAAGAAAAATAGTACCCTTCTTTTCATACTTCATAGTCATCTTTGTTATATTTGCATATCTTAGTAAGTGCATCTATTGTTACAAAGATCTAATATCATTCTTATACTTTCAATTATAAAACCAAAATTTATCTTGTCTAAACTAAATGGAAGTTGACTTAAATACTTACCTCTTTTTTTTCTTTATTCTTTTTTACTTGAAGAAAAAAAAAAAAAATAGTTGGCTTAGTACTTGATTAATTGACAAGTACGAGTAAAGAAAGTTTCACAAGTAATTTGGGAGAAATCGTTACCTTCTAATGAAAATTTAACCCCATCAGAAACTGCATAACACACCTTTGTTCATACTTCTCCAAAGTTTTAGTCATAGCACCACATGAACAGCTTGGGGAACAATTGCAAACGGGATTGGGTGAGTAATTGAGCAGTTCTTCCCAAAGTCCTTGAAGAAGAGTGTAGTATTCACTCACAGGATTTTGATTTTGGGTTAAAGAACCTATATCTTTCTCAAGTTGGAAGATCTGAGGACCATTACTCTGTGAAAATTTTTCTTGCAATTCCTTCCAGATTATATAAGCAGTAGGTTTATAGAGAACACTAGCATGAATTTGTTTAGAAACACAATTCAAAATCCAAGTTATCACTACTGTATTACATCTTTTCCAGTGAGCATGTAAAAATGACCTAGGATTAACTTCAGGTTCCCTAATGCTACCATCAACAAAACCAAGCTTATTCTTGATAGTAAGAGCCATATCCATAGATCTAAACCAAGAATGAAAATTGTCACCTGTGAGTGGTTCAGGGACGAGAATCAGACTTGAATTGTCACTTGGATGGAGATAGTAAGGGCTTGAAGGTATTGGATCATCATTCACAGCATTCTCAGAAGCGGAAGAATTCGATTGAGGCGCCATTGAAGCTTAGAGACAAAACTCAAATAAAGCTTCAGAATAGCTCTGATACCATAAAAGAATTGCACAGTGAGAAAAGAACTTCCGGAGGAAAACTCTAGAAGTATGGAGAGAGAGAGACTAAACAAGTTTTAATGGTTAAGTTTCATCTCTATATTCACTGTGATAAAAATTAAAAGAATTACATTGTTTGCTATATATACAGAGGAAAACCAATCTGTTTAAGCTGTAACAAACTGTAACAGAACAGCTAGCTGTATGATAACTAACACAACTGCTTGCTTAAACTAATAAAGATTACACGAGTGATGATACACGTGTGATGATAAAGATCAGCTCTAGGTCTTGTTTTAGTCAAAGAGCACGTGGGCTCACGTGTACAAGACCAGCTGTGACCAGCTGTGAAGAACCCCACGTGTACAAGACCAGCTGTGAAGAACTCTCTAGAGTTTGGTCCAGTCTTCAGCTCTAGTCTTCGGAGAACTCTCTAGAGTTTGGTCCAGTCTTCAGCTCTAGTCTTCGGTCAAGTCTTCAGCTTTTAGTCTTCAGTCTGGAACCGTGTTGCTTGAGCTAGTTTGTAATAAAACTTATTTCTATATACACCATTAAAGGTGATTTGGGGTTTCAATTAAATTATTGATTAGGTGGTGACATAAACTAACAGTTTGTTAATATATGAAAAAACTATCATGGGTGGAGCTAGGTGTTGGGTGTGGGGGGCATTGCCCTCCCATAATTTATGAGCTCTTTTATTTCTTTTTAAAAAGTTGGGTAGTTTAATTCAAATATTAATTCAGGGGGTTATAGCCTTCAAAGAAGCAACGATTATCTCATAGAATATGTGAATAAAACTATAAGTATATTATGCAATATAAATGTCTAATTCTTTTTTCTTTTTCGTTTTTAAGTATAAAAGTTAAGTCTTTAAAGTGCTCAATATTGTATGACATTTTTTCATTGAGCTTTATACAGTTTTACAAGAAATGATGATTTCTAATTAAAACTTACAATGCTAAGAAGTCCAGTGGATAAATTTAATTGAGAACATTTTCTATTGTGTTAGTTTAGTCGTTTATGAAAAAAGTATGAAAATTTTCACTTAAACTTTTATAGTAAACACACACAAACATATATATAATATGTAAATGTGTGTATAAATATAAATGTGTATGTATATTAATTATATTTTGATACAACAGTAATATTAGGACTCTCTCAAAGAACTCAAACCCCAAATACATCCTAATCTCTTTCTCACCAAGAATAAATCTAGAGAAAACCCTTCTCTAATTATTCTATTCCGCACACTAATAACAAGAGCCTTGGAGTCCTATATATATAGCATCATTAAGTCGACTAGCATTAGGAGTACACTTACTAATAGAATTAGGACTTTATTCAAGTCCTTGTGCACGGCAAGCCATCAATGAGATCCTAGTTTCACTCGGATTCAATGACATTGCCAAGCCACCCACTCAACAGTTATGATTAATGCAAAATATCTGTTCAAATTGAAATATTGCACATTTACATTTGCATCCTCAAAAGACAAATAAAACAAACCAATTTTCTAATTGTGACATGGGTATTCTAAACAAAATTATATGACTTTAAAATGAGGTCATTTAAAAAAACTGGACATTAATCAAGTCTCTTGCTTAGTTTTTCTTGATGAAAGCTTGGGCATTTTATTATTTTGGAATACCCCTCGTTCCTCTTGGTTGAAGATCAAGGAGCGGTTAATTGGTGGGCCCATGATTAAATAAAGAGCGCCACACAATTGAATAACTATTATGATAAGCTGTCCAAAAGGTAATAATGGACTAGGGGTGGGCAAAAAACCGTGGAACCCGACCCGCCCGACCAATCCAGTCGACCCGCTCACTCGCCCGCCCGCCCGCTCGCTCGCATATATACGGACGAATACGGATACGGATATTTTAAATATCCGGATAACGGACGGATAACGGTTTTTGGAATTTTGGTCGGGTGGATACCCGCCCGCCCGACAATATTTAATTAATTAATATATATATATATAAACCTATAACTACCCATAATCCCATAATATGAAATTGATTTTTTGTTTTTGTATTTGTATTTGTATGTGCTTAGGAATTGTTGCATACTTGCATTTATGTTTGGTTTTTTATATATAAGAATGGTTTAAAAAGTTAGCAAATAAGGAATAGTAAAAAAATGGCTAAAAAAACTAAATTAGTTGTTGATTTGGCTTTAAAATGGCCCAAAAAAGTCCAAAACAATGATATAGACTGAATTTTTAAAGTCCACTTGCAAGCCCAAAAAAGTCCAAAAAAACCCAATTTCAAGCCCATTAAACCCGACCACCCGCCCGCCAAACCCGCTCAACCGACCTGCCCGTCCGAACCTATCCGGATGGTTAGCGGACGGATTATCCGTGAATTATTTTCTACGGACGGACAACGAATTTGCCCAATACCCAACCTGCCCGACCCGAACCCACCCCTATAATGGACTATTACCAATACAATAAGTATTGAACAATTTTTTAAGTATTATGATAAGCTGTCCAAAAGGTAATAATTGATTACCAATACAACAACTATACACCAATTTTTATTTTTTATTTTTTCACAATTGATAACATTATTTGCACATAATAAAAGTGGTGTCAATACTCAATATTGAATTTAGATGAAGGTAATATTACGCCAATTACAAATTACTAACTTAACAAAAAATAACAAAATTTGTAAAAAAAAAAATGGAGTCATGTTACTAACATCACTCTTATCAATAATAAGTTTTCAAACTTTAGAAGTTAGTGATCAAATGGGGTCCGCCATATCGCACATTCACCTAAGGGAAGAAACACCCTTTGAAAAGATAGAGAAAGTAAATAATGATTTGAGTGGTTTTGATTTTTAGGTTTAAGATATCTTATAAATTAAGTCCCTAAATGTAGCACTAAACAACTTTTTATAACGTCACATCCTAATAATTATTCATTCTAGCTCATTCACTTGCTTAAACTGTTAAACACGATAAGTCAAGAATTTATCTCACACATTAAATATATACATCTTCTCTTTTCAAAAAGTCCATAAATATAACCCTATGTGATAGTGATGATAGTCTCATTTGCAGTTGCACGGTGATACTTCTAAAAGGTTCATCGTTCTAAGATAACAAAATCAAGAAATAAGAATGGCAGGAAAGCCAAACTCACAAAATGCTCTCTCCTTCTTGCTTAAACTTCTTAGAAGGCCAGAGAACCTGCCCTCTAAGCTGTGGAAGACCAGCAATGCCCATGCAAGTCAACTAAAATATCAGAAATACACCTCTTTTGCCCATAGAGCAGAGGAGCTTTCAAACCAAACATTGATTTTTCACTCAGAAGCTACCCTGCTGAAATCATCTTCATTGTTTCCTTACTTCATGCTGGTGGCCATTGAAGCTGGAGGGCTCTTAAGGGCTCTCATTTTCCTTCTTTTATACCCTTTTGTTTGTTTGTTTGGTGAAGAGCTGGGGTTGAAGATTCAGATTTTCTTATGCTTCTTTGGCTTAAAAAAGGAGAGCTTTAGAATAGGAGCATCTGTTTTGCCAAAGTTATTCTTACAAGATGTTGGGGTTGAGGGTTTTGACGGGGTTATGATTTGTGGGAGAAAAGTGGCAGTGAGTGACTTACCTAGAATCATGGTTGAAGGGTTTTTGAAAGACTATTTAGGGGTAGACATTGTTGTGGGAAGAGAGTTAAAGGTGGTTTGTGGGTATTATGTGGGGTTAGTGGAGGAAAAGAAGTCACATGGAATTGTTTTAGATGAGATTCTTGGTGAGGATATGAAAACTAGTTCAGCTGCTATAGGTATTTGTTCCTACAAGAAGTTTCTTGATCATCATCTACTTGCTCATTGCAAGGTTGGTTCTCTCTCTTATTTTTTCGTTAATTGGATGCATGTCCAAAGTTCTTTGAGCACCTAATTTTAATTATGTACTCCCCCGTCACACATAGGAATCCCTTGGGATGACCTCAAGATATTGGTTAGAGGCTTCAAAGCCAGGATCTCATAGATCTCATCAAGCCTTAGGAACCAATAGGCCAACCCCTTGGGGTTGGTTCTCTCTCTCACTCTCTCTCACACACCCACATACACACCTGATACATCTATGTTGTTATTTCTGTTTTTTGACAATGTTCATGTGTTGCAATATTCAGGAGGTTTACTTGGTGAGCAAAGCTGAGAAGAGGACGTGGCATATCCTTCCAAGGGAAAAGTATCCAAAGGCATTGATATTCCATGATGGAAGATTGGCATTCAGGCCAACTCTACTGGACATGTTAGCTATGTTCATGTGGATTCCTCTTGGGATTTTCCTCTTCCTCATCAGAATCACTTCTGGCATATATTTACCTCACTCTATGTCAAGTCCAATACTGGCCTTTTCTGGGACAATAACCACTATTTCAAGACCTAACTCCTCTATTATTGCTTCAACCAAGAATGAAAAAAGACCAAAGGGCATTGTCTATGTGTGCAACCACAGAACTCTGCTTGATCCACTCTATGTTCAATTAGCTATCGATAAGCCACTCTCTACAGTCACATACAGCATAAGTAAATTTACCGAGTTAGTGGCTCCAATCAGGACCTTCCACTTGACAAGAGACAGGGAAAAAGATGGAATGGCAATGAAGAAATTGTTAAGCCATGGTGACCTTGTGGTTTGTCCTGAAGGAACCACTTGTAGGGAACCTTATTTACTAAGGTTTAGTCCTTTATTTGCTGAGCTAGCTGATGACATAGTTCCTGTTGCTATAGATGTGCAAGTAAGTATGTTTTATGGAACTACAGCTAGTGGGTTCAAAAGCTTAGACCCTGCATTTCACCTCCTGAATCCATATCCTGCATACTCAATCAATATTCTTGACAAGTTACCAGGCTCACACACATGCAAGTTTGGTGGGGTTTCTAAATTTGAAGTAGCTAATCATGTGCAGCATGAGATTGCCAAAGCTTTGGGGTTCGAGTGCACCAATCTTACACGAAAAAACAAGTATATGATCTTAGCAGGCAATGAGGGAATCATTCAAAGACTCTAAAAGACTATGAACACCAATTTTGGTGAGTCAAGCTTTTTGGAGTAAAAGTCATATACTACTTGTTAGGCTATGTTATTGTTTGCTCTCTCTCTTTTACTTATTAAAGCAAAGCCAGTGAGTTAAAGTGCTAAACTTTCAATAGCTTGTATAGAGCATTATGGAAAGTGCACCAGCATTATGTCCTAATTTCTCCCTATTGCTATATAATGTAAGAATAGCAGTGTAATTTTCTACCAAGTGATATAATAAAGTTATAAGGTTGAGTAATGTTACCGATAACAATTTTCATTTCATTTTTCACAACAATTAATTTGACAGAGTTTTTATTAGTCTTTATCTGAATCCATGAATCCATTGACATTGCTTTATTATCTATCGTTAACATCTTATCACTTTATTAGTTATTTTTATAAAAATTGTTGTGACTGAGGAGTTATTAAAGAGGGCAAACCAACTTTTTTCCATTGATGATATGGTCTACACGGTACGTATCTATTGTCTATTGTATCATTGAAGTTGTCAGAAAAGTTGATTTTTCCAACTGTTTTATTAAGGAAATGTGACAACTCCACTAGCCACCTCATGAATCTCATTCAATGCACTTTATAAAAATAATTAAAGCAATTAGCTAATGATAAATGGTTTTTTCTTTTTCTTTTTTAGAAGAAAATGATAAATGGGTTGAAGATTGGTACCCATCACATTTGGCACATGATGCCTTTATTGTGAACATTAATTCTCCTTGATATTAATCAATTCAATAGATTATCATATGTCAATTTTTGTTCCCATCACATTTGGCACATGTTGCCTTTATTGTGAACATTAATTCTCCTTGATATAAATCAATTTAAGAGATTCTCATATGTCAATTTTTGTTCTTTTTTGGGTCTTTTTATTTAATACCAATCAAAAGAAAAGGAAAAATTATAGAATACTCTGAGAGTAGATTAAATACGTACTCTCTCCTCTCACATAAGTGGTAGGTCTCACTAAAAGTGAGTGTTTAACTATTTATGTTGATAGAAGTTGTAAATTGTAATGCTTGGATGGATATTCTAATGAAGCAAATTACTCCTTTATCATGAATGCACATAACCCCAACTACCAGTTTATAATTTGCTCAAAGAAGCATGAATTTTCATTATTTGAATGGTGGAGGTTTCACTTTACTTAGCAAAAATTATTAAATACTTCTATAATACAATCAAGTGGTATTCAGTTCTCTCACATGAATAATAGATCTTATCATAAATTTAATTAGTGAGATCCACTATAATGTGAGAGGAATGAATATCACATCTCTTATTTTTGGAGTATTAAATAATTACTCATAATCCTATGATTTCAAATAAATCATGAGTCATAACTCTCACCAAACTTATTATTAAATGCAGGCCGCACCACTTATATCCAAGGAAGCACAAAGATTGCACTAAGATCAAGAATATAGGCGCCAAGCAACATTGGTAATTCAGTTGAATTTAA
Organism: Fagus sylvatica; assembly: GCA_907173295.1. Taxonomy (NCBI): domain Eukaryota; kingdom Viridiplantae; phylum Streptophyta; class Magnoliopsida; order Fagales; family Fagaceae; genus Fagus; species Fagus sylvatica. The sequence continues at coordinate 25,574,150 of OU015771.1, forward strand.
ATAGGAAAAAAAAAATCCCATTATGGAGGGTGAAAAATTAAATGCTCACCTAACAATATTATTGCTCGAAACTGTATAATCACATCAAGTCAAATCCTCTCATGTAGAGAGAGTACGTATTTATTTGTGATTCAGGAGTACTGAATAATTTTCCAACCTTAACATGTTTCTAAATATAGGTACGTACATATTTATTTTCCAAAAAAAAAAAATTATATTTACTGTATAAAACATATATATATTTTAAATAATATATGTTCTTTATTTACTAAAAGTATAAAACAAATATTAAATGTTATGCTTATACAAAAATATAGTAAAATTTAAAACTCTAATTGACAATGTATTATATATTGTGCCCAGTTATATTATTATATATTATAATACAATTTCCAAAACCAATTATTTTTTAACTTTACATTTTACTATTTATATTAAGCATCAATATTTTTTATATTTTATTTATAATCATGAATTTTCTTTGATCTAATAAGATTTTTTTTCATAATTTAAGGGGACTTGGCAAACGGGTTTGGCGGGCAAGTTTAAGTAAAAACTAAAAACAGGTTGCAAAATTTATGATCCTTCTTTAATTGGTTAGAATCAAGCCGATATGACTCGTCTTTCTTTCACAAGCAAAAACAAAACAAACTTTGAACATATTATTATTGTCTTCCTTCCAATAGATAAGAAATGTGGATTTTTTTCCCAAAAAAGAAAAATGAGTCGACTCATTTGACATACCAATTGATCCAACTTGACGTTTTAGCGGGTTAAATTCGAGTTAACCCATTTTTTCACGGCCCAAAAAACCCTTACTCATATGACATACCAGCCATTATCCTTCGGGTTCAAGCAAATTAACAGGCCTAGATGCAATTAAAAACATATCGATACATCAGTATGTATTTTTTTTTTTTCATTTCCTTTTGCTATGCTGAATGTTAAAAAAACGTTTTTTAATATCTCAAACTAAATGAAATATAAACTTATTCTATACCGTATATAATTTTCCCATACAATATTAACTTCTATTTAAAAAAAAAAAAAAATTATTGACGAGAAAGATAAACATAGCCCCATCCCGATCCTCTGGGAAAAAAAACCAAAGAGGAAGAAAATAGATGGAGATGGGGCCATCCCATTAAATAAAAAAAAAACAGCCCAAATTAACCAAAAAGTTAACATTTCTATTGATAAAATTGAAATCCAACATAAAGCAGCTCAAGGCTGACTTAAAACTCAGAGGAGAAATGAGCCAAAAACCAAGGGGGAATAGGGGGAATGCATGTTGCACGACTTGCACCCCATATATTAACAATGCACTCTAGAATGATCCCTTTGCAATCTAAGATTTTAAGTGCGTGTTTGGTACACAAGATTCAAATCCAGATTCTGTGATTCAAATACAGAATCACTGGGTCCCACACTAAAAAAACTTGTTTGGTACATAATTTTTAAGTAAGGATTGAAATCCCAACTTAAATTTTATGTGGGTCCCATGCCAAATTTGAGTTCAGCCTTTCACCTGTTTTTGAATCCAATCCGGATTCAAATCCGGACTAAATTCATGTGGGTCCCAGTTTATTACCGTTACTGGGCCCACACGTTTCTTCTTTCTCCCATTTTCTCTCTCTCTCCTCCGTAAGCTTTTCTGCTTCTCTCTCTCTTGCTCTCGACCATTACAGAATAGCCAACCATTCCGTTCAACAAACCTATCATCCACACATCAAAACCCACAGCCACCGTGACCCAAACATCAATCCCTGGTATCAACAATCCAAACCCAGAAAAAATAAAAAAATAAATTTAGATCCACCCACTTCAACCAAAACCCACTCACCTCTAGCAAACCCGATTGCAACACAGCCAACCCAGCCTCCACGTCGCCAAGCTCGCGCTGGGTTCCAGGCCTAGGACCGCAACCCCTCGCACAACCAACCTCAACCTCCAATGGCAACACCGAAAATAATATGAGCTTGTGTTTTGCAGAACGACTTGCAGCAAGGAACAGAACCATACGTGCAGCAAGGAATGAAATAGTGGTGTACGTGGGTGATGATGAAAAAAGGAAAGAAAAAAAGAAAAAAAAAATAATAATGTAATGATAAAAACTAAATCTAAAAACCAAAACTATGTATCAAACACAATTTTTTTTTTTAAATTGTGATTTCAGTTGTGAAACCAAAACTATGTACCAAACAGAATTTTTTTTACAATCTTGAATTCAAATCAGGATTAAAGTTCCAACTTCAATAAAGTAAAAAGTCACGAAACCAAAACAGAAAACGAAAACATGTACCAAACAGGCCCTAAGGGACCGAGGTCGGGTGCAATACATCCACCAACAATAGTGCGTGGACGGTCCAGATGCAAAATTGTTTTTTCAACTTTGCATCTTTGCCATCCAAACAAAAAGTCACTTTTTAATTTTTTGTACTTTTTAATATATCTGTTTGGACGGCCAACTATCCACGTAACTATTACACCAAACTCCATCCAAATTTAAGAACCCATTGGGCCCATTAATGAACATTTTAAATGAGGTCAAAGTTGCATTGAGAGAAATAATTTTGCCATCACCAAATCACAAAAAATCGTATCCATGCCTAATTTTAAATGAACTCATCCCTAATTCTCAGTCTATAGCAGAACAAATGCCTTGAAAGGGAACCTAGATGTTTTTGCATTTCATGGTAAAAAAGGAATTACAAAAAAAATTGTCACAGGAGCAAAAAAAGTAAATGACTTTCCTTGGGCTTTGAACCAGGCCCATCAGCAAGTGCCATCATATTGTTCCAAACATGCAGACACATGCCTTTGATGAGAGATACAGATTAATGGAACAATGGTAACAAATTGTCAACACTTTCCTCATGCTAAATTTTATAGAACTATGGAAAACTATCTGAAGTCGTATATGGTGTGTAAGAAAACTAAAACTAACACTAGCAGTTCAAGCCCCAGTCATAAGGCTGATACATCACCTTCAACTGAGAGTTGGCAAGCAAATCCAGTAACACTTCTGAGTCGGCCGGCTCCAAGTAGTTTGATGAGTGCTTCAGTACCTCTACCTCATTCTTGCCAAAATCTACACTAAACCTGAGCATCAAATCAGGTAATAACATTAGATACCGAAAGTCACAATTTATATCAAGTTATCACTTATCTCAGGTGTGGGCAAGTGTGTATGCATATGCCTCTGATAGATAATTTTAAAACATGGTTTCCTTCAAAAAGTAATATGCATTCAGAATTCAATATTCTTGTTATTTCATATACAATGATAGGAATATGGCTTCACATAAATGATGTGCAATATGCATGCATGTATGTTCTTCTGCACCAAACTGATCCATGAAGGTCCTCAAGATTTTCAAAACATAAGGATATATGCCGCAAATTTGCATTTTGGACTTTTAACTTCAAGGTACAATCAGCCTTATAATTTCACAAAGCAACAAGAGCTTTTACAACTCTGAAAGTTTAAAATCAAGCTTTTGGTTCAGTGCGCCAAGCAAGTCTATTTACACGTTCCTTTCTATAGGTTTGATCCTTAAAAAACACAGTAAAGTGCTCTGTGAACCAATCCCCACCCCCACGCAAAGAAAACAATTACATCCATTGTTAGCTGAAACTTACCATTTGAGGATTTGACTAGTTGATGCAATCTTGGTGTTCAAATCAATAACAATTCCTCCATCTCTTAAAAAATTACGAGCTGCCTCCATCATCTCTTTATCAATGTTCCCCGGAGAATAGCATCGTAGAGCGGGCCCAGATCGGGTACCACAAACCAGTGCAAAGTGTATAAGAGGTTCTGGGTAAGGAAGAGCCACCTGGTACGAAAGAATAAATACAGGCATGAGGAAAATTAAACTGCATATCAAGACACTCTAACTCAGTGTGCACAAAGAGAGACCCCAAAACTTCTTTCCAACTCTGCCTCTTATAAACCTATTAAAAACCACCAAGAAATTTCCAACATAATCAAATACAGATTGGAAACAAGGCACTCTATGTCTTGTCTCCTATGTATTCTGCCTATATAATACATATGACACAAGCAAAATTTCCTCTTCCCCCATCCCCAAATTAAAAGACCAAAGCAAACAGAACAGAGAATAGAATGACCATTTATTAAGCTTCTACTATACCAAATCCCATGTGATTAAAGGCAAAACATACACTTTAGCACAAAGGTTTCCTAGGTGCAAAGCAATATGAGAGGCATGTAACAAAGTGAAGCTCATTATTCGAGATATGAAGAAGAGTAACATTTGCATGAGAAAGAGCAATTACATAAAATAAAAACAATGAGAAATCAAAGAAGTTGAGAGAGAGAGATTTCTAACACATGCCCCTTTTGATCTTTCCAGCCTCAAAGGAATCTCCTTTGGATGTAGCTAAATCAAGAAGATTTTCTTTTTGTTTCTTACGTTCCAATAGATTTTATAAATATTACACCAAAACAGTAGAATAATATTTAAAACAATGTTTTTTTAACAATGAGTGATCTCCTTTAATACTTGTATGTGGTGCAGACCACAAGTAAATTAGGTATATCTTAATTAGTGATCATTTGTTTGCTGGAATAAAAAAGAACATGCATACAACTCCTCAAACCCCCCCTCTTTCCGCTTACATATATAACTCTCTAAGACACTTACAACAATGGTCATGTAGCAGTTAAAGGACAGCAACAGTGATACTCAAGAAAATATACTTTGGCTTTCTTACCTTGGAACGCTTATCTTTTGCACCAAATGGCTTCATGAGATTGTATGGTGGTCGCTGGTTGACCCTTAAAATGCCATTTTGAATAGCTGAAAGTGAATAGGTGGACCCACCAACAACGTACTTGAAGTCTCCAAACAACTTCCTTCGTTCTAGTGGCCCAGCTGGATGACCCAACACCAGTATCGCATGGATGGCCATCATATTATAGAGATTTATAAAGAAAGCAAGCTTCTCTTCCCTAGGCATATCCTGGACTTCCACTCTTTGGAGCTCCTCAATTATTCTCAAATACCTAGAGAAACATACAGATGACTTGTTAATTAAAAGTTTAAAACTTGGATATGCTGGTCAAGATACTACATTGAGTTTTTATCGAAAGTTAAAAGGCATCAACAAACCTTGCAAATTCTTCACTGCCATGAATACTACTGTAATCCACATGCTTTCCATCTTCTGATGTGTAGGCTTCAAGAATTGCATAGGACAAATATCTCAGCCTTGATGCAATTTCTATAATAGGCTTTGGCTTCACATCAATTATACCCCTTGGGATGTTGTGGCATTGAGATGACACAATAGGATCATCGTCCAAGAAGCGATACAAGTGGTTACCATCCTCAAACAGATTCTCTCTAGAGCAATGTAAACGTTGAGAACAAACAGAAAAGAATAGTCAATTATGGAATTTTTAAAAAAAAAAAATAGTGACCCAAAGTCTCAGATATAAAGATCAATGGAGTACGTCAAGAGACTCACTCAATCAAATGTTGAAAAAAGAGTTTGCTTGCAAGTTTTCGTCCAAATTCAATAGCCTGTCCCGAAACACAAGAACAAAAAATAAAAGGAAAAATGTTAACAATAATATATCAAACTAGAACATGAAAGGGAAAAAAAAAAAAAAAAAAAAACCTCCACTACCTTTTATCCAGAAGCAAGTAAAAAAAGTAAAAAGAGAGAATGTAATAGTTTAATATATTATATATTTTTCTAGTCCTAAGACACAATGAAGGCATAAAGGCTCAGGATCCACAATATAAATAGTCCACATTAAATGCCATCTGGATTTCTCATTTACATAATAGAAGTAGAGTTGGGTCCTGAAGATTTTTATAAGTCCAGAAAGAGAGAAAATTCGGCAACTGCATGATCAGGCTGGAATAGGATACTATATAAAACCACAAAGAAATAAGGCGCACACTTTAAGGAAGGATCCACCAACTTAAACAAGTAAACTGACCATAATTTGAGTTCTAAAGACACTGAAACATTACATTAACTATAAAAGATCAATAATTCTTCAGTGCAACTCCAGAAATATTTAAGACAAAACATGTAGGGGCTGCCTATGCATTGTTTGTGTTATAATAGTAGAAACTGAAAAGGTCACAGTATCCAAACAGAAATACCTGGGGGTGGGGGGGGAATCTAACACAAAGAGCGGCTGATGGCAATTCTTATCTGATAAGGAGTACAAATCTGATAATGGTAGCAGTGCAACAAAGTAAATACAATAGCTACCAGGTAGATCATCAATATGCACATCATCAAAAGTCAGTGGATATACCATCTAGCCGTTACCCACCCAAAAACAAATACCTAACCTATGTGCTCAAATTTGGCGACCATGGTCTTAGAAATGCATAAATTACAAGAACTAAATCAACTTCCTGAGTAAATCAGAGTTCAACTTCAAGTTAAGATTTAATGATTATTTTACTTTTGAGTCATCAAAGTTTCATGTGTAAAAAATCAATGCTATGTGAGTGTGTGTGTGTCTGTACGTGTGCATGTTCTCAAAAAATGCAAATGAAATCCATTCTTCTATGTTACTAAAATAAATTAATAAATAATGACATATTTTTTTTCAAAAATGCAGTAGCATATTTATAAAAAAAAAAATGTGGTAGCATGTGATTGACAGGGAAGTTAAAGTCTAATAACGGCCTAGGTATGCTTTATGTGTTAAACACTCAGATTACAACTCAGACTGCGAGCCTCCACCAGAAAGTAGACTTTCTCCAAACCTCAAAATAAAATTGAACTAACCTCTTCCCTTTCCAAATACTGATCTTCTGATAAGAAATCCACAGCTTCTGAACCTAGGAAACAGTTGGTGAACCTTCGCATTTTATAAAACCGGTCCTTAACAACAATAGATTCTTTCATTTTTCGGACAATTAAAGCTAGTTCATCAATAGCCCCACTATTGGAGAGGTCATCTTCACCAGAAAGTGGAGGTAAAGGCGCTTCCAATGATGGTGCTTCATTAATCAAAAAATCAATCTTTTCATCAAGCTTTCTGGACTCATTCAAGGCCTTTAGCTCACTCAAGCCACCAATAAGGATTTCATTGAAGAACACCTTTGGAACAGCAGAAGACCCAGAAATTTTTTCTAGCTCTATCTTTCTACTGGGGTAAATATCAATGTTAATTTCAACATATCTGAGCCTTTTCCAGTACAAAAATAACCTAGCCTCTTTGCAATCTGGGCACCCTAACCTTGTGTACAGTAGAATTCTTCCTTTCATGACTATCAGTTGTGCTGATTCTCCAACGACTTCTTCCCTCAGCTCAGCTTTGTTGTCTGCATCAGCATCGCGTGAAATCTTAATATAGCTTAAAGGATTCCACACAGATTTCTCAGTTGTTTTCTGAGAGACTTCTTTGGCATCACTGTTCTCGGTGGAATCTGGTACATCCTTATTTTCATCCTCAAAAACATCCTGTCCGTTTTCATCTTTTTTTCCAGAAAGGCGACGCAGAACACTGGACACTGCAACTACACCCTTCTCCTTGACAAAGTTTTTAAGTGCCACTGCTTTCTCAACGACACCCTGAGTCTCTGGATCAAGATCCCATGAACGAAAAGATGTGCTCCGGCTAGCTTCCATCCCAGGAATCTCCGTTCCATCAAAAACAGGCTCCTGTTCGTTCTCCTCACCAAGAACCTCCTCCGTGGTTTGGTCCATAGCCTCTTGATTATTAGACTCCAAACCCCTATTCTCATCCATCTTGTCAGCTACATCCCTACTCTCATTCATCTTGTCACTAGAGTCAACTTGGCTGGTATCATTGTCCAATTTTTGTTCTTGAGTTTTAGAGGGCAAATCCCTACCCTCACCAATCTTTTCATCCAAATCATTCTGTCCAATGTCATTATCTTCCTGAGCTTCAGACTGCAAATCACTACTCTTATCTATCCTATCACCCAATTCATCTTGCCGATTAGCATTGTTTAATTTAGGAGTATCCTCACTGATGTTTAGAGATTTCATCTCCTTTGATGGTTCCCCTTGATATTCCTTCTGAACAATAAGTTCTCCCTCCAACTTTTCAACAGTTCGAGAATTCAGTCTATTCTTCTCAGTTGAGTCTTCCTTTTCAATTTGTCCAGCAAGATATAAAGTTTGGGATCCAACTCATCAAAATATGGCACTAAAATTTATGTTCTTGCATGTATAGATTGTGAGAACTCTAGGAGTCAATGCAGCCTGCAGAACACATTAAAAAATGAGATTTTAAAATTTCATTAATTAGCACACATATCTGAATATTATAAATAACAAATTAAGCCACTAAAAGACATGACTGCAAACTCTTAATGTATAACTTGATACTCGCATTCAACCTCTTGCATAAATCAGGAAAGAAGACCTCTAAATACCACATTTAGCAGGTAAAATACAAACACCAGAGACTTGTAAAGCAGTAACGGGGAGAGAAAAAAGAAAAAGGGGGGGGGTGGGGGGGGAAGGCTAACCCATTTTGGGTTCTAGATTGCCATAAGTGTTTGGATAAATTGTGTCTGCCCCTGTGCAATATCAATGTGAATCCTTATCTAAGCCACGTGTCACAGCAGTTTCTAAAAAATGATAAGATTGCCTTAAAAATAAGAGACCTGATTATCTAAAACAGTTTTCTGACCATTAATAAAGGAGCCATCAACCATCAAAACCCAAGCAAATTCAAGAACTTGTAAGATTTTTAAGATAACCTGATGGACAATTGTTTATGTTTCCATAACAGAAACATATGTAGCAGTCACTCCTGTTCTATCCAAACACAAATAGCAGATGTCAACTATATCAAATTACACAATCTAAGACTCAAAACTACCAACCCACCATGCCAAAATTCAGAATGATATATAGTCCATTTAACAAACATATGTTCGTCTGCGATTGAAGTAAGAAACATTTGTACTCGACTCCCACCTAGACTCGCATACATTACTGTAATTTGTGAAAAAACCCTCAAACAAGAACACCCTTCAAAAAATTAAACCCAATCTTTTTGTTGCACACAGGGCCCACTTAAACAATTGGCATCAAACCAGGTCAATAGCTGATATAAACCTAGTCAATAGTTGATATAAAACCTAAGAATACTTCAATCCTATATTCTAATTTCAAAAATGAGAGAGAAAGATTTAAATTCAAACTTTGTAATAGGTCAAGAAACCACCTGCCCAAAAGTAAAAAGCAGCATGCAGACCAAGACAAATGCATACAGCAACAAGAAATTAAACGAAAGCTACACGAATTCAAAGATTAGGTGGACATTAATTTTCAAATTTTAAATCTTCTATTGTGCTCCTGGGCATTACCATAAACTGTATAGCCCATCAGATGTGAATGCCCCTCGATTACCCGGCAACTAGTTCTAGCACGTGTGATCAGTTGCCCTTAGGTTTTATTACCTAGATGCGACTCCAAAGGACTCTTCTTCTAATGGTTCCTAGTGATCAAAAATAAAATTAAAAATTAAAAAAATTAAATCATCCATTCATTGCTCAAAAACCCAGAAAACAAAACCTCCCACCATTGCCTTAAATACACAGAGAGTAAAAATAATAATCTTTTCAATCTCCAACCAAAAGACCAACATAAAGCAATAAATATTTTTCCTTTCCATTTCCACAAGTTTTTCAGTAACCAAACAGATTGCAAATATGACCCACTAACGCCCATCATCCACATACACAAACAAAACAAAAAAATCGATTTCAAAAACCAAGTGCAGTAATAATAGCAAATAAGTTTGAAAACGCAATTACAAAGTTGTGAAAATGAGAATAGAAAAACGAGGAAGAAATCTTACAGATCTGAGAGAAGCTAGGCGCTGGTAATGGAAGAGGACTAGTAACAATGGTGTAAGAAGATCTGAAAGGAGTTACAAAAGTTTGGCTATAAATATTTCGAAAGTTACAAATGTTTTTTTTTTTTGGGTTAATGTTGAGATTGAAATGAAGAGTTGAAACTTTGATAGATTGACGGACAGACTCAGCGAGAGAAGCGGGAAATCCGTGGGCTGCAGCCTGAAAATGATAGGAAAAACATGTATGTATTTGGATGGGGTTTTTGGACTTAAATATTTGGACCCCACCATTTATAGGATTGGATTTGGACTTTCATTTTGGGAGATTTTGCAGATAAAGCCTTTATTGTTTCCAATATTACAAATCAACAACATGTCAACATCACACACACCCATGGCTTTTCATTTTTTTTTGTTTTTGTTTTTAATTACTTTGGTTGGTAGGGACAGAAATGTAAGGAGAATGAAAAAGGAAAGAAAAAGATATTAATGCTTTCCATTATAAGTGTATTGTAGGAGAGATAGAAGAGTAGAGAGAAAACAAAAAGATTGTGTATTAAATTTCTATGTTACACAATGGTATTGAATTGTTTTCAATTAATTAGGGAGATAGGATTGTCATATTTTCCTCCCATTTTGGGAAGATTAAAATTGGGGATTAAAGATTGATTATTTCTATTTTAGTATTTATTTAAATTTTGATGATATGACAAAATTCAATTCTCTCATTTCAAAATAAATTGAATAGGATTTTAAGAATTTCATATTGGAGTTTCCCTATAAACTTTAAAGGATTTTAATTCTAAGAGGATTTGGTGGACCCATATAGAAAATAATCATCTTTTTCTTTTTCCTTCCTTCTACTTTTATTAGTTTTATACACAAACAATATAAAATTATTTTTCATTTTCTCTCTACCTTTTATTATCTTCTCCCCTTTTCATCCAACCGAACACACCGTGGGAACTTAGGTACATTCGTTTACCCTAAACTATAAGGATATCTGCAAACTTCAAAAAATTGCAATGAGTATCCAAATTCAATGTGAATTTGCAATGTTTCCAATAATATCTAAATTAGTATCAGGATTAACAATTTAGTGGGTAACTATTCATTCTAAACCATGAGAGTATTTGCAATGTGCACCAGGTAAAAAGTAAAAAAGGTCATTAGAGATGGGCTGAAACTAGCTTTGGATAAAAGATATCAGGAATTTGGTTGTAGAAGTGGATTCAACGTCAAGTGTAGGGGTTTTTGTTTCTAAATGATGGTTCTGGCAACAACATTATTACATTACACTAAGCAGTCTTGTTGATGATTCCACATCATTGTGAGGGGCTTTAACGCGGTTGAAATCAAGCACTGCACTGCTTCACAAAAGCTAATAGTTGTGCAGATCTTCAGGCGAAGCACCACAAAGAACTCCTGCAACCTTTTGTGTTCTTTTGTAATCTTTCTATGGATATGTTAAATTTGTTTAATGCAGATACCGTTGATACTCTTTATTTTCGTACGACTTCTCATTAATTTCTGTTAATAAATCCTTATTTACCAACCAAAAAAAAATTGTTCATCACTGTGTCTAAACCAAGAAAATTTCTGTGAGGCATGTAAAGTTTGGAAAATCTTCCTAGATACAACACTTCTTTACAATTTACTCATCAAGATGAGTGTAGATTTACATAGCTACTACACAAAACATGTCTACAATAATGCCCTCTTAATAAAGCCAGCTTTGGTGATCAGCATTCTTGAAGGGGAGTAACATTACATTGTTCCATAGAAATGCCACAGCGCAAGTCACCTGGAACGGAACCGTCTTTCTTTCTTCCTTCCCTACTTCATATCTATATGGGAGAGATAGGCAGAGTTCAAACTGGGAGTCAGCGAAAATCACTCCTAGCCAAGACATTTTGTCATACATTGATTCAAAGTTTTATGTTTTCCCTCCCATCAGCTAATATCTGCTCTATGTAAGTGGATATATACCTGAAATGGGCAGTACACAGTTCAAACATCGAAATCTCTGTAGGCAAAAGATTAACTAGACAACAAGTAATACTTAGATGAAGGGTCCATATAACACCCAACATCTCCACATGCAGTGAGAACTGTTGCAAAGACGTAATCATCCACCTCAATACCTTCTGCTTTCATCCGATACATGAGCTTCAAAGCCTCTCGGCACATCCCATTTTTTGCATAACCCACAATCATAGCCTTCCAAGAAACCAAATTCCTTTCTGGCATGCTGTCAAAGACTTGGAACGCCTCTGATACATATCCACATTTAGAATACATATGTATTAAAGCACTACCCACAAATACATTAGAAAAGGCAGGGGTCTTGTTTGCATATGAATGAATCAATTTCCCCTGAAGGACAGATTCCATATTGGCACATGCTTTCAGAGCTGATGAACAAGTAAAAGAGTTAGGATCTACACCTTCTCCCATCATTTCTTTCAAGAACTCAAGAGCCTCAGACTCCTGCCCAAGACTTGCACAACCAGAAATAATTGCAGTCCATGAGACAACATCTCTAAAAGGCATCTGTTGGAGGACCTTGAACGCTTGAAGGTACTCCCCACATTTACAGTAGAACCATATTAGAGTGCTTCCTATGTATATACTGGGTTCAAGAGAATTCTTGATTATTTGTGCATGAAGTTCCCTTCCCAATAGTGAAGCCTCGATTGAGCCACAAGCCCTGAGGACACTTACAATTGTCAAGTTGTTAGCATGTATATTTCGTCTCTTCATTACTCGAAACAGTCTCATGGCCTCCTCACCAAGCCCTTTTCGAGCATATCCAGCTATAAGTGATGTCCACGTAACCGTGTTTCTATTCCTCATTCCATTAAAGACATTTCTAGAATCTGTCATCTCCCCACATTTTGCATACATATCAACAAGGGAGGTCCCTACATAAATATCATTCTTATATATTTTCTTCACTATGGCACTGTGTAACTGTCTCCCAAATTTCAATGCCTTCTCCTCTCCACAAGCCTTCAGAACACCACATACTGTAAACTCATTAGGCAAAAATCCTTTACTTAACATTCGTGAGAATAGCGACAAGGCCTCCCGTCCACGTCCTTGTTGTGAACAAGCAGTGATCATAGTTGTCCAACAAACCACATCCCACTCTGGCATCTGATTAAATGCAAGAAACGCACTTCGTAGCTCCCCACATTGTGCATATAAATAAACAACGGCGCTATCTACAATCAAGTTCCTCCAACCACCTTTCAAAATACAAGCATGAATTTGACTCCCTAGTTCAAGATCCAACCCCCTACTACACAAATTCAAAACACACACAAACATCTTACCATTCGGCCGAACCCCATTTTTAATAGAATCCTCAAATAACCTCAAAGCCTCATCATCAAACCCAAATTCCAAGTACCCATCAATAACAGCAGTCCAAGTAACCACATTCTTCTTCGGCATTTTATCAAACACTTTACGAGCCTCGCTCAATTTCCCAAACCCCAAATAAGTAGTAATCAAATTATTGCTAATATATATGTCCGAATACCGCAAACATTTCACAACAACCGCATGTATTTTTCTGACCTCTTTCAAACTACGACTCGACCGAAGCCAAAGCGCAAGCGACTCAGGACTTAGCCATTGATTATCGGAAAATCTGGCATCTGGGTTTTGTTGGGAGCTGGAAATATCAGTTGGGTTTTGATAGTGGGACGTTGAACTTGGGTTCTCGCTACAAAAGCAGCAATGGAAATTTGTGTTGGTCCTGTAATAACGGTCATTATTATTATTATTCCTTGACTTTGAGTTCTTCCTTTGTGTTGAGGATTTGGATTTGGATTTGGAATTGGGTGGTTGAGTAGAGAGAAGTGAAGGTGGTTGGGAAAGAGAGAACCTTGGTAAGAGCAAAGTTGCCGAGAGCATTTGCCTGATTTTGGTTTCGAATTCCCGCGAATAATTGAAAATTAAATTTTCAGTTTGAGAAGCTCATCTGGCTGGGCACAGTAGTAAATAGCGCCAAATAGCCATTGGTCTTCGCTCACGAATGTATCTACCAGTATACGACAACGTTTCTTGCCACGTTCGTACCAATTGTGTACATAACAATGTACAGTGTTATTCTGGATTTATGAGTACTTTTCTTTTTTGGTTAAATAAGTATCATAGGTGAAATATTTAATACGTGTTTAATATTTTTAATTATAAATATTTTTATTTCTTATCATAATTTTTTTTTTTTATAACAATAAGTACATGTGGTACACATATTTTATTAACTATACTATGCTTAAGATATTTTTAAAGTCTAAAACCTAGGGTCCTCCACTGCTTAATCCCAATTGTGTTTCTTTTTTACTCTATATTGGTCAAGTGCTTTATTTTTTTTTTCTTTTTTTTTTTTATTATTTTTTTTTTTTTTCATTTGGCTAAGTGTAAGTTAGACGATTTGACTATGGACAGAGTTTATCTGTAACCCGGTTTGGAGGAATCTTCCTTCAACTCACTACGTGACAAGCAAATAGATTATCCACATGTGTATTTTAAAAAGTCACATACCTCATTAAAAATGTTATATGACTAAAAGTACACGTGAATGGTCTATTTACTTGCCACGTAGTGGGTTAGAGAAAGATTCCTCTAAATTAGATTGAAGGTAAACTATTTCCTTTGACTATAAGATCTTAACCCACGAAAAAAGGGGGAATGTGACTACATCATGACTATTGGCTTTGTTTCTTTTTTTCCTTTTTATCTTGTAATAAACTTCTTCTAGCTCTCTCTATCTTTCTATTAGGTTATATCTTTTTATTATTTATTAATTAATTAAAGTTAGTGTATTTAAACATAACTATCACATGATAATTTTTAGCTTCAGTAAAAACAAATAATTTAACAATTGTATTATTTCTTAAACCTTAATTTCTCCTAAGTTATAAGAAAAAAATTAAGCAAAATTTATGGAAGTCCTCCGGATTAATTTAACATCTTAAAAACTTACATTTTTTGTCCAAAGTTATGTTAAAAATGAATTTGAAATAAACATACAAACAAAATACGTTTTTTTTTTTTTTTTTTTTTTAATTTTATATATTCACTTGTAGGTGTTTAAGATTTGTATTAGGTTGGGTTCATTAGCTCAATTAATAAAGTCTCTTGTGTATTTTGACTTGATGGTAAGAATAATTATTATAAAACAGATGTCATAAGTTCAAATGCTATAGTAACTATCAAAAAAAGAAAAAAAAAAAATGTATTAAGCAAAGGTAAAACAAAAATTTATCTTAATTCCACAAGGGATAGTTATTTTGAGAAAAGACATAGATTCAACCAGGGATATTTTATGATTTAGCCTGTGTTTGGATCCTCTACTTAAAAGTGATTTTACGGATTTTTATGCATAGAATGCATTCTGCAAAAAATCTGAGGTATTCGGTTGGGATTTTAGAAAATGCAAAATGCATTATAGGCCGAATGCATTTTGCAAATTCTCATTTCTAGAGCAGAAGTCAAAATCTAAAATATTTTGGATTATGATTCTAGCTTCTACTTTTAATTTTTGCTAAAATAAATGGGATCCACTTACAACAATTTATTACTCGAACAACTCCTTTTTCCCTGCTTAATTTTTCTCTTTCTTTCTTTTATTTTTCTTCCCTCTCTTTTGTTCCCTACTTTTTCTCTTTTTTTGATGTGTTCCCTATTTTTTCTCTTTCTTTCTTTTATCTTTGAAAAAGTATTCTCATTTTCTCATTTTGTATCAAAGAATTAGGAATAATTTGGAATGATCGTTAGTACTGTTTTTTTCTTTGTTTAATGTAAACTTGTTATGATGTGCTTTTTCTAGCACTTTATTTGTGATGTTTGGATTTTATGTCACATTATTTTTTTTTTTTTTTTTTTGTAATGTTTGTAATGTTTGGATGTTATATAAAAGAGAAAGAAAGAAAGAAAAAAAGAAATGGGGGAGGGATGTGAACTGTGAGGAGGGAATGAGAGAAAAAAAATGAGATGGGTGAGGGGGGATGTATGTGTGTGGTGGGGGAGAAGAAAAAAGAAAGGCAGGGGATACATGAGTGGTGGGGAAAAAGAAAAGGATATAAAAAAGAAAAAAGAAATGGGAGTGGGGTTTACGTGTATGGTGAGAAAAAAGGGGGAGTGGAAAAGAAAGAAGAAAAAAAATTGAAAGGGAAAAAACTAAATTGGTTTTATTTGTATGTTCACTTTGTTTGGTGCATAATATAGAATTGTAAAAATTTATTTAGAGGATGTCTATGATATTTTTTTATTATAAATGGTTTGTGTATATCTCTATTGCACACACAATACACATTTCTCTATATTTTTTTATTACATTATTCAAATTTTATAAAAATATGTGCAAGGAGATATGCACAAATCATGACCTATTTTTTTTTTATTAGTATACATTAATTTAAATCACAATATAATACTTTATTTCTTTATTACATTGTTAATTTTGTATTGATAGTAAATATATTTTTAGCCTTATATTGAGATATTAAAAAAAAAAATTGTTAATTACATAATGTATACTAATAATATATTATTTAATAGGAAGAATACATTCTTTAAAATACCAACCAAATATAATTCCTTTTAGCATAATTATTTCTTATAAATAATTTTAATATTTTATCAAATGTACTATTTTCTACAAAATGCATTATAGAGGATGCATTTTCAAGAATGCATTATAGCAGGAAATACATTCTCAAAATACAACACAAGTTTTTTGGCTTAAGACTTTTAATTTTAAGTAACGACTTTTTTTTACCAATTTGTCATTTTGGAAAGGAAAACGACGACGGTTTCCCTCCTCTGCAAAATATCGGTGTCGTCCAAAACTTAAACCCTCCTCTGCAATTGCGACTGGTTGATTATTTGAAGCCCTAAAGCTAAAACCCCCAAAAAAATATCCTTAACAGCAAAATTTGAATAATTTCTTTCATCAAAGTCTATGGAATTCTCTTCTGCAACTCTCCAAACCTGTTGCTCTTTCCCATTAAGAACCCCTACCTTTGCCACCAGAGCCCCATCTCTCTCTTTCATAATCACAAACTCTACCCCAATTTCATTTCCTTCCTCCTCCAGATTCAACGGTAACAAGCTCTATCTCCCAACTTTTGTAACTTAAACTGAACTACTTAGGTGTTAATCTCTTTATATTAACAAATGCTTTGCTCTTTTTTCAACTCCACGAAGTATAGTCAATAGTGTGTGTAATTGATGATTGTTTGAATGCCAGGTTGTCGCTTAGCGATTAATCCGCTAACGCGGCGGCAGCGGTGGCAGGGGTCCACTCTTGCTGCTGCTGCTGTTGTTGGTGATACAAGTGCAGTACCAAATGAGTGTAGTGGAGAAGAGTTATCGGTTTCTGATTCATCGATGCGCGATGAGGATGAGCCCGGGAGAAATGGTGAGAAGATGGATGGTGGTGTTGAGGGCTTGGATGACAATAAAATGATCCGAGTATGCGATAAGCTGATTGAGGTTTTTTTGGTTGACAAGACCACTCCAACTGATTGGAGAAGGTTGTTAGCTTTCAGCAAGGAGTGGGACAATATACGGCCGCATTTCTATAAGCGTTGTCAGGATCGAGCAGATAGTGAGGATGGTGATCCTGGTATGAAGCACAAACTACTCCGGCTTGGAAGGAAGCTCAAAGAGGTTGGCTGTGAAAGTTATTTCTTAGATATCATTGATTTTAAATAACATATAGTGTGTTGATATCTATATAAAACTTGATTTTGTACAAGGAACATTGTGAGGAAAAAACATTACATGTGGCCGACCTTGATTAGTCTGTTGAGGATTCGTAGCTGACCCCAAAGTTTTGGGATTATGGCTTTGTTGTTGTTGTTATCAAGTTTTGGGATTATGTAGAAGAAACTATGAGTACTGGATTTGAGTTTTTGGTGTTATATGGGAATTTATTGGAAACTTATTTTCTACAGATTGATGAGGATGTGCAAAGACACAATAAATTTCTTGAAGTGATCAAAGGTTCACCACCCACAGAGATTAGTGACATTGTTGCCAGGCGGCGTAAAGATTTCACAAAAGAATTTTTTGTGCATCTTCACACTGTAGCTGAATCCTATTATGACAATCCAACAGAGCAAAATGGTGAGGATAAATAAATTATATTTGTATGAAATATCAGTCGATGTTTCTTTTTTCTGTTCATGAAATTGTTACATGTAACAACCTGTATCCTTGCTTGGTTTACAGATGATGAAATTTAGGGATAACTAGTAGAATTTGTTTGTCATCTTCTTTGGTTTTGATCAGATGTTATTATGACACAATAGCAGTCATATCTAGACAACCTATTGGCTTAGGGTAGATTATATTACCCAATGCATATTTGAATGCTTAATAAGTTTAGGACTGTTACTTGTATGAATATTAACCCAGACAATTGCCTTATGTAGCCACCTACTCGACCATGTCATACATGTCCTATCCTCCAAATAATAAAAATATCACATGCCATATGTTTCGTTATGCTAGTGCTAATTCAAGTCACATAATGTACATATTTATTTGCTCTGTAATCTAGCATAAATAAATTTAAGTTATGTAACTGGGCTGTGAGTTTACTGGCCTGGTTTCTTAGTGAATGTTCAACTTGAAAGGGAAACTAGACCTGTAGAAAACAGACCTGGCCTGACATTGCGGGCCCAGAAATGAGCTAGTTTAGCAGACCAGGCCCACAAATATCGACCTTAGATAAATGTTTTCTACATTGTGGATAGCCCTGATAGTATTTATTTATTTCTGTATGACTAGCTCTCGCAAAGCTTGGGAACACGTGCTTGGCTGCTGTACAAGCCTATGACTCTGCAACTGAAAGCGTTGAAGCACTAAATGCTGCAGAGTTGAAATTTCAAGATATCATCAACTCTCCTTCTGTAGATGCTGCTTGCAGGAAAATAGACAATTTGGCCGAGAAAAATCAACTCGATTCAGCATTGGTGTTGATGATCACAAAAGCTTGGTCTGCCGCAAAGGAATCAAACATGACAAAAGATGAGGTGAAGTGATACTAGCTTCAGAAAATGCTTATTGTGTCTATAACTTTTTTCGAATCTGGTACATATAGTGAATGCCTTTATGATGCTCGGAATATAAAAGATTCCAATCAAGTCAAGCCTGTTTAATTATCACTTTATTGAACCATCTATTAGAGTATGGAAAAATAGAAAAATGCTGATAGACCAAAAAGATTTATCTCTGTCCTTGTTTTCAAGATGAGTGACAGAGGACAAGATATCACATTGAAAGGGAAGAGAACATCATTTTCTGCTTATGGGGACTTTGGAGAAAGTGAGAAGAAAAGATTAGTTTATGTTGTTATCATTGTACAAATGTCTATTGAAATCCATCACACAAAGACACCTTACATAGAAAAAAATGTAGTATCAAAATAAGCTAATATAGCCTCTGGAAAGAATAATTCTATACAAATACCAAAAACACTAACTCTACATTTTGATTGCTACTTTAAACAATATATATGATTTTATTTGTGTGGTGTTAAAATGCTGCTTTCGCATTAAATTTTTTCCCTTTATTGCAGGTGAAAGATGTATTGTATCATTTGTACATGACTGCCAGAGGTAATCTTCAGAGGCTTATGCCAAAAGAGATTCGGATAGTTAAGTATCTTCTCTCAATTGCAGACCCTGAGGAGCGGCTGTGTGCCCTAAAAGATGCATTTACCCCAGGAGAAGAACTTGAAGGAAAAGATGTGGACAGTCTGTACACGTATGCTTTTGAAGCTTAATTGCTTAAATTAGTTTTCGTCGGAACTTTAATGATTCATCTGCTATTTATGGTTCACTGACTGTCTATGATTGTCTCATACCTTTTTTTTCCTCTGTTTGTTTATAATTTTTTTCAGAACACCAGAGAAGCTGCACACCTGGATAAAGACTGTGGTGGATGCTTATCATTTCAGCAGGGAAGGCACTCTCATAAGGGAAGCTAGGGACCTGATGAATCCAAAGATAATTGAAAAATTGAAGGACCTTAAGAAGATAGTTGAAGATAAATTCATGTGACTGAGCTTGAATTATACTTCTCAGAAGCTTTTTCCTAAGTCCCATACTCCAGATAATCTCAAGCATGAATTCCAACCCCCAATTTAGGGTTACTTATCTCTGCTAACATGTCCAAGACAGTATACGTTGGGGCTTTGAGTTAGAGATCAATAGCATGTAAACCATAAAGTGTCATGTTTATATGCATAGAAATTTAGGAAAAACAACAGGATGACTCTACTATGAAAGCTTCAGATACCGGATAGAAATTCATGATCATTTGTCAGCTTGATTCTGCTGTAGCTTTCCTTTTTGTAGTTCTGAGTACTGAGTTCTGTGTTCTAATGTATAGTGGGACGCTCCATGGTAGACCACATTTTTTTTTGTAAATTATTTTGTTGAATTTGGCGATGTTCATTGGTGAACTCCAGTGCACTGGAGCACTGGAGGTAATCCTCTCCCCACATAGAATTCTCTCTCTCTCATTGGAGGAAGTTTCCTATTTTGTTCATTTCCAGCTACCATTGTACTTTTGCTTGGCACTGACACTTGCAACTATCATTGTACATTAGCAACTGTCGTAGAACTTAGCCATGTGTTCTGCCACGGTGCTGGAGAACTCATACTTCGCTTTCAAGATTCCCCAATCTACACAATTGAAATGAAAACCGACCCGTAATATGACATATATATATATATATATATATATATATATATATATATATATTATATTTTACTCTTATAACAACTAACAAGGATAGATTAAGAACACGGACATTGAAAAGTGCCAATAGTAATTTATTTGAAATAATGCTTAATATATTGATGTTATTAGTCCAAGGGATTCTTCCCTGTAAATTGTAATTATGTGATGTGTGTAAAACAGAAGAATTACACCTAAGAGAATGTCTCTCAAAGAACTATGGACAACTATGTTAGACAAAAAAAAAACCGCTTAAATAAGGTGTAAGGAAATAATTACAATACTAAAGTTTTGCAAAAATGAGAATCCCTTCATTGAGTTGTGTGATAAAAATCATAAATGCGATAAAAATCATATTTTGCCATTGAGCTATTCTAACGTATCCTGGTTAATTTGTCATTGACTTACTTATTAATGATATATATATATATATATATATGTATATATATTTTGTTGCAATTGAGTTACCTAGTTTACCCAATTTATCCAAAAATTATAATAATTCTCGTATATCTATTTTATTTTCACATAATTTAAAAGATTTAGTTTTCATATATCTCAAGAGAGACTAGTATAATTTTTCCTAATTATTAATAGTATTCCGATGCATCACTTGATTATTGAAACTACTTGAAATTTTAATAGAGTTTCACCTAAATCAAATTATATATCTTAATAATTAATGATTCATATGAAAAAAAAAATATTAATTTTACAAATTTTCGCAACTTGTGTAGTGCGCAAGTTTTACTATATTAAGATACAAAATTATGATAGATAATCAAAATAAATAAAATTAAAATTAAAATTTATCTTAAATTTCTTGAAATTTTTGTGATAAAATTTTAGTTGGAATTAAATTTTTTGAAATTGAGTTAATAGAATTTTAGTTGGAATAAAAATTTAAATCTAACTGAGTTAATATAATTTTATTTGAATAAATTATCAAAACAATTAACAAATCACTTGATGTTTTGATAATATGATTTCATTTCAAGTAAATTATTTTAATAATTATTGAGAGTGTGCGTAGCCAATGATAATTATTTAGCCCAATCACGATTTCTTAAACCCAACTTTGAATATATTTGGTACGATTTTCTTTACAAAATTCTTTCACTTTTTTACTTTTACTTTTACCCTTTTTTTTTGTTTGGTTTTTATTTATTAAAAATTGCACCCATAGATAGGATCCGAAGCGTGGGAACAGAGTCCGGGTATTTAACGTATTGGGTGACCCGAGTTAAGTTCCCACCAGATCTACAGGGAGGTCCAAGAGTCCAGGTAATTACCAATTTAACAAAACTTTAAAACTAGCAATTCCACTTTCCACAATCTTAATATATTCTTTTATTCCCGAAGCTTTTAAAGTTTAAAGCCTAAAATCCTCTCTCCAGCTCCGCTCCTTGGGACTCTTAGCCCATGCCCAAATATAAAAAAGTTCTGAAAATCGTAAATTCAAATTCGTTACGCCTTGGAATTATTTCAAAATTTTGCGCGCACATATTATTCAAAACAAAAACCTAAGCTAGATTTGCAAGTTTCCCGACGAGGTAGACTCTCCGGCAACTCTCCGATCCTCGTCGATTTCCGGTCAGTATTTTTCTCATAAACAAAACTATTTTGCTTTAATTTGATCTATTCTTAATGAAATTTTCACACACAAACATTGGTGATTTATTCCGGTGTCTCTTATGACCTATTTGAATTTACAACTCGTTTTTGGTGGCTGAGACGGCGATGGAAAACTAAATATTGGAAAGAAATTAATTATTTTCTCAGCAACCAAACAGTGCGTATTTTTGAATTACTGGACTGACACTTTGGAATACTGAATTTTGTTTTGTTGGCACCAGATGATGAGCAGAAAAAGCAGTAGCTGCGCTATCTGTGAGAATTCAAACCATGCTTCTATATGCACCGTTTGTGTCAATTTTAGGTCCGATCTCTCAAATTACTAATTCATTTTCGTATTTCTCATTCGTAAAATCGTAATGAAATTTAAATTTCTTGTAGAATTATTTTAGGCTGAAGCAAATCTGACCTGGATGTATGAAACTTTCCTGTGGTTTTTGCTTTATTTGATTATATATGCGGACGCTTTTGTGAATGAAGATAAAAATATAATACGAGATCGTGTACGAATATAGGCTTTAGATAGTGACTGATAATCTTATATGTTGGGGTCTTCTTTGCAGATTAAATGAGTACCACAATTTGTTAAAGTCGTTGAAGAGTCGCCGGGATTTTTTGTATACAAGATTGAGTGAAGTGCTTGTGGCAAAGGTTTGATTTATGCCTTGTGAATGCTTTTTCTGTTGCATTGTTTCGTTTTGTTTTTGCTTGAATGTCTATGGTTTATATTTTCTAGAGCATGAAAAAAATATTTACATATCAAAAAAAGTTATGGTAAAAATTTGATGGATGATCCAATTTCATTTCTAATGTACATGTTTGGATACCTTTTCTATTGTTCTGTCACCCATTATTTTCTTGATACTTTCTCTTTTATGTTTCTTCTATATTTGCAATTTGACTTTACCTACTGTTTGTATTATATACCACTGCCAGTATTATGTAAAAGTGATCAAACTTGGTGTTTGAGTCATCTAAAGACATATGTCTTAATTTATTGTTTGTAATATTTACTAGGGGAAGGCAGATGATCAAAGGAATTGGAGAGTGCTTCACAATGACAAGCGTTTAAAGTTGAAGGAGAAGCTCCGTCGTAATAGACGACAACTTGAGCAAGGTCGGCTGCCCCTTAGTTGATTTTCAAATGCAATTTTGGTTGAAAATTGTACATAATTCTGTTTAGAAACCTCTTAGCTAATACTTGCTCTTACAGGGAAGGCTAAGATTGAGAGGATGTCCGATGATTTAAAAGATAAATATGGGGTGCATGAATCAGCCCTTTCTATGGTATTACAGATTTTCATTTTTTATTTTTTAAATAAATTAATTTTTGATAGTAGATGCTGTAAGTTTTGGTTTTAGTCACTACTATTACTAGTTATATTGTGCTTTTCTGTCAGTATAAATTAATATGTTTCATGCATTGGTCTTATCTTTGCAGTTGGAAAAGTATCGAGTGGAACAACTGGGAAAGTACTATCCTAATCTTATTTCAACTCAAACCTTAGGGCATGTAAGTGGTATTATGCTTTTGATACTTGTTTTGTGCGTTATTAATTAATGGGTACTTACCTTGCAAAAATACTGTATATTTGTCTCAACAGAAGATGTGACAAATGAATATATTTATAATGGGTTGAGTTTAAGTTACACTACTCAGAAACTTTTCACTAAATTAATATTTTGCCAAAGCCATTGTTATATCATATGTTCTCTCCTTCTAAAAAAATGCACGTCAAATTTCATGTCCGGATGCCATATACTATTCAATGCATAAAGATGTGCATTCAGTATATTCAAAAATAGACAATGAGCTCTAGTTCAAATTACACCTCCTCTCCTAGTAAGAGTAAAGTGGAGGGTGATGTTATGGGTTTAAGATCCATTGGTTGCATGTGTAACTTACCAATTAAAAAAAGTACATTTTAAAATGATTAATTTTATTTTTTATTTTTAATTTTGAACAGTTTATAGATGAGATGGTTCTTAATCTCCGATCATCTTAATATTTGACGAGCGTAAGAGATGGTTGAATGCTCTTTATTTCATTGGATGTTTTTTGATCTGAGTAGACCTTTATTTTTTGATTTTATCGAGTACTTGGCCATGTAATTCTGTAAAAAATCTTAGGGTATACAACTAGTATACTCCTTGGATTCTTTCTTTGTAAATATGTTTTGATTTTAATAAGATATTTTTATTTCCTAAAAAATAAAAAAATATATTGGGTCGTGTAACGTTAATCAAAAGTAATAATAGGTGTAACTTGAACTAACAATTTATAATTTGATTTTTTTTTTTTTTTTTTGTATTTATATTTTTCCATGTTTTAGGGCAAAAATCTATGTGTCCTTTTTATTTTGTATTTTTGTTCTTCTCTTCTATATAAATATCTGTTTTTTCATCTAAACACCAATGTTGATGCTCAAAACGACAGATGGCAATCACCGCTGAACGTCTTCATAAACAGTCCGTGGTCATAAAACAAATATGCAAATTGTTCCCCCTACGTCAGGTAAGTTCTTCAAAATATCTTGGTTTCTGCAAGTAAGTGTTAAGTTTGATTTACACAATTATCAAATCATATTTTGTTGATAACTCACGATAAGTATGTTATTTGCCTATGATTTTAATTGCATTTTAAATATATGTAAACATGAAATGATGTTTTGGTTTATAATTATTTTCATCAAATGTGTGGTAAAAGGTGAGCTCCACATGCCATTGTTGTTTTCTCAAATCTAGGCATATTCATTATATGTTTTAGGTGATCTTAGAAGGTGAAAGAAAAGATGGTTCTACTGTTCAATATGATCAAATTTGCAATGCACGCTTACCAAGAGGACTTGATCCTCACTCTGTTCCATCGGAAGAGCTTGCCGCATCTTTGGGGTAATTTTTCTCTCTTGAGGCTATATTTGCATGTATATTTAGAAGCAAATTTTCGCAGCTGTATTGAACATCTTAAGATCACCATATAATACTGCTAAGATTCTTTTATGAACTCATCTTCTTCTTTTTTTGAGAAATTTATGTACTCATCTTTTGGGTTAATATATATGTATCCTGCAAGTACAGTTAGTCATACTATTGAAGAAGTCTGTGCAGTTGGATTGTGCTTAGCTAGGATGTTATTGTCTTTTACACTAATCTGTAAGTCCCATGTTTGATAAACAGATACATGGTGCAACTTCTAAATCTTGTTGCTCAGAACTTGGCTGCTCCGGTGCTTCATAACTCTGGTTTTGCAGTAAGCACTGATTTACCCCTCATATGACAGTTTAGAATTCTTTTTACTTACAAACTGTGATTTTAGATATCTTTTTATTCTCTATGCTTTTTGTGGAGATGGAGCTTTACTTTTGAACATAGATGACAGGGCTATCTTGAAGTTGAACTCAGTTAAAGTGTTTTGCAAAATATTTACGAGATTATTCTAATTATTTTCTAATTTAGGATTGACATTCTTTCATTATTGTTTATGTGAGGTCTGGTTAATTTATATAGCTTACATTTTAGTGACTGTTTGCAATTTGCTGAAAATATTGGGAAATAAAAGCTTACTTTTTATTTCATTTTTAGATGAAATTGGCAACTCCCCGTATTTTCCTGTCAACTAGCTTCCATGTTCCTTCTTCTAGCCTTAAATGAATTCTTGTTAATGACAATATTTTTAGATTCTCTATATCTGTTGCTTTTCCTTAGATCCAATCTAAAAACAATTTTGGCTTTGGAACTCTTGAAGTTCCAGTATTAGCCTATGGGTTGCCAATATATCCTTTATAGCGTGCATTTGTTTTAGATGGGACATTTAAAGCTTCAAAAACTCAACGAATATGTTTTTCATGTCGTGAATCTTGATTCTTTTACTTATATTCTTTGTTTCTATATGTGTAATTATAATTTTTTTTCAGGGTTCTTGCTCTAGAATATGGCAACGAGATTCTTATTGGGATGCACGTCCATCGTCTCGAAGGTACTTGTCTGGCAACATTATTTACTTGTCTTACTTGGGCCATTTAGCATGTTGACCTGAATATACTTTCTGCTGTGCAGCAATGAATACCCCCTTTTTATACCACGCCAAAATTATTGCTCCACTAGTGGGGAAAATTCATGGTCTGATAGAAGCTCAAGTAATTTTGGTGTTGCTTCAATGGAATCTGAGAGGAAGCCACGCCTGGAATCTTCTGGAAGTAGTAGCTTTAATTATTCTACTGCTTCTCTGCATTCTGTTGAAACACACAAGGACTTGCAGAAAGGGATTTCACTTCTCAAGAAAAGTGTGGCATGCATAACATCATACTATTTTAATTCACTATGTTTGGATGTCCCTTCCGAGGCATCTACTTTTGAAGCATTTTCAAAGTTATTAGCCAAACTATCTTCATCCAAGGAAGTTCGATCTATTTTCTCGGTGAGAATGGCTTGTTCGAGGTACATTGTCCCATGTTTCCCCTTACATGTGACCTATGTTTTGGGCATCTTCATTTCAGTTCTATTATGCAAAATGATAAGGAGAATTGTCTTGATAAATTTTTGGACAACGCCTGAAGTTCTTAAGGAGTATATCCTTACAAAGTAGTTGTGAAATTTGTTAGTAATACATCCTAATTGTAGCTTCTGACTAGGCAGTGCATGCTTCAGTGTTGGGCTTATGAATGATCCCTATGGCTTGCTACAATGAGAAGAGGATTTTGCATTGAATGGTTCTGGTGTTACATATTTGTCTTTCTGATGGAAGGTCCCATTTATGTAGCCTATTAGTCAACCTATCTCTTATGTTTGCCGACCTTTTGGGACATGCTTTTATGACATTAATAATGAGTAAATTCACGATTATTCCTAACAACATACCTCAGTGGAAAGTGTTAGGGTTCCCTGCAACTTAGAATGAAAATGAGGGAGTGATGGACAGAGATAGGTGTACACCTAATGTACTTGTATGTTGAAAATGTTAATATTGGATTTTTTTTTTTGAAGTTGGAGGGATCAAGTCCTAGGAACTGGATCATGAAGAAAGTGTAAAAACATTTCCTTAGATCACACAACTTTTAAGATGGTGGATCAGTGCAGTTGTTTAGATTTTTGATACAATGTTAATCGAAAGCATGTTTCTTTTTGTTACTTCTGTATGTATCAATATTTCTTTCTACAATTGAAATTTGCCAAAAGAATAGGTATATAAATCCTTTGTGCTATGTTTTCAAAGGATGATTTTGTACAAAATTTGTTACAAAGGTTGGTTATGCCAAAAACTTTAACAATTGCCTTTTGGAGAATTGTATTTACTAACATGTCATATAAATTCTCTATTGTGCATTACATTTGCTCTTAATTTTCAGGTCGTGTAAACAAGTTGAACAAATGAACAAATCTGTATGGAATGTGGATTCTGCCATTTCGTCAACCATTCTACTGGAAAGTGCACATGCACTGCCTACAATGGTATTAGTTGGGACTCAACATTGTTTTAGTAGAATTTTTGACATGTTAAGTTGAAGGACTTTTTTGCTTCATTATATTTGGAATTTGTTTGTCATTACCTAACATTGTATAGAGATTTTGCTCTCTTGGCTGCGTCTTACCAAAAGACCTTTTTTCAACCAAAAAAAAAAAACTATTCATAACCATTTTAATTTTTTTTTGCTACTTTTCCCCTGTTTTTTATTTTTTGGGTTTCCAACACCCCCCCCAAACCCTGCCTGTCCACACACCCGAGAGGGGTTGGATCACTTGGAGTGGGAAACTGAGGTAGCTATGACTGTGAATTTCATCTCACCTGTTGCTTTTTATTTTTTTGGTGTAAGTTTCTCTGCTGTTTCTATGTGCGGAAAGATGGAAAGATGGAGTGAATAACAATTACATGATATGGTGCTCAAGATGGGGGACCTTAAAACAAAATCAAATTTGAGCCTTTGACACACTTGTTGGTGCCTTAAGCATATAGTGTAGAGATGGGAGTTAACCGAACATAGTTGGGAATGGCCATTTAGCATTGCGTTTATGGCACTTTGTCAAGAAGGATCTGTGGAGAGAGAGATTGTATCTCCACTTATGGTTCTTTTTTCTTTTTTAATTATTAAAGAAGCCAATGAGCTTTAGCTCAAATGGCACTTCTTCTCTCTGTAAAAGCAAGGATAAGGGTTAGGTCATGGGCTCGAAACCCATTTTTGCTTGTAATTACCAACTGACCATTAAAGAACTAAACATTATATACTGTTGAATATTGTATTTTTTTCTGTAGGCATATTTTATTTGATGTCATCTTTTTTCTTTTTCCTTCCAGAAAAACATTTGTGAAAACTTTCCCAATTCTGCTGCCAGTTTTCTTTATGCCACCGAGTTGTCTGATGTTGGAAAGAATGAATGCCTCATTGAAGGATGGGATATTGTGGAGCATCCCACTTTTCCTCCTCCCCCATCACAATCTGAGGATGTTGAACATTGGACTCGAGCCATGTTCATTGATGCTACAAAGAAATGATCTGATTCTGTAAGTCTTATACTTTTTGTAAGTTTCCATTCAGTAGTTGTTCCTCTTGACAATTGTTGTTTAGGACTTGTGAATGTCACCTTTGTCTAAAATCATTCTCAGCAAGGATATCCTCTCCATTTGCTTTAAAATGGACAAAAGCTAATCCATGGTTAAGATTTAAATTTGACAAATCTAAGATGTACATGGTGCCCCACAATATTTGTGATGGTAACTGATTTTAAATGATGTGGTGCTTAGTGCACTTTATCAAAATTAAATGTTTGATGCGAAATTGCGAATTGGCTTTATTCCATAGTTGAATGCATGTCCTACAAACTACATGTTCTAACTATTGTCTCTCTGGGATGTGATTCTTCTCAATTACATATATGGATAGAAAACACGTTTTGGAGACTGGAAAGAGTAGAATTTCCTCACATGTTTCTGTATAATTTACATCAAGAAGCCAATTTGGTGTATGGTAACATGTAGTATAAGCTTAAAAAGATCTTGTTTCTCTTGGTTTGAATGTTATTTCTGTAGTGTCTATGAATTTATTTTTCTAATCATGACAACTTGTGATAATTTGGATGCCTTATCAGAGTATAGACATAGTTGAATGCTGTGGGCCTTTTCTGTTCTTACTGATTGATTTCTTGTTTGTGCTTTATTTAATAGGCTCGTGGAAGGAGACACTTAACAAGAGATGAAGATGGCTTGGAGGATTATTAACATGTAAAAATTCGGTAACATGTTTGGCCTTTACCTTTTACTTGTAAATAGAGATGATATTAAAAGGTGTGTATATGTACATATCTGTATATACAGTAGTTTTAGGAATTTATTGTTTTCAAAATTAGCTTTTCTTTTTAGACATAAGCAATATTTAGATTCAACAAGAAAAAAAAGATACGCATCTGTTGCTGGCAAGAAATTTAAAGGGTGGCCTTAAGTTTATATGTTCATCAAGTTGTATTTAATTAGATTATATTATGAAGATGAATCAATTTATGGTTTGTACTTTCCTATAGCGAATTGATTCATTAATTTTTTATCCTTCCAAAGTGGAAAGAATAGGGTCGTAACATATTGAGAGTTCCTCTTGGGAGAAGGGAATCCTCCCAATTTGGCAGAGTGGAGCAGATTTTATGCAAGGAAAGCCAAATGTTCAGTGCAATGTTACAGAGAAGTTTAGGAACTTCTCTTTTTTCAGCTTTCTAACTGCTACAAAGTTACGGGATTTCTAAATTAATTAATTAATTGTAGATAGACTTGTGCCTATACCTTGATGTCAGTTTTTAGGTTCAACAAAAGATACAAAAGCTGAGAGTTGCTACATCTGGCTTCTTTCATCGATATGTAACTATTTCTCAATGAATGACGCTCCTTGTATACCTGGTTTAGGCCTGGACCAATTTGTTAACACATTTACAGTAGAGATTAGAGAACTTTCTCTTTTCTAAGGGTAGGCGAGATTGAAGAATTCAAATAACTAGATTATGGATGAGTTTAGCTCTGTGTGTGTGTGTGTGTTTTTTTTTTTGGCTATAAGAGTTTAGCTGTGTTATTGAGTCTTCTAAAAGCATCCAAATAATTTTTGGATTTCTAAAACCCTCATGGTAACTTCTCATTGTCTCTGGTATAAAATGGTTCATATTGGATCTCCTATCAAGACAGCTGATTGAAACATTTTCATTTGAGCCAAGATAGTAGGAGGAAAACTGTTTTCAAGGCTGTCTCAAGGTTTTGGCTGAGGTCCAAACATCATGACGGACGTGAATGGAGGTGTAATCCATTGAAAAATAAATAAGTTTGCATACACAAATTCACAAGCTTTTCTTACAACTTGTTACTGTAGGCTTAAGTGAAAGGGTATATAGTAGTGGGTCGGTTGCAGTGGTGTTTGTGTGAAAACAACTCAACTCTGAGAAAGGGTGAAAAAAAAAAAATCACAACCTTGTACAGGCACACACAAATGCAGATCTATTTTTCCCATTATGTGTAATGCTAAGCAATAGAATTTGAATTCACTGTGTTTATCATGGTTGCTATATGTATTACTAGCCCTACGATGCTACAGATACTCTGACTAATTTGGTCAAACATGGCCAAACTAGGGTTACATACTATATTGTCATGTACTCATGTGCAAGGATAGTCTATGCAAAACTCAACTTGAGCTTGTATAAACATGTTTGAAAGCCTCTCAACAAAATTTTGATAAAATCATATTTAACTAATAAGAGTTTGGTAAAAAATAAATAAAAAAATTCTGATTGTGCCCTCAAAGTTTAATTAACTCTTTTCATTGTTAGGCGTCAATATTGTGACATAAAATGGAAATATATGATTAGTCTAGTTGACATAATCAAACATGAGAATTGACTTCAAATAAGATTTGAAAATAAACAAGTCCTTAAGATCAACATCCTCAATTCAAATTTTAGTCTTTTAAATCTAACCTAATAACTACTCGCATTTCCTCATTTTAGATTGGCCCCTACTTTGGAGAGATATGTTGCATAGTGGACGCAACTTCATTAAACCTTGAACTTCTCACTTCTTCCTCTTCTTTGGTGGTGGGAGGGCCTCTTCTTCATCCTCTTCTCCATCATCTGGCTCCTCTTCTTCCACAATTTCTTCCTCATCCTCACCCACAACTTCATCATCATCATTGTCTTCTTCTTCTTCATTATCGCCGTCATTGTCGTCGTCATCATCATCTTCATCATCATCATCACCATCATTATGGTCATTGTCATTTCCCTCGCCTTCTCCTTCTGCATTCTCTTCCCCAGCTCCACCAGCCTGTCCTTCAGACTCCTTCTTAGAATTGTTCCCATTTGTGTTGGGATTGTTTCCATAACCCCCTCCCTCTTCAGAAGACAGCTCCTCTTCACCTTCTCCGAAGCCACCAGCCCCGTCATCATTGTCATTGCCTTCACCTCCATCTTCCTCTCCATCAGCTGCTTTCGGTTGACACTTACTGTCATAGTCGCCTTCACTTTTGGGTCTAGTAGTTAGTAACAGCCCAAAAGGATCCTGAAATGGTTTGAACATGGTATAATGAAAAAGTAAGGAAGTCCATAAATACTATAAATCAATGTGCAGAGTTATAGTAGGAACGAAGCTAATAAAGATTAAAGAGATTTATTAGAACATTGATTGCAATATGCTTTGAAACGACACGTGATGGAACAACAACCAGGCTACTTAACCAAAGTTGTGTTTACTGTTTAGAGAAATTGCCAAGCTATTATGCAAACAAACGCATGAACCAACATAGTTCTGTTGATCACCAAGTCAATAATAATCAAATTAAAATGGCAATGAAAGTTCAAGTTCACAAAGGCCAAGATATGTTGGTGATTTCACATTGAAATTCGAATGGTGATCAACTTTGCTTAAATGGGTGTCAATTTGCATTGTTATGATGTTTTAAATTACTAGGTATGGCATGGATCAGCATGATTAGTACCCACAAAATTATCTTAAGGATCCATAGTTAGACTTTGTTGTTTTTGACATAATTTTATGATGTACTATTAATATTTTGTTTTTTCTTTCTTTTTTTGAGTAAAAGCCGGCAGAGTTTTATTAAAGAAACTATAGGGTAGGGCTCAAAGAATGGAGAGTTGCCTCGCACAATTTTTTTCCTTTTTAAGTTGTCTTGACTCTTGATTCTCAAAAGTGTAGTTAACTAGTTATAGGGCCATACAATTGTGAGGTCTGGCTTTTATCTAGTTTTAGAAAGGTATATTTACAAATTTACAATGCCAGATGTCATTTTCCATCAAAGCCTTTTTATCTTTTTAAAAATTGTGAAGGACCAGCATCTAATTTTGAATTAAAGGGTGGGCCTAAATTCCATCGGCATTTCATTTAAAAGCCCAAATTAGAAATGTACCCTCAGACTAGAGTCTGAGAGAGAGAGAGAAGGAGAGCCCCCCGACAGTCCATAACAACAAAAATGTCATTTCAACAATCAAAAAAAAAAAATTGTCATTTCACATCATGGAGTACATCAAAATCAACAACTATGCTAAGCCACTAACAAACAAAATTGCAACGAATATTCGAATATATTTAGCTGCCTCAAATAAATAAAGAAATCTAATAAATCATTCTATATTAATTGCCAGTCACATACAAGAGAGGAAAAAAAAAAATCTCACAAGAAAAAAACAAAAAAAAGAGATTTTTTTGATCTTTGACTTTTCAATTAGGGTTAAGTTTCTTTAGTTTTTGAATTTTTGATAGGGACCCACCAAGAAATAACCAGAACCCAGTGTCTCAACCAAATCTTTATCACTATGTTTCCCTTTCAGTTCCGGACATTATTTTCCAAGATCAGAAACTGTAAAAGGACCTACCTTAGCAAAAAAGCCTATACCTCAAAAACAAAATCTTCCAAATTCGAATTTACCAAAAAAAAAAAAAAAACTGTAAATTTATCTCTCGTTTTAGCTTGTATTAAAAAAAAAATTATAGTTTGAACTTTGATAAGATTTAATCATATGCAATTAAACTCAAAAAGAAAAAAATCATATGCAATTAAAGAGAGAAATAGTAGTAATTTAAAAAATAGAAACTAACTTGAGCTAAAGAAGAAAGCTGAGTCGTTAGCAAAGCTGAGGTAAGCAGAGTAGCTACAGTTCCCAAAGCGCACGTTGGCAACGAACCCTCCTCGTTAACAACCTTAACGTCAACGAACCCCTTTTTGTTGCTCTCCATTTGTACGGTCCTCCTTAGCTTCTGTTCTCTAAACAAAACAACATCACACACCCACCGTCAGATCTGTTCCCCCCTATCAGGACAACCGTCAGATCCCCAAATAAACTCACAATTAACCCAATAAAAACAAAAACAAAAACAACAAAAGTGATGAAACTCTAAGAGAAGTCTCAGAAAATTTAGAAAACAAAACAACACAAAGAAGGTAAAAATAAATTATTTATTTTATACCCAGATCTAAGAATAAATAAATAAATAATCTTTTTCATAAATGAAGTACAATAAGACATAAATTTCTTCTTTTTTTTTTTAAAGAAGAAGATGAAACTTGAAAGCGGTGGTGTTGGAAAAGTAATTACCTGAAAAAGCAAAGCGCTTAGGTTTGTGGGAACTGGGAAAATGGAAGGGAAAGGAAAAGAAGAAGGAAACTGAGAATCAGAGAGAAAGGAAGAGAGAAATTAACAAGTATGGAAGATGATGTTTGAAGTATATGAAAGAAGAAAAAAAGGAAAGGGTAAAAGGGCAAAAGAAAAGGAATCGAATTCAGATATGTGTGGAGCAAAAGCTAGCGTACCTGGGTTTGAGAGTGCCCGTAAAGTTTCGGTCAGTGTTAAGAGGTCCAATGTGAAGCTTGGGCAGTAGTAAACAGTACAATGTTTCGACTGCCCAAGATATATAATAGTAATATAGGAGAGAGAGAGAGAGAGAGAGAGAGAGCAGTTGGGAATAGACAATAGTCTGTGTCTGTGTATGAATGGTTTGTCTTTAGAGAATAGTAGGTGCAGTAGAAAAAAAAGCCATTGGGAAATTCCAGTAACCAAGTCCAGTATGGTTGGTTACTAGGTTAAAGTATGCATTGGAATGGAATTGGAAACGATTGTAGAATATAGCTGCTTTGCTTTCACTGTGTTTATTGATTAATTAATGTTGACCTATACTATTGGTACCTACCTCAAGTTTTCAATGATTTTTTTATTTTTATATTAAAGTTTACACAGATTACATGTATGGTGTTTAATATTTGAATAGTATACAATACATTCTTAATGTTTCAAAAAATGTGCACTATTAGGCCAATGCCCTTGTGGTCTAGTGGCACCTCTTGGTGTCTCCCTGGCAGGGGTGGAGACAAAAAAAATTTTTAGGATGAGCTAATTGTAAAAAGAAAAAAAATCTTGACTGGGTTAATTACTTAATTTAAGGAAATTTTTTTTTATAAAAAAATATAGGTAAAAAAAAAAATCTTGACTGGGCTATAGTCCAGCCAAGGCTTAACGTGGCTACGCCACTGCTCCCTGGAGACGTCCAGGGTTCTATCCCCACAGTGGGGTTGCTTGCTAATTGTAAAAAAAAAAAAAATATATATATATACTATTAGAACTTATTCTAATTTTTAATCTATGAAGTTTCAAAAAATGAAGGTTATTGATTTTTAAATGGTATAATTATTTAGGGACTAATCGTGCTCTTTTTTAACTCAAAAAGTTTTCAAAAGTGAACATTACTAGTTTTTAAGGACTAATATTTCATGTTTTTTAAACGTTAAGAACAAATTGTGTGCGTTTCAATTTTCAAATATTATGAACCAGACGTGCAATATGTATAAATATTAGAGACCAATATTGTATTTTTCCCTTAATTACATTTCTTTACTCAAAAAATAATTAATTAACTTTTTATACATTATTTGACCGGCCAAACCCAAACCCAAAAAAATTCGTTACACAAATTTGCACGTAAAGTTGTAAACAACCTTGGAAGTTTTCTTGTGTTTACCAACAAATGTGAAAATATGTACGAAAATATTTTGTTATATGGTTGGTTGGTTGGTTGGTAGAAAAATTTATTATTGTATTCTAAGTTTCAAATAAACTAGTGGTCGAGGTTACAAGGTACAATTCTAGTGGTGAAATCATTAGTTAGACATATTAGAATGAAAACAGTTAAGTACACCCAAAATGGAGCTTGAAAATATAACAAAATCTTCAGCTGATAAACTAGTCTAGCTAAAGCATCATCACTTTGATTAGCTTCCCTAAACACATGAAGGATATTCTTATGTGGAAGCGGTGGAAGAAAAACCTGAAATCATTAATAATGGAAAATATGATGGGGTTAACTTCCATTGAGTTGTTTAAAATAAGACCACAACATGGGCATCCATTTCAACTTCATTAGTAAAAACCATAGCAAGCACCACTTGGGGACTATCTCTAAGAGTCCATAACTCAACAGCCACACTAGTCATTGTAAGCTTTGATCCAATCTATATCCGGAAAATGCCATTTAATTTCCACAAAGGTAATGGATTGCCTGCGGACAAGGTTTGACTATAAAGGTTTGGCTACAAACCAATTTGTAGCATGTTTGTTACAACCCACTATGTGACAGTTTATAAAATTATCCACGTGTATTATTTAAAAAAGTCACATGACTCATTAAATGGGTTATGTGACTAAAACACACGTGAATGATCTTATTAATTGATACATAATGAATTATAATAAACTGGTTTGAAGTGAATTATAATCTGGTTTGAAGTGAAACGCTATCCATTGTGTAACCTTCATATGCCTTTTAAATGGGAGTGCTCAAACACTTTTTGGACACAGAGAGATAGAGAAATAGTT
This sequence comes from Fagus sylvatica, assembly GCA_907173295.1. Taxonomy (NCBI): domain Eukaryota; kingdom Viridiplantae; phylum Streptophyta; class Magnoliopsida; order Fagales; family Fagaceae; genus Fagus; species Fagus sylvatica. The sequence continues at coordinate 25,610,235 of OU015771.1, forward strand.
ATTCCTCCATCGGGAAAAGAATTTTCCAATGAAGGTCAAACTTGTGATCAATTGCCAAGGACAAGTAATTAAATTTCAATCAATCACCCGGAATGCCTAGCTGATTCCAAAAAGTCATGGATCTCGTACAAGTGGTCTTTTGTTTCAACACCTGCTACATTTGGGACATGCCAAAGTAAGACCTCTCTATGGACCAAAACGTACTTGACCAAAACACTGTTGTGGAGGCATAACCAAAGGAAAGAAATGATTAATTGGTGGACTCGATGGCAATTTCCAGACCCATTCACCATGAAACTCAAACCCCGACCAATCAATCAAAGAAGAAACCAAAGAGTAGGCTAATTTGAAATTAAAAAATAAAAAATCCCCAATTGGGGGATCCAATCCAAACTCTCTCATCATCACTGAATAAAAGTTGCTTTCATAGCTTGCACAAGGTCAAGAGGGAGATAGAAGTAGGAGTGTAATCGGTGAGATATGATGCGGTTTTTTCCGGATTTATATACCTACATCTTATAGTGCGGTTTTCCTATTACATGCACCTGCACCTATTAAGATCAATTTTGGCGTGGTGCGGTGCGGTGTAGGTGCGGTCTTGCGGTTTGGGCTGGACTTATTTAGGTCGGATTGGACCAGCCCAAATGTCAATTTTAATCTAAAAAATTCACCTTTACAAGAACACAAAAATTTGGCTAACTATAGCATACAAATATAAATCATAGTTTCCAATTTTAACCTGAATATTTAAGAAGAAAAAAATTATAACATACATATCTCATAGAATGAATCATAATTTCCAATCTCAACCTGCACATATATATCATTTTTATACAAATATAATTAATCTCAACCTTCACATACCATTAGCATACAAATATAACATAACATCACCTGCATATACCATTAGCATATAAGTATAACATACTAGGGGTGTAATCGGTGAGGTGCGGTGCGGTTTTCTTCTAATTTATGTACCTACACTTTATAGTGCGGTTTTTCCTATTACACGCACCTGCACCTGCACCTATTAAGATTGATTGCGGTGCGGTTTGATACGGTTTTTGCGGTTTTCTCGGATGTGTCGGTAAAGCTTACACCCCTAGATAGAAGGAAATCTTCCCAAGGGTGAAAATACATATCGAGATTAAATTTATGAGGAAGCAAAGGGCCTTCAAGTTGAGAGCACACAAAACTTGGTAGAGGCTCCATTCCTGATAGCCCAACAAGAACATTTGAGAAAAAATAAAAATGAGCCAACCTTTTAAAAGTAATGTACAGATCCATACATATTTATTTGTGTGGTTGTCACACTCAACATATATAAACTTTGATACTTTTTTTCTTATTTAGATTAGTCCATTTCAAGCTTTCAACATGCTATAAGATTTAGATTTTTAGTGTAAGGACCAAAGACCAAGGGAATAGAAAAAAGAGGAAAGAAAGCAAACCGTTTTACTATTTTAGTGTCAAATGTCAAAGTCAGGACCTTTTAGCAATTGATTTTTTCTTTTTCCCAAGCATTTGCTGAGGAGAGTAAGAAAAACAAGAAAAAAAGTGACGAATAAATGCCCGGGCCAGGCAGCGAAACTTTGTAAACATATAGAAGTGTCAAAATTCGCAGGCATTTGTTCTAAAGGCATCATAATAACTGCATGTTATATGATTCGTTCTTGGCTCCACCACTAATGCGTCACAAAATGACATAATCTCTACACCTTTGCCTGTTGTGCTCCATCCTCTGCAAGCTTGGTACAGATTCTTCAGAAATAATTACTCACTCGCTTATGTAATTTTCTTGTCAGACAAAAAATAGTAAGTTTGAAAAGAATCTGTACCACTTCAAAGTAAAATTAAGTTCTGACAAATAAAAAAAAGACCCAAGTTATTTATTCTGGGCCTCTGGCGCAGGGTGACATTTAATTCACTATTCAAGTTAAAAGAGCATTATGACTAAAATTTGCGGGATAGCCTAACGGGATCTGATTTTGGGTGTAATCTTTAATGGATCACTAGTTTGAGTTCCTTTAGGGTTATCTACTCAAGGTAAAGCGTTATGATTATTGTAATACACGTGACTAGTACGGTGTTACGTATTTATATATCTCCTTGGGATGGCGCTAACCAATTGAGTTACAAGTTCTAAAAATTATTAGGTAATAACACCCTATTTTTATCCTTCTACACAATTTCTATCATGTGCAAAAATCGAGACTTGTTCAGCATCTTATGCAAAAGATAAAGACATAAAGTCAATGTAACTCTTTTTACTTTTTTTCTTCTTTTTTTATTTTTTTCTAATTAATTTTAAGATAGAATAGTAGATGGGGCCTTTAATAACATAAGCTTCAAGATCCATGGATCATACATCTAACCATGGTACAATTTAATTGAAGCGGCAATCACAGCTGCACTAGTACTCCTCTAGGAGTTAATGTAGTGAGTCCTTAGGTAGGTTTGAATTAACCAATCAACACTTGGGGTAGGTTTCAATTGTCCTTCAACCTGGTCCAATTGTCTAGTGTTGCAGGTCTAGCCGTATCCATCTACGCCTTCTGTTCCTTGAGTTTTTTTTTTTCAACAAAAAAAATAAAAAATAAAAGAGATTTATTCTCTTTATAATAGAATGATGGAACAAAATACGTATGGAGATCCATAACTGGCCCTAAATTTTAGGACTATGGTTTGGTGGTGGTGGTTCTCTTTTTCTTGTTTTTCTTAATTTGGTGACTTACAATGAAAGCTAGTCAATATAGTGACACACTGCATAATTAATTAATTAGGGACTCTTAACCAGTCAACTTAATTACTTGATCTCAGCAGTAGCTGTGTGCCCAAGTCATCTGACAGACAAACTAGACTCTCTAGCTTATCTTGCAGGACTAATTAAGTTTCATAAAATAAAAGATTTGAGCTTGAATGTTGAACTGATTAATTCCCAAGAATTAATGCCAGATTTTCTGATCATTCCTGGTGCCCAAAATTTTCAAAATGATTTTTTTTTTTCTTTTAATTTGTAATGTGGAAAGTATTGGTGTATGGCTTTCTTCAAATCTCAGAAGCCTATACACCGACTAATATGTTCCTCCTTATGAAACATCAACCTAATCTCAACAATGCAAATGAAAATTTATAGGCTGATTGACAAATTGAATAAATTAAGAAAGAAAAATATAATGAAAGAATAGAATATGCATGTAGAAAAAAGATGCTAGAAGGAAGCTGAGCTAGTCCGTCGCAATTGGTATTTGGGCATGGGAGTTGAATTTGAAGATAAGAGTATTTCCACTTCCTGCAACAAAAGCATCAACAAGATACATGACAAACAATTATTGGCAAACTCTTTTTGTTGAACTTATTTTTTCCTTGTGCTGAACATTTTCAAACTGAATTCCTAACACATATGCACATGTCTGCAGAAAGGCAACTAGGCAAGGACACTCATGTATGTATATACATATGTATCAAGCACTGTCTCTTATGGATAACTGCAATATAAAGCAACCCTTGGATCTAGAAGCAGCAAATATAAGATTATAATTGTAACTAAAGCAAAGAATAATTTCACTGTCAATGCATCATGTTCCAGTTGAATTAAGGTCTTTGAAAATGTAAATACAGCCTTGGAAACTAGCAAGTGACAAAGATCTACTAAAAAAAAAGTCTAAACAAGGTAGATGAGAATGAATGTGTGTAAGAATTTATTTAAACACTCTTGGTAAACATTGGTATAGTTGACACTACTGCAATTCATGCAATAATTAATATGTGCATTTCTGTTTTAGTAGAAATCCTAAAGAAACTTGTTGTTTAAAGCTTTGAATATTACCTTTCGCTTTTTGAGCAAGCTATTTGTTTTCCTTAGGTTAAACACTTCATGCTCCAACTGATTGGTATAAGCCTTAGATCATCAAAACAAAAACATACTCACAATCATAAATTCCAGTTGATGCTAAACTCAAGTAAATCATAAATCCTACATTAAGACAATCAAAAAATGCAAATAATCTCCATTATTAACCTGTTTCCTTGCCCTTGACCTAGCAGCCGACTCACGGTTCTTGATCATCCTCTTCTGTCTCCTCTCAATAGTCTTCTCCATCATCTCATTCGAACATCTTCGCTTCCTGTCAGCAACTACCTGAGAATCTGAAGATGCCGATGACATTGCTGGAATTGGCACCGACATAGCCATTTGGTTCTCTGAGTAACCGACATCCCCAATTGGATTCTCATACCTCGAATCAGAAAGATTAAGACTTGAATCAAAAACTGTCATCTGTTGCCGGTGTTGGTGCTGCTGTACAGTTGCCATTTGAAACTGCAACCAATCTGACTGTTGAGACACCATAACCATCGGATCAATTTCCATTATTGGCTCATGATCAATAACACCAGCCCGAATTAGAAACTCCTCAAGAGTTGTTTCTCCAAGAGTTGATTGTTCCTGAACCAATTGGTTATCCAATTCATTCACATTCTCTTTGTGAACAATCTCTTTCCATACCTCATCGACTGTCTTTTTCCTCAAACTTCCATTCAAATTTAAATTCCTAAGAAAGAACAAAGCGGACGATGAAGAAGAAGAAGTGTTTTGCATAAGCTGGCCTTCTTCCACTAATATCACACTCCTTAGTAACTCATCCAAGTTCATACAATTCAAAGGTTTGCCTATATTATTTCCCAGTTGGCTTTGAACCTCATCAAAAGTGAGATTATACAATGGCCCTTGAACTCTATTTGGAGACACCATTGTTCTATCACCCATTCACCAAACACTAAAAGTTACAAACTTTTGGAGATTTCAAAGGAAACACAGCTTCCAAGAACAAATTTTGACAATGCAAGCTATCAGGATAGCTAAATTTAAAGCTAACCCATAGTGAATAATTAAGGAAATAAGAAATTAAACCATTTAATGGGTATCAAGGAAAAGGGTTGGAGGAAAAGAATTCACATTGTGAAGAGTGAATTGCTGAGAGGAAATAGCTGAAGACTGAAGACTGAAGAGCACATAATCCGAACCGCCATCAAAGAACCCACGAAAAACGATCTGGCGGGTGCTGATTGGTTGAAAAAAAATTCTATCTTGTATAGAGAAAAAGAGAGTTTTTTTTTTTTTTTTTTTTCTCAACAGCCACTCCTGATTTTCATGCTATTTTGTTGGGATATAGAATCTGACTTTCATGACCCAACCTACCAAATATGAAACAGCCCTACTCATATCTCTCTCTGTCACTGTAGCAGCTCTCACTTCCTCTTGATTTGGTTTTGGTTTTGGTTTCTTATAGTCACTTCCAGTTCCATATGAGAGACCAAAAATATGATAGAAGAAGTGACCGTTAAGACAGTTATTTTGGAAGTTCCTGGCTGGGTGTGGATCCTAATTGCTATGCAGTATTCAAGGTCCAGTACTGTGCTCTGGGCTGGGCTTGGGCTTGTTATCAGCCGAGGTCTTGACTAGCCCACTACATTGTAAATTGGGTTTGAAAGGAACACCACTGAAATTTGAATATTTGTTGGACCTTTTCATCAAAATAATACTTCAACATTATGGTAAAGTTTATTATTTAGACTAAAATCCACTTTTGACTCTCTAAGTTTGATGTCGTTTTCATTATAATGTTTCGTAACGGGCGTGGTAATAATAATTAACATGAATTTGACAACATTTACGTGCGCATTTGGATGAACACTTTAATGATGTGCATAGACAGGGGCGGAACCACAGCCAAGGGTGGGGGGCTGTAGCCTCTGCAAATTTTTTTAAAACCCCTTACTAATGTAGATTATTATTAGTAATTTTAAATATTTAGCTTATAAAAATTGGACTTGCCCCCCCAAAATAAAAAATTCTTGCATTTGGCCCCCCCAATCAAAACTTCCTAGTTCCGCCCCTATGCATAGAGTGATGTTATTTCCACACCACTTTATTATATTTCCACACTAATGATGTGGAAATATAAAAGAATGGTGTGAAAATATCATTTCCCTTTGCATATTTGCTTAAAGTTGATTAAAATATAATTTTACATTTAGAAAAAAATAAGACTTAAAAAAGTTGTACATAAGCAAATAAGTTAAAAAGCTAAAAGAATAAATATTCTTTATCAATTTGATGATATTGATAGGTAGATTAGAGGGATTAATTTTTTTATGGAGAAATCTCAATTGTTCATATATCATGTCATATAAAGTAGGTTGCAAATTGATCTATGCCTTCATACATGCATGCCAACTTAAGTAATAATAGCTCCCAGCTTCAAGATTGTAACTCAAACAAAGTATTGTTGGGAACGAATGAATCTCAACCATCATGTATATGGGCTCTTAATGGAACTTATTGATTTTCTCATCTCATGGTCCTTATGGACCGACTTGATTTTCACATTGTAGGAAAGTATAGCATAGGGAAGAATAAGATTTTAGAGGATATGATATCTCTACATGACCTCTTAATGCAATTCACGCTCAAACTTTTTTATGGGGCTCACTCAACTACCATTTAAATAATCACAAACGCATATGTAAAGTAAAAAGTGGAAAGTGGAAAGAGACTCGCCGGAGATAAAAAAAAAAAATTAAAAAGATTGAAAAGTAGAAAGGCCAATTTGATTGCTCCATGGCACATTGGCACTCCTCATCTATTGGAAATGTAGTGCGATCCTGAGCGTGACATTTTCTTTTGGTGATACACTGATTCGACAGGACCCTTCACCTGCAGTGTCATTGGTGACAAAGCACTCAAAGCACTGAAAAAAAATTTCAATTTTGTCCGAGGACAATCCACTTTGGTGACTTAGCTCTAGTCTTTAAAACAAACAGTTCCAGCTATCATCATCAAATAGTACTGAGAATCCTTCTTCCCCCTCCCCCCACCTTTTTTTGGGTGTGTGTGTGTGTATGTATGGTTTCCTAGGAACATTGAGAATTCTTCCATGCTTAGTTGTATTAATCCCCTTACATATGTTTTGCATTTGATCCCCACTTGGAATCCAAATGGTTTTGTCACTTTTTTTTTGTTTTCAAAGGTAGGATCGTAATCTAATCCATATAAGGTGGATTGAACCTATATCCTCACAGAAGGATGAGTCGATTAAGAGAATAAGTACACTACTAGATCAAAAGTCTAATGAATTACTTTTATGTATACTTTTAGACTCGAGGCTTCACCACAAATAGGGAATGGCTCATAAAATTTGTTCTCTTGGACCACCATAATTAGCACATAATACTAATAGAGTAAATGGTTACTTGAACTAGACAAGGACAGGAAAAATAAAAATTAGAAAGAGAGAATCAACCAAACATGACTAGTCAATGCTTTCTACTTGTGCGTTCATCATCTCATCCATTGATTTATAAAGTTCATCTTTTGATCCCTAGATAGTTTCTGTCTGGCCACCTAGCTAGTATTGTATGTCAAAACCTAAACACAGAAAACAAATATAAAACTCGCCTTTTGGTCTTTCTTTCTTTGATTTTCTTTTTGCTGTTGCTAATTTTGGTCTTTCTTTCTTTGAGTGTAAGTATTTCAAGCGCCAATGGCTTCTGGACGACTGGATCAAATGAATCGTGTTGTCTTCAACCAAGGAAAAAGAAAGAATTGTGCTGTCTCTTCTTACAATAGAGGTCAAGGTTTTGAGTCCCATGATCCCATAAAGAACAATGAGTGTATGATTTTGGAAAACAGTGACTTGCCCCAAAGTATGATTGACACCCCAATTTGAGCCAATTGTATCAAAATATCCTCTCATTTCTAAATTGAGAGTTAAATAAGACGAAAATCATGGTTTTTAATTACAACTAGTGATAATAATTTCGTAATTACACTCAATTTCCGTCTCAACTAACAAACAATTTAGACAACATGTGGCATATTGATACAATTCTTTTAAGTTATGGTATTAATTGAGCAAATTGATAATTTGGCAACGTAGTAAATGTGATAAAATTTGGAATGGAAAATTGTAATTTCCTGGCTTTATAACTAATACGAATTCAGAAATTGAAACACCTTATTCATGAAGCAAAGTACGCAAGTATCCCAGTCTTTTTGCCATTTGCCAAGTAATTTTTTTTTGAGATAATGAACATTGTGGTAGAACCATTTGCCAAGTAATGGCAAGCATAAAAGTTGACCTTTTGTTTGGAAAAGTGAACATCACAGATAAGATAACGAACCTTAGCTAGTTACTAAAAGTTGGAACTTCATATGGGAAAGGCTTGGGTCCAGTGCACAGGAGCATTGGACCCGTTGAGATACTGCCACATGTCCAAAAACTGTACAAAACTGGACACGTGGCAGCATCTCAACGGGTCCAGTGTTCCTGTGCACTGGACCCAAGCCACTCCCACTTCATATAGGCTTCGTTTGGGAGTTTAGAGAGAAATGGAATAGAATGGAATAAATAAATTATAAGGGAATGAAATGGAATGGAATGAATTTAATAAATGGAATGGAATGAAATGAAACTAGTAATCTTGTTTGGATGTTTTAAAGTAGAGGAATGGAATGAAATGGAATGTAAGTAACCTTGTTTGGGAGTAATATTAGAAGGAGTGGAAATGAATCATTTTATAACAACATTACTATAATACTCTTTATTTTTATAAAATGTAGGATTAATCTATAGAATAATACTATAAAATTACCACACCATATATGACACCAAATGGGTTATATACTATAATACCCTTTATTTTTATAAAATGTAGGATTAATCTATAGAATAATATTATAGAATTATCACACCATATATGACACCAAATGGCTAACAGAGAAAGAAACCAGTACAGGACAACAGGTGGTATAAAATCTACTTAATTATAAACAGGCACAAAATATAAGCAATATAAATTAAAATATGATCCCAATAAATAGAAATTCGAAATTCGAAATTCATTGTCAACAAAATAAACTTTTAAAAGAAAATTGACATTGTTAAAAGTTCATGCATGGTCATTTAGAAATATAATATTATAGAAATACCATGGGAACTGAAGAAAATAAAATGTCAAATCTATAAGAGTAATTTAGGATTTTACAAAAATACTAAGGGCATTTTGAGACGTTTGGTGAAAAAATCATTAAACATAAATCCATTCCCTCCTATTCCTCCCAATTTTGGGGGGAATGAAAATTTGGGGTTTAGAAGGAATAAGGAGGAATGAGTGTTCCATTCCATTCCCTTCACTTAAACTCTCAAACAAGGGAATGATCTTTCCATTCCCTCCTACTTAAACTTCTAAACAGGAGAAATGAGAGAATATTTTTAAATTATTCTTTTTTTCCCATTACATTCCATTCATTTCCCTCCTCCCAAACGGAGTGATAACGTTGGTATCCAGATCCAGGGGCTAGCGTGGTGAAATACGCAACTAGTGTAGGAGAGAGAATCTCTATGGTCTAAGATTATAATAAGGAAATAAATTTCATTAAGGTTTTGACTAGTGACACATGGCAACCCAAATTGTAAATATTCCCTTTTTGCTGTACTTATATAGTTATATTCGTGAAATTTTAAAGATCCATCTCATAAGTCATAACTAAAATAAAGTTTCCTTAACATGGGACTATAATGTAATTTAGAATCAACTTGGCCAACCTTTTTCTTTAGTTTGGCTTTCTTTGCGTGTACTTTATGTCAATCTTATTTTTTTTGCTCAATTATGTCAATCTTATTGCCAATACATAAAGACATACTTCTTTCAAACTGAAAGTAAGAAAATAAGAAATAAAGAAAAAGTAACCTGGTTTGTCCAAATGTAATGCCTATTACCAATTGCGCTTTAAAGGAGATTGGTTTGTTCATTTTTTAAGTTATCTTATGTCTGATATTTGTTTCGGAAGCAAGAAAACAACTACTTTAGATTTAAGTGGTGGAGATTAAAGATGCCATTAGTTCAGAGCAAAAGGTGAAAGAACACTAATATTTTCCACCTAGAGGCTAGAAGCATTAACATAAGTTCCACTCACGCACAGACACATGCACACAGTAGCTCTCCCACATTCTTAGATTGATAGGAAAGCAAGCAAGTAGGGTTGTTTATTCACTTCTTGGCAGTGGCAACTCCAGGAATTTACATCACAAAAAAGGAAAAAAGACATGCAAAAGAATCTTGCGGTATAAAGTAATTTCTTTATAAAAAAATTGTCCATGGTAATGGGAAAAGAATAAAGGATAAACTATAATACATTCTTCATGTGATATAAGGACAAATAAACAAAAAGAACTAAATTTAATTAAACTATGAATTTATGATTTATTAAATTAAATGCATTAACCACTTAAGTTATTAATTAACACTAGTGATTGCTATTATTAATTGTATTTAGAGTGTCATGACTTTTTATTGATGACTCTTAATGGTAACGCTTCAATTGTGTGTGTCTCTCTCTCTATATATATTGTTTTTGTTTTCTTTTCATATATATATTTAAGGGGAAAAAAAAGGTTGACAAACCCAAAGAAATTCTATGAATTCTCCAAAATTATTGTATGTAGAATTCATACTTTGTTGTATTCTCAAAACGATTTGCATGTAACCCGTTAGTAAACTCGAGTGGAGGCAAATATTGTCATAAGGAAAATAATTTAATTAACTCGTTGTGTTAAATAAGATATTTGTCTTATACTTCTTATTTTCATCACGTTTTCCCTACAAGATTATTCCCAAATTCCAAGCATGCTTTTCTTATTCATTGTATGTGATATAGTAAGATAAAGAACAAAATCCGTAATTTAGCATTGTTAGCTTCAATAAGAAAATTGTGACTCACATGAATTTGAGATTACGATTTTCTTCTTGATGCAAATTCAAACCCAATGTGGAGTCCTTTTCCGGATGCAAGTTTTGGACCAAGTTAGAATGCTTTAATCTCTTTAAGTGAGAAGAAAGATGTCTCCATTTTTCTTCATCTACTTTTAAAAAGCACGGAGGATGTCCTTTTCCCTGTCCCTTTCCCCTCTAGAATGGGAATCGGATAGTTCATAAGTTTGGTGAGATCAACTAGCAATAATTTTCAGGAAAATGGTACACCTTGAGGTGCTTTCCTAATGGTGTCATATTGTGCACCGCAATATGAAGAGGCCCATACCATTCTTCAGCTAGCGAATCTCAATTCTTTAAAGGGTGTCAAACACTAAATCATGTGCTTAAGAATTTGTGTCAAGGAAGTCTTAAGAACCCATTCCTCGGATCATAAAATTTGTGATCTTTCTCTGTAAATAGCGTTTGAGCAAGATTCTTTGTGATTGTTGGCCTAATATGAATTATACGATATGTTTTGCACTTTTAATTTCCCATGGGTCCTAGTAATGCAATAAATACGATGAATATATGTATGTAACAAATTAGAATGTTTTAGTGTTTTCAAAAAAAAAAAAAAAAAAAAAAAAAAAAAAGAAAGCGAGTGACAAGGAACGTAAAAGGACTCTTATAGCCGAACTTTTTATTTTGATTGCAGAGTAAAAGTTGGTTTAGAGATTATCACAAGTTTTAATGGAAATTTAACCCCACGTAATTGGGGTTATTGAGTACTTTCGTTGGAGTTTTTAGCTTAAATTGATATGGTATGAACATAATCTTTGCTTCTTCTTTTTTCCCTTACAAGGGAAGGAAGGGATAATTAATATTTTCAAGGTTTTTTCATGCAAGAAACTTGATAGTATCAGTGAATTATAAGATTGTAAAATCGATTACTCTTTTATTCAACCTTCAAAGTTTAGAAGACTAATAAATAAATAAAAACAAGGGGAAAAAAAGTTTATGTTGCCTAACTAGAGCATATCCCCAATCAAAAAACAAGTGAAACTTACAGAAAAATCATATATGAATATGACCTCGTCTAGACCGGTCTATTCCTTAATACATGCCAAAATCTACCTAACCCTTCTAACTCATTGTTCCAACATTACTTAAACAACTAATAGTTCTCCTAAATCCCTCTTTGCATACAAAAAATAATTAAGAAGAAAAACAAATTGTCCAACTTGTCCAATTTGGGTTATTCAAAGAGGTAGTTAGCTCTTGGACAGAAGAAAACGCTGTCTAGGAAGCAAGTAGTTTGACTTGTCGGCAAATGGGTAAAACTTAAGTATAATTCTTTAGTCAAGTACATTAGGTTCCTAGTTGAATTCAAATACATTGAATTTAAATATTTTTGGAAAAAATAACATTGTTTGTGTTTCATTGGTTAATGCAACCATGTGTTTGAATTCAATTGGGGAACCTAATATACCTAACCTAAAGAATTATATCTAAGTTTTACCCTCAGCAAATAGTCAAGATATTAACTCTTGAATTTTAAATTTTAAATCAGTTTCCTATAACTTTTGGAGGTGAATTCTATACAAATATTGGTACCAATTGGAGTCAAATTGCCCAACAAATCGTCGTAACAAAGTAGGATATAAAAGGTCTTTCGTATATATCCACAAAAACCAAATGCTTCAACATTTTACATTTTAGTATCAATAAAGAAAACGAATAAAAAGTAAATATTTTATATGCTTTTCCTCGCATGCATGTGTAACTTGATTTTTTTTTTTTTTTTTTTTTTTTTCTTTTACAACAAATGAAAGTAAGGAATTTGACCCAAATTTTTCCGATGGAAAGAATTTGACAATACTATTAAATTATAAGACTCTTAATATATGTAAGTATTAGTCTCAAAGATATTATAAATCATATATTAAATTGATAAAAAGATATACCACACTTGATCTTAGCCAAATGGCCAATAAGTAAGTTAAAGTGGTTTCTATGCGGGATAAAGTTTTTAAATTTATTTATTTATTATTATTCTTTTTAAGAGAAGATAAAGTTTTAAATTTTATTCATAAAAATACAATAACTACAACTGTGACAATATCATATTCATGGTTCTTTACTTGCACGCGTGCAACCTTACAAAACACAAATGCTGAGTTACCGGCACGAGAGAAAAGTAAGAAGCTCGTCTATAATGGTTTGAATGTTTGATATATCAATAATATCTATATGTAATATAAACTAAAAGCTAAAGTTGAGAAAAAATTTGTAGGTTTCTCCAAATACCATCACGTTAGATTTGCTACTCTTACACACTTCTACCTTCCCCTTCACTCTATTTAATTCTCTCACACTTTTATTTAAAAAAAAAAAAATTTCTCTCTCATGGCTATTCCTCTACCTCACATTTTCATCTACCTTTCTCTTCTTATCACCTCTTGAACTCCTTGACTTCTTCATCTCCTCAGTCAATTACCTCACCTTTTCATCTACCTCTATTTCTCTCTCACCTCTTGAACTCCTGACCTCTTCATCTCCCCAATTAATTGCACCCTCCAATTTCTTATTTAAATCTTGTGCTGGGATTTTTTTTTAATCTCCTTTGGGTCTCTATGGTTCTATTATTGTTTGAGTCTCAAATGTGCGTTTTTTCCTTTTATTTTCTTTGTTTATTTTTTGTTGTTGTATTCACCTAGGAGCTTTAAGTTGTATATTATTGTGAATAAAATTGTATAGAGCCATAGTTATGTTTGTTGTTCATTCTGAAAACATTACATGTCATTGAAAGTTTTTCCGCGTATTCGCGCAGGTTTGCGACTAGTATGTATAATAAATGAGTCTATGTATAATAAATGAGTCTATGAGCACATTTTTTTCTTAGCTTTTGAGATGTAAGTTGTGATTGATAGACAATCAAAATGGTATCACTAGTGTCGCTTCCTCATTTTATCCTCTAAAACATTTCATCGATCTAGCATGAAAATTGAGAACAACCAAATTTGAGTCGAAAAGTTGACCAGATGCACCAATCATGATCAATTTCCCCAACTTGGCCAAATTATGCCAAACCAACAAGTTTCATTGCGAATATAAGGTTTAACCAAGTTTGATCGATTCAATTGTCCGATCGAAGTGAATGTTAGATCCACATGTAGATATTTTAATTTCCTTCAAAACAAGCGGTCGCTCATAAAAATCATATGTAACTCTAACAAGATATCGTGAAAATATAAATAAAACAAAATTGACAGCTTATTGCTCGTTAATTTCCCTAGTGTTGGAAAGTTTGACTTGGTAAAAAAATGTTGAAATCGTACAAATCAAGTTTCATTGAAAAGCTCATGCACCAATCTTCATTTTGAGGGGTCACAGATGACAACATTGAAATATGTGCTGATAGCAACGTTATTGTGCACATAAGACATAACTCCTCAAAACTGAAGTCGTTTTGGTCAAATTATGGACCAAACATAAAATTGTATTACAAATTTTCCAATGATACCTTGTTTGCACAATTATAAGTTTGGAAAGACCTCTAAATATGTGCACAAAAATGAAAAGTTAATAATTGATTGAACATCGTTACTTATTTTTATAATTTTGTTGATTGTTTTGTACAGTCATAAGTGAGTAGTTTCTTTTAGAAACAAATCCTTTCCACTTTATAAGTTAGAATGTGGGAAACAAATTAGATGAGAATCATGAAAACAACATTGCACACAAATTCCCACCTCTAGTAGTAAAGGGGAAGGACATTCGATCTATTCGAAAAAGAAAAAGAATAAGTCAAAGTAGTGAAGATAATATATTGGAAGCCATGAAAGAAGTTGCAAACATTTTTGGTTCTCATTTAAAGCATGCATTAGATAACCTTAGCAAGGCAGACATTGGAGCAATAGCATCTGAAAACATGTCAAGACTTAATAAGGAGTTGCATAAAGTATTTGGCCAAACCCTAAAGGCAACAAAGTTGATTGCTTGTCAACATCAACGAATAGATGTTTTCTTGAGCATGCCATATAACAAGAAGGAGGAATTGGTGAAAGAATTTATTAATGGTAATTTTTGTGTAGTTGATGAAAGTTGGATAATTTAATTTGCATTTTTTTTATGAAAAGAAATAAAATTTTTTTTGAAAATGAGGCTTCTAAGACTTATGGATGATTGTGATGTTTTTTAGGTACATGAAATGGTATGTTAATAAAATTTGATATATTTGGGCATTCTAAAGGATGGTTGGATCAATTTTATAGTATATTCATTTTTAAAGTCCAAACTTATTTTATATGACAACGTGATATTTTTTTTTTTGATAGTTATGATAGAATTTAAATCTATGGCGTCCGCTCATGATGGTTGCTCTTATCATCAAGCCAAGACACCAATTGATTTTTGGTGTAGGCGGAATTTGAACCCAGGTCTCTTGCTCAACGACAAGAGACTTTACCAGTTGAGCTAACTAGAACCCACGACATCGTGATATTCAAACAGTTGAATTTAGACTTTAATGTTCATATTATATGTTATCAAATTTTTTCTTCTTCACATTTATAGGGTTACTAATTTTGAATAAAGAAAACAAATAATCATTAAAATGTGTTTGATTTATACATCATAAGATATTAAACTATAGACCAGCAAAAAGTGTAAACATAATTTTATAAATAATGGTATTTTAGAAAATTTGACTTGAAAATGATTTCATTCCATCATCTTAGCATTGTATGAAATTATGAAATACAAATTCAGGATTTTATTCATATGTTGTTACCAAACACATAAATAGTAGTAGTTATTCCATTCTAACTTCTTATATTCTTTATAACGTTGATTCATACACCCATTTAATTACCATTATATTGACCAAATGTGTCCCCAAGACTTTATTAAGATAATATCTCACTTATTGAAAAACAATTGAACAAGAAGTTACTTCATTAATTGATATAACTTAGTTTGTATTAATTTTAATACTCATTGTTGACCTATAAAAAAAAGTCTTACGAGAAGCACCAATAGATCACG
Organism: Fagus sylvatica; assembly: GCA_907173295.1. Taxonomy (NCBI): domain Eukaryota; kingdom Viridiplantae; phylum Streptophyta; class Magnoliopsida; order Fagales; family Fagaceae; genus Fagus; species Fagus sylvatica. The sequence goes on from OU015771.1 coordinate 25,626,036, forward strand.
CTTGAGTCCAAAGAATTAATAAAACATATTATAGGGCATAAGTTTTAACATAGATCTAACAACCTTTTATATGCCTAGCTTTGACATTTTTTTTTTTTTTTTTGTAAATATGGGTATTCAAAGTTTTGTCCCGACTAATTCTATGGGATTTATACAATCATCCATTCTACACGTACTAGGTAATTACTAGGCCCAATGATTCTGAATTGATCTCAAAAGGATTCATTGTTATTAGGTGTGAAACTTGCAACTTATACTTTCTTAAGTTCATATTAATCTATTACGGTTAGTCTTACCACTAGACTACTCCTTGAGGCAGTTAATGAGGTGGAGATAGTCAACATTTTAATTGATTTAGCAAGCTCTTATTAGATCAACTCGAATGAATTTCATATCAATAAATCATGGAGATATACTTTAGTAGTAAACATGTAAAGAGTGTCGGCTGAACCCTTTGGTGACTTAGGCCATTGCCTAAGGCCCCCAAGTGGAACAAGGCCCCCCAAAAATAAAAATAAAATAGAGTATAATCTTTGAAAAAAAAAAAAATCTCAATTATAAACTAATAAAATTTTTTGGGGAATGTAAAAAAAAAAAAAATCCCTATAGCTTTAACATTATGTCAATTATAACAAACTAAATCCTATATTTTTAAATATGATAGTCCCTCACTCATTGCTTGCCATTTCAAAATTGTTGTAAAATTTGTGGCACAAAAGTTGTGTCCCTTGACTTTCTCTCTAGTTAATAAATTAAAATCTCAATCTTATTTTATCTTATTTTTTATTTTAGATTGTTTAAATTTTTCTATATGCGTTCTGAAACTTCTACACACACCTATAATCAAAATTATCACCTCTCTTAAAATATGAATTATTATTTTTTAACAAGATGTCACTTAAAATTATTAGACTCCAAAATGTATTGAGCCGGCTCTCCATGTGAAAGTGACATTCTATACCTACCTACTAGTAACATTGCTTTTTTCTTCTTCTACTGTTTTTTAAGCACTCCACAGTAAGCGACAAAGCACGCGCTTGTTGGACTTTTACCATGCTCTGAGTCTCTGACTCACCCGCTTACGTCGTGTATATCATATCTTGTTCGAGAATATCAGATTCTACTACTAAAAAGAAAAAAAAAACGTAAAAGTAATCAATGAAAGGGAAATGCTAAGCTCACTAACTCCATAAATAACCCACAAATCACAGTCACCCTTAGTAATGACGTCATCCAATACGTCATAATTATGATAAGTGTATTAGTGTGCGCACATTAACAAGGAGATGCGTAGGTTAAGCAACAGTTGGTGCGCTTTTTTATTTTTCAAACTTTTTGTTTTGTTTTTCACTTTTATTAATTACCAGTACTTCTTTAGTGGGAACACGGCCACGTTAACGGTTGACTGTAGCGTTCCAAATAATGGACCAAAGTTTTTTGATTTATTGGAATATAATAATGTTTTTGTTCTTATTCATCTTTATTTTTTAATTGGGTTTAGTTTCTTTAATCTTTAGTCGTTACGTTGCTTTTGGATTCTTGTTAGCTTTCGTCGTGGAATTGACATTATTAATTCGCTCAACCAAAGCTTAACATAGTTTTAAGTACCAAATTAGAGCCCTCACTCAGCTGAATTTGGAGCTTTGCACTTAAAATCCAAGTTAGGTACATGCTACTTGTTCTTCTAAAAAATTTTGCTCTCTTTGTTCTAAATTTGCAAGTTTCAAACTTTTTTTTTTTTCACAATTAGATAGGCTTGTTCTTTGTAAGTTAGTTGAAAGTGGTTCTGGTTTTGCAGCATTAAGCTGCTTGTGATTTGTTGTACTGGTGGAGCAGTTTTGTTGTACTTTTTTTTCAGTTTGGTTGAAAGAAAATTTGTGGGGTTGTTGTTTTACATGCTTACAAAATTGGAACTTTGTTTTGTATACCCTTTGGTGGGAATTTTGTTTGTATTTGTAGAATTCTGGCTAATTGTGGACTTTGTTGTTTTGGCTAGTTTTTAGTGAAGCATGTGATTTTGGCGCCATTTGCTGTAAAAGAATTCATTCATTGCAGCTTGTTTTGAAAGGTAAGCCTACTCTGGTTACTTGTTCTTGTGATTTTGTTGTTGTTGTTGTTGTTGTGGATTTTGAATACGTGATCACAGCCTATACCCTGTAAGGGAGGAGGTGCTATTTGAGCTAGAGCTCAGTGGCAGTACATGTTGAGTTTCATTGGTCAGTCTCACTGCACGTGTGTGTGTGTGTATGTATGCGTCAGTGCGAGTGTGCGCAGACTGGATTGAGCTTAAATCTGCTTTGCTTGGGCTTGTTGAAAAATTGGAAGCTGCAAATCTGTCTCATGTATTGTTGGTCTATGTTCAGAATCTAATTTAATGAGAATTGAATTGATTTAATTTGAATAGAATTGATTTGAATAACAAAACAACTGAAGTATGATATTTTAGCCCACAGGTTAGTAAGTATAATGAGTTTCACAAAGGAATTGGAGAACACTTCCCCTATGTTTGGATGGAGGGAGATGAAGGGAGAGTAGAGGACACTTCCCCACATGTTACTCTCCTCTCCTCTCCCTCCATCTCCATCCGTCCCAAACAGACCCTTCCAGTTTGCTAATTTTTCTGCCTCAGTTATCTTATTTTATTTTTGAAATGCCTTTTCACTTATCTAGTTCTTGGTGACCAATCTGTTGGAGGAAACTTTTGTGTTAGATTGTTGGGACATTTGGTGGAGAAGACAGGCAAAAGTTTTGCAATCTAAAAAGTATAGCTAAATACCGACTATGATTTATAAAAAATATTGATTTATTATAAACCCAAGTTTGAGATTCATGTTAAGGAAAGACATAGAGGCTTAGGAAACTTTGATTGGCTTTTCATAGGTTAGCACCTTAGCGGTGGAGAAGAGAAGCAAGGTCTAGTAACTAGCCTTGATTGTTGAATACTAAATGCAGTTTTGATATGTGATGTGGTTTCTAGAAACAGATACATAACCCAACAAAAGATATAGATCTCTAGTTATGAGCCCAACAAGCCATTAGCATTCAGTCATTTTAAACAAGTATGGAGAGCACCTAAGCAAGAGGGACTAACAAATAGTAAATGCTAAAAAGGAAGAACCACTGTTGCATTTGGAAAATCATTAGTGGACTCTTGCCTCTCTTCCTTCTGCAGAATAAGTATGATTGGGTTATATGCACACAAGGGCTGCTTTGCTTCCTGGTGCCTGCTTTGAACTATTAATATTTCTAGTGCTTACCAACAGTGATGTAGCTCCTACTTTAACCTGGTATGTCTAAGAACTTTTTACCTATCTTAATGAGGAGGGAATCACTGAAATCGCTACATATTTGGGGTTTGTTAATACAATTAATTGTATTAAAATTGGGTTTTACTCTTGATTGATATCTAAATATTGGTTGAGGTGAGAAAAATGCACAAGCATGACGAAGATATGCTTTTCTGTGTGCTTGGCATACACTTTGGTTGTTTTATGAGAGGGTGAAAATAGAAAGATTTCACCCTCATCTCGATGGATGTAGAAATGCATGAAGAATCAGCAAGTGTTATGTTAGCTTTTGTTATATAGGGCCCACTGCTGGTGGATCACCTTCTTTCCTTTTTGCTGTTGCAAGTGTTATTTTCTCCTAATGATTGTAATAAGTTTAGACTTTGAGCATTGATCCTCAATCATTCAATTCACTTCCTGAGATTCTGAAATCTACTGTCTATAAGCCCAAATATCTGCTTCAGCAGAAGCTTGCTGTCCATTTCTGCTTTCCATTTGTGTCATAAAGTTTCCCTATCTCAACATCAAAATTTCAAGTTTAAATCTTATTGTTACTTATCATTTGCTTGTGCAAACAATTGAACTTGTAAGTTCAGGTAGACTTCTCTTGGTGTATCAGTAGGTAACGAAATGAAAATGCCAGTTGACAACCTCTCAATAAGTCAAATATATGGCCTCTCTACCATTGTGGGTATATGCCCTCACACTTTGTATGTTTTGTGTGTCAAATAGCTGATTTTGACCAGAAATACTGCTTATCCTGAATATGGCCAAACTGTTGAACGTACAACCATCATTTGTGATCTGACAAATAATGGTAGATGATTAATGATACTCATTTCATTGATCAGAAAAGGCTGACCTTTTATGAAATTTGGAGTTTTGTTTCTCTGTTATTGTCCACTTTATATAATTGTTCTGTCTTTTTCTTTTTTTGTCATTCTATTAATCTCTTAACTTTCTCAAACATTTCTAGTTTTAATTTAGGATGAAGAATTTAATTTGATTTCATTCTTTCATTATTGCAATGCTGCAGGAAAGTTAATAAGCTTGCCCCTCTTTTTTCCTTGTTAGTCAATTTATAGAAGCTTTCCATCAACTTAAATTGTCATCTCAAGAAGGATGGGCATATATGAGCCATTCCAACAGATTAGCATGTGGGGAGACACCTTCAAAGGTGATAGTATCCCGAATACAGTTACTCCCACAATTTTACAGATGGATGCTAGGCTGGACAACAAGGTGAATAAATAAAATTGGATCTCTTTGTTTTTTAATCTTGACATTATTGTATCTGATTACTAGACTTTAATTGTTTTCTGAAATGATCTGCTAGTCTGAATATATTTCTCATGAATCGACGGGACCTTCTGGAAATGAACAAGAAGCACACAAGCCTGGTGACAAGGTGAAGAAATTGCACCATTTGGCCTATCTCTCCCCCCACCCCACGATTTTGTACTCTTAGGCAATGCATCCATGTCATCTTCTTGTTATTTATTCTAAAATTCATCATACAGAGTGCATCATATTATTATCAAGTTAGAGCATCTGATTTTGCATATATTACATGAAAGAAAATATATGCCTTTTCAAGTGCTAAACATTGTTTGCTACTTTTTGTTGTCATACTTGATTCTAATTCAGTTATGTGGTGTTTACTTTGACTAGGGCCCATTGTGGGCACCCCAATATCACCTGGTCATCTGAGCACATAAGTATCTGATCTAGTAGGCTATTAGTTGTCAAATCAATGTCGGTAACATAAATGCACATATCTATGCTCAGGTACAGAGACGTCTGGCACAAAATCGTGAAGCTGCTCGTAAAAGTCGTTTGCGGAAAAAGGTAAAAAGAAATGCTTTCCTGTAATAACTTCATTGTTGGAATTTATCAAGCTCATTAAGTTTCAATTTTTACTTTATTTTCATAGGCGTATGTCCAACAGTTGGAATCAAGCCGTTTGAAGTTGGCACAACTGGAACAAGAACTTGACAGAGCTAGGAAGCAGGTTAGAGGAAGCTCACCATATTCAGTTTTCCCTCGATCATCACATGTGTTTGCTCATTGATCATGCATTGAAATTTAGCATCCATCTGATAACTACTGAATGCCTGATTGTAGGGTGTCTACCTAAGTCAACTAGATACCGGTCATGTAGGATTCTCTGGAAATGTGAACTCAGGTTTGTGATTCCAACTTCTACTAATTGCTGTTCAATATCATGTAGTTTCCCCACCTATGTGTTGTGCTACTCTTTGCTCTTATTAGAATTCAGTTAATGTATTTATTTCTTATACAATTTCTAAAACCTAAAGTGTGGAGTCTGCATTCTTCTGAGTACGAGATAGTACACAATGTACAAGCGGAAGTTCAGCTTGACAGTCTCATGCACTGATATTTTATATTTAAGTTTATATAATGATCATGATAAAGCTTCCAGGAATTCATATTTTGTGTCGTATGTAGAACTCTCTTAGCAGTAAATGTATCTCTGAAATTTAATGAAGGTTCATACGAAAATTGCTGAAAAGTAAGTCATCTTAGTTTCTTAGCCAGAGAAGTCCTGTATTCTGAAATAAAGGCGACTCTTGCAAGATTTCCCCTGCCCTTAAACCTTTATGATCTGTTCCATCCTTTCAGGCCTAGTTTTCACTTCCTTGGATGAAGACCCCAAGTTTCATTATTCCCATGTTTTAAGTTTTTTCCCTTAATACTTAATACAACAGGGTTAAATCTTTTTGTCAAACTGCTTAGGTAGGAATGTTGTATTGACTTATAAAGGAAACAGACTAATGCTTTTAATATGGTGTTGATTCCCATTTCCCACAGAGGTGAGCCTGTTTCCATAATCAAATCACCATGTCTTCAATAGTTTCAGAAAGCAGTCAATATCTGTTATAGAAGACTAGTTCAACATAAACTAAGCATAATTTGAGGGGAGGTGTGGGGTTGTTGGTAGGTCTTAGGTTCTAATCTTACCAAGCCAGAGAGTAAGAGAGAGAGAGGAGTGAAAATCTCTTTAGTGTTCTTTGCTTATTTCTGAGTGTTCTGTGTGTGTGTGTGTGGAGTAGGGAAGCATTGTCTCACCCTCTTGTATGGTTTGCCTCTCAAAGAATGATGCGCAGACCCAAACATCTTGATTTGCTTAAATATGTATAGCTGTATATGTGTAAGTATATACATACAAAAATAATCATGACATTTGAAAATTTTCCTTTTTGTGAAAAAAATTGCATGTCCTCTCTTATTACTTTCACATTTTTTTCTTTTCTAGAGTTATGTAATTAAAGTTGTCAATGTTCTTGAAATAGTCCCAACTGTGGATCTTGCAGGCATAGCGGCATTTGAAATGGAATATGTACACTGGGTTGAAGAGCAGAACAGACAGATTTGTGAGCTTAGAAATGCACTGCAAGCTCATATAACTGACGTAGAGCTTAATATACTTGTTGAGAATGGCTTAAATCACTATTATAATCTTTTCCGCATGAAAGCAGATGCTGCAAAGGCTGATGTCTTTTATTTAATATCTGGAGTGTGGAGGACATCAGCAGAACGTTTCTTCCATTGGATGGGTGGATTCCGCCCGTCAGAGCTTCTAAATGTAATATTCTGTTCATTTATCTCACTTCTTGAATACTGCTTCTTAGTGTTTAAAAAAACAGTCTCTTCATTTACTTTTTAATTTTTGGATTGACTCTCTATTTACATCTTCACTATCTGTGAGTTATCACTATGGAAAAGGTATCTTCAACCCTGTAGTAGGACTGCATATAAGAACAAATTATTACTAATCTGGCATATTATGGATTCTTTTTTTGTTTTAATAAAAAGAAGTTATTATGCAGCATTCATTAGCAAGAGTAAGGTGGTACAGAAAAGCATTTCATTTGGGAGATTATGGATGTTGGTAGTGCCTTCAAATCATTTTTAGAACATCAATATAGCTGGAAATGTCACTTTGATAAGTTGCTTCATGAGTTGTGCAGTGATTTCTTTTTTTGTTTAGTTTTTTTTTTTTTTTTGCAATTAACTATTTGCTCTTCAAGAATATACAGGTCAGTATAAAGTTGAAATCTAAACCACTCCTCTACATCAAGCAGTTTCCTATTTAGACCAATGTTTTTGGTTCTCTTAACCATAGCCTCATGCATTGAATCTAAGATTGCGTAATTATATCATCATGATTTGATTGTGCTATAGTGTTACCTTATTCATAAAATGTAAAATGCTTATTTTATTTTGGCAGGTCCTCCTGCCACAACTTGAGCCATTGACCGATACCCAAGTACAAAGTGTTAATAACCTCCGACAGTCATCTCAGCAAGCAGAAGATGCCCTCTCACAAGGAATGGAGAAACTCCAGCAGAGTCTGGCTCAGAGTATAGGAACTGAATCTGTAAATTCAAGTAATTATGGGTCTCAGATGGTTGCTGCAATGAACAAGTTGGAAGCAGTAGAGGGTTTTGTGAACCAGGTAATTTATTTTAGATGGTTGCCATGAAGGCCTTTAGTGCATATAGGGCGGTTAACTCACAAATGTCAAGTAAGCTTCTATGAATTTAAAGTTAGCTTCTTGTAGATGTTAGACAGCAATGTGTCTTCAAATGAATAAAGAGCAGCCAGACCTTTGTGCTTGAGAAACTAAGCTACTTCATATATTCATTCACCTATTAATTTTAAAATCTAGCCCAAGAATCTAACCATGGTGAAACAAATATCCATTATATAGGACCAAGGTTTCTATGACTTAGAGTTTTGTAATGTTTACCATGTCTATATATGCAATGCCCTTTCAAATTAATTACTGAATTTTTCACTGGACTGTCTGTTGTCCTTATACAAAGCAGGCAGATCACCTTCGGCAACAAACTCTGCAGCAAATGTCTCGCATCCTAACAATTCGCCAAGCAGCTCGAGGCTTACTCGGGTTGGGGGAGTATTTCCATCGTCTTCGTGCTCTCAGTTCGCTTTGGTCTGCTCGTCCTCGTGAACCTGCCTAGCCTAGAAAGTACCTGCAGAATCACCATATGTAGATTGTAGTCAAGTACCATCCTTGTCCATGCCACAGCTGCAAAGGGAATGAATCCTGTGCTTTCTGTTTCAAAGCAGTTTTCTCTAGCTTGATAAGGTGTAAATGTAAATCTCAAGGTTGTGTGTATCAAGAAGAAATATGGGAAATTTTTAGTTTCCCTCTACAAATTACAATGCATATTGTAAGACTCTATGGTGTATATTTTGATAGAAGATAAATTTGAAGTTAGTGATTGTTGTCTAAACATCTTGCTTTAGAGTATACTTGGATGAACTTAATTTCACTGGCTTAAATAAGCTGGTTCGTAAAAATACAATTGTACTTAAAAATAATAAAATAAAACTTTAAAATCCATAAGTTGACAGTGAAAATAAACTGACCCTACCGTTTAGAGTATATTATCAATATGTTCTTTTGATAATTTGATAGTTACAATAATGAGGGAGAGAGATTTAAATCTTGGTTTTTCTTATAAAAAAAACACATAGTACTCAATACCATTAAGCTAGGCTGTTGGTCTTAATATTATAGGTAAAAAATAGAAAATTAGCTCAAAATTTAGGCTATGCCTTTTAAACTTTGCCAATTACTGATTTATGAATAGGAAATTAGGAATTCTTATCTATAATGTAAAATAGAAGTGTTTTTTTTTTTTTTACCTCATAATATTGCAGTATATAAGCTTTTGTGATCTCACAATTTTACACCTCATTGTTTTAATATATATTATTATATATATATTTTCTAATTGAATTTAAATTTTATTCTATAATTAAACATTCTCATTAGAATCTTAACACATCATATTTTCTTTAATATGAAAGAATATATTATTCCATATATAAACACAATCATAATAAATGTCTAATACTAAAATATATTTCATATATAAACACAATAATAAATAATCTTTTAATAATTATCATAATTATCAATTTTCATATTTAGACAAAAAATAAAAGAGAGAAAAAGTCATATTATGTTAATGTTTGTTTTCCGTATATTGCACGGGTTACCGATTAGTGAGGATTAATTAAGAGTTAAAATAACAACAATAACTAGGATAAATAAAGTTTTTTTTATTTTTTTTTTCTAAAAACAATAAAATAAATTTCCTAGTATTATTTTTTGTTTTCAATTGGGTATTCAGAGAATTTAATTGGACAAATTATGAGTGATAAGACTTTTTTATTTATTTAATTCAATAGTTGACAAATGGAGGATTTGAATCATAATTCTTTTAATAAAGAAAGAAAAACAAATAATATGAGTTAAATTATACGTGTATTAAATCTAATCTTATAAAAAAAATTAAATTGAACTAAGAGTAATTAAAATTGGAAGAATTACATAAAAACTTATTGTTTTTTCCTTAAGGCTTTGTTTGGGAGTTTAGAAGGAAATGTAATGGAATGAAGTGATTAAATTTTAAAGGAATGGAATGGAATATGTTTAATGAATAGAAAGGAATGGAATGGAATAGAACGGAATGGAACTAAGTAATCTTATTTGGATGTTTTAAAATAAATGAATAGAATGGAATGTAAGTAACCTTGTTTAGGAGTAATATTAGAAATGAAAGAAAATGAATCATTTTATAACAACATTACTACTATATCCTTCATTTTAATCTAGTTTAGACACAGTGAGAATAATGCTGTAGATTTACCATACAGTAGTATGCTTCCGATAACTACTTTAGTCCATTGAATTTAAATTGACATAAAAAGTGGATTTATCAAACTATAATTCTTTTTTATGCCACAGTTCTATAATAGCTACTGTTCCTATGTTTTTATTCTTGGAGAAGAGGATACAACATTCCAATATAATTCAAAGATATTAAAAAAAAAAAACTATTGAATCTCCATATCAACTAGCAACTATTGTTTCAACATCATATATAGCCTTAGCCTTTTGTAAACACATACACACACACACACATATATATATATATATATATGGAGGTGAAGAATCAGGGATAATTTAGTATTTAAAAAAAAAATATTAAGGGTATTTTGGGAGTTTTGGTGAAAATTTCATTAAACAAAATTTCATTCCCTCCTATTCCTCCCAATTTTGGGGGGAATGAAAATTGGGGTTCGGAGGGAATAGGGAGGAATGAGTATTCCATTCCATTCCCTTTACTTAAACTCCCAAACAAGGGAATGATTTCCATTCCCTTCCATTCCCTCCTACTTAAACTTCCAAATAAGGAAAATGAAAATATTCTTAAAAATTTTTTTTTTTTTTTTTTTTTTCATTTCTCTCCTCCCAACGAAGTGTAATTTTAAAAAACCAGTTTGGCACACTAATCCAGAGTGTAAGTAGGGGTATAAGTGCACCGAAAAAGCGGGATATAAATCACATTCAAACCCCCCATAAAAACGCAACACTACTTCAGATTTCAGAGACGAGAGAGAAAGAGAGAGGGACAGTTTCAAACTCAATAACTAACTACGTGATCGTGTCGTACTAAGATAGATATATACACATACTATATCTTTTTCAATCCTAGAGAGTTTGATAGCTATGGAGCCTAAGCCAAGGACTCGCAGCAGGGGAGTGGAGCCCAGACGGTGCAACTCTCCAACAAGGGAGCCTGAGATTTTCTTCAAGATTATTCTCAATGACAAGAAACTGGTACTTTTTTTTTTTGTGTTCCTTACGCCTTGTGTTTTTCTGGGTCTTTCTTTGATTTTCTGTTTGTTTCTTGAAATTCAATGAAACACACACTTTGGGGTCCTTACTGTTACGTACGTAGAGCTAGAGGTGTCTTTTTTCAAAGCAAAGATTAAAGAAAAGAAAACACTTTGTTAAAATAATCATTAATTAAATTCTAAATTTCTTAACAGTTTGAGAAAATGGTGGTGAATTATCTGTATGTAAAGCGATACTCTTTTTACATTTTGGGGTGGTTATTAAGTCATATAGACTAATTTCATTTGGTACTTGCTGCAGAGTATGCCAGAAATTTTTGTACAGAAATTTGGGGAACAACTATCTCCCATTTTTACAGTCAATGGTCCCAATGGTCAAGTTTGGAAATTGGGATTGGAGAATGAAAACGACACTATTTGCTTTAGTGATGGCTGGGAGAAGTTTTTGGATCATTACTCTATCAGTCTTGGGCATATTTTAATCTTCAAATATGAAGGAAATTCAGTTTTCAATGTTCTTGAGATATTTGATGCAACTGCTTGCAAGATTGGTTATCACTATGACAGTCTAAGTAGTGATGTGGAACCTGATTCAGTACATATTGAAGAAGAACAAAAAGATTTTGGATTTAATGATGAAATTTCCGTTTCCACGAGTTATAGTCCTTCCCAGAGTTCTTCAGAATGTGAGACTTCGAATGAGTATTTAAGTCAAGGAACACTCAAAAAGCGTAAGAAGTATACTACTTGGACTGATAGAAAGAAAAAGCAAAAGCACATAAGAAAGGGTGCAAGTAATGTACCAACAGCTACTCAATCCTGTGAGAAATGTGTTCATCACAAACAAAGTGAATTTGCTGAGGAAGAAGCTGCTGCTGCAAAAACTCCTAAGGAGCATAGGTTTCATTCTTCAGTCAAAGGGAATCCAAAATCCAAATATAGTATGTTTTCACACTGCTCTAAAAGGATTCAAGCTGCCAAAAAAAGAGCAAGAAAAGCGGCAGAGATGTTTCAATCTGAATATCCCTTTTTCAAGACTATATTGCGGCGTCATAACATATACAATAGTTTTGTGGTGAGCATGTCTTGGTTTTTAAGTTTCATTTGATAAGTTTTGTGGTGGGTGTGTGTCTGTGTGTTTGGTTTCAAGTTTTACTTTGATATGTGCTAACATGCTTAGTTGTATATTTTCTTGTTTGTGTAGTATGTGCCTTGCAGGATTTTGCTTTGAAGTATCTACCTTCAGAGTCTATTAAACTGCAGAACTCCGAAGGAAGACAATGGCCTGCACGATGCTTCTATAGAGAGGGATCAGGTGCAGGGAGAAGTATAAGGAAGGGATGGGCTACATTTTCCAAGGAGAATGATTTGGAAGAAGGAGATGTCATTGTTTTTGAGTTGATCAACCGGAACACTCTTGTCTTAGAAGCTTCCATATTTCGTATGGTTGAATTCTTAGATGATGTAAATTAGTGATTATGTTTTCATCAAGTTAGTAAACTTTGGAGTTTGGATGTATATAACTTGTCTAAATTTGCGGTTTTTGTTTGGATTTGCACAACTTAAAAAGCTACCTATTTTTTTCCTATTCCAAAGTTTTCACAGCTTGTGAATGTAGTTTAAGAGTGAATCTTGTTGTATGACCCCAATAAACTTTTTGTGTTTTGACTAATTTGCATAATAAATGTTTGCAATTGTGGGACTTTTAGATTTTGATTATTCTTGGGGAAGTGAGCAAAATGGTAATTTTATCTATCTCAACTGGCAAATTACAAGAAGCCCAACTGTCCACAAAATTCCTTGGTTTTTAAAAAAAAGAAAAAAAAGATTCCTAAAAATTATATATATAAAAATTAAAAAAAAAAAAAAAAAAAGAAGAAAAATATAAAAAATTGAGATTCAGCCAGAATCTCATATGTAGGTCCATTTATCAGAACCTCTTTCAACTTCCTTCACGTCTTCAACTTTGTGACAAGCTTCTCTATCTTCAAATCAAAAAAAAAAAAAAAACTTTGTGACAAGCTAAGCTAATCACAACTGAATTATTAGTACAAAAAAAAATTAATTAATTGTGAATAAAAACGAAACCCTAGGTTAAAGATGAGCAATCTGAGAACAATTTGTAGGCCGTACACGGTGTTCTCCTCCATCATATGTTGTAGACAGCGAGTTCGAGCTAGGGTTTCGCTTCGGAACCCTAATTACAGACCTAACTTCACGTCTTCGTTACCACCTTGGTTCGAGTCCTTGAGTTCGAATGGGGCTGAGCCGTGGTTTCGTGTGAGCCAAAGGAGGACCTTGGTTCGAGCATCCAATTGGGCCGATCAGAAATCTCCATACGAAACGCTCGGTATATTTCTCTTTCCATTTCTCATTTTCTTGTTCAATACCTCAAAGCTTGAATTTTTTTTTTTATTCATTAAAGATTCTGCTTGAAAAATTATAGAGACGAACACGTTTTTATTATATGTAAATGTATGTATCAGTTGCTGAAATTTGGATATGTGAATAATTTGACACAAGGATGAATTACATAATGGAAAAAAAAAAAAAATTCAAGCTTTATGGATGTAAAAGATATAGATTTGATTTGATATAGATACAGCTTTAGGCATGTTTGTGTAGCTATTTGGTAACAATGACATGTAGACCTTTAGGCATGTTTGTTCTGTTTTAGTATTGTTGAGGGGTGGTTGATAAATTGTGCCTCAATTTTTTTGTGTTTTTTTCTGATGCAGAGTTAGAAGGAGATGCTGATGAAGAGCAGATAAAGTTGGCTTACAGAGGCTTGGCCAAATTTTATCATCCAGATGGTTTGTTCTTTATCATGACATTCACTATTCAGACTAAGTATTCGTACGTATAGATTTTTGTGGTGGATGTAGCGTGCAATGTTCTTTGCGACTTGGTTCTTATTTGCTGTTGTGTATTGGGGTTTGTTTAAAATTTGGCCCTTATTCTTGGGCTCTGTATTGATTCTGTTGTCTTTCTTGTTTCAAGTGTATGATGGTAGAGGGACTCTCGAGGAAGGGGAAACAGCTGAATCTAGATTTATTAAGATTCAAGCTGCTTATGAGTTGCTCATAGATGATGAGAAGCGGAGGAAATATGATACGGATAACCGGGTCAACCCTATGAAAGTAAGAGTTATAATTTATGTTTTAATCACTGTGTCAGTTCATAGTTTGCTTTAGATGTCAAGATGTTAATACTTTGAGGATTATTATTAAGCATAGATAAAGATGTTTAATTTTTGTTTTTTATATGTTAATCATTTGACAGCTTGTTATTCAAGAATTTTAAAATGTTATATTTAATTTATCTTTTGTTGTACTTGGTGATTACCTTTCTTATGAATCATATGTTGTTACTTTTGTTTATCCCTTGTGAAATTCATGATTGCATTATAAACTATTGTAGCACAATACTAGCTGGTTTGGAATTGGCAAAACCAATGAATTATGAATTTTAAAGTTTTCTGGTATAGCCACATGGAGCATGTATTCATGAGATTTTTTGCGAGCTTTTGTGTCATGAGTCCCATATTGTGTTGAATACTTTCAAAATCTAATATTCACATGCCCCTTAGTCTATTTATACAAGAAAATTTGAGAATAATCACTATAATATTAAACTTAAGAGTTCTAAGTGAGCATGATTTAGCAGTTTTACGACATAAATTACATAGATGAACAATTCGTTAGTAAATTTAATTTGCCAAGCTAGTGTGAAACATATGGGGTAGGACAATTATAGGACCACTGAAACATACAAAAGCAAGAATATAAAAATCATTAAAAAATACAAAGAACTGATGAACTAATCTATCATGAAGCTAATTCCCTTCTAAACGTTTTCTGCTTCTATGTGCAACACTTGCAAAGTTTTTGAGCATATTCAGTAAGTCCAATTTACTAAGCCTTTGTTTTTGTTTCTAACAATTCTGTTAAGTATAGTTACTTTTAAGCCTTTGTTTTGCATTCTGTGCTTTAGTATTATGAAACTGGCAAGTTTAAACATATTCAGTATCATAGCTATACATAACATACATTTCTCTAGTTTTAATGCTTCACATAGATTGTCCTAAGAGGTAATGTTTAAAGGTTCTTTACTCTTGGTTCAGATATTGACCGAGATGCTTTGGAGTATATATTTCACCTAAATGTTGGTGCTAAAATAATCACTTTCAGTTTTATTTAAACTGTTCTTGTTCAATGCTTCAACTTAGCGCACCATTCAGCTTGCAAAATATCGTGAACTTCCAGTCTCCAAATGCACTGTCTTTTTTGTAAAATATCATGAACTTCCAGTTCCTTGGTTATTGACTAGATGATGCTTTTTACAATTTTATTAATTGAATTCTCACTTTAGCTACTTTAGTAATGGTGTTTTCATGTTCACTAATATATCAGGCATCTCAAGCATGGATGGAGTGGCTTATGAAAAAACGAAAAGCTTTTGATCAGCGGGGTGATATGGCCATTGCAGCTTGGGCTGAGCAGCAGCAGCGTGAGTTGAATCTTCGTGTTCGCCGTCTTTCTCGTTCAAAGGTATTGAATAAATTATATCTTCAGGAAGTTTAAAAAGTTGCTCTCAAGCTGCTTATGAGCTTTGACTCAAATGAAACTTTGTCTCACGAGATTGGGAAGAGTGTGAGGTCATGGGTTAAAACTTAAAACCCTCTAGGTGTGTGTAACTTAGCAATAAAAGAATGCTCTCAAACTCCATATTTACCTTCTAACAGCCGATTCACCTAGGTCTTTGTTCTTTTCTTTCTTTTTTTCAAATAAAATTATATTGATTCTACGCCATGTTATCACTACATATATATAGCTTTTGTTTTAAACAAGATAAAATTGAAAATTAATTCTCACAACTGGATGGAAACTAGAATTTAAACAATTATTCTGTAAATCATAATTGCATGGTGCAACATTAAAGATATAATTCTTCCCTTCTAAAAATTTGATGGATGCTGAAAGGTCCTGCCTCTTGCAGGAAGAAGATAGCTATAGGCATCATACCACATCTATTTTTGGTTCACTTGTAAAATAATAGCTTTAATGATGGTCCTTCTTTGATCTCACTTTTCACTACCCTTTAATTACATATTCTCCACATTTTACTGCTGTTATCTCTAAAATGTATATTGGAATTCCAGGTTGACCTTGAAGAAGAGAGAAGAATCCTGGCCAAAGAAAAAAAGGCATCCCAGGAGTATTACTCCAACACCCTTAAGCGGCATACACTCATCCTGAAGAAAAGGGACTTGATGCGAAAGAAAGCAGAGGAAGAGAAGAAAAAGGTAATTGGTCAGCTTTTAGCTGCAGAGGGTCTTGAACTAGTTGAGACAGATGATGATGAGGCACCGTAGACAACTTCACTCACTGTTATCCCACATCTCATTATACAATACATTCTAGAATATCTGTTCGCGATACATAAATTTATTGTATAAAAAAGTGGAAAAAAATGTATATAGTATTCCTTCCAGAGTTCAGAAAAAATGAATGAGAAATTGCCATTTACAAATGAAAGGGCCTTCTGTTTGTGCGCACACACAGCATGAATGTTTAGTCAGTTGTTTGGAATGAAGTCTTGTTTTTAGTTGTGGTGGTATGGATGACTGACCCAAGATATGGGCCAAATGCCAAATAGTTTTGCAATTGTTGCTGGAATGGTCAATGGTTACCTGTGGTCATGCTTAAAGCCAATAAGTAGACTTCATATGGATAAGCTTATTTTTCACTTCAAAAAAGCACGTACAATGTTTTAAAGTATCACGTTTTTTAAGATGCAGTTGTATTTTTACAAAATAAACTGATGAACTAATCTAGACACTGCTTTTTTGAATGATGTATGGAAAGACCTGTGGCCACAGAGGCTCGACTTGAAACAAAATAAGCTTGCTAATGGACTCTTAAGTTTCAAGTTATAAATTCAGACGGTGTCTCTTGGATTTGGGAAGCACGCTGGATACCACAACTGTGCATGAAGACTTATATAGAAATTGTTACTAGAAATCATAGAAACAGCCCGATCAATTGCTGTATTCCTTCCTCCATTAAGAAATAGAATTATTGAATCAAACTGTATGTCAAAACGTTATAGAGAGGTAGTCTTAGAATCGCAGCATTGTTAAACTCTAGATGATCTGGGCTTGAGTACTAGGATAAATAAATAGAAAGGGCATGCACCTCATCTAGCAGGACCTAAACTCCAAGGGCCAAGGCTGTCAAGCTGGACTAAGAGGCAACATTATTGCCAGTATCTATTTTCAGCAATATGCACCTAGCTGCACTTAGGATCTCTGAAAGTGAGGCATCAATATTTTCTTACAGCTCTTTGGGATTAGTCAAAAACTTGACTAGCAGTTTTTTGGGATATCATGTGTTGTCAAAATGCTAATGGAAACACAATTGAGTTGGTTCCAATTGCACACCTATCTGCTTGATATCACATACTAGGTGCATTTCATGATGGTTTTAACGTAGCTGTCTATGATGTTCCAATGAAACGGCATCAATTCATAATGAATGACTAAATTTTACAATGACCCTCAACCTACCGCACCCTTCCTTTTCGTGGGCTTGGGACCAGTTGTGAACGAAATATATAAACACATGCAGAGCTAAACTACATCAATGGACAATAAAATTTTATATTTCATACATTCACATTTCTTTGAGACAGAGAAAGAGGAAACACTATCATCAATACATGTAACAACTTTATTCACTTTAAGAGTGTCACAGTATAGAGAGATTACAAGGTTTTCCATAATCTCCCCCCCCCCCCCCCCCCCCCCCCCCCCCCCCCCTTCCTTGGAGGTTATTTTACAAGCACTTTGAATGAAATCAAAATATGCTTTTTATTTTATTTTTATTCTTTGCCCAAAGGCAAGTCCGTCTAAATAATGATGTAAAAGTTATACCAAGGCAAAGAAAGGAAAGCTTTGGTGACACATGAGGATCTCACTATCCTACAAGGCAAAGTTTGCCATAAGCAACCCACTACCATAAACAATTTTTGGTAAATGTCTGTTATATCACCATGTGATGATGTTTTCAGACTTAGATATCATTGATCCGTATTCTCAACATAAGCTGAATGTCTCTCCACAATAAGTCTAATCAGGGGATTCTCCACAACATCACCAACCTGAGTCTTGTCACGGCAAACTGATATCTTTTCGTTACTTGTAACAACTACGACCTCGTCTTTGCGGGTTAAAAGCTCATTTGCCACAACCATATGCATCTTGTACTTTTTAAGAGCCATATCAGCCTTCTCCAAAAGAATTTTTATATCTGTCTCTAGCTGTTTAGTCAGGCAGAGGAAAACATCTTTAGTCCTAGTAACTCATAACTCATTATATTAATAGGTACTTCTCATTATATATAACAAAAAGTCAAGGAATTAATTAGAAAATTCTTTCTATGCAACCTTCTAGTGGAAGGAAGACAAATAGGCCCTCCACTTTCTTCAAGAAATTGGGGATTATGAAAAACCATAAATCCTATCTGTTTTCGCTAGCCTTTTCTATTTCTCAAATTCACATTACCAATGAAGTATATGGAGATAGAAACATTGTGAATACATCTCTGTTCAGTGAAAGCCCTAAGCAGACCTATGTAAGTCCCCCACAGATGACCTAGCCTCATTGATGATCTCTCTCCCTCTCTTGTGACATCATTATAGATGCTGCTATGTATCAAGTAAACAAAATTTATGGGTATGTTATAGTATTAACTAGTGGTGGCAAAATATCCAACCTTGAAAGATATGCAAAAAGCCATGGGAGCCCAATTTTTCCTCAGCACCAAGAGCATCTTGGGCACTTGAACAAGTCGCATGTCCAGAGGACCAGATGCTGACTGTATCTTGTGTTCTGCCTGCAGAATGAAACCAAACCTTTTATAAAGAAAAGTACAAGTCTTTTCAGTTCATGAAAAGTATTTGTCAGCACATCTTTATGCGTCTAGAAGAGTGGACTAAAATTATGAGAGCTGTTGCAAATTTCTAGTAGGGGAAACCCCTGCTAAAGAAAATGGCACAAAATCCAATATGCTAAGTTATATAAATTTGAGCTGACTTCCTTGGCTACAGTTGGAACTTCAAAAAGCAATTCTGTGCTCTTCTCATGTCTTTGTGATTACTTCTATACATATAATACTAATTTGTGATGAATTTGAATTATATAGTCACCCTAAAATTCTAACATGCAGCTAACCAACAAAAGACTGAACTAACTCCAAGTCAGACCAATATATGATACTTTTTAAAAAACAAAAATACCAATTTTTAATACATTTATAACAAAGAATTCTGGAAACATTCACATGCAGACATGCCCTCCCATGGCCAAATAAAATGACAAAGAAGATCAAAATTATTATGACCTTTTATCCCTCTAATATATGATTGCCAATCAACTGGTATGTGAGACAAGATGAGCAAGAAGAAAAACAACTAACCTTTTTTATTTTATTTTTTCCTTTTTTTTCTTCTTCTCAAAAACAACCTTAGACATAAAATTATAAAAAGGAAGAATATTGATCTGTCAGGTTTTCTTGAATATCAGCAAAAATGGCATTAAACTTCTTGTGGGTTTACACATGAAGTAAAAATTCTTTCAGTGTGTTCACTTGTTCACAGAACCCGTTTTTCTATATCAAAAAAAAAAGAACCCGTTTTTCGAGAGTAACATAATCAGCAGTACAGAGGGAGTAAAATGTACAATCTTAAAAGTTTTAAATATAGTAAATCATTGCTATGCTATTTCAAGGAACATAAAGGTCAGGCATAAGCTCCCTAAAAAAAAGAATAAACAACCTTTTTAAGGGATTAAAAAAGCTGTTTTTCTGAGTACCAAATGCATCCAAAAGGATGGAATAAAAGAAAGACAATATTCAACATATTAGACCATTACCATGCTCTGCCAAGGAACATAAAAGTCAGAAACCGCAGCTGCAAGATAAAACACTGCATGTGCCCCAAGACTCCTCAATGATGTTGCAACCATCTGCAACATCTGCTCATAATCAAAGAGATAGTCAACTATTATGTCCAAAACCAAACTTTAGTAAACATCAAATAAAGCAGCAACATGTTTCTAGGGTGGAAAATTAGCCAACAACCATAAGGGATTCAATATAATCATTATATGCAAGTGAGTGCCAAAAAAATAATAAATAATGTTTAAAAACAAAGGTTTTGAGTGTTCAAGGGGCGTAAAAATTATTTAGTACATGAAGTAACCACCGGACAAGCCGGAGAAACTACTAAATCCTGATCAAGCTCACGAGGATCTGGACATGGATCTGGCTATGCGTCCGGTTCTACTGGGTAGCTATCCAACAAAAAACAAAGACTCTTGAAGGTTTATATATAACCCCTTTTTTCACTTAACCAATGTACTGTAGCAATACCGTCTTCATGTAGAGATATGGTACTTGAACTTTACCAACTAAAAGCATTAAGTGAGGAGGGTTGGGAGGGAGGGAGAGAGAGAGAGAAGCTGATTTGCATAATGAACGCAGAATATGCTATCGTAAATTGACAAAAGAAATCAAGAAAAGATACAAATATATGATTAAATGTAAGTAAAATTACTGATAGTAGGCACATATTGGTGTTAAAGAAAAATAAATAATGACCAACTGAAGCTAACCTGAAGATACTCAAATATGGTAGTAAAGGGAAGTTTTAACAAGAAGCCCTCTGCTACTGCCTGCAGGAACAAAAAAGGCAAAGTGGCTCACTCTTATGTTGAGTAAATCTTCAGCCATCACATTATAAACAAAGAGAGCAAAGAGTCAAATTACAGAGGGGAAAGGGGAAGAAAAACATGCAAAAAATATATACATATATCAATAGTCCATACAGCATGATGCTCAGTAATGGCCCTCTTCACTGCTTCAGAATGTGACTCGCGCACTGAAGTATGAAAAAAATTTCAGTCATTTTCGCAGGAACCATCAGTGCTTTATATAATATTGATCACAAGAATTTGACAAACTAATGTTCTCAAAAAATTGCAGGAGAGAGTAACAGTTCCTCCCACAACCCAAGGAAAAAACCTCCAAATCCCACTCCAATTATGTCATTCTAAGATAAAGTGCTACATATCAGTTTACAAAAATCTGAAAATTGTTAACCACTTATGAAAATATAAATAACAAGTTATAATTACTGCAACAAAGGTGACTGTGGAGAAAACATGACATCTTGGCATTTTTGTCATTTAATAATTGCACTATGTCTTTCAAAAATATGAATCATGTAATAGCATGGACATGCACAATAATCAGGATTCATCACATTTAGGTCTTTTCTCAGGGTGCAACTGCTTTAGTTACTTCTCATTATTCATACTTATAAATTCCATTTGTGGCCAACAGAAAGTACAAACCTCGAATACTTGAATCATCGGTGGACTCAAAACATTCAAGTAAGGGATCCTCAGGAAGAGATCTACAGAATGGTTGGTAGGTTCCCCTGCATAAATTCCATACATGATCCACCATAGGACAAGAAGAATTATAATTATTCTCTTTCAACTTGTAAACTTGATGAATTGAATGGATAGCATAAAACATACCAAGATAAGAACTCACCTCCGATATAAAAAGATAACTGCATAACCGGCCTTTATAAAGTACCTGCAAGATAATCAGCATATCAATATAGTTAACATATTATATATGTTTGCAAATTAAACACCCGTTGTTCGATAAGGTGTAATGTGACATACTCGGTGGACGTTGCTCCTCTATGGCCCGAGCTGAAGTTATCAATGTAGCGAACACAACGTTGCTCCAAAGGGACAGTTGTACCACCGGATGTCACACACACAACCTTCCTAGTTCTTCCATTTCCTGAAAACACGTTTCAAATCAAATCAACACACCTACAATTTATCCTATTTCATATATAGTTAAGGGAAAGGAACCAATTCAAGTCAAAAAATTTAAAATTGAGTCAATGTGATTAAACTAGAGAGTGAACTTGCCTAGTGATAAAGAATTCCTCTCAATAAATTTCTTCAATTTTTCGCCGATATCATCGCTGCTTTTTAGAGGAGGAGCAGATTCAAAAAATGATTTGATTTCTGCATCCAGTGTTTCTTGTGGAACTCCCAATCCATTTGGTACATCCATCAAAAAAATCCTACAGCCATTTTCTTGTCAAAAAACCCACAACTTGAATTCAAACACACATAAATCATAGCCCACAATTTTTGTGACTTGATAGAGTATAAAATTATATGATTATATAAGTTATAACCACCAAAACATAAAAATAAAAAGTCCTAAAAAATAAGAAATTTCAGCCTGATACATAAGTTACACTGACTAAAAAAAGAAAGTATATCTATATTCTATAATATGAAAAAAATTGAAAGCAGTTCCAGTTATGCACTAAAATTTAATTTTGAAGAATACCCATTAAAATTTAGTTAATGTTAACCTCAGAAAAAAACATAACAAAGGAAAATAACATAAAAGGGTAAAGAAAAACCTTAGCTTTTTCAAACAAGCATACAAGTATACGAGGAAGTGGTGTTACATATACGAATTCTACGCAGAAAATAATTTTGATTCTGAAAGTTGAAATCAGACCGCTTACCTCAAAAAAAAAAAATTGTGAGAAGAAAGTGAATGGATGGTTCACACAGTATTCAATTGGGCTGTGTGAAAGAAGAAGATTTCTTCAACATTTATATAAAATTCCAGTGGGACCCTTTTGCTTTTGGGAGCTTTTCTCTATAGAGTTCGGTAGAGATTTGCTTATTAAATATGTACTCTTTTTTCTTTTTTTTTTAATTAAATCTCCTCTTTTATTTATTTAAATTTTAAAACACAAACAAAAAAGATTAAATTTATAGCATTAGAAAAACAAAAACTAGATGAATATCAAAGCTATCCTACACAAACCCAATAATAAAATTGAATTGAATAAGTTAAAAAATAACTGTGTGGATGTTGTAATTCTTTCAATCAAAATCACAAAAATTCTCAAACTACACAAAGGCACCCACCGGATGCAGAATAGCCATAAACAAACAATTACTAATTTGAAAAAAAAAAAAAATGAAGAAAATCAAAAATAAACTCACCTATTCTATCAGTTTAATGAATGAGACAAGTGAAAAGACAAGGAGAACAATCAGGAGTCGAGTATAAAAAAGAATCAATATATGAACTTTGAATTATAAGGAGTAGCAATTGAAAGCATATAAACTTTGAAAACCAGTTTGGGTTTGATGGGTAAAGGAAGAGTTGAAAGAAAGAGAGGGAGAGAAAGTTAACTAAAATTAACCAAAATCATTAAAAACTTAGGGTACATTTAATTTGGAGATAGAAGGATAGAGATGAAAAGTTCTTATTTTAATTGGTGTCTATTAAGTATTGAAAAGTTCTTAGTTTAATTGGTATCTATTAAGTAAACTGTTTCTTTAATGTTGAGATAGAAAGAGAGTTGAAAATTAAGAATCTTTATTTTAATTAGTGTCTATTAAGTAAACTAATGGAAAAAAGAAATTAATAAAGTAAATAAATAAAAGATCTAGCCACTTTGTCTATGGAGAATGGACCATGATTGGCATTCTAGTTCGGAAGAGAAAAAAAGAAAAATGTGATGTGAGTCATGTGACATTGTCCATCTAGACTACTAGGTCAATTTGCAATTTTGCATAAATAAAAATTTGTAATACCCTAATAGCCTTAAAAAATAATACAAAATTACCCATACTTCATTTATTGTCATGTCTCTTTAGGAATTTTTTCGTCCCATATTAGTATGGATCAAAGTTAAAATTATAGATCAATAAAAAATTTTCTCAAAAAAAAAAAAAAAAAATCAATCAATTAATTTATAAAACAGTTCGTGACATTAATCAATTTCATTTTTTTTTTTTTTATAGGAAAGATAGAACCTTAGTTATTTTCTAAAGAGAAAGCGAGAACAACATAAATTAACACAACCGATAAATATTCAATCACGAAATTGAACTCAAATTCTGATTTGCCCTTAATTTTAATTGTTAGCCAAATGTATAAAAGAGTGAGACTTTAATGGCCGCCCGCCAATATCGACGATGACAAAGGCACCAACCCAACTAACCTATCCCCACTCAACCCCTACATTATATTTCACTTCATTTTTAATTCTAGGTTTAGTTGAAAAGTAAGTCAACTTATGTTTACCAATATAACAGCTTGCAATTTTTTAATTTTTTTATTTTACTAAGCAAAAAAATCACACTCGGACGGTCGGACCTCAATTTTTAGAGGTCCATATCAATTTGATCCTAATAAATCAATTCTGTCAATCTAATCAATGGTTTTATTTATTTATTGTTGGAATGTTATTTTATCGTAATCTAACTCACGAAAAATAATGATGAGTTTAAAAGATTAATAGTGTCACATACTCACATTGACTAACTTAAATTAGAAATACAAAAAAATAAAATTAACTGATAATAGCTTAGGTGTCATAAAGGTTAGCATAAACAAACACTTTAGAAAAGTCTCTCTCTTTTTTTCTTTCATTTTTTTTTTTTTTTTCCAAATCAATCATAATCAGATCCAAATCAATCAAGAAATTAAATGACATGATCAATAATCTAAAGCTCCTGTTTGAACACCAAGAAAGAAACTAACTTCTTGTTGGTTTAGTTTGATCGATTTTTGTGTTGGTTTAGTTCGATTTTTGTGTTGGTTTAGTTCGATTTTTGTGTTGGTTTAGTTCTAACTTCTAATTAAGAATTGTTGGGTAGTCACAATTGGTCACCGTCCACTAAAAACTTCTTATAAAGTGCCAGCTAAATTTATTGTAACCATTTTGGGAGTTAAATCCTATGACTCCCAATTAATTTCTCCTTGCTAAGGACATGCTACTCGTCCTTCCATCTTCTGGGAAAGGGACAAGGAGTAAAAGATTTGGAAATAGTTTACCTCCAATCTGGTTGAGAAGAATCTTCCTCCAATCCACTACGTAGCAAGTAAATAGATCATTCACATATACTTTTAGTCACATAACATTTTCAATGAATCATATGACTTTTTCAAATAATACATGTGGATAGTCTATTTAATTAATGCGTAGTGGGTTGAAAAGGAATTCCTCCAAATCGGATTGGAGGAAAACTATATTAAAAAACTTTTACCTGCCCTTCCAGTTAAGGATTTGGGTCTTATTATAATCACAATTTTTTGGTTGGTCCAATGGACTATACAACAGGGTAACCTCCACAATAAATTTCAGCATCCACACAGACTTTACAATCACTTTCTACTGCTATTTGTTTACGACCCAAATCTTTGGCCCAAAGAACAGCCCATAACATAACTTGAGTTTCCGCTTCTGGACAGCACTTATTAGGAATGATTTTAGCCCAGGCTTTTAGGATCAGAATTCCTCAGCACTGCCGTAATATTGGAATTTATGACCTAATTAAAATCCAATTTGTGTGACGTTTTTCAATTAGAGAAAGTGTTTTATTTTTTAAGATTATATGAACATTGGACATTATACATTTGATAAATAGTCTATGAGTTAGATTGAATGTGGTTTAAGTATATATGTTGATGAGATTAACATACAAAAAAACTAAATTACAATTTCCTGTGATTTATAAACATTAGTTTGTAGTCTGTGATGAAATTGAAAATTTTATTTGATAAGACTATATAATACATCAATTATGATGACCTGTCCTAATCATGGAATTTAAGTTGATTATCAAATCTACACACACTACTAATCTTCTTCTTTTTTGTAGCAAGCCCATCTGCTGCTTCATCCATCTAATGGCATTCTGTGTCTCTTTCTCCTTTATAAGTATGAAGATTAAGTTTTAAAAGCTGGATTCATCATAAGTGTGAAAATGTTTAGAATTTCTGAGATAGTACTAAAATCCTAAACATACTAGACTGTATAGTATACTACTTCCTAAATTTGGTATTAATTTCCTCCTGCCACCTAGTTTATCCGAAATACCATACCAAACTCTTCAAAAAACACTTCCCGCCAAGCCCAACCGTTTCTAAAAACAGAAAGAACCAACCACTTTATCTCTCTCAACTTCTTCCTTTAAATAAACACATTACCTTCCAACCTCAAGAAACCACTTTCTTGCATTGCAAGAGAGAAGAGATTCAATAATATTCCAATGGCAGAAGACACCACCTCCAACTCCAAGTTCCAGACCCATATCGAAATCAAGGCTCCTCCTCCTCCACCACCACCACCACCACCACCAACACCACCACCACCACCATTCACCTCTGATCTTGCTGACACAACTCTCAACCAGAGGAGGATCAGCTTCTTTGGGTCACGCTCTCGGCGCCGCACAGGCGATACATGGATCATCTCTGTCTTCGTGATCTTCCATGTCGTGGCCTTCTTCGCCACCATGTTCGTCAATGACTGCTGGACCAACTCCCACCAAGACTGCGCCCTCAAGGTGCTTGGCAGATTGTCTTTTCAGCCTCTCTCCGAGAATCCCTTGCTCGGCCCCTCGTCTTCTACGTGAGTTTTTTGATTGGTTTCTTTGATGAATCCTTCTCTAATTGCCTAATTTCAATTGGGGTTTGAGTTTATTCTTTAATTGGAACTATATTTTTGTTGTTGTCTTTCTTATTTAGTTACTTGGTTGGCAAGAAAGTTTGAGAAATGGGATTTATTTGTTATCTCTATATGTTTAATGGTCTTAAGCCAATTTGACAGTCTAATTCTATTAGTCTTTCCAACAATGTCAAAATTAATGCTTTGCACTATTTCAGGCTAGGTGAAATGGGAGCCCTTCAACGAAGATTTTTAACAGAATATCATCAGACATGGCGTCTTTTCGCATTTCCATGTTTACATGCTGGAGCCATCCACCTTGTCATCAACCTCTGCAGTGTTATCTTCATAGGGGTTCTCTTAGAACAAGAATTTGGACCGTGTAACTATTCGTTTTACTTTAGTCTGATTTGCATTATCAAATAAGTATATACAGCTAGATCTTGAAAAGTTTTTATATTGAGTTTTACCTTCTTGTGGTTTTTATTTCTGTTGAGCAGTTAGGATTGGGGTATTGTATATACTCTCGGCTTTTGTTGGTACATTGGTGGCTGCACTTTTTGTCAAAAACAGCCCTGTAGTTGGTTCATCCGGAGCTCTATATGGATTGATTGGAGCTATGCTCTCTGTGCTTATTCGGAACTGGAAAATTTACACCAATAAGGTCCTTTGCAACACGCAGTTATCACCCTCTATAGTCTATACCATTAGTCTGATTAAGTGGTCTAATAATTGCTTTTTTCTTTGATTGCAGTTTGAATCTCTAGCATCGCTTTTCTTTGTCTCCATGATCAATTTTGTCCTTGGTTTGCTACCATATGTAGACAATTTTTCAAATATTGGAGGTTTTATATCGGGGTTCCTGCTTGGATTTGTGCTTTTGTTTAGCCCTCAGCTCAGTGAAGTGGCTCAAAACAAAGCAGGCCTCTTTGAATATGGTGTTAAAGATTCTATCAAGTCAAAGTTGAAGCAGAAGCTAGACAAGCCAGTCCTGAGGAGTTTTTCTCTTCTTCTTTTTGGTCTCATGTAGGTTTTTTTTTGGTCTCTTTTCCCGGCATGGAAAGCTTCCTTCTCTTACTAGTTGCTAGAATTTTTTGGCCTTATGTGAGATGTTGTAAGAGGAGCTTCTTCTTAATGCAGACTTACTGGATGTCTTCTAGCAGTTCTTCGAGGTATTAACATCAACCAGTATTGCAGATGGTGTCAATACATTGACTGTGTTCCTTTCAAATGGTGGAGCTGCACAGATAAATCAAGTTCTTGTGAGGTATTGATTTGTTTACTATTAGCAATTCTTTTGATGGATAACGACAATTCACACACCGGTATGACATTGAACCTGTGACTTCACCCTTAACCCCTTGTATAAGGAGGGAGGAAATGCTACTTGGTCCAAATACCAATGGCTAGTTTTAGAAATTTGATTGTTTAGAATGTTGAAACTTGAAACTAGCAATCTAAATGGTAAAAGGAATCCAAAAAAAAATTAAAAGTATACTCTTTGGATAAACCCATAACACATTTGCTCTGTTGCAGTTGAAGTTAAGCCTACCATCCCCCCATTTCCTCTTAACCCGCTCCAAAAAGGAAAAGAAAAAAGGAAGAGGATAGGATAACAACTATGAATTTGTATTGTGGAACTAGTATATATACTTCTTCAGACTTTACAAAGGAAGTGAAACCAATGCCTTGTACTGAATGTAAAATATGCATTATACTGAATGTAAAATATGCATTAAGATTACTGCCATATACGGTATACCATGCCTGCTTTTTATTTTTTCTCATGATGTCTAGTTAATTCTTCTTAATTAGGGCAGATGGCTTCTCCTAATACCATCTTACATCAATTAAGTTCATATTCACCTGTATTTCTGTACTTTCCTGATGGCCTCTCTTGCTTGCTTTGATTTCACCTCTGCCTGCAGCTTATGTAGTTCTGTGCCTTGTTAAGTTTTCCCCATTAGGGGCAAGAAAAATATTTCGTTTTAAGAATCTAGCTCAATGGATGTCTTTGTAGTTTATACATAAAATTTATTCTTCCTTTCTGGGCTCTAGCATGTTATGATATAATTGATACTTTGATAGACTCTTATAATTTATACTCCATGCTAATGCTGGTAAATGTTAAATGCAGACCATGATAAGCAATGAACAGTTGACATTGACCTGCATGAGTAATGGAAACTTCAGGGTCTTCCCTTTCACTAACATTTCACAAGCAAGGATAGAGGATTTATGCAATCTGATATGCTCATAAAAACTTATGAGGTCTGTCGATTTTGTTACGAATTGGTAGAACTGTACAAAATTTTATATGAATATCATGCTAATGTTATTCACGTGTTAAATGCAGACCATGGTGACCAATGCACATTTGACACTGACCTGTATGAGATGAATAATGGCAACTTCAGGGTTTTCCCTTTCATCAACACTTTGCAAGTTAGGATAAAGGATTTGTGCAGTCTGATATACTCAAGAAAACTAGCGAGTTTTGACAATTTTGTTATGACATGGTACAACTGTACATGTTTTAATATCAATATTTTGTTGAGTACTAGTGACAATATTTGTAGCATTGTCATTTGCCTGTGTTTTAATTCTTGAAATAGTATAATTGAATGGTACGTGTATACAATGACATGAAGTGAGACTTGAGCATGACTGTCAATGAGCTTAATTGATGAAATAAATTGAATGTCACCCTTCCCTTTCAATGAGCTTAATTGATGAAATAAATTGAATGTCACAATTAAGGCCAAATTGAATTCCCTTTCGTTTAATGTCACCCTTCCCTTTCGTTTAAGGTTGCCAGTCAAGCTAAAGTACTGATTTTTAAGCTTTATGTGTGCAAACTGAAAACATGCCTCAAGGCAGCTTTGAATGATCTACTAGTCTGATCACACCCTTGTGTTGGGAGCATTTTCTGAAGTAACTGCCTAATGTATAGAGATTCTCTTTACGTTTGATGGGCGTTTCATTTAGTAATCACATGTTAATGATTTATCTCAATTATCAACTTCGAGGATCTTTTTACCCTAAAATACTAGCCTATTGACACACTGCCTCTCCCATCCTTTCAACTTTGAGAATGATTGCCCACACAGTGTGATATTCTTGACTTCTTCACAACTGCATGCGCCCATGGTAAAACTTAAGATGGTATCGATCATGTAAAGACCACAATATATGATCCTCAGTTCCTCACATTTTTATGCATCTGGGATTTTACTAGAAAGGCATAGCCATTTCTCATTAACATGGCATCCAGGTGTTATATGTGCGAACCTTGTGGAGTCCGGGACTATATTGTATAGACAGATCACAGAATTGAAATCTTTTGTCGTCATCTCAATATTTTGTATGAAGCTCACATCCAGAAATTTATCGGGAATTATCAATGAAAATGATAGTAATATTTTTTTTGTTTTGGCTCAGAATTATAAAACAGAACAGAAAGAAGGAAAATGTGTTATTCCTCTTCTTTACTCTTACCTCTCACTTCATGGAAATATAAGTGCTAGCTTGGTTTTGGAAGATATTTTTGGGGACAAAGTAGTAAGTTGTGTTCAAATGTAGTGATACTAATAATACTATACCGTCTTGTGATTGTCTAGACCGATTGTGCAATCTCGAAATCTAGCAGACATAGGAAGGCTTCAATAACCTGCCTTGGAGTCTTGTTGGCCTATCATTCTAAAATATCATACCAATGGGTAAAGTTTTCACAACTGAAAAAAGAAGGAAATAATTTTCTTTGGGTTAGTAAGAAGGACATCATTGTATGGGATATTTCTTCAATATATCTGGGGAGACATATCACACGTCTTATCCAAGGGCCTATGATGGGGTCTGCCCATGATAGAATGCAACTAAATAGCTTCTCCACTAACCCCCCCTTATCTTCCCCACCATACAAATGAAAAAAAAAAAGAGGATTCTTTGAAAAATTATTATTAGAATTAATTATGTGTCTGCTGCTTCAATCCCATTACATTTCCATTGCTTGTCTTTAGGTAACTCCTACATTCAGTATTGAAGTATATAATAAGCCTATAGCCTTCTCCATTCTTTGTGAAATGCTGAGCCAAAGCAATTGAATGGAGCTAATTTAAGGAGCCATTGGACTCAGAATCCAGCAAACGTTTAGCAATTGAAAGGTAGTAAGAGAATTGAGAGTTCAAAATAGATTCCAGAATCCATATGCCTTTTTTATGGTGTCACTAAACAACTAATTAAGCAGTCAAAGAAGTTACATTAGAAGATACTATAGCCTTCTCCAAAATCCCCGGACCTTAATTATAGATACTTCAATGAAACAAGAGCTCCTTCACACTAGTGGTGTTAATTTTGTTTATGTGATTATGTCCATAATCTATTGCCAATTTCTTTCTTTTTCAAGTACTCGACAGATATATTCCGAAATAGTAGCACATGTCTCACTCATTTATCAATGGCCATAAATAAGGGAAGCAATCGAATTCAAACTTGAGCTGACACTTCTTTAGGCTTGTTGAAACTCAAGTATCACTTACCAACCCATTAAGAATTTAAGATTAAGCATGAGGATTTTGGTTCTCAAATGGGATTTTAGTCATAGTCTCCTTTCTCTCTCTCTCTCTCTGTCCAATTTTTTGCTCTCCTTTCATTATTATGGTACTCTAAAATGTGGACCAACAAGGAAACATCTTATCGAGTTATTGTGGTCTGTGGGTTCAAGACTTCAAGTACCCGCCACACGTGCAAGGATGTCACGATCTTGCATTTATTGTTGGTTCCCATTCATAAGCCCACTTTTCAAAACCGAATGTTTCTGCAAGGCGCCCATGGCCTAAACGGACAGGCGTATGTCTAAGGTGGGCTTGACTCTTGCGCCATATGCTGGCCCACTAAATGGTTTAGGTCCCATTTTTTTGGAGACACAGGCAATTATTAAAATTGATTTAGCAACCGATAAAATCTGACCAAAAAAAAAAGAAAAAAAGATGATATATATATATATATAAATTGGAGTAAGAAAAATGATCAACCTACATGATACAGTAATTCCACCCTTTATTTTCATTATGAATAGTCATACTATACATAACACATGCGAAGCAAGTATTATTCATTAAAATTTAAAAAAAGAAAAAATGATTGTACTGAATAGTTTTGAAAGTTACGGTACAAAAAAAGAAGAATATAGACAGTTGTATTGAGAAATCAGAGTACTCATAAAAGGAAGAAAGAAGTAGAGGGAGAAAGTCACAGATGTACTTAATCAATTCTTTTTTTGGTACCTAGTTAATTACTTAATTGGTCTAATTAAAGTGTGATTTCAAGAAAAAAAAAAAAAATTGTCACAATTTCTTATGAAGGTCTATTTCTAGGAGGTACTAGATTATTAAATTAACATTTCCTTTGAACTTATAACTTCCGTTTGATGACAAATTTTTTTATTAATTGAACTAATTTGAATCACTAAATTAGTAACTTTGAGTATAAGGAAACCACAATGACCATTTAAATTTTGTGGAAATCACAATTCTCCCCTGAGTTGTGTGATGAGCATAATAATTTTATTTTATTTATTATGTTTACTACCACTCATGAAGATGACTGTATTTTTCTTCAAAAATTTTGAGTCATTGTCCTCTACTTATATCTCAAAATTTGAATGAAATTTTCCTTACTATTTGACTTTGTAAAAATATTATAAAATGAAAATTCACTCTCTTTTTTTTTTAAATATTATTGCTAAGAAAACTAAAATTCATGTCTTTATGTTCTGAGACACACAGATGCATTCCCCCCCTCCAAAAAAAAAAAATTGAAATTTGAGAATATACTTCTAATCATTCATTCGTATCAAGTATGAACCGGGAGAGCTATGATCGATGGAGACATGGAGTGCTTATAGTACACTGTAAGGCTGTAAGCTGCACACTTCTCAGACCCAATCTAAGCCAGCAATTTCTTTTTCTTTTTCTTTTTCTTTTCAATTTTAGATTTCTCTCTCTATCCTCTGGGGTTACAGGCATGATTGAATGCGGCACTTGACCTACATTGGCCGCCCTTACAGGACCAACCAGCCGCAGTGGCTTAAATGAGTAGTACTTAACTTTAACAAGCATTATGTGGCCCTATGTCCTACTCAAAAATCAAAATTATTGGCATCAAAAACCTCTACCAATCCATTAAGTAATTGGGTATTTACAAAGTAGACATATTATTAAGCCTAAGGGTAGTAATATTTACTTTTTTTAGCTCTACTCTTAGAACTGCGGCTTTTTAGTTTTGTAGTTCTTCTTTTTGGGCTGCTTTTGTAAGATAAGCAGCTGCTGCTTTTGTTTCTACTTTTTGGGCAGGGCTGCATTTTCAGATCAAACTCGGCAGAAAAATTAATTGGACCATAGCAAAGATCTTGGACCATTGTACCTCAAGCTAATGACATAAATAAAAATAGCCCACAAATCTTTTTAACAGTGCTGTTATTTTGTGGCAGCTTTAGCACACTTAAGTACTATCTCTTTGTGATCACACAGCTGGCTCGTAGTGGGGGCCATGCCAAGGCTGATTTTTGAAAGAGAAATGGAGTAGCCAAACATTTATGATTATGAGCATCCCTTTTTAAAAAAAAAAAAACTTAGGGATAACATTTTTCATGATTATTTGATTTAGTGTGATTAATGGATAATAAAAATAGTATTAGTAGCAGTGTTATTAAACCTGGACTAGACCGGTGGATTGACCCGAAACCAAGTAAACCAGCACCTAAACCGGTCTGAGTTTTTAATTAAATCATTTATGCTATTGACCCGCAAAACCCACTAAAATCTAGTGGATTTTGTGCAAACTGTGTAATCCGGTTGGGTTATTGCAACTCAGCTAGGTTGCAATTTATATGAAAAATACTCTTTTTGGTGTACTTTTCTATTTTTATATTATTCAAAATTGGATTATTTGGTAATTACTAATGAATTAAAAACTATAAAGGATTCAAAATTACTCTTTTGGGTCTATTTTCCTATTTTTATAATTTATTTGGATGTTGCAATTTAACAGTATTATTACATTATGAGTTTGAGATATGCTTTAGTTTCTAGAATTTTAAGATATTTATTTATTTTAATTATTTTAGGTGTACCTATTTTCAATTAATTATTTATTTTATGATTTCTCAAACTTAGTTTTATATATTTTTAAATTTTGTATTTGAACCTGTTGTTCGACCGATGACCCACTAGTTGAACCAGTAACCCAATGACCCGGCTTCTAGACAGGGTTAATGTCCGGTCTGGGTTTAATAACTATGGGTAATAGTGAACCCATATGAAAATGACATTTCACCAATTATAATAGATTATGTTAGCTCCCAGAGTTTTATTCGGTTATACCTCAACTATTTGTCACCTTCTAATTTTTTAAGGGAAATATTTAGGATTCAAATCTCATGTTCTTTGACTATCGAATTATTAACAAAAAAAAAAAAATGTCAATTATTATGAAAAAAAAAATCTTATTTTTCTAATATTATTCAAAAAAAAAAAAAAGAGATTACAACCAAATAAGAAAAAAAATTACAGGATGATTCATTATAAAGGATAATAAATTAATAATGGTAGATGAATGATAATGTAGTGTGTCTACTGTCTAGCCTTAAAAACTTAAGCAGCTTTCAGTGTCTAGAGGCTGGAGGATCAATTTTGACATTTAATATAAAATGAGTGAGACAGGCAAACAGGTTACTAGTTTCAAGTGGTTGAAGTAAGTTGAGTTGGAGAACGCACTTGGTCAGGATCAACAAACATGTCACTTGTCAAATTTAAATATTTTGCTAAGCATCTCCAGGTTCTCTCCACAAGTATATATCAAGCACCATTGAGATAGAAACCAGTAATTATGTGACATGTGTCATGTTCCCACTAATGCACATGGTGAGGTATGCCTTTACCTAACATGGAAAACAAAATATAGATCAAAATCGTAATCATGAAAAAGGGTTTCGTATATATATACGCATCTAAAAGACTAAAAGCCTACAAGCACTATATAGTATTATAGCACTTTGTTATATTTCTATAAACGTTTTAGGTGAAGGTTTACTATAACTTTAAAAGCCTCCCTCTTTTAGGGGACGAGAAAGGGACTAAAAGGCACCTAAGTGGGAAGGAATCCAGAAGTGGGTTTTGCCTAGTTGAACCAAAAAGCAAAACCATCTATTCATTTTCCAAAAAATAAAAAGAAAACAAAACCATATTCTTGTGGACTCTCACCATCAATATTTTTAGTCAAACAGGGGTAATGGGTTATAGAGTATATTCATAGACTCTGTGGACTTAAAAATATGATGGTCTTCTTTATAAAGGATGTCATATATATATATATATATATATATGTTAATTGGTTTGGTTGACTCTCTCATTCTCATTCTCATTCTCATTCTTGCTGGGGCACTCGTACTTGGCTGGCTTGACGTACATTGTCATTAAGCCTACCCAAAAAAGATAGCGGAGTGTTCATTAATGGGTTGAGAAAAATTACGGCATCATTAATAAGTTGGTGATAAAGAAGATGAAAATCCTTTCCACTTGATTACATAATAAATAAATAAAAAAGCAACTCGTAATAGAGTGAGCAACATACTTAAGGGATTTCAAAACATGAGACGTTTTATTTATTTATTGATTAAAAGAAGGGTCATCGCATAGATTATGAGTACGTAGTTTATACTTAATGAGTTTTGTATGTGCATGTATTTGTTTTCATATACATTAGCTTGTAATCTCTTGTGCGCGCATTTAAGAATAACACAGGGTAATTCTACAGTATCTATGTGGGTACTGTACCTTTAATAGATAAAATCTCACATTAATAGTACCAATGTCACATATTATGGTACCTACCTCACATATTATGGTACCTACCATTTTTATTTATTATTTAAATTAATATATATAAAAAATCATATAGTACTAATATCACATTGGATAATACCAACATCACATATGATGGTACTTATATCACATTTAATAGTACCAATTGAGTAGGTATCATACCCACAAAAAGAGTGTGGGTATTGTAGAATGACCCGAATAACACAATTAGTTACATATTAAACATTGATACCTAAGTTGAATATTATTTAAATTTTTTTTTTTTTTGTTAACCCTTGAAAAAACCTTATAATTAAGGATGTCATTTGGTAAAATACATAATTTTTACATTTGTTTTTTAAATAAGTGATGAAAATTGAGTTATTATGATTAAGGAAAAAAATGATGTGGCCAACCATTTCATAGGAAGGATTATAAATTTATAATGGAAATTAGTGGGTGATTGGTGTGAATTTTAATTTTAATTTTTTTTTTCTGCAAGATAATTGCAGATATAATGGAATTATAAATTATTAATGAATTGGTATGCAATGAATTGTGAAACTCATCGCCCTTTTAAATTAAATATAAAGAATTTTGCCCTTTCATTGTGTGAGGGGTCACATGATTTGTAACATGTCCATAGGAAGTAAACATTTATCTTGAATATGATACTAAATAAATTTTATTTACTCCGTTATAAATGGAGAATAAGCTAATATTCTAGTAGATGTGTGTGATATGTCATGTTTCTTATGCAATGCTCTTGTTTCGACAGAACAAATTTCTTAGAAACTCGTTTTCTTGTATTTAGTCGTGACTTTAAAAATGAGTTATAAATCATTTTTTAGCCATAAATCAAATGGGAAAACACATGTCTTGTTTGTGTTGATTAGAGTTTTCCAAAACACCAAACTTCAAAAAGCACAAAAATATGTTTTCCGTTGAAACAAACACAAGGTTAATAAAATAATTGAGATATTCGTGATATCTCATATAGCTATATTACAAGTAAAAGGGATTTAGCAAAATATATAGCATATGTATTACAACTAAAAGGGACCTTAAGAAAAATGAGTAAAAATATTTTTTTTATTTCTTTTTTTTTTTGGTAGCCAAAACCACTCCTCAAGAAATTCCCTTTTGGCTGGCCAAAAATTCTAAATTATTTGTTATTAAAAAAAAAAAAAGAAAAAGAACAAGAAGGATTCCGTTAATCATATATGATTATCTTCAATCATCTTTAAGAAACTTTCATGTACAATAATCAAGTCATAGGCAATAGTGTGACCCTCCACAAACTTTATACTAGGCTACTAGCATTCCATATCATAAAATGAACACAATAATGATGAAGAAAATATTGAACAAAAAGATGATGAAAAAGAAAAAGATTTTTGAATATTAGGTATCGTTTATATTGTATATACATTCACACACATTAGTATATGTTTGGAAATTGT
The DNA here is from genome assembly GCA_907173295.1 of Fagus sylvatica. NCBI lineage: Eukaryota > Viridiplantae > Streptophyta > Magnoliopsida > Fagales > Fagaceae > Fagus > Fagus sylvatica. Next base: position 25,662,924 of record OU015771.1, read on the forward strand.
CCGGATGACATTGTGGCCACAGAATAGAACATAGGGCCCAGTAGAAGAATACATGATCACAATCCACTCTCTGATGCATGGTTGGCTGCACGATATTTATTTTGTTTTCACTTTCAATATAATTAAAATGTGTCCCGAATCTAAGACTACTTGAATTTTTCATAGAAAAGGTTATCAGGTGGCCCATACGAAAAGAGAACTCTGCTTTAGAAGGTTGAGAATATGATTATCATCCAGTTGTTTAGTTTTATGCTTGACACGTCCTAAAATACATAGGTAAGTAACACTTTTACTCAACTTTAGTTTTCTTTTTTTCCCTTTCTCCAAAGAGGGTAGTGATTTAATTGTTCATGTCTATAATAGGTGGAGCACCTTCCTCTTTGAAAGACAATAATGCCCAACCCAATTTGAACTATTTTCATTTGCATTTAATATAGGTGCATGTGTGAATGATTTCAATATTTTATTTTTCCTCAACCCCTTTTGAGGAGGGGACGGATCATGGATTTTCACTCCATGGAATGACTTTCTTTTAGACCTAGTAGTCTAGTACACATGATCTTTCAAGTAATGATCTAATGAAAGAAGTCCTCAATTGCACCTGTGAAATTGTGAATCTTTTGATAGGTATAAAAAGATTAAACTATATATATAATTTAGACTATTTTACTTTTCTCTTTATATTCTTAAAATTTGGAGATTTTTCATTTTGATATACCATATTTGATTCCATTTTTACAATGGTCCTTCCATTTGTGTTCAAGATTGATATGGCCATTAAGTATCAACAAAATGACGTATTTTTTTTTTCTTCACTCTCTTAAAGATCAAATTAGTCATGACCATAGATGAAAGGATCATTTTGAAAACTGAATAAAATTTAGTAGATCAAAAGAAACCTCTCAAACATAAGAGACTAAAATGAAAATAACTCAAAACTTTAATGATCAAAAGTTTAATTTAGTCTATAATTTAAAATTTTATACATATTGATGGGTCAACGTCTCGACGACCCTGACACAACGACGACCATACAGTTTCGTCCTTCGCTCATTAAAGGAATGACATGGACGACTATACCACCAAACCAACAGACGAACATATATATAGCCAAATGCCTCACGACGAGCATATGAAGGGACGACCCTATGCATCGTCCTGAACACACTCCCCCTCGGCCCAGTGAAGACCACACTTCATCAACGTAATTTAATGCCAGAAGCGTTATGTCCCAATTAATGATAATATCCCTGAGATATTGTAATTGTCTTCATAAAGGCTTCCATTCATGTCCCATTAAGGAAGGAATTAAAGGAGGCTCAACGGCTAATTCCTGAGGGATCTATTTAAACCTCACATCAGAAAGACATCAGGTACGCACACTATTAGCCAAAACACTACTTACTTACCTGTTGATTACTCTCCACCGAATCTCTGACAAAGGCATCGGAGGAACTTTGGCCGGCACCCCACCGGTGTTTTCCTACCGTCGTCATTGTTGTTCCTTGTTTCAGGTCTTCCATCAGAGAGAATATCCGTCGGACGACCGCGCTGATTTTACACATCATCACATATCATATTTATAATTTAGTTTTTTATACATATTTTATGGGTAAATATTGTTGTGCACGTATCACTCCTCATATTTTATTACTATCTACAAAACACTTCTCTCTCTCAGTACTTAAAAAATTAACTTATGGAGCAGCTATATGAAGCTATCTCGTTGTGAGAGAATGGTCTCATGAAACTGCTTCGAAAGATACCTCATCTTTAGAATTCTCATTTCCACCCATTCTCTTTCTCTTTCTCTTTCGTCTCACTTATAAGTGTAGGAACCACCATTGACATTTTGGCTTGTTTATTAATGTTTTAAATTTTCCATCCATCCGTTCATCCTAATTTCTTTATCTTATGTTTATAAGATTGTGAACATTAAATGCCATTCTCATTGCCGTTTTATATAGAATTCTCGATTCCCACTACATCTTTATTACATATATTTATAATTCTCATTATATCATTATTGGTTTATCATGTCGACGTGATTATTATATATGGAGCATATTATTATTATTATTATTATTATTGGAGTAATTAACTAAGAAAGAGAAGAGTAGATGAAAATAAATGAAATGAACCAATCCGTATATTATATTTGTTTATTTTAAATTTTTGCATGTTTGTGCATAATATTCACTACCAAAGATGGTTTGTCGTCAATGACTTGTTGACTCCATCCAGTAAATCAGTCCTAGTTAATCTAATTTTTCTCTTCATTCCATCATCATTGATATTTAATGCTTATAAATGTCAAATGATGCAGCACAATGTTATTCTGATTCCATTTATAAAAAAAATAAATAAATAAAAAATTGGTTTTAGTAGCCCATAACATACTCTTTATGGATTTTTTTTATTAGCCCAAAACATTGTAATTGATATTTCATCAATTTTGAATTTTCACGATGATATAACATCTAACAAATTGTTTATGTACTACATCATGGATATTATAAAAAAAATGTACTACATCATGGATACCACGCCGTCCTTACTATGTATCTTGAGAACAAATTGCATTTTTATGACACAACATAGACAATACATGCCGCGAATCCTCTTGAAAGAAAGGGGTGCCGGCCTTTGGGAATGCGGACACAGGTGGTGCATGGCTGTTGTCAGTTTGTGTGTACATTTGCGTTTTAGTACATACATGATACATGGCAAAGTTAATATAGTATATCCATGAGGTTCCTAATCGAAACCTCTAGTCAATATCTTGGGGTCACCCAAAGAGATTTTTTTTAATGTAATTACTTTGTGTGAAGGGGGGATTATACATAGCTGAGAGAATAGTCAAGTACTCGAAAAACTTTAAACACACTCATTAAAAGAATAAAATAAAATAAAATTCATACAGTATATTATTACCCCATAGAATAGAAAAACCTTGTAGAAAAGAATTTCGCTATTGTGAGTTGTTGAATAGAAGTGATTAGATTCATCTAAACAACAGCATAATTTTATTTTATTTTTTGGGTAGGGTATTCCAAGTTAAATGTTTTGCATGGAAAAAATAAACCAAGGTAGTGTTAATGAGGTAAGTTAGGTCAAGGCGGGATAGAGACATTTTGTCATCCTTAATGAGATAATACACTAATGAGAGTGAAAGAGATGAGAGAGTAGAAGAAGTGACTACCATGAAAATAATAAGAGAGAAGAACAAGTGTTTTGGGATGACAATAAGGTATATTGTCATTGTTGAGTTGTTTCTTTTTTTTCTTTTTTCTTTTTTGATAAGAAAATTTTCATTGTTGAGTTGTTTTAATTTAACAATGTTACATCAATTTAATGATTTTTTATCATTCACTATCCCCAGTAAAAGAAGAATGAAATAAAGTAAAGTTGTGTTCATAATTAGAGGAAAAATAAAAAATAAAAACCCTTCTTTGATTCCAATTCCAATTTCAACCTTAATTAAAAAAAAAATTCCAATTTCAACCCGCTTATAATTTGAAGTTTATTTTTTTTAGTAATTTAATTTAAGACAAAGCCAAAAGTCTAGTCACATTCACTCCATTCCATGCCCTAACTGATAGTGCCCCATTTATAGTGCATTTTAGAGGTTTGTAAATCAATTATGACTTATCTCCTAAAGACGTAGGCTTTTAGGGAAACCCCTTATCTTCATTGAACATCAACGTGAAGAATGAAAAGAAGTCTTCGTGGTCCCCTAGAAACCCCCAATTTAATTTGGAATTAATATGATAAGCAACTTGTCAAAGACTAGGCATATTGAACCAACCTCCCCAACCCCAAACTCATTGGATATGCTTTTTCCTCAATTCTTCCCTTTTCTTTTTCATTTTTTTTTTCTTTTTCATTTGAATTCCAATATAAACGACTCCTTTATTTCATTTTCATTAGTTTTAGAGGCTATGGACCATCCAGTTGTGTACATCTAAGACCATTAAGAAGAAAATGAAACATTCTCCTATAGACTTTATAGGCTAAATATCATGATGGGATGAAAGGGATGTTGCCGGATAAATCTAGCCGTCCATTTCTTTTACTTCCATACCACCATTGCTCCATTGGACCCACATGAGGTTAGCCATTTTGTGTACCCTACGTCCCTACCCTCATTTTTTTCTTTGCAAAACCTTTTGAGTGAATGTTCCACTTTATCTACTATGAATTTAAAGAAGTTTCAATTAATGTCTGTCATTTTATGAGTTGTTAGCTGGATCAATCTTGCAATATTCCTTTCATTTCATTAACATTTTTAATAAGTCAATCTTTTTACTATAGATAAGCAAACAAGCACTAAACCATGAACCCCCCACCACTACTACAACCTCCTAAAATACGTAGTTACCCCAATTTAGCCGGCCAAATTAGATTCTTTTGCTCGGAAAATATAGGATATAGTTGAAATTTTGAGAAGGGTTCAAAGTTTGCTGCCTAAGTGCTGAGTCGTAATGTTGTCTTTATTCAATCAATTCAAAGTTTAATTCAATCTGAAATGCTCACCAAGCTAAATATGAAAAGGGCATTTGGAGGGTTGGTGTTTGATAGGTATATAATTCAATTGCAACTCGTATGTGTCATAGACACCATTGGGCAGAACGAATAGTTTTTCCAATGTTGAAATCACTCAAATTGAGCATCAATTATTTAGTAATGACATGTCATTGTTATGTATTATCTTATCCAATCATCTTAGGATATTTATCCAAGTTTGATTCCAAGCTATCACATGAAATAAATTTGAATTATTCATGTATTCCGAATCGAAAACTTGGAATAAGATTGGGATAAAGACTTGCTTAAAAATCCAAATCAATAACCAATTACACTAAATCATAACAATGGAGATTTAATGAGTAGAGAATATTTTGTAGCCTAGCCTTTGAAAAGAATGCAGGAGCCTTTTGGCCTAAACCGCCAGGAAAATCACACTAGTAATTGTACTTCATACAACCAAATAAAAACAAGTAAACGACTAAACGGAGAGGATTGCTACTTTTTTTTCTTTTTTCTTTTTAAAGTGATATATATATATATAACCTAGTTCCATCATACAAGTCAAGGGATACAAAAATTTTAACAATAAGGACATGAGACAATTTTCTTCATAACTGTTGACATAATAAAAGTAATGTCAATTATGAACTCATGTGTAAATGATTTACTTCAATAAAGAAAAATGTATCCTTAATATGACTCAATTTTTAATTACATTTTTCATAAATATTGATGTCATCTATTGTTATTCGTGCATAATAAACGAGGTGTTCACAACTCAACACTATAACAAATAGTGAAAAGGAAAAAAAAAATGTGTTCCTAACTTTGTTAAATTTTAATATATTGTAATTGGAGTAACATCACTTTCACTACTTTTATTTTATTTTATTTTTTCACTTTCACCTAATATTTATCACTAGCACTATTTTTATTTTATCTTTTTATATTTTTTTTTATAGTTAAAATAACATTTAAACCAATGACGTCCATTTTATGATGATTGTTTTTACCATCAAGTCAAGTCACCAATTAATTTTTAGTGTAGACGAGATTTGAATCCAAATCTTTTGCTCAACGACAAAATGATCAACACAAAACTTTAGGTATTGAAACCCACTACACTACTTTTATCATGCATATTGGTTACAAAAATGTTGTGCCTTGAACTTACCGACTACACAATGGGCAGCCTTAAAGGTAAGGTGTGGAGTGGCCAAATGAATGCCCTTAAACAATGCCATTTAGCTTCGTTTTCACTTTCCAACGAAATCTCAAAAGACCAACATACTCTCAAGACGTCCCATTCTCCGAAAACCCACGAGCACCCGACTAAAGTTCAAAACAAATTTAATAAATTGTTTGCTTAAGCATAAGCCATTATAAATTAAGATTTGCTGGTCCCCTCTCCCACCCCTAGAATAAAAAATATACTCGTATAAAAATAATAACTACATAAATAACAAAGAATTAAAGAGCAAAAAGATTAAAACTAATGTATAATTCAATTCATGGTAAGAGAATAAAGGAAGCAAACCATTGCATTGCCGCCCATAGATTAACTAAAAATCCAATCAATCATTACAAACCCATTTGACAAAATAAACAAAAATTGGGACCCACTAGATCAGCCGTTCAAGGATCTTGAAGAATAATCAAACGACAGGCAGGATGAAATTATATATACTAGGTTCAGTATAATTGAATGTATAGAGCATGAAGAAACATAACCCAATTTTAGGCATAGAAAGAAAAAAAGTGTGATAAAATGGCATATAAAAAATATATTTGGCCTAAAAAGACTGATTATGCTTAGTAGAAGGTTAACAAAACACATGTACAAGGAACCTCATCATTCCAATTCCTCACTTTTGAAAAAATCAACAAAACAAGAATTATCTAGGAAAAACAAAACCACAAATTTCAATAGAATAGAGGGGAAGTAAAGGAGCAAATTCAGTTGCTCGAGGAAGAAAAAGAGGGAAGAAGAAGCCAAAGAGCACTAAAATCAAAAGTAGGACACGTATCTATATGGGAAGGAATTACAACTTTGATGTAGTAGAAGCAGAATCCCAGTCAATCCAGTCAAACTTTTTACAACCCAATAACCTTAATATAACATCATATAGAACAATGCCAACTATATAGTATATATTATTAATAACATAGTATACCACTTGTCCTCTCTCTCTCTCTTCTCTCTTCTCTCTCTATATAGTTTATATTTCATATATAAAAGGTACACTTTAAAGGTGTGGAGAAAAGAAATACAGGAGGAAAGGAAGGAATTGGAAGGGAGCTAAGCTAGCTCATGACAATTTCATGTCTCAAGGTCTTGGCTATTCTCTCTTTCTTTCTCTTTACCTTTTTATAGTTATATAAATATATATATTCTTCTTTATATATATATTTTCCGGGTCTTTATTATTATTTTTCCTCTCTTTTTCTTTCTGCCCATTAAACAATGAAAATGGCATATTACCAATCATCCTTTCCCCTCTATAGGAAACACCCATCATTGCTCCCAACAATCCTTTTCAACCTTAGAAACCTGAGCTTCTAAGATATTCCCTCACTCCCTTCCAATTCTTCCTCCTCCTCTAAGCTCTTCCTTCTCCTTATTATGCTTCCTCTCACAATTTATATATCTCTCTCTTTATAACCTTCTTTTCTTTTCTTTTTTTAAAAACCATCACTTCCTAAACCTTCCACTTTTTTTTTTGGGTTGCTTTCTTCTCTTTAGTCTTTAGCTCCACCATACACACACAAAAGAATGGATCCTTCTTCTACCAACTCTGTGAATGGCTTCTATTCCTTTCTGACCCGTGGGATTGATGATCTTGAACGCTTTTACCTCTCAAATAACTTCATGTCAATCCAATTCCTTCAAAGGGTACTCTCACTTCTCCGATCTTTTCACTCCCAATTGACTCTTTTAGTCCAAAAGCTCCATTTGCCAGTGGGTGAGAAGTGGCTTGATGAATACATGGATGAAAGTTCAAAACTTTGGGAAGTTTGCCATGTCCTCAAGTCTGGTATTTCAGGCATGGAAAATTACTACTCTGCTGGCTTCAATATAACTTCTTCCCTTGATGCCCATCGCCATCTTACCCCACAACTCTCTCGCCAGGTTCAATTTTCATTTCAACTTTCATTGAAAGAAACAAAAAAAGTTTGTATTTTTATGGCTTTAATTGAGTTTTTTTGCGAAACAGGTTGTGAGAGCAATATCTGGGTGTCGAAGAGAAGCACTAGGATTGGAGGAAGAGAATAGAGGCTTAATGGAAACAAGAATCCAACCACTGTCTTTGCGTTTTGATGAGAAGGTCTCCATCGAATCAAAGCTAAATGGGTTCAATGGGTTCAGGGGTGTACTTTATGCAATGAGGAATGTTAGCTCTTTGTTGCTGATGATCTTGCTATATGGGTTGGTTTATTGTTGGCCAGAGTCAAGTTTTCTAAGGGGTGGATATGAAGGGTGTTTGTTTTTTGGATCAGGGTTCATGATATCAACTGCAAGGTTGCAACAAAGGGTGGCTGCTGAGATCAACCAGATGAGTGGGAGGCCAGGGATTTTGCTGTATGAGTTTAGGAGATCAAAGTTGGCTATGGAAGAGCTGAGAGGGGAATTGGAGAGGGCAGGATCACAAGGAGGAGTGGTGGAGTGGGAAAGTGAAGTGGGGATAAGAGAAAGAGTGGACAACTTGAGAGGATGTTTTGGGGTGTTGAGATCTGGTGCTGACAATATTGTTGGCCAGCTTGATGATTTCTTTGATGAAATTGTTGAAGGGAGGAAGAAGCTTTTGGACTTTTGCAGTCATAGGTAGAGAAAGAGAGAGATAGTGATAGAAATGGTCGGATGGAAGAAAACGAAAAAGAAAAAAAAAATGAAAAAGAAAAAAAAATTTGAATATTTACAAGTAGAGGAATCAGTTGTTGGGGTTGTTGTACCTTTAAGCCTTCTGTCCCTCTTTGTTTCTTATTATTGTTATTAATTTTTTTTTTTTTTTTTTTTGGGGTTTCTTTTTACCTCTTGTGGGTTTCCCTGTTCTTACTTCTTATGGTCCCTATAGTTGAAAGCTTTGGAGATAGCTTTTCTTTCAGCAACCCCCACAAGAGGAAGTTTCTTGAATTGAATGTAAGTCTAGGTTTCACAAGACTTTAAATGAGGGTCCAAGAAGAAAATTAAAGAGAATGTTTTTTTTTTTTTGACTTCCTACACGAAACACCAACTCCTGCCTCCTACTTAAAAAATTGGGTTGAAAAAAGATTGGAAGCTTCTTAATATCCTCATAAGGGAAGACAAAATAATGAAATTCCCATTTTTTATTAATTTTTTACATGGGTATTTTATATATATTTTTCTTTTGAAGTGATTTCCCTCTTGCTCTGTTTTCCTCAAGAGAGTGCTCTTTAAGTTGTTATAGTAAATGACTAATCATTCAAGTTGTGAAAGAATGATGAAAAAAGAGTGGCTTAGGACAGTAGGGGCGACTGTGAGATTCCTTGGCTGCTTTAATTTTCAAAAGCAGCAGCTTCTTTTGCTCTTAGGAAGCTTTTGTCTGATTCGGTTCACTTTGAAAGCAATGGAGTCGATGAAAGCTCCTCACCACATCCCTCATCCTGACATGTCTCTTCCAAACTCTCTCTATCTCGTTAACAAAATTTTATTCTGCTGCCAATTTCTTCCCCTTTTTTGGGTTTTGGGGGTATAAAATATTAAACAGAAAATTCGGGGGTCACTTTCTCACATCTAACCGTATCTCGTGCTTTTTGTCCCTTGCCGGAAATCCATGCCTTGCCTCCCTCAAGGGGTTCCATATGAGTATGCCAAAACACAAAAGAATAAAATAATGGCTAAAGAGAAAAACATAAAGACAAAAAACAATTGAGTAAAATTAATAAAAAGAGGCCAACATGCCGAATGCCAGAAATTCTGGTAGCAGAGCTCTGTTCCAACAAACCAAATGGGTAACGTGTTGTGCACGGTCATTACCCATAAAACAGCACAACATGTTTTACATCTATCACCAGCGACCATGCTTTTGATTCTTTAAAATATAAAAAAAGATAAGACAATGAATTGGTGAGTTTTCAGCCTTTCCTCCTTGCTTAAGGCTCACAATTGAACTAACAATACTTAATAACCACAACACATGATACAAACTATAGGATGAATAGAAAAACCAAGATGTAGTTTTTAAACCAGAACAATAGCAAGTGCCATGTACCAGCCTCACTCAACAAACATAACCAAACAGTTTGAATCGAAGACATAATAGGCTCAAAAAATAGAGAGCAATTTCAAATGCAGACATTCACATGATTTTCATAAATTAACTCATTTGAAAAAGCGACTTTCCATATCTACCCCAGTTCTGTAATTACAAATGTAATCAGATAAACAGTATCAGCTACAGACCATCAAAACTTCGAGGAATTTTGTGACGCCTTCACAAATATATCAGAAAATAAAAAAGACTACCTTTTCGTATAACTATTACAAAATCACAACAACAAAAAAAAGATAGTCAGACAGGAACTTGGGTGAGTGATGCTTGTAAAAATTTTGAGCAACATAATCTGAATGTTTGACCTTTTTTGGGGGGCATAATTTACAGGAGAGGGCCTGGCAGAAAAATGGATGTTGGGTTACCATGTGAAGTGGTGGTGGTAAGCCACAGAAGCAACATTGTGATATTACGAATGCGGGCTGGCTGCCTCTTTACATTTTCAAATGTCAAATCCTGGCATTGCAAACTGGGAAGCAAATGTCTCAACCTGATTTCGGAGCTCAACAATATTTTTATTGTTCTGCAGACCCTTGAGAAAATCTTTCTGTAATTTTCCAATTTCTCTCTGCACCATACTTGTAATCTGAGCTGCCCTATAAAGAAACTCAGCAACTGTCTCAAAATCAGCCTCTAAACAACCTCTTGTTGTCATAGCAGGAGTACCTGAATAAGTACAACATAAGAAAAATTATGAGTTGAATAGAATAATCAGTCCACACTAGGATGTGACATTCAGATATATGTATTATTTACCACTTTTTAGTAATGAAATAATGTATGTGAAAATATTACCAACAATATAACAGTAACGACATTCAGATACATGTATCATTCACCACTTAAGAATTCAAAAAATTGTGAAATAAAGTGCACAAATACGGAAAGCTTCAAACAATATTTCCTTGGGGCACCCAAGAGGGAGAAGCATGCTAATAAGAATATTCTTCCTTTAAAGCATTTAAAAAGTGATCATGCTAAAACTTGGATACCAGGAAACTGTTTGTCATCTACAGGGGTTTTGCGGATAACCCTCCAACCTGTCTTATAGGGGAAGGCGGTGACATTTTAGTTAGAACTCATCATCAAATGAAGTGGATAACTTGATAAATTAAAAGGTCTGACAAAAATGTACATGACACCTTTTCAGAGCCTACTTGTAAATGCAATATGACAAAACTACTCACCAATTCTTACTCCTCCAGGAGAAATAGCACCATTGTCACCACATATAGCACTTTTATTGAGAGTGATATGGCACATCTCACAGACCTTCTCGTAGTTCTTTCCTACAAAGCACATAGAAGGTCAAAAATATCAGAACTTGAGGTGCATATTTAGGCAGGTAGTTTTTACATTTGTAACCTAAAAGCAAAAAAGCAAATAATTAAAATTTGTACCACAAAAGCAAAAGCAAACCAAAACAACTTGAAAGTAATTTGAGTGTTATTCATATTCCAATAGTACAATGGTTTCCCCTTTTTAAACATATAAAGTCAAAAGTATTTCCTTTTCATGATTCTTTGGTAACACAATAATTTCAAATATATTGGTGTAATATTTCAACAAGCCCTACACTTTCCACACAAGTTACCAATCTTCAGATTCCAGACAAGTATGTTAACACATAGGTAAACACCAGAGACTTCGCAAAATGAAGCAGGCTTACATATTCTGGATAATAGGTTACTAGAATATTCTGAATATCAACAAAAAGTATGCACAAAATAGCCTGAATTTCATAGTCAGTAGACTAAAATCTGTCAACACTATACAAACCAATTACCACAGAACTTAAAAACTCATATCAACCCACAGTACATTTTATAGTTGATGCACGATTACAATCAGATGAATTGCATTTAACTCTTTTATTTTAAATGAAAAGTAGAGAATATTTTATTAACCTCTGAAACCATAATCTATCATTACACAACTGTTGCAACCATGGGGGTATTTCACCCTGCCAGTACTCTCAGAAACATCCATACAATAGGCATGTTTGGCAAGCTTATCAGAGCTGCATTACACTGTCTGGGTAGTCAACATCAGGTATCCTGGATGTATTGGATAGACTCTCCAATCTGGTCAGCAAGGTGCCCCACTCATGAGGTAGCCAAACTATTGCCACAGATTCCCGATATCAATTCAGGTGAATCACCCTCAAAAATAGCTTTTTGAAGTCCCAGCTTTTTAACTCTAATATGCATGTTTTAGTCTTTGAGTTGATAATTTTCATCTCCTTCTCCAACAGCTTAAATGTCTAAAATGATATTTTTCAACAAAAAAGGAGCAACGAGAAGCATTTGTTTTAACAGCTTATGCATGTAAACCAGTTGTGCATGCAACCGGGGGTTTACATATACGATGAAAGGAAAAACAAACCTACCAAAAAAAAAAAAAAAAAAGGAAAGTTGGGAATATAACTGGAAACCATAAACTTCTTGATATCATGTTAAATTTGGATGACTTAGCTGGTGATGGAACTGATCTAGTAGTGGTTACCCCCAAATGTGCGTGTGCCACAACTTTCCTTAAAAAAAACCTTAACACCTATGTTAGCCACTTATCTTCTAAGTTATTCATTAAATTCACCTATCAAAAAAAAAAAAAGTTATTCATTAAATTCTAGGATTTCATTGTATTAGCAGCAACTTCGTTTGCACCTCATGTCCATGATTCCCATTCCCCCCCCCCCCCCCCCCCCCTCTTCTCCTCTTTTGGGATAAATGAAATCATGCAGGATGACATTAACTGTAACTGAGATATATTAGTTTCTTCACTATATTGTTAAGGTTTGATTGCAATATTTGGAAATTGGGCCAAGTCAGACACCCAAGCAAATCATGATTCTGTTCAGCGCCAACTTATATTAGTTTTAAAATTTTCCCACTCACACCTAATTTTTTGGACAACGCATTATCCATTCAACGCATTTACATTATCAACCAAAGTAGATATAAATTTTGCAGAGGATCCAAAGCTGCCAGCTTCAAGTGTTTTCCAAAGAGCCCCCTAAGTACATACTTTCATATGTGATATAACATAATAGCCTGGTCACTAAAAAAGAAACTAATTACTTACGTGCTAAAACAAAACAGAAACTACTTGGCATAAATAATGATAAGAACTGTTGATGTTCTGGTCACTAAAACAAGATGGGCACCACTAAATGTAGTACCAAAATCAAAGCAATTTAAAGCCAAGAAGTAAGATGGAAACACAGCAAACTTTATCCTTTTTCCATTTTTTTGTGAAAGAGCAGGTAAAATCACAGTACCTGTTAAGCCTAGAGCAGTTAGATCCCAAAGCAACAAATGATTATCGGTACCCCCAGTCACCAGTTTGCATTTTCTTCTCAACAAAGCAGATGCTAATGCCTGAGCATTTTTCTTCACCTGTTGCATATAAGCTTTATAATCTGGAGTAGCTACTTGTTTTAAAGCTATGGCCAGAGCAGCAATGTGATTATTGTGAGGACCCCCTTGTAATGATGGAAATACAGCAAAGTTTATCCTTTCCTCAAAATCATAATGAGTACTAGCATCTAAATGATTGAGCAGGCCCTGTTTCCTTGATCTCGCACCCTTCCTGTAAAAGATTATACCTCCCCTAGGACCACGGAGACTTTTGTGAGTCGTTGAGGTAACAATATCACAGTATTTAAATGGACTTGAACATTCCTGTAATTGACAACAGACAAAAATGAGAGTAAGAAACTTTGAATTCTTTTTGATAAATAATATGATTATAAAAATAAATAAACAGCATGATAGATTTCCAAAGAAACTTATATATTTATTGGTAAGTTACACATACACTCAATGGATCTGGATCCTATGACCTCACCTTCTACCCCGTTCTTAAAGGAAGACGTGCTATAACAGCATATTGGCTTCCAAAGCAAATAAAGCCAACTTACCAAAGTTCCTGGCAAGATGTGTGTGTGTGTGAGAGAGAGAGTGAACTGCATAAAGAAATTTCTAGTTTGAGATGAAATTGGACAAATACCCTCTCAACTTTGGTGACACAGCGTATTTTATTTATACCCTCTGAACTTTTGTGACAACTTATGGAATAAAAGAAATCCCCTCCCAAGTCCCAACCCATTCAAAACACCTCAAGAAACAAGTTATTCACCAGAATCTAAAAAATTAAAATATCAGTTGTTAACAATGAAAAATATTTAAACTGTCTTCATACCATTCCTGTATCCATAGTGCAAGCATGCACTTAAGCGCAAGGCTTACTCGCAACCCAAAAAAAAAAAGGTGCAAAATGTAACCCTAGTGGTTATAGAATGAGTAACAGCATGCCATAAGATTGCTGTTACTCATAATTCCTTCGGCTCGGAGATCCTATATAACCATACACGCATATAGGATTATTTTTATTTGTGAAACCAATATGCTAATTGTTTAAGCCTAGACACTTGCGTATGTATGCAAGTTTAATAAAATATCATGTATATAATGCAACAGTTGTTCTAGTACAAGAAATCCAGAGGTCAAAACATGAAAACATAAATGGATGAATTGCTTATAACCTAACTAACATCACTGTACCCTGAGTTCATATCATCATTTGAATATTTATTATATTAACAAACAGCCATGAAGACTCAAACGGCACAACTCCTATGACCACAACAACACAAGGTGGGTGTTAAATATTCTCTCACACCACAAGAACACTATCGCTTTGTAAATAAAAGACAACTAAATCAACCCCTGCTCATAATGATCCACAACAATTATATTAAAAAAAAAATGAAAACACTTTCAAATGCACCGAAACAAAAAATTAGAGCATAAAAAAAGTTCAATCAAATTCTAAATTTCTAAAAGTATAGCATTTTAAACCTTAGCTGCCACGAGACCACTAATATGAGCCATGTCACACATCAACACAGCTCCAGATTTATCTGCAACCTGCCTAAACTTGGCATAATCCCATTCCCTTGGGTACGAACTCCCACCGCAAATAAGAATCTTGGGGCGAAAATCAAGCACCTTCTCCTCAAGCTTATCGTAATCGATATAACCTGTATGTGGGTTCACTTTATAAGGCAGATTCTCAAAGAATATGGAAGTAGCCGAGACCTTCTTCCCACTAGGAGTGTAATACCCGTGACTCAAATGCCCGCCAGACGGGGAATCCAACCCCATTACCCGATCATTTGGGAGCAAAAGACCAGTGAAAACTGCGAAATTCGCAGAGGTACACGAGTATGGCTGAACATTCACGCCCCATTTCTCCGGGTCGAGATGAAACGCCGCCAATGCGCGATCATGGCAGAGCAATTCAATCTGATCAATATGCTGATTCCCAGTGTAGTACCTAGCACCCGGCATTCCCTCCGAGTACTTATTCGTCAAGTGACTACCCAGAGCTTCCATCACAGCCCTGCACACGAAATTCTCCGAAGCAATCAATTCAATCCCTTTATACTGTCTCTGCTTCTCTTTCTCCATAATCGAATAAATTTCCGGGTCCGCCACGCCGAGAGGCTGGTTCCCCCACGCCCGAACCGCGGCCCGTCTAGCCTCGAGCCCGGGTTCAGCCACGGCGACTCGCTTCGCAGCGTTTTGACAGAGCAGAGAATCTCTCGGCCTCTTCAAACACATTGGGTGACCCAAAATGCTGAATTTCTCATCTTCGCTCTGATCTTCACCTTCCATTTCACCATTTTCAATCTCGATTCTCTCTTCCTTCTGCTCCAACAACTGCAACGGAACTTGAATCGAACCCGACGGTACCGAATTCGACGAATCGCAGAAACTCGAATCGATTTTGAGCGAAACCGACGGCGATGATGAAGTATGTGAATTGAAACCTAGAGAAAGAGCCGGAACTTGAGCGTGTGGCAAATCCATAACAATATTTCAAAATCAAACAGAGTAGAAGCAACAAAGACAACGGCAACAACAACAACGACAACGCTTAAAGAATCTACGTGAATTTGATGAATCAGATGTAGCTTCCATGAAAGTTTCAGAGACAAAAACCCTAACCCTAAATTGAATTTAAATCTTTTATAGAGAGAGAAAGAGAGAGTACGAATATAACTGGTAGATTAGGTTAAGAAAGTGAAGAATGAACCTGGCGGAAATAATGGTGAAGGAGAGAATTAGCAACTTGGCGTGCGGGTTTGGGAGGTGACCGGGATAGCCGGTCAATTTCATTGATGTGGAAAATGAAAAAAAGGTTTATTCGATGTCCACGTAGACGGAATTTCGTCCAGGTTCAAGTATGGAATTTTTATAGGTTGAAGAGCCAAAAAAAACGACGACACATGACCCAGATTAGGAAATTAATAGTAATTATTTACTACCAAAATAAAAGATACTTTTTACTAAATTGAGACGAAGACTATAGGTTAAGTTTACTACCCCATTTGATGCTATTTCTTGTTTTTATTGTTCAAGTTGCGTACTAGTATTGCTTTCTTGTGACTTTGTGGTTGTGGACTTATATTTGGAGGTGATTAACTTTTCACGTAAGAAAAGCAAATTAGTATAAAAGATATTCCTTCTAAATAGAAGGATCTGCAATCTCGATAAACTTCAGCTAACCTGAAAACAGGAATAGAAGGCTTCAAGTTCTTGGTCGATCCAGTGGGGATTAGCTTTTAATACTCCGATATTTTTGTTAGTTATGGACTGAAAACAAAAGGTTAAATTCAAACAAAAAAGCTTGGGAGAAATTTTATCACATACCCCTTTAATAGGGTCTGTTCATCTCTTTATATTCCTTTCAGTGCCAGATGTTATTAAGATATTTATCTATATCTTTCTCCTTTTCCTGAATCTTCCTTCTGTCAACGTTTATGAACTCTTGGACAACAGTACACAATAATCTGTTTTTTATTGACACCAGTGATCGCATTTAAAACTCCACCAAGGGAGATATTTATTACATTAAATGCTTCATTCCATATCAATCCAAGATTATTTAAATATTAGCCTGAACATGATATCTATTCGAATGGTTAAAATAAACTCACGACTCGCTCGGCCATGACCGAACTAATAGGATTAACTTGGTCATGACCGAACTAATAACAGTCTGGTTTGGAAGTCCTTCACTTGGCTTGAACATCCATTTGGTTATTTTCACATTATATCTCCTCCAATATTTAATTAAGGAGTGGTGCTAATTGGGCAAGTACCCATTAGTCCAATGCATCTATCTACATTTCAATCAAGGACTATTTTATTTGGTACTAGTGAGTTCACATGGAAAGCAAATCTCTCTCTATTTTCTTTTCTTATGTAGCACAACATTAAATAAATAACCTTCTTGAAGTCTAATTGAAATGGTAAAGAGGGGGGTAGGTTATGGACTTATGGTTGAAGTCTCAACTCTCAACATAATATATAAAAATGGAAAGTGTGTTCAATACTTCAAAATTCGCGGCTACTTTTTTTTTTTAATGAACAAGTTCCAAAATCAAAATGGCATGTAAAATATTTTTTAGTCCTGATTCATTACAGATTTACAGCCACTTTTTATATTTTTAATTTTTATTTATGAAAAGTGGCACTAGGTACCCATTTTTTAACCCAAAAAATAAATATAAAACATGCTTCTTTACGGTTCAAATATGGGCTTGAAATCTTTTTGGGTCATTCAACAACCATTCGGCACATGCCACTCGTTCCCAACTTTTAGGGGGCAAATGGTATCTCATCTGGAAAGACCCAATTGGAGTCAAATGGGCCAATTGGTTTCTCATTTAGAAAGGCTTAGCTCATTAGCCCGTTGTCTTTTGGACAAACTTATAAATATACGTAGGGTGTAATCGGTGAGGTGCGGTGCGGTTTTCTCCGGATTTATGCACCTATACCTTATATCTATTTCATGCACCTGGAATGTGTGGTGCGGTGCGGTTTGATGTGGTGCGGTGTAGGTGCGGTCTTGCGGTTTGGGTTGGATTCATTTGGGTCGGATTGAGCCAGTTCAAATGTCAATTTGAATCTAAAAAATCCACCTTTACAACAACTCAAAACTTTGGCTAACTATAGCATACAAATATAAATCATAGTTTCCAATCTCAACCTTAATATTTAAGAAAAAAAATATTATAACATACATATCTCATAGAATGAATCATAATTTTAAATCTCAACCTACACATATATACCATTCTGATACAAATATAACTCAATCTCAACCTTCACATACCATTCATACAAATTAACGTAACATCACCTGCATATAGCATTAGCATACAAGTATAACATTCTAGGAGTGTAACTGGAGAGGTGCGGTGCGGTTTTCTCCAGAGTGCGGTTTTCCTATTACACGCACTTGCACCTACACCTTATAGTGCGGTTTTCCTATAACACACACCTGCACCTGCAGCTATTAAGATCGGTTGTGGTTTGGTGCAGTGCGGTTCGGTGCGGTTCTTGTGGTTTGGTCGGTTGTGTCGGTGAAGCTTACACCCCTAAATATACGTGAAGTTTTGAAACCCAAGTATAAAGTTATCATTCCAACTCAAGTTGGCAAAACACTGTATCAATTGAGCTAACTGATGCACTAAACCATATATTGAGATATCAATACATTTATTTCATTTTCAATATATTTGCCTCTATTTTAGTACATGAGATGTTATATATATATATATATATCATGGATTCAAACTAAGTTACTTACCAATAAAATAATTAAAATTTCTTATTGTCAGCAATTATTTGCTGATTTGTATGGTTTGTAATCATAGACGTACTGTTTGTAGTCATAGACCTAGTATTTGTAATTACAAACCTAGTGTTTGTAGTCATAGACCTATGGCTTGTAATGATAGACTTAGATTCCCTATGTGTAGTTTTGTCTTTTCTTTGTAACAAACTCTGTGTAATTGTACAATTTAAAACTTTTGGTTTATAATTTCTATCAAACCATTCAAAAAAATTTACTTCAGCTTGTTATATATATCATGGATTCAAACTAAGTTACTTAGCAATAAAATAATTAAAATTTCATATTACTCTAATTATAACTAATATACTTATAGTTTTTCATTATGTTATCTTATTATAACTAACCCTATCTAAAAGGAAAATCTATATTTTTTTTTCCGAAAAAAAAAATTATAACTAAAATCACATACATTCCATCTCAAATTTATTAAGTTGACAGGATTGAAAGTTGTGTTTATATATTATGATTTTATATTTTGAGTTGAATGGTTACTATTTTTGTAATGTTACAATGTGAAACTTGGAAATTATTAGTTTTGTTTACGCAAAACATTAATTTGCTTGTTGTGCTTTGTTACTTTCTATTTTCTTTTTATAAGTTGTGGGCATATGCTTAAATAATGTTTAAATTTATTTAGATATTTTCAGTCAACTTTGATAATTTTTCGAAGTTATTCCATTTGTCTTTACTTTAATTAATTAATGAACTAATTATGAAGTCATCATAATTTAACTTCTAATTAAACTCAATTCAACTTCAAACCATATAAACCACTTGATTTTTTGGTTATTTTTCAAAACATTAATTGGTTCCAATATCTTATATAATGTACCTACCCATTGCCATAAAATAATTACACATGGATTAAATCCTCTAAAGTTTTTATGATAACTCTATCATAAAGTTTTTAAAATTAGTAATTTGGATTCAACCAAACACAAATTATGAGGTCATAGAGTTATACGAGCAAGTATATAGTATATTTAAAACGGTCAATTACAAAGTCTTGTATAATAATATAAAATTATATTTGTAAATCAATTTCAATTATTTAATTTCCAAACTTGAAAATTTACATTTGTAATCATGTCAATCAATTATAAAAATAAATACTAAAATGGTGTATAATAAAATCGTATTCATTAATTTCAACATTAATACATAGTAATATTTTAGAAACAATATCAAATTTTACTATAAACTCTATCTAAGCGCAAGCTGAAGTGTTGAACATTTGAACCTGATAAAAAATAAAAAACTAAAAAAAAAAAAACATTTGAAACTGATCCAACTTAAAGTCCAACCCAACATAACAAAACAAAAGACACAAAGTAAAACTCCGAAAGCGCTCGGAACACTTCCACTTCTACAATAAAAGTCATTCATCGGAAACTTGTTCAGCTTCTCCATGGATTCCTCGTCCTCTTTTTCTTCTTCTTCTTTGGATTACCTCACGCTATTCCTTATACGCCCCATCCTCGCAATCGCATTCGTACTCTCCGTGATCTCTATCGGTAACTATTTCTCTTTCAATACTATTACGCTATCCTACTTTTCTTCACAATTATTTGGTTTTTGTATCACCTCCGTTGTTTTAGATCAAAATTAGGATCTGGGTCAGTGACAATTTTCTCTATGATTTTTGTTTCCACCTAAAGTTACGATTTTTTTTTTAATTTTTTTAATGGGGTTTGTGTATAGGTTGGTGGTTGGCGTGGAAGCTAGTCCTGGTTCACGTGCCTCTGGTGCAAGAGATATTCGGTTTGAGAAAAAAACCGGTGAAGCCGAAACCCCCTACACGTCGGCTATCTAAGATTTACAAAAGCATGAATGCTCGAGATTCATCAGCTTCTTCATGGTAGTTTTATTTTGTGCCTTTTGTTTTGCTTCTATTTGTTTGATTTGTTTTCATGGTTCATAATCTTTATTTCTAATTTCTATATCAAGCTGTATCATGGGGTGTGTTTTGGTTTTTTATTTTTTTAGCTTGATTGCTATTTTTTGCTTTCTGCATAAAGAAGATGCTGTTTGTGATCATGCTTAAACTGCATCAGCCCCATGATTCCTTAATCCTTATTATATGAAATTGAGGATTGAGACCAAGTGATTTTGCATTGAAAGTGTAGCTGCTGGGAAATATGCAAAGGATCTAATAGATGTTTGAAAACTGAAATTATTGTTCCTAAACATCATTGTATTCAATATATGGACGCATAAGAACAAATTATATTCCAGGTGTATTTGTTTTAGTTGAGTGAAATGAATATTGTAAATAAATCCAAGGCATGTGGATGTGGCAGTCCCAAGGCATGTGTTAAGAGGATGTTGATGGGTGGCTTAAGATATGATTGTAGTTTTTGCACTTGTTGCATATGTTGAATGAGATTGTGTGCTCAATTTAGTATTTTTTTCTACCACCTTCCCCTCTCACCTCCCCCCATCTCATTCTGTTCCAAACAACCCTTAGGTTAAGTATGAAAACTAACAAAAGCTAGAGTGGTTTGGGTGCTCAATTTAAACACTAAAAGCTATTTCAGTAAGTTCGTATGGTGTTGTTGACCTAATCGTACTCATACCACAATTGCAGATTTTACTTAGGCTAAGATTTAATGTGGCCGGTTTGGCATCATCTTTCTGAAAATAAATGCATCAAGGGCAGAAACTTACTACTAGACAGAGACTTTTGGCTTGGGGTTACAGGGGCGATCTCTGTGTTTTTTGCAGAAGTAGGGTTGAATCTTTGGAGCACTTATATTTTGAATGTTCCTTTTCAAATAGAATCTGGAAACAGGTGTTAAGAAGATGTTTATTCAATAGAAGCATTGGTTCTTGGAATGAGGAGGCAGGGTGGGCTGTGAAAATACTAAAAAGGAAAGAGTTTTCAGAAGGTGATTGGGAAATTTGCCTTGGCTGCAGTGCTTTATCACATCTGGCTCAATCAAAATGCGAGGATTCATGATAGCAGATCAGAGGCTGAGATCATACATGTTATTCGTCAAGATGTTAAATTTAGGTTGGCTTTGTGTAAGAATGTGAGAAATACTATTAAGAATAGAGTGTTATGTAGCTTGTGGAGGGTCCCTTTTTCTATTTTTGATAAGGAGTAGTTGCTCTGTTGTTTTGTTAGTTGGTCTGGTTGTCCAGTTGCTGTAATGGGGTTCTGTACAGCTTGTTGCTTGTTGATTTCTGGTGTTTGTTGAATAAAATTTAGCTTATTCAAAATGAATAAACTTGAGTCTTCTTGCAGTGTACTTGGCCTAATGATCATATGTTCATCTTGCTGAGATGATTAGTTCCATACCATACACAGGAGACAATTGAAAGTAAATGGAGAAATTAGAGAAAAGTGCATATAGGATGAGGATCACTAAACTTGTAACTGCTTATATTCTTTAATACCCTTGCATGTTCTTATTTGCATAGTTTATAAACTCTGTTTCCTCTTTCTATCCTTAAAGATAGAAAGTTTCTTTGTTTAGGGATTGTTTGTTTGTTCCATAAATTTTGGAGTCATTGAGTTTACATAGCATTCCAAGGCATGAATCTATTAGACAGCATTATCACTTTAAATGACTGAAAAGAGAAGCCAACAGATTGATGGTTTGGTATTGCTTAACAATGGCTCTAACTTTCTATAATGGACCTTTCTGATTGGAGAGTTTGTACATAAAAGATTTGTGTACTTCTAAATGCTTTCTTACTACATGGTACTTGAAGATCTGGTTTCATGGATTATGGAATCTAATGTTGGCATAAATGGTACATTGCAGAAAAAAAAAAAAAAATCAGCTTTGAATGACAGGAGGAGCAAACTACTCAGTCTTGGTATGTCCGAATGGGTAAGGATTGGAGCTTCAACAGTACAGCGGGTGAAAAAAAAAACAAAGTGATCATTTTATGCATTGAAGATATTGATTTTAGAGCTTTGAGAGACTTGGAATTGGGAGATTTATACTAAAGTTGTACATAAATTTGTGGTCTCATGAAAACCATGATGTAAAAAATCAGCTTTATTACAAAATTTATTTGATTCGTGGGCTTTCCCAAGACTCCATGCTAACTCTAAGTAGACTGATTTGATTTTAGTGCAATAAAAATTAATGGATAATAATTATTTTCTATTGAAAATTGAGAAATAAGTGAAGATGAAATCAAATCATTGCCTTCCAAAAGGCCATTATTCAACCGGATGTTTGGTATGTCAGTTTGGAACAATATATTTGTTTTTAAGTATTTTCCGTTTGGTAACATTTTTTGTTTAGAAAATTAGTTCTAAATTGAACCAAAAATATTTCTATATATAAACTAGTTTTGATTATGGTTTTTTCAAATATACATCCCTGGATTGACATCCCGCGACAATACGACAGTTTGAATTGTAAGTTGTAAAAACAACTTTCAATTTCGGCTGTCAAAATAAAAAGCAACTTTTTAATTATTTTGAATTTTTAAATACATTTGTTTGGAAGGCCGAGATTGAAATTTGCTTTTGCAATTCATAATCTGGACTGTGCACGTATAATTGTTCGAGATCTCAATCTCTCTAAAGATTAGTGTCTTCTAAAAGGCCTTTATTCTATAAACCTCAATAGGAGTGTTTTTATTTATACAAATCTCAACCTAAAAGGAATTTCAAAGGGGAAGTGTCATTTTATCCATAATTTAGATAGAAATATTTTTTAATGGAATACCTCAAAAAGGTGATATATATATATATATATATATATATATATCTTTTTTGGTTCAAGTCTCCTAGACAAAATTCACTTTGGCAACAAAAGCAAATTTCAAATTATTGTTCAAATTTTCATCACTAGATTCTTGACACAAGGAAAACCAAAGAAGACAGAAGAATATTTTTACTTTAGGTGCAAATTGACAAATTCAAAGAAAGGTTTCAGACAAATTTACTTTCGGTACAAATTAACGAGGTTCTAAATAAATTTAGTTTCGGTGCAAATTGACAAGTTTAAAAAAAAGTTCAAAACAAGTTTACTTTCGGTGCAAATTGACAAAGTGACTAAATTCCTGACAAATTAAAATCTATCTATATATATATTAAAGAGTGATTAGAAACTCAAAACAATAAATCTGTTAAAATAATTATTAAAAATAAAAAAATCAATCTGTTAAAATAAAAAATGAATAAAATAAAAACCATAAACTTGGGTGCAAAACATTCACTCTGTCTCTCTGTCTCTCTGTCTCTCTTTCTCAGACACACACACAGAGTTACAGACAAATCACAAGCAGTGGCAGAAGCATATACATAGTCACTGAAACTTGATTTTGTGTGGTATCTTTCTTTGCCATGGCAACTCTACAGAATGCTTTGCTTCCTTCTAAGCCCATTCCTGACATTTTATTCTCTCATAGGCTCAACGTCTTCCACCACCAAACACCCGCTTTCAAATCTCGAGCTCCAACGGCTACTTTTAATGGGTCCAACACCAAGACCGACTCAAACCAAAGATACCCACAAGCCCATCTTAATTCAATCGCCAACAGAACCACCAACCATGTTAATTCAAGCTCAGAAATCAATGACACTGACATTGCTCAGTGTCTTTCTCTACTGAACACTAACTGCTTGTCTGATTGCAGACAAGTCCATGCTCATGCTGTGAAGCTAAATGCTTTTGAATCAAATAGACTGATTGGAAACAAGCTGACCATTTTGTACTCGAAGAATAATGAGTCTCTAAAAATTGCACGTAAGGTGTTTGACGAGATTCCTGAAAGAACAGTACCCGGTTATGTGGCGTTGATAAGGGCGTTTTGTCGGTTGGAGCAGTGGGACGATCTTTTTTCAGTGTTTGGATCGATGGTTGATGATGGTTTGCTCCCGAATAAATATTTGGTGCCCACAATTCTTAAAGCATGTTCCGCGATGCAAATATTGAGGAGTGGTAAAATGATTCATGGGTATGTGATTAGGAAGGAATTGGATTTGGATATATTTGTCGGAAATGCACTTATTGACTTGTATGCAAATTGTGCTGATTTGAGACTATCAAGAAGTGTATTTGATACGATGAAGGAAAGAGATGTAGTTTCATGGACTGCCCTTGTTTCGGCTTACATGGTTGAAGGCCATTTGGATGAAGCGATGGAGATTTTTCATTCCATGCAGTCAAATGGAGTGAAGCCTGATTTGATTTCTTGGAATGCACTTGTATCAGGATTTGCGAGGAATGGAGAGATTGCTTTGGCCCTTTTATCTTTGGAAGAGATGCAAGAAAGAGGGCTCAAGCCGAGGGTTAATTCTTGGAATGGAATCATCTCCGGGTGTGTTCAAAGTGGATATTTTGAAGATGCTTTGGATGCATTCAGTAATATGGTATGTTTTCCTGTGGATCCAAATTTTGTTACAATTGCAAGCATCCTACCAGCTTGTGCAGGCTTGAAGGATCTAAATTTAGGCAGGGCTGTTCATGGATATGCTCTCAAACGTGAGCTTTGTGGAAATGTTCATGTGGAAGGATCATTAATTGATATGTATGCCAAATGTGGTAGGACTGATTCTGCAGTAAAACTTTTTGTCAAGGTAGATAACAAGAACACTGCTATGTGGAATGAGATGATTGCGGCTTATGTGAATGAGAGCAAAATGGAGGAGGCATTAAAGATTCTTAGATTGATGAAAAATAACGGCTTTAGACCTGATGTGATAACCTGCAACACATTGCTTGCTGGGCATGCAAGAAATGGGCAAATGAAAGAGGCATATGATTTGCTGTCGGAGATTGTCCTGATGGGTTTGGAGCCAGATATTGTATCTTTTAATGTTTTGATTTCTGGGTTTCAACAATCTGGGCTTAGTTATGAAGCTCTGAAATTGTTCTGGAACATGCAATCCAATGGTTACTTTCTTAATCAGGTGCTCATTTTGTCAAATCGTCCAAATGCCGTCACAACCACTGGTGCCCTTGCAGCTTGTGCTGACCTAAATTTATTGCCACAAGGGAAGGAAATCCATGGATATGCATTGAGAAATGGGTTTGAGTCTAATATCTTTGTCTCAAGTGCCTTGATTGACATGTACGTGAAATGCCATAATATGGATTTGGCAACTCAAGTGTTCAGGAGACTAGAGAATAGAAACACAATTTGTTGGAATGCTTTGATTGCGGGCCATGTCAGCAATGCACAGCTAGAAGAGGCTCTTGAACTTTTCAATGAGATGCTGCTAGAAGGCCTCCAACCGAGCTCAATTACATTTTTGACACTTCTCCCTGCCTGTGGTGATAAGGGAACTCTTAGAGTAGGAAGAGAACTACATGGCTACATCATAAAGAATCAGTTTGACTTTGATGACTCAAACAGTACTCTTGCAAGTGCTTTGATTGGCATGTATGCCAAGTGTGGTAGCATTTTGGAGGCCAAATCAGTGTTTGGACTCAGGAGCTGTAGAAGATTTCGCTCTATGGAACTCTATGATCTCTGTTTATTTGACTCATGGAATGGACAAGGATGCCATTGCCTTGTTTGAAAAAATGGAGTTAATGGGGATTGCACCTGACCATTCCTTTACTGAACTTCTTTCAGCTTGTGCTCGTGATGGTGTTGTTGAATAGGGATGGAAATAATTCGATTTGATGGAGAATAAGTTCGGGATCACTGCTGGTTTGGAACATTACATGTACTGACGTGCATTGTTGGTATTTTGGGTGATGCTGGTTTACTAGATGAGGCTCTTGACTTCATCATATGAATGCCATATGTGCCTGTGTGTTGTATCTGGGCTAAACTTCTACAAGCTTGTAGAGTCAATTCAAATATGGAAATACGAAAAAGAGCTTAAAAGGCTCCCTCTGATACTGGAACAGATAATGCTTATGATCGCAAGTCCCTCCAGTCTCTATGTCTCTTCAGGGATGCAGGAATCAGCTCATACAGTGAGGAGCTTTATAAGGGCCCCGACCTAACTTTGTGGGTATAAAGGAATGCAGCTTTATAAATGTAGGTAAAAGGGGAACTCAGTTCCATGTCACAGTTGGGAGGATAATGTAGGGACTTAGGATAACTTAGCCAGTACAAGGGAGAGCAACAGATATGTTTCCTTACCCAGCTTTTGAGAATGAAAATAGTCCGAGCCATTCTCTTGCTTGCACACTGAGAAGTTGGCCATGTTTTGGCTCGAACTCTTCTACCGTGTACCGTCCTGTTGGAATTTCGAAGAATTTCTGGATGTGAATTGGCTGTCCCACATTAGCTAAACTCTTATTTAAGATCAATGAGAAAGAGCTCCTTGTTAGAAAGTTGTGGTATGCACTATGAAGTTGCCAGGTCATTTAGTAATTCAGAGATTTGGGATTAATGTTACTTTCAAACTTTGATCTCATTTGGTATGAATTCTATTTCAATGGATGACTCAGGAAATAGATATCCAAAGATGACAGTGTGCAGGGAGGCTGGCAGCACAAGAAAATCAAACAAAAAGATATAAATTTGTTCATGATTAGATGCATTAAAAAGCCCACTAGGCATTTGGCCTAGTGGTGCAAGGGAAAATTCCCCCCCATTTGGCAGAGGTTCGAATCCCCTCTGCCCTCCCCAAACAGTGTGTGCGTGTGTGTAGTGTAGATTGCTATCGTCAAATCAAAAAAAAGATGCATTAAAAAGTTGTATGCTAACACTTGAGCTTATTTTAACGTTGTAATGTTGGCTGTCCTTCAACATTTTTAATGCATGCATTATAATTCCATCCCAAAAAAGTTTTGTTCGATTAAGTTGAGTGGTCATTTTTCTCCTTCATAAATCGCATAGATATATGGACCCAGCATCCCAAATTTTCAGCTTCAGCGGTTCCGGGATCACCCCATAAGTAGATCTTTCCGCATTCCACAAATCATAGGTAGTCTCATAAGAAGCAGAACATAAATAGAGAATCAACCGTGGCCTTAAGTAATTCGCCTCTACATAAAAATCCTTAATGTTTTTAGCGTTTTCATTATAGTTGCATACTAACTGCCATTTTAATCTACATTCCAAAGCATTTTCATGTAACATGTGATCAAGTTTTGCTTGTGATGCCCCGGATTTGTGTGTAGATTTGGATTGTGAAGATGTTGCGCGAATGTGTTTGAATTCCATATCAGGTGTTTACTAGTGTTTTTGAGGTATAAAATAGATGTTACTAGCGTTTTTCCCTAGTCGTAACATTATTAAGAATCCATTTGTTCAGTGGTTTGAAATCGCATTTTTTCAAAGTACAACTTTTTAAAGCTTCACTTTTTTTCTTCCTCTAAATATAACATTTTCAAAAGCTGAAAAATAAATTATACCAAATTACACTAAATTCTTTAAGAGGAGACTATATTCAAATCTTTTTTTAATTAGTAAGTCATTAGTGCTATGATTCAAATCCTATTACTCCAATTTTAGCAACAAAAAAAAAAAATCCTATTACTCCATATTATTTATATAGCACATGTCAGTGTTATAGTTCATCATGTCTGACTGAACTTCTAAAATTATACCTAATCTAATTTTGTGCCCTTCATTTTCTTCCCCCCTCTTTTTCCCCTCTTCCCCCAGATTTTCCTGTACTACTCCAAGTTAATTAGCCCCTTGAACCACGGTCACAGGAATATTTTGTCTATGTGATACTCGCATACCCAGGGAGAAGCATAATTACACACTTCATTGAAGAAAACATTAAAAGTCCATATGACGTTTAGTCTGAGAAAAATATAGAATGCTTTAGCAAAGGTGGTTGCCCAAACACAGTGGGAGAGGGTGAGTTCAAATTTTCATATAAAGAACGATTAGTTAACACATAAATGTTCTCGGAGATACAAATTGAGTCACTGCTGGATTTTGAAAACAAAAGAATGTGAAGTACTTGGATGTGGCAAATCAACCCTAACTTGTAAACCCTGGATGCCAAGGACTACATTTGTTTGGGCATAAATATAATTTAACAATGTTCATTAAAGCTTCACAGGCTGATTAAAAAGACCAGGTAGGCTTGTAAAAGTGGATATACTGGTACATCAATTTGAGCTTGCGCTGAAAAAAACTATCACTCATCTACTCTGGCAGCTGTTGCAGGGTGCTCAGTGGACTTCTCGGCAGCCACAGGGACTTTCTTACTACCAGGCCCTGAAGAAACTTTAACCGTAGCTGGTCTTAAAAGCCGATTCCCAAGCAGAAACCCACGACGGAATTCTTGGGTTACAATCCCTTCCTTGAACTCCTGAGACTCCTCCCGTACAATGGCTTCATGCAGCTATAACCAAAAAAATGGAAGCCAACAGATTAAATTAGATAGGATGGAGAGATTTATCAAGTTGGATATCAATTCAGATAGTAATGACTACCACTCCAAATAACAAGCCTTAATTACTACGTGCCAGGCATCCTTGGAAAACTGAGTCTTATTATGGGTTCCTGATTTGGACAACTCCCTGGATAAGACTTAAGAGTAGTACTCCCCTTAAAACAAGGAAACTAACCTAAAACATAAGAAGCAAATTTGACTCTCCAATGCATAAAATTGACAGAGGTTGTCCTACTTTCTGTTTCCCTAAAATTAAAAGGTATCCAAGTCTGCCAAACTCTATAAAACCATTAATGATTATTTCTTTTTTCTTTTTCTTTTTTGGACAAAGAGAATGCCCTGGGAATTCAATCAAGCTATGTGATGCCTTGAATTCTTTTTTATATTAATGTATAATTTTTTGAACAGATGAACTGCGTTGGGAATTCTTAAGGCTCTCACAGCCTAATGATTTTTTTTTTTTTTTGCTAAGTGAGTTTATGGCCCCAATAAGATCACAGCCTAATGGTATCTCTCCCTTTTTGAGTAAGGGGAGGTCCTCGGTTTGACATGCAGGGGGAGAGGGATTTGGGAGGGGAAGGCTACCCCTCATTTTGTAGCCTGATCTTGTAGTTTGGCACTTTGGCTAGAATAGCTACACTACAAATCCAATCAAACTACAGGACCCTAAAAATCCAACCAAAATTTAAAAAAACCCTAAGGAATTGACTAAAGGAAATTCTTCTGCTCTAATTGAAAGAGATTCCACGTTGGATTCTCAGTGTGTACTCTATATCTATAACCACCAATAACTAGCTTACAAAAAAGTTAAACACCAGCAACTCCAAAGCATACTCTCTCTTAGCCAGGCCTGAGTACTCATGTCATGCCCTGCTGAATGGGGTTGCATTTGTCTTTTCAGACAGGAATTAAAACTAATAACAAAAAGGATTGGCATGCAAACATGTTGAACCTTGTTTCTCTATCTTGTCACTTAAGACCTCAACCTACTGGCTGATTTTTTCATCCTAATTCCCAACACATTCAGTGCCAGGTCTTTCAACCCCTCTCATGACATTAAAAATAAAATCGTAAGAGTTTGTCACTCGCTTTAGTGAACAAGCAAGCAAGAAAGCAAAAAGACAACATAAATAGTTACAGGCAACATGAAACTAATTTAATTATCAAAAGCTTTCACTTACCGAGGGATCAAAAGGCTTTCCTACTGTTGCTACAACAGCCACATGTAAGCTCCTCATTATCTCCACAAATTGCTTGTATATACCCTGATAACTTGCATCAATCTTTTTTTCCTTTTCTGTGTCTAGTTTAAGCTGTTGCTTGGCTCTCTCAAAATTGTCCACCATGGGCAAAAGACTCTCAATTACTTCTCCTTGGGCATCAGACCTTATGGTAAGTCTCTCCTTCTCTGATCTTTTCCTAAAATTGTCAAAATCTGCTTGTAGGCGGATATATTTCTCCTTTCCAGATGTAATTTCTGTTGATAAAGCTGATACTTTCTGGACCAATTCATTCTTCTCATTTTCTATTACGTGTATCCCAGCCTCAATATCAGACACAGTCTTTTCATCTCCAGCAAGAATGGCTCCCTTGTAAACTTCAATGAGGGTCGTTAAGCTGGATAAATGTTGTTGATCTGCTCCACTTTCTGATGTTTGTGCATCATTCTCAGTAGCTTCCTCTACATGATTTGTCTAGGTAAAGAAAAGATAATTTGTTTACAAATATAAACAAATTATATAAGTAAGATAATTAAATTAAGATTACAATTCAAATTCATATACGCTGCTTAATGAAAACGAGAGACTTCTGATGGATATTTGCACTCTTACTATTCTATTTAGTGTCAACAAGTTTAAAAACACAGACATACACATAGAGATTCAAAGGATAGAAGAGAAAAATTAAAAAAGATTGAATATTCAATATGGAAAAATTAGGCCTAAATATTCACATGGATCCAAACCAGATAAGCTCTTGGGGATAGGTAGGTAATGTAAATGTATAAATCAAAATATACAATCGGGAATACAATTAAGGCGATGCTTGATATGTTGACTGAAGCATACCAACTGCATGTACTGTTTCTCAAGCAAAGGAAATTTTGTCTGCTCTCAGTCATTAGTACATCTTATGCTATATAGCAATATCAAAAATTATATTGCATTCTCAAAACACTTTTCTAATCATGGGATTCAGAAATACTCACAATGGGCAATCACATAATCATGTCGCAAGACTTTAAACAGGCTATGTTACCTATAAAAAAACACAGGCTATGTCGTTACTTACACCGTTACACGTTCATGAATAAACCTCCCTCAATTTCAACTTGGTTATAGTTCAAAACCCATAATTCTACTTTCCTTCCCTAAAAATATCATTACAGAAACATCATTTCTACCCATTTAAATCTCAATCACAAAGACGCCTCCAATGAAAGCTACTATTATAAGGAGCTTTTATTCCAAGCAATCCAACTAATTTGCTTTGACTTGTAGAACTTGTAAAACTAAAACCAAGCTAATCAATCAAAAATGAATAAATACAAACTAATCGAAAGTTTAGTATTCAAGAATGAAAATTGAGAATCAGAATGATAATATATAATCAACAAGTAAATAAATAAAAGTAGTGGAAAAGAGAATCGTACGGTGGGGGCGGAGTCTTGGGCAGCGAGACGAGATTTGAAGGAACGGCTGTGGTTGTTGATGATTAAGGGTGGGGATGATTTGGTGAGAGAAAACCCTAGAAGCGGTTTATGGAGGGGTTGAAAGAAGGCTAGGGTTTTTGAGGGTTTTGTTGATGAGGATGATAAGGAAGCAGAGAGGCGAGGAGCCAAGAGAGAGTGATACTGATTAGAGAGAGAGAGAGCCATTCAAAAACTGTTTGCTTAATTGTCAGTGAGAAACTCAGAAATGAGGTTGCCTTTATTTCATTTTGGATAACCAAACTAAACAATCGTTGCGGTGGTAATTTGGGGCGGGTTTCCGGTGTAAAATTGAGTTCTACTGTGTTCTATTATCCATGTCCGTTTGTTCTCCACCAACTCCCACCCCCCCCCCCCCTTTTTTTTCTTTTTTTTTTCCTTGGGTTGAAAATGAAACCAATCCTATTTTCTTTCATAAAAAATAAAAAGGTTAAATGATTTTCATGATACCTTTATGATTTTGGGTATAGTATCCGAATGATTTGGTCATTTATTTGAATTATTATTATAATTTCAATCATTTATGTATATTTTTCAAAACAATCTTATTACCCATATCATTTTTTATTGGTTAGTTTATCAACAACCCTCTTGGAAAATGAGTTTTTTTTTTTTTTGGCATGTCATATGTTGACCTAGATTTTCTTTCATAATTTTGTTGTCATTAGACTACATAATAAGGGAGTCCTTATGCTCCAAATCTAAGGTTATAAATGAACCGAACTATGTTAATAAACAATTTGGGTTTGGTTTGGGAAACATTTGTTTATTTAGCAAATGAGCTATTAAAGTCTAGATTTAGAATCTGACTATTAAACAAACCAAACCCAAATATAATAATGTGTTTAAGAACAAAACTCTTGTTAAAATATCCAAATTAATAATATAAGGAACTCTTTATTCACCATTTACAAAAGCAGCAGATGTTTGCACCCATTAACAAGTGCAGAAGTGTTTAGCTATTAACAAGTTTGAGTGTTTGACATTACAAAACATCCCCTCACTCTAAATTCAGAATGATCCCAATCCAGAACATTTGAATTCCAAATAGTAAACAGCAACCAGAAAGAAAACACATTGGCTGCATTGACATTACATATATTGCTTAATGAAATGATATTCCCAAGACTGAAATATCAATTACTCTCAACTGCTTTTTGTTAAGGAAACTGTTAGAATAGGCTTAAATCCCTAACATTCACAAGAAAATAAAACCAAATAATCCCACATAAAGCAAAATACCGCAGTTAGAAATATTGCATAACATCTCACACTGACATCTAGCGCTTGATTTAAACATCCAAAACCAAGTCTACCATAGTTTCAAGTTTCCAACGTAGCAAACTAAAATAAACCAACATATTGAAGTAACCACTGGAAGGGTCAAATAGTAATCAGCTTCCTCCTGCCTGCATTAAGTACCTGCAGTAAAGAGGAAAGAAAAATATAAGTCATCAAAGCTTCTTTGTTTTGGTGGTAAAAGATGCATGAGCTTCCTCATTGTAGCACAAAAGGTTCAAAAGAATAATGACCACTAAAAGAGTACCAAGTATCCTTTTTGTCCCTTTTAAATTTATATTATTTTTAACCAAAACTTTTTTTTCTTTTTCTTTTTTGTATAAACCCAAACATATTTATAAGTCTTCTAATACTTATTAGAACCAACATTTTGTTTATCATTCTAATTTGGATCAAAGGATAAACAGGCTAAGCCAATCACCAGTTGTAATACTATAAGTGTTCTAATACCTTCAGCAGCTGTAGTTTATGATCCTCACACCAAAGTATCAGTCAAATTCAGAATGTTTATTTGGTGTCTTACATACATGCTAGTTTCTAAACTGTTGGATAAGCCAAGACAATTTTAAGTTCTAGGAGTAGCCAACTTTTTTTAGTTCGAACAGTTAGCTGGTAATGACTTTATTGCATGATATTTTCACTGCTTAATAATTCATAATATCCATCTATATGCCATAAATTACAATGTACCTGAGTTTCTATGCATTGAACAAGACAATCATTTTAGATATGCAACATTGGACGTGAATTTGCTTTTCAGATAGCACTGAAGCAATCACAGTATTCTGTTACAGTAAATGTGGGCCCTGGATATCATAGTATGGTAAGCAACTATGTTCTGTACCATGTAATGCCAAAAGTAAGTAATACAATATTCAAATTATAAACACCAAGTAAAAAATTAAATGGACAATATCACTAGCCATATGCCAGTAAGTCAGTAACAACCCACATGTACCTGCTGTCACAAAAGGACATGCAGGTTAATGTAAGAATATTTAGGTATTCTAGATGTGCAGGGAATTTAACAAGATTCCTATGTTTCAATGCTTATGTCCATTAAATGGACACAGAGAACCCTTAGGTAGAACCGGATACCCAATGCAGTGGGCAAAGAGAAGAACTGTATAAGACTGCAATTAAGGCCCGAATAAGTTCTCACAATCAAGAGAATAGCATTTAAAATTGATCACAAATTAAGTGTCATAAATAGGCCAAACTCCTAAGAATCATAATCAAATTTGAGATGACTTATACTTCAATTAATTGTACAAAATTTCTTTAGTCAGATGACTTATACTTCAATTAATTGTACAAAATTTCTATAGTCAAATCCAGTCTGTGAAAAGCGTACCTGTACAGCTATTTATCTGCATGACATAGATGCAACCACTAGTTCACAAAGTACATGCCTCAACAGCTGAGGCTCTCTGACAGTGCACATCAAGCATTTTCGTGTACCTCAAAGAAGGATCTAGTTGGTTGTTTTCAGCTTCAGTTTCATTGTACCCTTTACCGCCATCATCTTCTGCACAACCAATGTCATCAAAACCACCTTCAACAGGCTGGTTCATATGAATGGTCTTACCAAACAACTGGAAGGAAATAGCACCAACTTTTGTTGATCTGCAGCACTGGGTTCCAACAAATTCTGTGCCAATGGAGTGCGCACTACCTTGGCTATCAGGTGATAAGTTTTCAGACTGTGAACTGCCAATATTCAGCTCAGTACATACATTTTGCAACTTTGGCACTGCATTGTTGCCAAAGGAATTATCAACGCACATATTGTTTTCATTTAAGAAGTTGGATAAACTTGATTTGCTGAATAGATTTTGCCTGGCTCCCTGCATGCTAGCAGGAAAAGTGTTATAATTCAACAATGATTGGCTCAAGTGTCCCATTGTTGAATTAGGATATCCTGTGATAGGAAAGAAAATATCGCCCTCTCCATCAGCTAGCTGACCAGAACTCTGAGGGGCTCTGAATTTCTTTGTGGGGGGAAATGGAGAGTGGAGAGGTGGTGTTGGTGAAACAAACTCAACTTGCCAAGGACTCACTTTCTTGGCATTATGCAGAACTTCAGGTTCATCCCATGTAACCTATGATAAAGAGAAAGGATTACAAAAACTGAATGAGTCAATAGGGAAACCAGGTAAGATATTTTGCGATACATTTTAGTCTTACAATATTATCTCAATAATTCTAAGAGCTATGTCAAAATTCATAATCTACTATGTCACCATGACCATACTAAATACACACTTATACCCATTATTAACTTAGAAAGATAATTATACTGCTAAAATCAAGTTTCACAGCACAAAGTGAATAAGGCTAGAAATATAGCATACGAACAGCCTAAAAATATAGTTATACAGTGTTCACACACATATATATTAAGACTTAATACAACCCCAATGCTGCATCATCATTATAAAAGGCTGTCTGACCTAGTAATGCTCATCCAGGACCTATAAACTAACCTTGACTGCAGCAAATGCAAAATACCTCCAATCCACTTCGTATTAGATGAGCAGCATATACCACCAAATCCCTTTTTAGATACATTGCTTTATATGACTCTTCTCGATTTCAATTTTCATATCGTATATTTAAGAAATTATATCTATTTTCAATGCTTCCGACACACTTCATGGCAACACCAAAGGAGAAAAGTCATAAGTCTCCATGTTAGTATTTTGATTTCAACCCAAAATCGACCTCAAGCTATATTATGTAAGCACATGTGTGAGACATCTGGCCAATTCAAGGGCAATCCTTCCAAATTTACTTGCATCTATTCCAATGCATCAATACATGTTAAGAGAATGAGGCAGCTACATTACTAAAACCAGAATACAAAGACTGCATAATTCTAATACCCCAAAAAATAAAAAATCAGGTTGCGGCATATTAAATTGCACTCATCTAAATAAGAAGCCTAGCCCTAACATAATCACAGAAATCAATGAAACAAATGAATATAATGGTGAAGCTATAGGTATACCTGAAGCATGCGCCAAGGAGAGCCCTGCCATGGCCCGTTATCCGGGACGCAAGCACCGGAAATTGTTCCCTGAAACCACGTCATCCGGGAAGAATCCTCAGTCTCCATTGCCATCTTCACTCTCATCCCGCCGGTCCAGAACACATTCAAGGCTTCTTCAACCACTTCAGCCTTCACCACAAAGTCCGACCACCCGGCCCTTGGGTAATACACCACCTCGAATGGCAATCCCTGTGCCGCCGATTCCGCGGCCTCGGAAACCGCCTCTGCGGTTAACTTCCCCATCCCGCTCCGAGCAAATCCGTTATCCTCCTCCACCTTCAGTCTTGAAGCCCCGCCAATCTGAGAACTCCACCTGGCGGCGCACTCCACGCTATGGTTGGACCGGACGGCGCGGCGCACGCCGACGAACATCTGGCCCCTGGTGTTCCTCATGAACACAACAGAATCGCCGGCGACTAGCTTCTTGTTGTTGACGAACTTGCTCCAGCCGGTGGTGAGCAAGTGGCGCCTGGGAGTGCCGCGGTAGATATGACGGAAGTCCCAGACCAAACCATGAACGTCGGTGACGGACAAGGTCTGAACCGGCGGCTCTGCCTGGTAGTTAAGCGGCGGGAAGATCGAGTCAGCACAGAACCTCGGCACCGAGAAGCCTCCACCGTTATTAGCATCAGACGGAGTGAGAATCTTCGCGAACGAGACAATCCTATCATCCTCCGCCGCCGCGTCGTCGTTTCGATCGGCTTGGTTTCTAGAATGGCTCCGGCGGGGAGTCGAAAAAGGCAGAGGAGAGTTGAGGGTGAATAGGCTGCAGTAAAAGCTTAGCGAAAACCTCGTCGGTGATCGGATCGGCAAGAAAATCAACAGCGGAGATTCGACATGGAATGAGAGGCTTGGAGAGAACGAGAGGTGAAAGAAAAGTCGGAGGCGGAGAAGATTGCTCCACGTGGCCTTGAGGGAAGTAGTAAACCCTAGAATGAACGGTGGGAATTTGGATGGAGGAGCCGGCACATGCGCGCCAAATTTTGGCGTCGAGGCGGCGAAGATCGCTTGGATGAGGCTGAGACTGAGGTGGCATCTCTCTCTCTACTCTCTAGGGATTTGAAAGAAAATAATAAGAAAATTTTAACGCAGAATGGTTTGGGTTTGGGTTTAGGGATTTTATTATAAACATAAGGGAAGGGAATCTCCGAGTGCGAGCGTGACTGTGAGAGAAAGAGAATGAGTGTGAATGGGAGTCTCTGTATATGTGTGTGAGTGTGTGTGAGTGAATGTGTGAGTGTGTGAATGTCTGAGCAGAGAGAAATAGAGCGAGCGAGAGAGAGTGGCGTATTGGGGTCGGAGAACAGGCACGGACGCAAAAGCGATGGACTGGCAAAATTAAAGAATGCCCTCTCATTGGTTAGAAAATTACAGTTTTAGCCACGACAACGTAACTACATCGGAATGTCAAGGACTCTACTTCCACCACTCTCTCACCCTAAAGGTACGTCTTCTTTACGCGCTCCTCTTTTGGACCCCAAATATGGTAAGCATTGCACTTCCTCCTAGGGTAATAAAAGATGTACTAGTTCGGATGAAATTATAACTCTTGCAATAATTATCAACTATAACTCTATCTCCTTTTCTATAACTCTATCTCCTTTTTATTCGGCTAATTTAATTTTCAAGTACATCACTTATTAATTAAAGTTTCCCAACGCTCAATTTTCTTAGAATTTTTTTTGAGGTGATATTTCCCCACCAACAAATATTATGTCTGCACTAACATAGTAAATTATAATGTTAATAGACTAAAAGACACTTACTAAAATACAGTGATAAGTAGAATTGATGAGTGAAAAAGTAAAATAAGAGGGTTTTTTGGTTTTTTAATACCACAGTTTTCTATATTAATGCAGAAATAACATTTAATTTAAGATCAATGGCCCATAAGGAATTTAGAAGAAATAGGATGAAAATTAAGTAGCACATAAATGTTACCTTTCGGAAATCATTTAATTAAGGGTAAAACTGAGGTACAGTTCTTTAGGTTAAGTACATTAGGTCCCTAATTGAATTCAAACACATGGTTTTATTAGGATAAGGATCCTCTCCATTTGGAAATCTCTCCATTTGTCCATTTCATGGTTAAGATTTTATTTCACAAATCTAACGATATATAGACTGCCTTGTCATTTAAAATTTTAAATGACGTGGCAGTCTGTACACTATTAGATCTGTGATATTTAATCTGGACCATGAAATGGAGACTCTCCATTTTATTTCAAATGGAGAGGATCCTTATCCGTTTTATTAACCAATAAAACGCAAACTATGTTATCTTTTTCAAGAATATTTAAATTCAATATATTTGAATTCAACTAAGAACCTAATATACTTGACTTAAGAAACTGTAACTAAGTTTTATCCTTTAATTAAAAGTTATGAAAGAATATTATAATAGAGTTCATTAAAGAAAGTATATTGGAATCAAATCTTTGATATGATAATAAAGTACGTAGTGGACCTTAGAAATCCTTATAACAATAAAGAGCGTAGTAAAACCGTTTTGATGGTACAAACAGAAACAGTGTGGTAGAGTAGTGACTTGTACTAGTGCTAGTGTACTGCCCAACCGCTGATGAGTGAGATCTTTGATAATAATGAAGAAACATACGCATGTCTATTATTACATTACGAAAAAGCCCTTATGACATTAGTGGAATTTAGGTTTCCACAGTGAGTGACGCAGTGAATGCAAAATGAATGACAATGAAAGCAGTGAGAGTGTGTGGAAGTCAACGAATCAGGTGGTTGAGATTTGGTGTGTGTTTTGACTGTCTGTTGGGGCGCGAATTGTGAATCTTTTGAGGCCGTTACAAAGAATATCGTAAACGAGGAGAGAAAGTAGGGAAAGGAGGTGTTTGGATTTTTAATTTATTTATTATTTTATAAAAGGGAGAGAATGCGATAGCACGGACCGGATTTTGATGCTGTGTTGTCGTGATTTGCTTTGTGCAGACAGGACTTTGTTTCGTTTTTTTATTTTAATATTTTTTTTTTGGGGTTGGGTCCAACAAGTACGGAAGTACACTAAAAGGGTGTGGTGGACCAAGCTTTTGTAGAACCAATTAGGAATGATTTTTTTGTTGGGGGTGAATTGAGATTTGAGAGGTTTTTTTTTTTGGCAGTATATGGTTAAAAAATAATATATGAATATGAGGGATAGTAAATCTTTGTACATCATTTATTTCATATACTATTGTCTAGTCGTGATTGGGTAGATGAAAAAAAATATGGTATGCTGAGTTTATGTTTCCACAAATCATAAATTGATACTTCGACCACTTGTGAAATTTTTTTATGAAATATATTGTGTAATTAATATTTCTCTTTCAAGAAATGATGCTTCAAGTGCCAAGTTACTTAGATCCAACATAGTCCAAAAGTGACATTGAGTTTCTTCACCCCACAAGGATTCATTAAGTTCCTAGTTTCTTTTTTTTTTTTTTTTTTTAATTAAAAAAAAAAAAGTCTGTCTTTATACTAATTAATTTTTTTTTTTTTTTTTTAACACTTTTCCTTTCGCTCTCATTATTTTTTCTTTTGCTCATTCAATCACTTAATAAATTTAACAAACGTGTTTACAGTTATAGACTTTTGAGAGTTGTTATCATTTGCAATGAGCTTTATGTGACTATTTGTAGATTTGTGTTACTAAAAAGTAACAACTTTAGATTTTACTTATATATATGTGCCAAAAATGTCATACCTGATAGCAAATTTGCATTATCTCTATAAATTTTCAAAAGAAATTCTACTTGTTGCAAAATTTTATTCATGAATCTTAAGAACCACTCAAATTTTAGTCATCACATTCTCACATAATCGATTATGGACATTTGATGACATGTAAGTATGTAACCTTAAAATCACTCATGTGTAGAAATTATGACACCACAAGACTATTCATTTTGTGCTTAACCCAGTGATAAAATCATCAATTGCTTTGAACGTAACCCCGACGCTCTCTCTCTCCCCCCGTTTCTCTGTCTTCCTTCTTTCTCATCTAAGCCAACCGATCTATTTAGAAAATTTTAGGACCAATTTCGTCAAACTTTCATTGAAACACATTTCACTTATTTTATTTTATATTTGAGATCTAATAAAATGTTCAGCACCGCTTATGTCATGTTTAATTTAATTTTTAATTTGAGATTTATTAAGTGTAATCAACAATTCTTCAAATACCCACTTGCTTAATTGTAATTTTTTTTTTTTGGGTGTGTGGTGTCTATACCCACTTGCTTAATTGTAATTTTTTTTTTTTGGTGGAAAAATCAGCAAACTCAACATCCATGGGATGAATAGGCGTGTGCATGTGTTGAGTTGGGTCAGGCTGGAGTTTTTCAACACAACTGGACTTTGTCGGGTTGAGAAATTCACAACCCAATCGCATCACATGTGTAGAAACCAACCCAATATATTTCGGATTGATTTGGTGGGTAGGACTTAAATGTTTTATGCCTTCTAAAATAAAAAGAAAGAAGGGTTTTCATAAATTATTTAAGCCATTTTTTAAATAAATTATTACAATTAATGTAATAGGGTTAAATTATAATCCAAATTTCTAAATCAAGACTAATTCTCAAAACACCAATAGGCAATAAATATCAAACTAAAAAATTAAAATAAGAATAACAAAATAAACTTAATTATATGTGGGGTTAGGTTGGATCAAATGGATTGAAAAACTATCAACCCAAGCCACCAACTTATGAAAAACCAACCCAAGGATTGGGTTGGGTCGATTCCGTCAGGTTGGTGGGTTAGATTCACACCCCTAGATGAAACCAAATACAAGGAAAGAGAAACGACTTTTTACCCATCAAAATATCCAAAATAAAGTCCCTGCATTCCATAACTTTGAAATCTTAGTATACAAATTGGAATGTCACATATTTAATAAGTTTAAATATGGTCCCTATTTTTTTTTTCCCATCACTTAGGGCCGTAGTTTTTTACAAATGGGCTAATGTGGTATTTCTGTCATAATACCGTTATATTTTTCTATGAAAATTGATGACGTATAAATATTTTTCAAGTTTAATACCATAAGAGATAATATAATTAATTTTGATAAATAAGAGAAGCATACAGACTTATATATAATTTAGATTTTGTTTTATTTTATAATACTATTAAAAAGTTTTATAAAATAAAAAAGTGAATGGATTAAACATTTCATAGTAAGAGAACCAATTTTAAGAGGGAAGGTGTACGTAAGTAATAGTAAGAAATGTGAGGTGGTACAAATGGAAAGTTGCAAAAGGCCCATGAAAATTTTATTCTTAAAAGAAAACTCACTCACTTATAAGCAAAAAGATGATAGTATTGCAAGCGAAAAAATCTATGGATGCACTTTCATAAGCATAGGCGAATACCTTAGTTTCAAGTTTTAAGCTGTCATTGGCCTTAAATTTCGCCCGAGAGGTTGAGTGGAGGTTAATAAGTGATTATTGTGATCATTGTGACCATTAACATTAATGCTTCATGCCTAATCAGCCTTATATCTTAAGTACTTTAACTATATAAATGGAAAACCAATGTATGTTTG
Source organism: Fagus sylvatica (assembly GCA_907173295.1). Classification (NCBI taxonomy): domain Eukaryota; kingdom Viridiplantae; phylum Streptophyta; class Magnoliopsida; order Fagales; family Fagaceae; genus Fagus; species Fagus sylvatica. Next base: position 25,704,360 of record OU015771.1, read on the forward strand.
ACCAAGATGGAGGAATTGAATTTTAAGTTCATAAAATATCCAGAAAATCTTACTAATTTCATGTTTAAGTGTAGTAATCACCTTGAATTTGTTTTTAAACTCCTTGATACGTTATCAAGATGACTTAGCCAAATTCTATAACCTTCTCTGCAGTGGCGGCTCCAGGAAATTTTTTCAGGGTGTTCAATTGTTCATTACAAAACTTGAATATAATAACATCACTAAAAAAAAAAAATTACATGAAGTTTTATAAAATCCTTCTACAAGTCTTCGAATATAACAACATCACTAAAAAAAAAAATACATGAAGTTTTATAAAATCCTCCTATGAGTCTTCATAGTTTGATATCGTTGCATGATAGCTTCATTATCAATGCTATCAAATACATCACTTTCAATGTACGTAACCAAGCAATCATTCATCCATTGATCTCCCATTCGATTGCGCAGTAGATTCTTTATATATTTGATAGCAAAAGAATAAAAAATAAAATAAATTAATCAAATTGATAAATTAATTAAATCCAAACAAATAAAGTAACTATAAGACAATTAGACAAATCACAAATAGACAGATTAATCAAAATTCCAAACAAACAATTAAACAAAGTAACACACTATCAGTCTATCACTACAAGACAATTAGACAAATATACAGTAAAAACATAAAATATAAACTATCAAATAAATGAATAATATTATATTAAAAACTAAGATTCGGTCAAAGTAACTAAACAACTAACAAAGTAACAAGTAGTCAAGTAGTGAAGTAGATAAGAACAAAATAAGAGAGGAAAAGAAAAAAAAAAAAAACATACCAGATCTGAGAGCCGAACTCGGAACGACGGAACCACTGTCCTGTCTGTCCAGTTCCAGCAGCAGGCGTGGCGTGACCGAGTGAGGTGAGGGCGGCGGCGCAGCAAGCAAGGCAGGGTGAGGGACGGTCTGGCGGTGGTGCCTTCGCCTTCGCAGCAGGGGTTATTAGTTTTTGGGTTTTCTCTCTCTCTCTCTCTGACTCTCAATTCAACGATTGCAACTTGCAAGGAATAAATTTGGGATTTTTTTCTTGGATAAGCACACCGCACACGGTAAGTTTGGGATTTTTTTTTTTTTTTTGAATAGAATAAATTTAATTAATGGGCTGGTTCAAACATTTGGGCTTAAACAAGTTGTTATTTGGGCTTATTTTGTATTATGGGCTTAAATAAGTGTTGTTATTTGGGCTTTTTATTTTTGAGTATGGTAAATTGGGTTTATTAGATAAGGGTGTTCACAAATTATTTGAGGGTGTTCACAATTTTATTTAAGTTGAGAACATCTATATAAAAAAAAAAAAAAAAAAAAAAAATTTCCTTTGATTTTTCAAAAAGTCATCTCTTCAACATAGCGCCGCCCCTGCTTCTCTATAATAAAATACATGTATAGGTTGTAAAAGTACTTTTTAATGAGGCTATTACATTACGTGCAAGAAATAAATTCTTATGATTACTAAAAGAATAATAAAGGTAAACATTCTACATTATAAAAACATATATTGACTTATACGAAAAAATTGATTCTTGATACTATTCAGACTACATTGACTAATACTTGTTTAATAATAAATAAAAACATAAACAAACTAAAACATATATATATATATATATATATATATATATATATATATATATATATATGGAAAAATAGTTGAACAATTGAAAGGATGAGGGAATTTTGTTTTGGAAAAAGCTAGATATTGTGTCGAAGATGGTAATGAAGCCGAGTAGCATAATAGCCTTTATATTTCTAATAATACTACAAAGTTTGTTTTATAATTTAGACTTTGTTTTATTTTCTAATACCACTACAAAGTTTTATAAATGAAAGTGAATGGATTAAACATATCATAGTAAGAGAATCATATTGAAGAGGAAAGGTGAATGACTGGACATAGTTTTTGTAAATGTATAGGAATAAATAGAAAGTGGAAGTACCGTATATTTAAATTAAAATAGAATGAATTGCAAAGATGGAAAAATAATTGAACAATTGAAAAGATGAATGAGTTTTGTTTTGGGAAAAGCTAGATATTGTGTTGAAGATGCGAATGAAGCAGAGTAGCATAATAGCATCTATATTTCTAGTTGCAATCATCTGTTGGCGAAGTTCCTGGTCCAACTTGATTTGCGCTTTCAAAAACACTCGTACATTTTCTAATTTCTTTTAATTGACCTCTAGTCCAGCCTTCTTGCCTTGAATTTTAAACTTAGCCTCCAAAATTTTAGATTCCCCATCCTCTAATACTTGAAGGGGCAAACGATAATGATAGAGGTTGAGACCTGGGCAATGGTCATAGACTCATAGTTAAACCAAATCTATAGAGATACATTATTAAGGCTGACACTGAAAAAGACTAAAATGGAAAGAAAAAGACATTCAATTTTCATATATGAGCAAGAGAACCATAGATTTTTTATATATATATATAATATAATATTTAAGTTCTAATCTAGTATTGGATTATGTGTCATTGCTTTGTGTGGTCTAAAGATCAAACATGGCTACACTTAATGCTGGAATAAGGCCAGGCCAAGTCCTTCAATATTAATAAGATGGGGTAGATAATCTTAAACAGATTAGACACTCTACACTATATTTAGAAGCGAGATGAGAGTCCTAACTAGAGGAATTACGAATTTCATAAATTTAATGTTGAGTCAACAGTGAGTGAATTACAACAATCAATAGATAACTACCAACAAAATATGCTACCCCTATTGGAGGGAGAAATTAGGTGCTATTGGGATAAAGGAGAAAGAAGATAGTAACAATCTAATACATTTTTGTAACGGAAAAAATATACTAGCAGTCCCAATATACTCATAAGCCCACTCAGACCTATAAGAGCAAGCCCATTTGGGCCCATGAAGAGAGAAGAAGCAGAATAAAAGAAAAAAGAGAAGGGAGAAACAAGGGGGACACATGGCAAACAAGGAAGGAAAAAGAAAGAAAAGAGAAAGAGAAGAAGAAGAAGAAAAGAATGGGGGCTCCGTCCCTAGAATGATCATTTTGTAGCAGCTGACTAGCCCATTATTATGTATTTTTTCCCCCATGAGACTAATGAAAATCACTTCTCCCTGTGGATGTAGGCATTGTTGGCCGAACCACGTAAATATTGTGTTTTCTGTGTGTTTACCCTCTCCCTCTCACTTATGTTTTGTCGGGAACAACCCCTAAATCCAACCCCCACCATGCCAAGATTCGCATTAACGGTTCTGTCCATGTCTAGAAATTTACCCCCGCATAATTGGCGCTGTCTGTGGGAACCACAACTGCGAGTTTTGTCGTGAATGGGGGCTGCCAATGGATAGTTTGTTGCCTGATCTGCAAAACTCCAGAAGATTCGTCGCGATCGGAGCTTCTACGCACCGCCACGCGCCGATCAAGGCTTTAGCCCATCGGTCCACGCGCAGCCGCTCACTACCAACCGGCAAACTCTTGCCTCTTGGCATCGAATCAAGGAAAGGACACCACCATCGGGTTCCTGCTCGCTCGATCTAGCCGGCCATGGCAGAATCACCTCCATCGAAGGTCCCATGCGCCGCCACATGCCGGTGGCTGCTCCGGCACTCCCTCACGCCAGTAGTAAGCTAGCATGTGCCAGCGCATGTTGGGCACATGCCGGCCCGCGCCCCACCACGTCAGCCGCTCAGGACTTGATCCAACCCGAGCCAGACTCGAACCTGATCCAAACCAAACCCGAACCGAACCCGAACCACCTGCAAAAAAAAAAAAAAAAAAAAGAAAAAAAAAGAAGGGAAAAATAGCAAAAAAATGCAGAATTTCCAGCACTCCTCCGAGGATCCAAGGAAGTCTCTTTTCGCTTTAAAAACTTTTAAATGCGTAAATCTTATTTTGGTTATTGATTAATAATTGTTTTAAGTGCACGTTTAAAATGAGCTTGTCGTTCTTTTATATAATGTGGCACATACATTCTCAATTATATTTTTGGGCAATATCTACGCACACTGTTTTATCAATCCCATGCATATTGCCGTTCATGAATATATTTTGTCATGACACTTGCATAACAAGCATGATGACTAGAATTAAGCTTAATTCTAGAGTGTTGTTAATTGTGATTTCTAGTATTTAGAAATGGCAGGCCTAGCTATGCCTAATGGCTAATGGAATCATTGTTGATCATTTTATGATGGTTAAGACCGCATGTTTAACCATAACGGATGACTACGGTATCCGTTTTGAGATCATCCTCGAGATCAACCATTTTACTGACATGTTAGCTTTTCCTAGGAATAACTTTAATATAACCACAAATGTTCACGTCATCTTTGTATAACCTTGCTTAAATATATATGCTTGGCTTCGAAATCTTTTCAGTAAACTTAAGAAGGGCTGGAAAGACAATAAAGTCAAAGAGGTGATAAACATTACCATCATCCTTACTACAACGGAACAATTCGCTGGACTACTAGTTTTCAACTACCACCTTCCCAAGCTCATCAGGGAGCAAAGTAATTTAAAGGTGTTAGGACAAATCACCTTCTCCTTTGGGATGAGCCTGATTGGAAATGTCACAAGTATGACAATCATCAACTGCATAGGCCGTAAGAAAGTACTTAATATCTCCCTCAGCATTATTGTAGTCAGTCTCATCCTCTTTGGCTTTAGGATCCCACTTGAAAAGATGCTTTCCAGCATAGTTTTTTCCAAACTCCTCTTAATAATTTATATCACCTATACAATTGCATATTCTTTAGGCATGGAAATAGTCCCAGCTGTAGTGATAGTAGAAGTATTCCCGATCGAATATCGAGGCCTAGGAGGCGGCTTGGCTGCGACAGCACACTGGATGGCAAATACCATAACAAGTATTACCATCATCCCAACAATCAAGTTACTAGGTTCATTTGGCGTGGTGTTGTTATTCGCAGGATTTTCAATCATTGGAATACTCGCCGTCATTCAACTAGTGCCGGAAACGAAGGGATTGTCGCTAGAGGAAATCGAGGAGAAGTCCTAAACTAGGAGGACAAAAATTGAACAAATTGAAAAAGATGTTGCTTAAATACAAATTGAACAAATTGCAAAAAAAAAAAAAAATGTATAGGTTAATATCAGAGCTTCAAGTATAAACTTGGATACAACCTTACCTAGATTTAAACAAAAATCATGTTGAAGTGTAGTAATGATCTTGAATTTGTGTTTAAACTCCATGATACATTATCAAGAAGACTTAGACAATTTATTCATAACAATTTCTTTTAACTTTCTTCGAAATAAAATACATGTATAAGTTGTATATGTACTTTTTAATTAGGATAGGCAGAAATACACTTTTGGTCCCTATATTTAGGGGGTGTTTTCAATTTGGTCCTTATCATTTAAAAGCATTCAATTGGGTCCTTATGTTTTTAAGCCGTTATCAATTTTACCCTTGGAGTCAACTCCACTAGAAATTGCTTACGTGGCAAACGGAAATTGCTTACGTGGCAAACTGTGTCATTTAAAAATAATAAAAAAATAATTTAATTAAATTCTTATTATTTTTTTTCTTTTTCTTTTTTTCCTTTCTCTTTTATTTTTTCTTTTCTCTCTCCTCTGTTTTTATTCCTCCCCAATTTTTTCTTCTTCTTTTTCTTAATCTTCTGCAAGCGGGGTGGAGAGGATACCCACACACGGGGCAGCAGAATAACCTCACGAGGAGGAGGAAAGGACCCACAAAGGGGACGGGGAGAGGCCACCACGGAGTCGCGCCGCTACGAAACCCCCAACCTCAGCCGTGAGAATACTACACAGCTCGGATCCGGTCAAAGTGGAGAGGCGTTTCAACGGCTCGGATCTGGATCTGGATCTGTGGAGGCGTGGACCCGTGAGCTTGATGATGAAGACGAGCTGTGAAGCGAGCTCAAGCCGATTGAGCTCCACCAGGAACCGACGGAGCTGATCGGCCAGGATCCAAGCCCCTGGCTGGCGCTCTCTTCATGGAGCAGGACCTGCTCACGCAGATCTGGTGGCTCAAGCCGGTCCATCAGATCTGGTGGCTCAAGACCGGTCCAGGAGTTCCTCAAAGGAAGCTCTCTGGTTTGATTTTGAAATGATAAAATTGGGTTTCTAAAATATTTTCTTCTCAACAAGCAAATTGGTTTGATTTTTGTTTGGTTCCGGATTAAATGAGGGAAAATTAAGGGTTTGGATTTTTGGTTTGATCTCTGTGTAGTGTTTGGTTTCCAATTGTTTTGTTGAGAACTTGTTTGGTTGGCCAAAAATTGTGGAATCTGGGTTAGTGATGTTGAATATGTGGGGAGGAATCTGGGTTCAGTAATTAAAAGAATGAAGATTAAGAAAAAGAAGAAGAAAAAATTGGGGAGGAATAAGAACAGAGGAGAGAGAAAAGAAAAAATAAAAGAGAAAGGAAAAAAAAAAAGAAAAAAAAAAAAAGAGAAAAGAAAAAAAATAATAAGAATTTAATTAAATTTTTTTATTATTTTTAAATGACTCAGTTTGCCACGTAAACAATTTCCGTTTGCCACGTAAGCAATTTCTAACGGAGTTGACTCCAAGGGTAAAATTGATAATGGCTTAAAAACACAGAGACCTAATTGAATGCTTTTAAATGATAAGGACCAAATTGAAAACACCCCCTAAATATAGGGACCAAAAGTGTATTTCTGCCATTAGGATATTACATTATGTGAATGAAATAATTTCTTATGATTACGAAAAGAATATTAAAACTAAACAGTCTAAATTATAAAAATATATATTGGCTGATACTAAAAATTCAATTCACAATACTATTCACACTACATTGACTAATAATGAACATAAAAATAAAGTTAAACATAACCATAAACATAAATATGTACAAATGTACATATATATACACAAAAAAATACATTACTACATACATGTACAAATACAAATAGATGTAAAATGTATAGGAATAAATAGGAAGTGGAAGTATCATATATTTAAATTAAAATAGAATGAGTTGCAAAGATGGAAAAATAATTGAACAATTGAAAGATGAATGAGTTTTGTTTTGGGAAAAGCTAGATATTATGTTGAAGATGCGAATGAAGCAGAGTAGCATAATAGCATCTATATTTCTAGTTGCAGGGGAGCAAAGTAATTTAAAGGTGCTAAGACAAATCACCTTCTCCTTTGGGATGAGCCTGATTGGAAATGTCACAAGTATGACAATCATCGACTGCATAGGCCGTAAGAAAGTACTTAATATCTCCCTTAGCACTATCGTAGGCAGTCTCATCCTCTTTGGCTTTAGGATCCCACTTGAAAAGATGCTTTCCAGCATAGTTTTTTCCAAACTCCTCTTAATAATTTATATCACCTATACAATTGCATATTCCTTAGGCATGGAAATAATCCCAACCGTAGTGATAGCAGAAGTATTCTTGATCGAATATCGAGGCCTAGGAGGCGGCTTGGCTGCGACATCATACTGGATGGCAAATACCATAACAAGTACTACCATCATCCCAACAATCAAGTTACTAGGTTCATCTGGCGCGGTGTTGTTATTCGCAGGATTTTCAATCGTTGGAATACTCGCCATCATTCAACTAGTGTCGGAAACGAAGGGATTGTCGCTCGAGGAAATCGAGGAGAAGTCCTAAACTAGGAGGACAAAAATTGAACAAATTGAAAAGGATGTTGCTTAAATACAAATTGAACAAATTGCAAAAAAAAAAAAAAATGTATAGGTTAATATCAGAGCTTCAAGTATAAACTTTGGATACAACCTTACCTAGATTTAAACAAAAATCATGTTGAAGTGTAGTAATGATCTTGAATTTGTGTTTAAACTCCATGATACATTATCAAGAAGACTTAGACAATTTATTCATAACAATTTCTTTTAACTTTCTTCGAAATAAAATACATGTATAAGTTGTATATGTACTTTTTAATTAGGATATTACATTACGTGAATGAAATAATTTCTTATGATTACGAAAAGAATATTAAAACTAAACAGTCTAAATTATAAAAATATATATTGGCTGATACTGAAAATTCAATTCACGGTACTATTCACACTACATTGACTAATAATGAACATAAAAATAAAGTTAAACATAACCATAAACATAAATATGTACATATGTACATATATATACACAAAAAAATACATTACTACATACATGTACAAATACAAATAGATGTAAAATGTATAGGAATAAATAGGAAGTGGAAGTATCATATATTTAAATTAAAATAGAATGAGTTGCAAAGATGGAAAAATAACCGAACAATTGAAAGATGAATGAGTTTTGTTTTGGGAAAAGCTAGATATTATGTTGAAGATGCGAATGAAGCAGAGTAGCATAATAGCATCTATATTTCTAGTTGCAGGGGAACAAAGTAATTTAAAGGTGCTAGGACAAATCACCTTCTCCTTTGGGATGAGCCTGATTGGAAATGTCACAAGTATGACAATCATCGACTGCATAGGCCGTAAGAAAGTACTTAATATCTCCCTTAGCACTATCGTAGGCAGTCTCATCCTCTTTGGCTTTAGGATCCCACTTGAAAAGATGCTTTCCAGCATAGTTTTTTCCAAACTCCTCTTAATAATTTATATCATCTATACAATTGCATATTCCTTAGGCATGGAAATAGTCTCAACCGTAGTGATAGTAGAAGTATTCTCGATTCGAATATCGAGGCCATAGGAGGCGGCTTGGCTGCGACAGCACACTGGATGGCAAATACCGTAACAAGTACTACCATCATCCCAACAATCAAGTTACTAGGTTCATCTGGCGCGGTGTTGTTATTCGTAGGATTTTCAATCGTTGGAATATTCGCCATCTTTCAACTAGTGCCGGAAATGAAGGGATTGTCGCTCGAGGAAATCGAGGAGAAGTCCTAAACTAGGAGGACAAAAATTGAACAAATTGAAAAGGATGTTGCTTAAATACAAATTGAACAAATTGCAAAAAAAAAAAAAAATGTATAGGTTAATATCAGAGCTTCAAGTATAAACTTTGGATACAATCTTACCTAGATTTAAACAAAAATCATGTTGAAGTGTAGTAATGATCTTGAATTTGTGTTTAAACTCCATGATACATTATCAAGAAGACTTAGACAATTTATTCATAACAATTTCTTTTAACTTTCTTCGAAATAAAATACATGTATAAGTTGTATATGTACTTTTTAATTAGGATATTACATTACGTGAATGAAATAATTTCTTATGATTACGAAAAGAATATTAAAACTAAACAGTCTAAATTATAAAAATATATATTGGCTGATACTAAAAATTCAATTCACGGTACTATTCACACTACATTGACTAATAATGAACATAAAAATAAAGTTAAACATAACCATAAACATAAATATGTACATTTGTACATATATATACACAAAAAAATACATTACTACATACATGTACAAATACAAATAGATGTAAAATGTATAGGAATAAATAGGAAGTGGAAGTACCATATATTTAAATTAAAATAGAATGAGTTGCAAAGATGGAAAAATAATTGAACAATTGAAAAGATGAATGAGTTTTGTTTTGGGAAAAGCTAGATATTGTGTTGAAGATGCGAATGAAGCAAAGTAGCATAATAGCATCTATATTACTAGTTGCAAGGGAGCAAAGTAATTTATGTTAGAATATTGGTTAAATGATTAAATTCACCATATCCTAATAGCTTAAGCTTTTGGGATAATCGGTGCAGGAAGCAAGAAAGGAAAAACAACTCGTTAGAGGTCTGGCTCTCTTGATACCATATAAAGGATTACACTGCTATGGTTTTGTTGCTTGAACTCACGAATTTTCTATTCAAGTTTTGTATCTTTTTATACAACCAGAGAGGCCTAATTTTAGGCTTTCAAATGTATGTAACTGAAAAGGAAATTTTTACAATCACAATTGACAGCAATATTTACAGTAATAAACAGCTGATCCTAAAATCATGGTAGGCATAAAATCTGGGCATAAAATCTGGTGATGTTGATGGTGACAGCTAGGCTTGAGTTGGCACTTCTTTGACTTCTTCAGTTTCCTTGATATTAGAATATGGTGAATTTAATCATTTAACCAATATTCTAACACCCCCCCTCACGTGTGGGCTTAAACTCCCCCTTAATGAATGGGGCCCAACACGTGAGATTTTTAATTTTTTTAAATGGGAGATAGAGTGGAGTCAGGGTTCGAACTTGGGATCACCTGCTCTGATACCATGAGAAATTACCGATTATCCCAAAAGCTTAAGCTATTAGGATATGGTGAATTTAATTATTTAACCAATATTCTAACAATTTAAAGGTGTTAAGACAAATCACCTTCTCCTTTGGGATGAGCCTGATTGGAAATGTCACAAGTATGACAATCATCGACTGCATAGGCCGTAAGAAAGTACTTAATATCTCCCTCAGCACTATCGTAGTCAGTCTCATCCTCTTTGGCTTTAGGATCCCACTTGAAAAGATGCTTTCCAGCATAGTTTTTTCCAAACTCCTCTTAATAATTTATATCACCTATACAATTGCATATTCTTTAGGCATGGAAATAGTCCCAACTGTAGTGATAGCAGAAGTATTCCCGATCAAATATCGAGGCCTAGGAGGCGGTTTGGCTGCGACAGCACACTGGATGGCAAATACCATAACAAGTACTACCATCATCCCAACAATTAAATTACTAGGTTCATCTGGCACAGTGTTGTTATTCGCAGGATTTTCAATCGTTGGAATACTCGCCGTCATTCAACTAGTGTCGGAAACGAAGGGATTGTCGCTCGAGGAAATCGAGGAGAAGTCCTAAACTAGGAGGACAAAAATTAAACAAATTGAAAAGGATGTTGCTTAAATACAAACTGAACAAATTGCAAAAAAAAAAAAGTGCAGGTTAATACCAGAGCTTCAAGTATAAACTTTGGATACAACCTTACCTAGATTTAAACAAAAATCATGTTGAAGTGTAGTAATGATCTTGAATTTGTGTTTAAACTCCATGATACATTATCAAGAAGACTTAGACAATTTATTCATAACAATTTCTTTTAACTTTCTTCGAAATAAAATACATGTATAAGTTGTATATGTACTTTTTAATTAGGATATTACATTATGTGAATGAAATAATTTCTTATGATTACGAAAAGAATATTAAAACTAAACAGTCTAAATTATAAAAATATATATTGGCTGATACTAAAAATTCAATTCACGGTACTATTCACACTACATTGACTAATAATGAACATAAAAATAAAGTTAAACATAACCATAAACATAAATATGTACATATGTACATATATATACACAAAAAAATACATCACTACATACATGTACAAATACAAATAGATGTAAAATGTATAGGAATAAATAGGAAGTGGAAGTACCATATATTTAAATTAAAATAGAATGAGTTGCAAAGATGGAAAAATAATTGAACAATTGAAAAGATGAATGAGTTTTGTTTTGGGAAAAGCTAGATATTGTGTTGAAGATGCGAATGAAGTAGAGTAGCATAATAGCATCTATATTTCTATTTGCAATCATCTGTTGGTGAAGTTCCTGGTCCAACTTGATTTGTGCTTTCAAAAACACTCGTACATTTTCTAATTTCTTTTAATTGACTCTAGTCCAGCCTTCTAGCCTTGAATTTTAAACTTAGCCTCCAAAATTTTAGATTCCCCATCCCCTAATAGTTGAAGGGGCAAACGATAATGATAGAGGTTGAGACCTGGGCAATGGTCATAGACTCATAGTTAAACCAAATTTATAGAGATACATTATTAAGGCTGACATTGAAAAAGACTAAAATGGAAAGAAAAAGACATTCAATTTTCATATATGAGCAAGAGAACCATAGATTTTTTTTTATATATATAATATAATATTTAAGTTCTAATCTAGTATTGGATTATGTGTCATTGCTTTGTGTGGTCTAAAGATCAAACATGGCTACACTTAATGCTGGAATAAGGCAAGGCCAAGTCCTTCAATATTAATAAGATGGGGTAGATAATCTTAAACAGATTTGACACTATACACTATATTTAGAAGCGAGATGAGAGTCCTAACTAGAGGAATTAGGAATTTCATAAATTTAATGTTGAGTCAACAATGAGTGAATTACAATCAATAGATTACTACCAACAAAATATGCTACCCCTATTGGAGGGAGAAATTAGGTGCTATTGGGATAAAGGAGAAAGAAGAGAGTTACAATCTAATGTACCCAAGATAATGGACAAAAAATAAATCTTACATCTTCTTTAGATCTCACCTTAATGCTATCCATATAATTCTTTTGCCTTCTAATTATCATTAAGAAGTGAAAGAATTTTGCCTTTTTGTCTCCTTCCTTTAAACAAAGCTCTCTTGACTTTTTTGCTTATGTATTATTTCATGTCTTATCATCCACTTATCCATTTCCTATTGCACATTTTGCTTCCATATCATAGAGCATTAATTATTGTGCTATATTTTCCAAAATAGTATTTATTCTACTCTTTGAAATCATCGTTTTCCCCTAGTAATTTTCTCATAGGAGCAATGGCTAAATAACCCTAACTTGTTGTATCATTCCAAACCCTTCTAATCACTTCATGGTTGCTTTCATGTCTCACCCAAACAACCTCAAATCCAAACGATCAAGGTTTGTTGCCGATTTCCATATTAAAAGCAAGGAACAATGTATTATGATTTGACTGCCGAGTAGGCAAATGCCTCTCCATAAATCATTACATATGGCATGATCTAACCTCTTTCTAATGTTAGCCGACTTTTCTCTATGATCACATCGAGGGAATTTGTTGCCAACTATTACACCAAAGTTCTCTAAAAACAACTCAAGTCTCCAAAACATAATGAACCCAAACAACTGCCATCACTTTTTTATTTTAGTTTCTTTCAAATTATATAATATCATTTTTTTTCTCAATTGTTTTTATATTTTGTTTATATTGAATTTGGCTTTGGTTGCGGTGATAAGGTGCTTCATGATTCCAAAAGTTATTGTTCTTTGAATTGTGTTGGTGGCATTGATGTGAAAGAAATGGAGTCTTTGGAGGTTATTTTGCTTTCTTTGAAAAAATCATATAAGTTAAAGAAGCTTCTCAGTTGTTTAATAAATTAATGTACCATGAGGGTATGGGAGCTAAGTAAAAATGAATTGAGTAATCACATTATAGGTTTTGGATATTGGTTCTTGAGGCCATAATCTAGTGTAAGCTCATGTACTTAGAAAACAGACAAAATTAGTCCTAACTAGTTTTAGTAGTTATCATTTGCAATGCACTTTATATGAATATCTGTAGATTTGTGTTAATGACTTGCTAAAAAGTAAAAACTTTAGATTTTTATTCATATATATATGCCAAAAAAATGTCATACCTGAGAACAATTTTGCATTATCTCTATAAATTTTCGAAAAAAAAGTCTATTTGTTGCAAGATTTTATTCATGAATCTTAAGAACCACTCAAATTTTAGTCTTAATATTCTCACATAATCGATTATGGACATTTGATGACATACAACCTTAAAATTTATGAAACCACAAGACTATTCAGTTTGTGCTTAACGCAGTGATAAAATCAGCAATTGCTATCATTTGAACGTAACCCGACGCTCTCTCTCCATCCTTTTCTCTGTCTTCCTTCTTTCTCATTTAAGCTAGCCGATCTATTTGGAAAATTTAAGGACCAATTTTGTCAAATTTTCATTGAAACACGTTTCCCTTATTTTATTTTATATTTGAGATCTAATAAAATGTACAGCACCTCATAAGTCATATTGTCATGTTTAATTTAATTTTAAATTTATTAAGTGTTATCAACAATTCGTGGAAAAATTAGCAATTTTCCCACACAAGTTGTGAAGGAAAAAAATACAATTTAGATTTTGCATAAGAGATTTTCCAAAATCTAAATATCAAATTCACAAACCAAAAGGAATGCCTCATTTAAAAAAATTCTACCAATATTACATTTCACACAATCCACTATATATGCTCTTCATACAGCTACCACCATAACCAATGTTGTCTCTTGTCAATACTATGAGTCTATGACCACCACCCACTGATGTTGCCACCACCACCACACCACCACTTTTCTTGGCATCACCGACACCGATCACCAATGTACATTGACATGTAATCGATCACAACCACCAATCACCGTTACCATCACCATTACCACCCACAACTATTTTCACCACCGGCCGCCACATATCGTTATCACCACCGCCTACTACTAACACCATCTCTTATCATTTCCACCACCACCATTACTGTCACCTACAGCCATAATCCTTTCCATGGCACTAACACAATCATCACATCATACCATTATCATTATCATCCCAAATCATACTCACTGTCATTATCATTATCCTTATAATTTCTAAAATATTAAACTGATGGAAGAATTTTTCATTTTTATAATTCTAAAAATTTATTAATTTTTTTATGCAAGCACAACCTTAGTAATACTTTTGGTTGCGGTGGTAGCTGCTTGACTAGGCGTGTATTCATCTTTAGTTTTCCAATTGGGTGGTCAACACGTCTTTGGTTTTCTGGAACTTTCGAAATATAATGGACTGGCTAAATCAATTTTTTTTTTCTTTATTATTGACACCTGTTGCTGTGAGAAAAGAATAAAATAAAATTGGTTTACTGGCCTTATATATGACAGTTGATTGACCTTTTAATGTTGGAGCGCAAAACGTTGATAAAATTGTTAAGGTCGTATTTGCAGCTGGTTCTCTTGAAAAGATTCATCTGTTTATATACAATTATTTAAATCCTAATTTTTTCAGGCACAATTTTACTTTTATTTACTTTCAAAAAATTAAAAAATCACCAAAAACCTAATCTGAATATACATTCTTTATATAAAAAATATAAATATAGATTAAATCAAGGATTGACATTTACTATATAATAAGTCTTATATTTAGGTTTTGATACAAAACTAACCATTTTTACCACCTTTATAAAAATTGGAAAATGAAACTTAATTCAGATTAACTTTTAAATTATTTGCATGAATTAGCTCTCATTTGTTGATATGTTAGGAAATTAATATGTTGAGAAGTAATGTTTGGCAAGATACTGAAATTAACATTGATTCAAATTAATACAAACGTTGTACGTGATTAAGCTGGAAAAAGACTCTAGCAAAAGAGCCCAAATCATGCAGCAACATTGTATATCAAAATACACACTGTCCCTGCGAGGTATACATGGTGTGATTTTGCATTATGTCTTGTAAGACACACACGGACACAAACACAGACGGTATTGCATGAAATTCATTTTTAACAACCCAAAAAAATTGAATGGTAAAATTGACCTGTTGAGTTCAAGCTTGTCCCAGTAGCACCACAAAACAGTTGGCCTCGATTTAATCACTGCCTTGCAACATCCAAGAACCTAAAACTCAATTTGAGTCCTAAATTTTCACTTGCAACTAGTACAACATTACTTACCCCGCCTCCACCCAAAAAGAAGCCCAACCTTATTCAGAACCAGGACATCTCTTATTTAGTTAGAATTGTATGAACCAATCAGTCTTTATATGAGCACACGCAAAACAAGACTAGCTTAAATTAACAACTTTTTTATTATTATTATTGAAATATGCTGCAAAACAAAACAATATCTGGGATTGAGAACTGAACAATTCATCACAGTATGCATTACCATAATGTAGATTTGGCCAACACATGCTTGTTATTAAAGGGATCCAGTCAAGGATGTGAATGATAACAAACATTTAACGTTTCATGGATGGTGTTGAGGTGGGAATTCATGGTTTTGCTCAGTTGCTCTCTCCCCACTCTACACAATTAACAAAAAAAATTAAACGCAGGCACAATGAAATCTGACACAAACCCAAAACTGAAAATATTGAAACTCTTGATAATCTTGCCTTGGATTCAATTCTTTTATGAGGTTTACTAATCCATTGAGGAATAAAAATCTAAACCCAAATATGATAAATATCAATTTTTTTTTTTTAATACAAGAATCAAGAATTAAGCAATTAGAGAAACCCATATATCAAATAACCATATCTCGATGATAGTAAAACAAATCATTAGAGAATTACTTGGGCTAGAATATAACGTTTCGTTCATATATATTTGGAGCAAATCTAGTAATCCGAGTCTTCTATGCATTTTTTTTTTTTTTTTTTGGAGTGACGGGTTGAGCCATGGGCGCTGTCAATGGCGGCAGGTTTGGGGTTTTGGGTTTATTAGATAGGAGTCCCTTTACAACTTAAGTTGAGAATATATGGGATATGTATAAATTTAGGGAAATTTTTTTTTCAAATACTAAAACGGTTTTACAACTTGGCTTTCATGTAATACCTTTTAACAGATGAGATTAAAAGTTACAACTCTTCAAAAAATAAATTTTCATCTCAGTCGTCCATTATTTAAATGTTTAAATTTTTTCTTTTATTAATTTCCATTGGACAGTCAAAATAAAAAATTACTTTTCAATTATGGGTGGATTACAAAGCCCAGATATATATAAAATAGTCACACTTATTCCTATTATGTAGGCAAAACTCTTCTTCAAGGTGCACTCTCTATCTACGTAGTTTACTGAATGATTCTTTGAATTGGATTGTGTGTGTTTTTCTTCTCAATTTTTCTTTCGAAATCTTTTTCTATTGTTCTTGGTTTTTTTAATTTTAACTTTTAATATCCTACGTTCAATACATCAATACTAAAATATATACTTTGAATTTCTTTTTGGTCTATCATATGAGTTTGTGCATTCAATTCAACCTCATAATTTGCTTAATTTTTTTTCTTAGAAAATTAGTATTAAAAAAATAAAATAATTAACAGTACTCTTCATTGTTTTTATTGGACTCTTTTTTGGTTTGATCATTTGAAATTGTGCGTTCAAGCCTCATCATTCAATTAATTTTTTTCTTGGAAAACTTAGTATTAAAAATATGGAAATAATTGACGGCCCTCCTTTTTTTTATTATTATTATTATTTTTTTTTATGGTTCGATCATATGAATTTGTGCGTTCAAGTCTTAGAATTTGCTTTATTTTTTTTTTCTTGAAAACTTTAGTATTTGAAATTATCAAAGCCCTCTTCATTGCTTTATTATTATTATTATTATTTTAGTGTTTTATTGTCTTAAGATTTTTTTGTTGTTGCAATTTTTTTTGTTATAATTAGAATTGTGATGTTCGCCGATTGGTATTCTATACAATACCAAAAAGGTGTAATACCTATTTTTCCTCATAATTTTTATTTATTTATTTTATTTTTATTTTTGTTTTGTAGCTTTTACCTCATTAAAGAAGAATTGTTCAATGGAGTAGGGGTATTGTATGGGATCTCAAATTCTCAATCCCATGAAATTATCTCAATCACATAGGCCCACAAACTTTTCTACCCACACTAGAAAACCGAAAAAAACGAAACACTTACATAGAGTAGTTTTACAACTTTGGGTAAAAAAGAACTAATCCCAGATAAGTATAAATAGTAATCCCTCACCTTGCTGCTTATTTTGTTCTGTGTTCCCTTTCTTCATGCAAAAACCTTCTTTAAGGCTTCTCACTCTATGTAGCTACGTACGTAGTCTTTCTCCATGAACAAAGATGATTGTGTGTGTTTTTCTTTTCAATATTTTCTTTAGAATTCTCTTTCTATAATTCTATTGTGTCCGGTTCTTTTTTTTTTTTAATACCCTACAGTACGATATATATATCAGCCATTAAAATATATATATATTTTGGATTTCCTTTTGGTTTGATCATATGAATTTGTGCTTTCCATTGCTTATTAGATTTTTTATTTATTTTTTGGTTCAAACATATGAATTTGTGCATTCAAACCTCAAAAATATGCTTAATCTTTTCTTTTTCTTTTTTCTTGAAAAAAATTAGTATTAAAAAATGAAATAATTAAGAGTCCTCTTCATTGTTTTTATTGGATTCTTTCTAGGGTTGATCATATGAACTTGTGCATTCAAGCCTCAGAATTTAATTATTATTTTTTCAAGAAAAAATTAGTATTAAAAAATGAAAAAATTAATGACCCTCTTTTATTGTTATTATTGGATTCTTTTTTGGTTCGATCATATGAATTTGTGCATTCAATTCTCAGTTTTGTGATTATATACTTTCTTTGATCAATATCTAAACCATATGTTTCTAATTTTCCATTATGTTTTTCTTTTTCCCAGTCTCCTACTCCCATGGAGAATCATCATAAGCAGGGGGGTGTATTTACTAGCCCAAGTCAAAACACTAATGAGATCGCTACAAATAATTATTCATCACCATCTTCAGAAAAGGACTTTGATTGTGATTTCCCACCGGGTTATAGGTTTGAACCCTACGATGATGAGCTCATTGTTCATTACCTGAGCAAAAAGGTTAGGAATGAACCTTTGCAACCAAACAAGATCCCTGAAGTTGATATATACAAGCATAATCCCAAGACACTAGCAGGTTCTAAACTAAAATTTTTCTTATTTTCAAGATTTCTTGTTTACCATATATTTCCATTCTCTGAATAACAATGTATTACATACTATATATATATATATATATATATATATATATATATATGCATGTGCACATGCTCTTATAGAAGAAAGATGTGCAAGAAGTATGATAAATTGTTAGGATATGTTAAAGTTTGGAATTTGTTCTCTTTCTTGAGACAGATTAGTTTTCAACTTGAATAGTCTTGGTTATTTAGTTATTAAAAGTTCTTTAAATGCGTTTGTTATAGGGTAATCAATACTTGAGGTTATGTTCATTGTGTAAATACTTAACATCCATCAAGAAAACATCGTTATTTAATTTCTTTTCTTTGAACTCCCCTTAGGGCCCTTACTATTGCTAGGGATCTTGACTTATTTAGTGTTCTAGCTTTAAAAAACTTTTCTATACAAGAATGACTGATCTTATTTCTTTTTCATTTTTAGTTCAAGATTCGTAATATTCCCCTTTTGCGATAATTTCTTCCCGCATTAAAATGTCAAACTTTATAAATATTTTATTATTTTTATTATTATTATTATTAATAGTTTGGCCCCTAGAATCGAAAGAGTGATTGGGTTGACAACACTATGTGCAGTTATGATTAAATATAATTTCTTCGTAGAATGTCCATGTGATGCAACGATTAATTAAAATTATATGTATATTAAAAAAATGTACTAATATATATCTTGAAAACTATTTTAATAATTATAGTTTAAATATTAATAGAGGTTCACCAAATTATTATTTATGAGCCACATGGCAAAAACACATTATTAGATTGAGCCTGTGTTTGGATCCTCTATTTTGAATGCATTCTAGAGAATGTATTCCCTAGAATCGAAAATGTATTCTCTAAAGAGCTAAAAATGATTGTAAAATATGGAAATTATTTATAAAAAGTGATTATACTGAAAGGAATTGTGTTTGGTTGGTATTTTAAATAAATTCTTCCTATTAAATAATATATTATTAGTATACTATGTAATTAAATTTTTTTTTTTTTAAATATCTCAATACAAAGCTAAAAATACATTTACTACCAATACAAAATTAACTATGTAATAAAGAAATAAAATATTACGTTGTGATTTAAATTAATATCTACTAATAAAAAAAATAGGTATATTTGTGCACATCTCCTTGCACACATTTTTATAAAATTTGAACAATGTAATAAAAAAATATAGATAAATGTGTATTGTGTGTACAATAGAGATATACACAAACCATTTAGATAAAAAAAATATATATCATGACATTCTCTAAATAAATTTTCCAATTTTATACTTTGCACCAAACACAGTGAACATACAAATAAAACCAATTTGTTTTTTCCCTTTCAAATTTTTTTTCTTCTTTCTTTTCAACTCCCCTTTTTTTCCCACCAACGTAAATCCACTCCCCATTTCTTTTTTCCTTTTTATTTCCTTTTTTCTTTTCCCCACCACCCAACTCCACTCCCCATTTCTTTTTTCCTTTTTATTCCCTTTTTTCTTTTCCCCACCACCCATGTACTCCACTCCCCATTTCTTTTTTCCTTTTTATTTCCTTTTTTCTTTTCCCCACCACCCATACCCCCTGCCTTTCTTTTTTCTTCTCCCTCACCACACACATAATCCTCCTCACCCATCTCGTTTTTTTCTCTCATTTCCTCCTCAAGTTCACACCCCTCCTCCATCTCTCTCTCTCTCTCTCTCTCTCTCTTTTATATAACATCCAAACATTATAAACATTACAAATAAAAGAAAAAAAATAAAATAAAAAACACAATGTGACATAAAATCCAAACATTACAAATAAAGTGCTGAAAAAGCAATATAACAAGTTTATCAAACAAAGAAAAAGAAAACTTACAAACGATCATTCCAAACTCCCCGATTCTTTGATACAAAATGAGAAAATGAGAAACTTTTTCAAAGTAAAAGAAAGAAAGAGAAAAAAAATAGGAAACACATTAAAAAAAGAGAAAAAGTAGGGAACAAAAGAGAGGGAAGGAAAATAAAAGAAAGAAAATAAAAATTAAGCAGGGAAAAAAAGTTGTTTAGTAATAAACTGTTGTAAGTTCATTTACTTTAGCAAATAAAAGTAAATAGAATCAGAATCCAAAATATTTTGGATTTTGACTTCTGCTTAGAAATAATGCAAAAGCCACATGCATTTTGCAATTTCCAAAAACACATTAATTTAATGCATAAAAATGAAATCACTTTTGTAAGTGTAATACATATATATTGAGCCAATTGGCTATAGTACAATAGCTGGTGTGTAGGTTTTACTATATATATTAAAACAAAAATTATGATATTTAATCATAATAATTAAAATTCATTTTTAATTACTTAAGCTTTTTGCAATAGAATTTTAGTTGAAGTAGAAATTTAGATTTCCTGGAACTTAAGAAATAGAGTCCCGCCAAAAGGAAACTAGCCTAACAATTAATAAGTACGTAGATATTTTATAAATATTTGATCTTTCCAAAAAAATCTTATTTAATGTTTTCGTATTGTATAAATATTTGATTTATAAATAACCTGCTTGGTCATGGTATTGCTATTTTCTCTTTTTTGATTACCGTTATTTCTTTTTATTTTTTTTTTTTTATGTTTACCAAATTGGTCTTTTGTTTATATATCAAATAGCAGTTGTCAACTGGTTATTAAATCTGGTCTAAGTAATTACATGGAAGCATCAGAACTCTCCTTTTGTTATATGCTCTTCGTGTTGATCAAACATCTATTCTTATTTTTAATTTAAGTGTTGTTCTTCCCAAAGTTGGAAGGAATCAAAAGAATCAAAGTTGTTATTTTTGTATCTTTTTATTCACCAATAATATTTATTAAATGATGAGTAATATTTCATAATTTATAGAAACATACAAGGAGTTTGGAGAGAAAGAATGGTATTTCTTTACCCCGAGAGACCGAAAGTACCCTAAAGGAGAGCGTCCAAATCGAGCAACATGTGATGGATATTGGAAGGCTACTGGGGCTGATACAAGTGTACAATACAAAGGTGTTAAAGTTGGATGTAAGAAGGCTTTGGTTTACTGCCTAGGGAAGGCTCCTAATGGTACTAAGACTGATTGGCTTATGCATGAATTTAGAGTGCATGATGCTCCTAAGATAGAAGGAATGGGAATGAGGGTAAGAACTTCTTTTCCTTTAATCTAGAACTCTTAAGTCTAATTTTTTGTTCCTTACCATATCATTAAATTGTTTGGCTAGAAAATGTATTACTTGAATGACACTTGTTCTTCTCTTTGCAGCTTGATGATTGGGTTCTGTGTAGGATATACAAGAAGACTAAAAAATCTTCCAGAGGTTCAGCTCATAAGAAGGAACATGTTAGTCAATCTCAGAAAGAATGTAATGGAATTTCAACTAAACAGTGTGCTAATGAGGATGTGTTGGTTGAAGACACTATAAGGAAGTTATTTGAAGATATGGATGCTGATCAATATAACAACAACAACAATCAACTGGGCACACAAACTATTAATTCCTCGTATCAGCATTCTCAAAACCAATTTGTCAATGTTCCTCAATCTGGTGATACTTTGCTGCATCAAATTCCTACATATGCTCATCATCAACAGCCCTCTGAGTTGGGACCATTGTCACATATGGGGAGCAATACGTATGTTCATCATCAACAAGCCCCTAAGTTGGTGAATCACAATCACATTGTGGAACCATTGTCGACATATATGGTCAATGTTCCTCAATCTGGTGATACTTTGTTGCATCAAATTCCTACATATGCCCATTATCAACAACCCTCTGAGTTGGGACCAGTGTCACATATGGGAAGCAATACGCATGTCTATCATCAACAAGCCCCTGAGTTGGTGAATCACAATCAGATTGTGGAACCATCGTCATATATGGTCAGTGTTCCTCAACCTGGTGATACTTCGCTGCATCAAATTCCTACATATGCCCATCATCAACAAACTTATGTGCTGGGACCATTGTCACATATGGGGAGCAATAGGTATGTCTATCATCAACAAGCCAATGAGTTGGTGAATCACAATCAGGTTGTGGAACCATCGTCATATATGGGGAGCACTACGTTTGCCCAATATCAACAAACTGCCTTTGAGTTGGGGAATCACAATCAGAAGGATGACTCATCGTCATGTATGGGGAACAATATGAACATTGGATCGTACGATGATCAATGGGAGTTCAGTTTCCCAGAGCCAGATGATTTATTTAAATGTTTCTTAGGCTTTTAGGTTTTTAAGATTGAATGATAGATTGTTTGATTTAAGTAATAGGGTGAAACTTAAATACATTTCCTTAAGTCAAGTTTGTAAAATTTATTTTTATAATATTTGCTACAATCATGTTAGTTTGGTTTTAAGATTTATTTTTATAATATTTGTTACGATCAGGTAGGCTCCCAAAAACAAATTCTTGATTCCGCAGTCCTATGGATATATTATGTATGGTTGGCATGGAAATAAGAAGGCACCACATGCAACCGACCATCTCAAAGTAATGCCATCCTAGAAGCAGCATGTAAATGGACCATTAATGTTTAAAACAAAATAGGACCAACAATGATTATGAAAGCTTATAGCCCATTCCATTATGTTCCTTATTGCTGTCCAGCTGATGAGTTCCCACTTCACTCCACTAACCCTTTACCCTTTTTTATATTCAAACAACAAAGAACATTCCTAGTATGACCCCCACTTGGACTATAGTATATATATAGGCCACAAACTAAATTCGTTAACCCAACTTGGCTCTGACCACTTCAAGTCTAATATCTCAAAAATTAGAGGATATGGCTACCTCTTTTTCTTATTATAACTCAAATGTCTTAGTAATGGCATCTCTTATGGTTGGCTCCTTGGTTGCCTTTGCTGGTAACTTCTACCAAGATGTTGATGTCACATGGGGAGATGGCCGTGCTAAGATACTCAACAATGGCAAGCTTCTTACTCTTTCCCTTGACAAAGACTCGGGCTCGGGCTTCCAATCCAAGAATGAATACTTGTTTGGAAAAATTGACATGAAGCTTAAGCTGGTCCCTGGCAATTCTGCTGGCACGGTCACTGCCTACTATGTAATATTTCCTCTTCAAATATTTTTTACTTAATTTATCTAACTAATTGGCTAGAGCTTTATACAAACATGTAAAATCTTTATGTTTCAGTTACGCTCACAAGGTTCATCTTGGGATGAGATAGACTTTGAGTTCTTGGGGAACCTGAGTGGTGATCCTTATATTATCCATACTAACGTTTACACCCAAGGCAAAGGCAATAGAGAGCAACAGTTCTACCTCTGGTTCGACCCCACAGCTGATTTCCACACCTATTCCATACTATGGAACCCCGGAAACGTTGTGTATGCAAATAAAAAAAGAAAAAGAAAAAGCATAATCATATATTCTATGACCAGCTAAATTGATTTTCTTTTGTGGGTCTTCGCATTTACTTGTGCATCACTGTTAATTTGTTTCTTTTATTCAGATTCTACGTTGATGGCAGACCGATTAGAGAGTTCAAGAACTTACAGTCTTTTGGCATTCCTTACCTGAATAACCAGTCAATGAAGGCGTACTCTAGCATATGGAACGCCGATGATTGGGCCACAAGAGGAGGGCTTGTGAAGACAGACTGGACTCAATCACCTTTCACTGCTTCCTTTAGGAACTTCAACGCCAAAGCTTGTATCTGGTCTAATGGTGTGTCTTCTTGCAGCTCTTCTAACGCTACCAATAATGCATGGTTTTCCCAAGAGCTCGATTCTTCGAGCCAAAAGAGGCTGAGATGGGTGCAGAAGAATTACATGGTCTACAATTATTGCGAGGACATAACGCGATTCCCTCAGGGCCCCCCATTGGAATGCACTGTCACCAACAAGGCATAGGATGCAAAAAACCATAGCCTTAATTTTTTTTACACGCTCAAGTTATTATTTCTACTTCACGATTTAATTTCTTTGTGTCATTTTGATCATTAAAAATACAATAAAGGACCATTTTTATAGCGTGATGTATATATTTGAGCGTGAATACATAAAGTGTGAAGATAAACTTAGAAAAAAAAATGATATTCAATTTGAACATAAATATGCATTATACCAAGGATTGAAATTAATAGATTATATATTATTGATTAGAAAATTTATTCAAATATATAATTTAATTTTTTTTTTTTTTTTACAGATTAAAATGTCTACAAATATGACACTTGAATTGATCTTTTGACTACTTATTTCAAGTTTGAGAGCAAGACAAATAAAAGTACAAAAAAGAGGTAAATTATGGTTATTTGATCAAAATAACTAAACATTAAAAAAACTGGACGGTTTGAATAAAATCGTGTGGTTCGGTAATTCTAAGCTTTTCACAATTTCATATATATATATATTTACAAATCCGATATTTCTTTCATACCAAACTGAAATCGGTATGGTTTTATAATTATGGTTTAAACTATATTATTTATTTTCTTTCGTTTTTAAATATTCTTTAACTAGAGTTAGAGTTCTTTTCATTTTATGGTTAGATATGTGTCAAACTGTCAATCATAGAACACGTGGTGTTTGCTTATTGGTTGGGTGGACCAACACAACAAAGTGATGTGCCCTTCCTCTAGGGATCTGGATCCTCTCCATTTCAAATGAAATGGAGAGCCTCCATTTTATGATCAAGATTGATTTAAATTAGATCTAAGACTTAGAATGTGCCCTCTCATTTAAATCTAATAATTTAACCTAATAGTAAATTTAACTCTGGTTAAACAATATAACGTTAACATCAATTTTCCCACACAAGTTTTGAACAAATTGAAAAGGATGTTGCTTAAATACAAATTGAACAAATTGCAAAAAAAAAAAAAAATGTAAGTTAATATCAGAGCTTCAAGTATAAACTTTGGATACAACCTTACCTAGATTTAAACAAAAATCATGTTGAAGTGTAGTAATGATCTTGAATTTGTGTTTAAACTCCATGATACATTATCAAGAAGACTTAGACAATTTATTCATAACAATTTCTTTTAACTTTCTTCGAAATAAAATACATGTATAAGTTGTATATGTACTTTTTAATTAGGATATTACATTACGTGAATGAAATAATTTCTTATGATTACGAAAAGAATATTAAAACTAAACAGTCTAAATTATAAAAATATATATTGGCTGATACTAAAAATTCAATTCACGGTACTATTCACACTACATTGACTAATAATGAACATAAAAATAAAGTTAAACATAACCATAAACATAAATATGTACATATGTACATATATATACACAAAAAAATACATTACTACATACATGTACAAATACAAATAGATGTAAAATGTATAGGAATAAATAGGAAGTGGAAGTACCATATATTTAAATTAAAATAGAATGAGTTGCAAAGATGGAAAAATAATTGAACAATTGAAAAGATGAATGAGTTTTGTTTTGGGAAAAGCTAGATATTGTGTTGAAGATGCGAATGAAGCAAAGTAGCATAATAGCATCTATATTACTAGTTGCAAGGGAGCAAAGTAATTTAAAGGTGTTAAGACAAATCACCTTCTCCTTTGGGATGAGCCTGATTGGAAATGTCACAAGTATGACAATCATCAACTGCATAGGCCGTAAGAAAGTACTTAATATCTCTTTCAGCACTATCGTAGTCAGTCTCATCCTCTTTGGCTTTAGGATCCCACTTGAAAAGATGCTTTTCAGTATAGTTTTTTCCAAACTCCTCTTAATAATTTATATCACCTATACAATTGCATATTCTTTAGGCATGGAAATAGTCCCAGCCTGTAGTGATAGCAGAAGTATTCCCGATCAAATATCGAGGCCTAGGAGGCGGCTTGGCTGCGACAGCACACTGGATGGCAAATACCATAACAAGTACTACCATCATCCCAACAATCAAATTACTAGGTTCATCTGGCACGGTGTTGTTATTTCGCAGGATTTTCAATCGTTGGAATACTCGCCGTCATTCAACTAGTGTCGGAAACGAAGGGATTGTCGCTCGAGGAAATCGAGGAGAAGTCCTAAACTAGGAGGACAAAAATTGAACAAATTGAAAAGGATGTTGCTTAAATACAAATTGAACAAATTGCAAAAAAAAAAAAAAAATGTAGGTTAATACCAGAGCTTCAAGTATAAACTTTGGATACAACCTTACCTAGATTTAAACAAAAATCATGTTGAAGTGTAGTAATGATCTTGAATTTGTGTTTAAACTCCATGATACATTATCAAGAAGACTTAGACAATTTATTCATAACAATTTCTTTTAACTTTCTTCGAAATAAAATACATGTATAAGTTGTATATGTACTTTTTAATTAGGATATTACATTACGTGAATGAAATAATTTCTTATGATTACGAAAAGAATATTAAAACTAAACAGTCTAAATTATAAAAATATATATTGGCTGATACTAAAAATTCAATTCACGGTACTATTCACACTACATTGACTAATAATGAACATAAAAATAAAGTTAAACATAACCATAAACATAAATATGTACATATGTACATATATATACACAAAAAAATACATCACTACATACATGTACAAATACAAATAGATGTAAAATGTATAGGAATAAATAGGAAGTGGAAGTACCATATATTTAAATTAAAATAGAATGAGTTGCAAAGATGGAAAAATAATTGAACAATTGAAAAGATGAATGAGTTTTGTTTTGGGAAAAGCTAGATATTGTGTTGAAGATGCGAATGAAGTAGAGTAGCATAATAGCATCTATATTTCTATTTGCAATCATCTGTTGGTGAAGTTCCTGGTCCAACTTGATTTGTGCTTTCAAAAACACTCGTACATTTTCTAATTTCTTTTAATTGACTCTAGTCCAGCCTTCTTGCCTTGAATTTTAAACTTAGCCTCCAAAATTTTAGATTCCCCATCCCCTAATACTTGAAGGGGCAAACGATAATGATAGAGGTTGAGACCTGGGCAATGGTCATAGACTCATAGTTAAACCAAATTTATAGAGATACATTATTAAGGCTGACACTGAAAAAGACTAAAATGGAAAGAAAAAGACATTCAATTTTCATATATGAGCAAGAGAACCATAGATTTTTTTATATATATAATATAATATTTAAGTTCTAATCTAGTATTGGATTATGTGTCATTGCTTTGTGTGGTCTAAAGATCAAACATGGCTACACTTAATGCTGGAATAAGGCCAAGGCCAAGTCCTTCAATATTAATAAGATGGGGTAGATAATCTTAAACAGATTTGACACTATACACTATATTTAGAAGCGAGATGAGAGTCCTAACTAGAGGAATTAGGAATTTCATAAATTTAATGTTGAGTCAACAATGAGTGAATTACAATCAATAGATTACTACCAACAAAATATGCTACCCCTATTGGAGGGAGAAATTAGGTGCTATTGGGATAAAGGAGAAAGAAGAGAGTTACAATCTAATACATTTTATTTACTTGAGCTATAGAAGACTAATGTACCCAAGATAATGGACAAAAAATAAATCTTACATCTTCTTTAGATCTCACCTTAATGCTATCCATATAATTCTTTTGCCTTCTAATTATCATTAAGAAGTGAAAGAATTTTGTATTTTTGTCTCCTTCCTTTAAACAAAGCTCTCTTGACTTTTTTGCTTATGTATTATTTCATGTCTTATCATCCACTTATCCATTTCCTATTGCACATTTTGCTTCCATATCATAGAGCATTAATTATTGTGCTATATTTTCCAAAATAGTATTTATTCTACTCTTTGAAATCATCGTTTTCCCCTAGTAATTTTCTCATAGGAGCAATGGCTAAATAACCCTAACTTGTTGTATCATTCCAAACCCTTCTAATCACTTCATGGTTGCTTTCATGTCTCACCCAAACAACCTCAAATCCAAACGATCAAGGTTTGTTGCCGATTTCCATATTAAAAGCAAGGAACAATGTATTATGATTTGACTGCCGAGTAGGCAAATGCCTCTCCATAAATCATTACATATGGCATGATCTAACCTCTTTCTAATGTTAGCCGACTTTTCTCTATGATCACATCGAGGGAATTTGTTGCCAACTATTACACCAAAGTTCTCTAAAAACAACTCAAGTCTCCAAAACATAATGAACCCAAACAACTGCCATCACTTTTTTATTTTAGTTTCTTTCAAATTATATAATATCATTTTTTTTCTCAATTGTTTTTATATTTTGTTTATATTGAATTTGGCTTTGGTTGCGGTGATAAGGTGCTTCAAGATTCCAAAAGTTATTGTTCTTTGAATTGTGTTGGTGGCATTGCTGAGAAAGAAATGGAGTCTTTGGAGGTTATTTTGCTTTCTTTGAAAAAATCATATAAGTTAAAGAAGCTTCTCAGTTGTTTAATAAATTAATGTACCATGAGAGTATGGGAGCTAAGTAAAAATGAATTGAGTAATCACATTATAGGTTTTAGATATTGGTTCTTGAGGCCATAATCTAGTGTAAGCTCATGTACTTAGAAAACAGACAAAATTAGTCCTAACTAGTTTTAGTAGTTATCATTTGCAATGCACTTTATATGAATATCTGTAGATTTGTGTTAATGACTTGCTAAAAAGTAAAAACTTTAGATTTTTATTTATATATATATGCCAACAAATGTCATACCTGAGAACAATTTTGCATTATCTCTATAAATTTTCGAAAAAAAATCTATTTGTTGCAAGATTTTATTCATGAATCTTAAGAACCACTCAAATTTTAGTCTTAATATTCTTACATAATCGATTATGGACATTTGATGACATATAACCTTAAAATTTATGAAACCACAAGACTATTCAGTTTGTGCTTAACACAGTGATAAAATCAGCAATTGCTATCATTTGAACGTAACCCGACGCTCTCTCTCCATCCTTTTCTCTGTCTTCCTTCTTTCTCCTCTAATCCAACTGATCTATTTGGAAAATTTAAGGACCAAATTTGTCAAATTTTCATTGAAACACATTTCCCTTATTTTATTTTATATTTGAGATCTAATAAAATGTTCGGCACCTCATATGTCATGTTTAATTTAATTTTAAATTTAATAAATTTATTAAGTGTTATCAACAAGTCGTGGAAAAATTAGCAATTTTCCCACACAAGTTGTGAAGGAACAAACTTGTACACATCAACCTCTACAATGAGTCAATGACTTCAACACAAAACTTTTTGGAATTACCTTTCACAATAAGAAGCACATAACCAACTCGACATCCATGGGATGAACAAGAGTGTGCATGGGTTGGGTTGGGTCAGGTTGAAGGGTTTTTCAACACAACTTGGCTTTGTCGGGTTGAGGAATTCTCAACCCAACCCCATCACATGTGTAAAAATATATGTTAGGTTAGGTTGGGTCAGATGGATTGAGAAACTATCAACCCAACCCAACATGAGATTAAAAAAAAACATTCCAACCCAATCCAAGGTTGGGTTGGGTTGAGTTGGGTCGGTTTCGTCTAGTTGGTGAATTAGATGCACACCCCTAGATGAAACCAAATACTAGGAAAGAGTAACCACTCTTTACCCATCAAGAAATCCAAAATTGAGTCTCTCAATTCCATACCTTTGAAATCCTAGTATACAAAGTCCTCATGAGCAGTGAACATTAATAATGTGCAATCCGTTATTTCTTATCAACAAACCAAACCCTTCCTAACAATGTTATCTTTCAAATGAATAAGATATCAACTCTACCATAGAATTCAATGAGAATGATGTTTATATAAATAAATCCACAAAAGAGAAAGAACCAAAAATAAATAATAAACAAGTCCAATGCCAAGACAAGATCTTCCACAAACACCGTAGCCTCCCCCGTTTCATGAAGCTAACGCGACTGAATGTTTCTTGTTCAGATCAAACAACATTTGGTGTGTAGTGTAGGTATAGAGAGAGACATACATGATTTTTTATATATATTAATTTAAATAATAAATAAAAATGGTATACCATCTATGAGGTGTACCATAAATGTGATTGGATGTGGATTTTATCAATTAGAGAGACCATGGGTACTGTAGAATTACCATAGAGGAATGGTGTTTTTAGGAAATGGAGAACGAGGAATTGAGGTGAAAAATTGGACAATGGTGAATGGTGATAAAAATGGATGGTCGTGGTTGGATTATATAAGTAATATAAGAAAAGACTTGCCTATATTTAGGAAAAGAGTTAATAAATATAATATTTTTAAAAATAGAATATTCTATTTGTATTAATTTAATTGTTACGTTTATCACAAGTTTAGTGTCATTTCCATTTACCAAAATTTTGACTATAAAATACCAGGATTATAAAAGTATTTCAGTGGTTACTGTATGGGTTTCGACCCTTTTGGCTTTTGGCTTCTCCTTTGTGATAACACAATATTTAGTTTGAATATTTCTCTCACTTAACATTATTGAGATTTTGTATTCTTATATATAATTAAAGATGTACATCAAGTTATGTATAATAATTTTTTTTTGATATGATAGAAATTCTATAAACTCACACACACGTATATTTTGAAAATATCGAACCCACACCCTCATAGAGGGAGCTTTTTTGGGGAGGGGATTATCACTGGACCGAATACCCAAGTGGCAAAATAGATGGATAGAGAACATTTGAACATTTGGATTACTAACCATCCTTATCCTATGGGCTTGACTATATGTTTATCTTCAACAGATGGTTTAACTTGAGTTTGATTTGGCTTAGAAAAAAAAAAAAACTTGAAATTGATTCGTAACAGTCTTTGAATTGGAGACGATAGCTTTAAGAAAAACACGTTTTTTAAAAAAAGCATGGACTAAAGTGACATGAAATTTTTTTTAGGGGCAAATTAAAATTATGTGAATTTTCTACGGATGAAAAGTATAGTTTATCCTAAATATAATTTTATTTGAAATCAGAGTGATTGATAAATCAAAAAGAATGTTCTATCAAAAAAGATAAATAAAAAAGAATGTCAACAATTTGACTTAATTTTCATTTATTATTTATATATTTTTCTATGTTTTTGTTTACATTCACAATTGTAACGATGCTTTGGATTTTTGTTTTGAATGATTCTAACTTTTATAAAATCGCCACACCATCATTTAAATGGAGAAAATTAGAAGAACAAGAAGAAATGAAAGACGACACATTTAGGACTAAGATCAAATCTTGAATTTATTTATTTATTTTTTTTTTTTTTAAAAAAAATCTGCAAAGTCCTAAAAAAAAGGTTTTAGTGTGTGGCAAAGATCTTGAATATCTTTTTGAAATCTAAGATATTTAATCGAGAAAACCTAAACAAATAACATTAGTTGATTCATGTTCTAAATGGATAATGTATTGATAAATATTAATTATTAACATTTAAACTATTAAATTACTTTGTTGACCATTGTCATATTTGAGATCAGGATAATTGATAATATCAATATGAACTTATGAAGTAAATATTTTGGCTTAATGTTCAATTTATCATTATATTTATATTTATGTTTATTATCATGTTTGTTCCTTTGATGGAGAGATTATTAGACCTCTTTTTTTTCTTTTTTTTTCATCTCAATTATTTTCGAAATTTTGGAGGTCTAGATTGTCTTTTTTGTTTTAATATTCAAAAAGAAAAGAAAGTGAATCCCAGGTCACATGCTAAATGACTAAACAATTTCACATCAACATTTTTTGTTTGCAAATGTTAACGCGTCATCATTTTTCATATGAAAATGTTACAATATTATGACCCAAAAACTACATTGATACAATTGGTGGAGAATCTAAAGGACCAACATGACACGAAAAAAATTTCAGGAACCAAATTGCAACTTTGTAAATTTTCCAAGGACCAAAAGTATACTTTAGCAAAAAAAAAAAAAAAAAACATTCTAAACTTGGAGAGTAACCAATTTATTACACCAAAGTATAATCACTTATTAAAGACTACAAATGTCACACTTTTCTTTGATAGAAAATTAAATTTTTAACTACTTATTGATAAAACAAATGATCCACAAGGTATAGTTGCAGTAACCATTCTCACTACCATCGATGCACTACGGCCGGGATGCACCGGATGCTTTTAACTAATCACCCTTATATCTAAAATCTTATAATCATATCAAAGGAAAGCCATTGCATGCTTAACCATGATAGAGAATAGAATTTTAAATTCAAAAAGAGTCCAAAAATATCTTACAAAATTCATGTTTTAGTGTAATAATGACCTTGAATTTTTGTTTAAACTCCTAGACACATTATCAATAAGACTTAGACTATTTATTCATAATGATTTGTTTGACCTTCTCCTAAATAAGATACATGTATAAGTTGTAAAAGTATAATTTAATTTAAATATTAAATTACATGCATGAAATCATTTCTTATCATTACTAAAAAAATATTAAAGATAAACATTCTAAATTATAAAAACTTATATTGACTTATACTAAAAATTAGATTCATGTTACTATTCACACTACATGGACTTATACTTGTTTAATAATCAATAAAAACATAAACATATACATATACATATACATATGTACATAAATACATTCAAACAAATACATCACTACATACATGTACAAATACAAATATACAAATAGATGTAAAATGCATAGGAATAAATAGAAAGTGGAAGTACCATACATTTAAATTAAATGAGAATGAGTTGCAAAAATGGAAAAATAGTTGAGCTATTGAAAGGATAGTTGAGATTTGTTTTGGGAAAAGGTAGATAATGTGTTGAAGATGCTAATGAAGCCTATTAGCATAATAGAATCTATATTTATTTGTTGCAATCATCTGTTGGCAAAGTTGTCCGCTTTCAATACATTTTCTAGTTTCTTTTAAGGAATTCTCTTTCAACCCACTACGTGTCATTTAAATAGACTATCTACATGTATTATTTGAAAATGTCACATGACTCATTAAGAAATTCATGTGACTAAAAGTACATGTCGATAGTCTATTTACTTGTCAAATAATGGATTGGAGGAGGATTCCTCCAAACCGAGTTGGAGGTAAACTGTTTCCTTTTTTTAATTGGTCTCTAGTCTAGCCTTCTTGGCTTGAATCTTGAAGAGTCTATGTATGGGCATCGGCGGATCTATTAAGAACCCTAAGATTTAAAAAAAAAAAAAAAAAAATTAGGTATAAACATGTAAAAAAATAATTGGACTCTATAAAGTTTCCACCCTCAATTTTTTGTTAAATTCTTAAACATACCCAAAAAAAAAAAAAAAAAAAAAAAAACAAATAATATCATATAAACAAAAATTAGCTCAAAAATAAAATCACAAAAACAACATAGGCCCAAATTTTTTATTCTTTTGCTACTTTCCACAAGCAAAAATTGATTTGCCTTGTCCAATTTTATCCAAAAGATTTTTCTTAATCGGAACTCATGATACTTTATGATCAGCTTGATAATTATATATTTTTATGTACACTCTAGTATTGAGTTTTCTAAACCAAAAGGGATTTGTGATCTTGCTTAGAAAATTGTTGAGACTAAAAAAATGTGGTATATCCATTAGTTTACTTATTGGTGAGTTTGGCATTAACCTTACTAATTGCGACTGTCACGGTGGAAAAAAGATTTTCAGCTATGAAAATTGTGAAGAATTAATGATGTAGTCGAATGAGTGATCAATAGATGAATGACTGCTTGATTGTATACATAGAGAAAGACATTTGTCGTCGAAATCGATTGTAAAAAGTTATAATAAACTTATTGTTTGATATTTTTGTTTATATTAACAATGTATATTGACTTTTGGCCTTTTTTTGTATTATGTTTATTAAAGTTTGAGTTCTAAAGGTGTCCACCCTAGATTGAATTCTTGGCTTCACCCCTCTCTATGGGTTATTTAATGCTTATAATTAAAAAATAAAATAAAAACCTTTAAAAGGATTTGATGTGAATGATCTTGGTCTCCAAAAACCCCATCCCCTAAATCTTGAAGGGGCAGTCGATAAAGATCAAGGTTGGGACTTGGACACCAAATTTATAAAGATACATTATTAAGGCCGACAGCCAAAAAACCTAGTCATTTTCATATATGAGCTAACCATAGATTTTTCTATATAATATAATATTTAAGTGCTAATCTAGTATTGATGTATGCCTGATTGCTGTTGCAATCTATGGCCCAATCCATCTCATAATAAAGAACTACAAATAGTTGGTTTTCTCTTCGAAAAACCTTCAATGGGGGTAAAAATAAATTACACAATATATTGACGCAGAAGAAGGAACATAAAATTTCCACACAATACTGAAGGTGCATAAAACCAAACTTAAACGAGACAGCAAACTCTATTTGTCTTATAAGTCAAATACATGGCAAACTCGACAACGGAAAAGCTAAGACAAGGACAAGAGCATAACACAGGCAGCTTCTCCTTTAATTTCCAGACATAGAACACTGACCAGTACTACCATAATACTGACTCCAAAAAAAATTGATACACAGAACGAAACCACTTGAACCATTTTAATTGTAGCAAACTAAGTGAAGAAAGGCATTCAGAATCACTCCTCTTCTGATTCAGACTCAGCACTCTGGAGCCACTCAATGAAGGGCTTGACATTCTTCCAAATTTGAGAGGCTTTATTGCCACCGCGCAAGCCCTGCTGGTACCATTCCACTATGAACTCCTCCTCCAACACATCATGGTCATAAAGTGCTTTCAGAACCAAAGCCACCTCCTTAACAGCCTCAGGACTTGCCTTTGCAGAGAAAGATTCTAAAGCATGCAACAGAAACTTCTGAGATCCCCCCTCCTCTTGAGTGACTGCTGCAAGGAAGTTCTTCTTCTTGGTCACCTCTTTAGCAAACCCCTTTCCAAGACCCCCAAAGAGAGCTTTGAATAGGGCATCCATGACTTCTTGGGAAGTCCCAGAGAGTGAATCCAAAAACGGTTTCAGCTGACTTGCAGAGGAACCCTTCTTCAGGTATTCCCTAATCTCATCAACAAGGCTTCCCTGGGCACTAGCAAGACCATTTCCATTCTTGTGTCCATTAATCTCAGTCTTCACTGAGCGTCCTGGAGACTTCTTTACAGACTTTTGTTTCTCTTCATCGGTAGAAAGCATGACCATTTCAGCAGTAGCAGCACTTAACTGCTCCTGAATGCGCTGCCGAGCTGCCTCCAATGAAGTGTCCGTTTGCCACTGGATGTCATCATCATTGTCGTCTGCTTGGTCATTCTCATCAGCCTGGCTGTGGGCTGGGGAGTGATCCTCATCAGAGCTATTGCTTTTCTTCTTTGTTGATGCTTTGGAAGCACCATCCTTTGAACCACCAGAGGTGCCTTTCTTCTTCACTGACTCCTTTTTAAGCTTCTTCTGCTCCTCATCAGCAGCCTCCCCTTCCTTAAGCCGCTCCTTCTCAGCCCTCCTCATTGCCTTCTTGTCTTTCGATCCCTTCTTCTGCTCAGGCGGGTTCTTGAGAATAAAAGTTGTCAGTTTGCACCTCATATCAACATCTGAAAGAGCTCCACATGCAGCACATTTCAGTGTTATCATTTGTGTTTTAGTGATCAATATCTCAGTTTCAGGGTTCCCACAGTGGTAGCACTGAACATACTTCTTAATGAAGTTCTCAAGGAGCGCAGCAAGCTTTGCAGTCTCATGAGAACCATTAACAAGGGAAGTTCCAGTCTTCTCATCAAATTTGGATTGGGCTCCAAGCTCACAACCAAAGTACTTGGTGGTGTAAGAAGCAGGTCTTGCCAGGGCCTTTGCAATCTCAACCATATTAACCACATTAGTCTTGATGCCATTTCCTCTACCTTCAATCTTAGTTATCATTTTTGGCATCTTATACCTGTAGAAGGCATCATCGCGGTTTGCAGCACCAATGTTTTGCAATGCCATCTTGCTACTAATGGCGTCAAACTGCTGGATTAAGTTTATCAGAAGAAGCACAAGTCAGCAGCAGTATTTCTTGATCCTCCTTTACCAGTAAAATTTGTCGCAATTGGAAGAGGACGCATAAGCCGGCTACCCAAACAATGTGCGTTATAGCCCTCTAATAAGTCAAGATGCATGCAGCCAACTTTATCGGCAGTATGTCTGTTCTTTTTTCTTGATGTCGGACAGTACTCGCCAAGCAACCCAATTGATGACAAAAAGAGAGAAGCCCGTTCAGACATAAAAGAAGCTTCGAACTTTGCACCCTCCACTTTGACGAGCTGCAGATATAGCAGATAAAAACTGCAAACTTCCTGAAAGCAAATAATACAGTTATCTAGGATACTTAAACTGATACAGGGTAGGCTTACAAACTAAAAACTACTCATAGCAAGCCTAGAAAAGATTTTCATCAAACAATTCCCTCTTTCTTTTGTTTTTTGACCCACTAGACAATTAAAACAACCCCAAGTATCAACTTTTCAAACATATAATTAAACTAACCCTATATGTCTCAATGCGGCATCAGTTCACAAATAATAGCAATAGAAACTCAAATCTGAAAATAGTAAAGCTTCCATACATACCAACATAAATAGGATCAAGGACCATTACTGCCTAAAGATTTGTACACATAACCAATTACACCGTTTAAACCAACAGTTCCAATATAAATACATCAATGCAAGCAAAATATCTTATAATGAACTAAGCACCATAACCCACCAATATCTTTTCATCTACTTCATGTCAAACCCTAATAATACAGAATAAAATCCACTTTCACCACTTTTATTACGGATCAAATTATCATTTACAACAATCCAATTTGTCAACAATTTTGTGTCCTATATATATATATATATACAAATCGTCGCAACAGTTGAGTTGACATGTTTTTCATTAGTTCTTATATATACTGAGATAACTTTATTATCTACCACTAACAACTTGCCACCTCACCATTGTAAAAAAATTGTGAGGATTTGTGGTGTCGTCCTAGCTTTACTTTTCAATTAAAAAGTGACATTTAAATTCAAATGATTCATTCATAGATCTGAAAAAGAACTATAAAGCTCAACCATGAAAAACAATTACTACTCCAAATCCAACAACCATATCATCAACTAAATCCATATTTTCAGATCCAAATCAAGCAGAAAACAATAATCAATCATCCAGAATCAGATCGAAACACTAAACCAAAAAAAAAAAAAAAAAGATCTACGATAACACCGTTGCATCGAACCACTATGCGATCCAAAAACCAAAAGCTATAAGCGATTCAAATCAAAGACTATAAATAAGAAAATCAAAGCGAAAAGCAGAGAACAATCTAGAACGAAAAATTATGATTTAAACAAAAATTGATACCTGAGAAATTTGAAGAAGAGAGAGGAGTCGTGGGGGTTTTTGCTTTGGTGATATCTGTTCGGAAAATATATGTGGGAATTTGAAGAGAGGAGAGTTGTATTTATAGGACTACGAAACCCTACACGTCACGGCTTATATTAGAATTAGGGCAAACTCAGCTACTTCTTTTTTTGTAATTTATTTTATTTTATTTTTGCCCTTATGTGGTCATTTTACGGTTTTATCCTCGATTATGAACTGGCTTTTTCATTTATTTTATTTTTTTCAAGGATTTAATTATTTAATTTCTTGACCACGGAAAGGATATTGGGGGAGAGACGTAAATGGATTCTATTGTCACAACTCACAATCAATGCCATGTCATGCGCATTGGTAAATTTATAATTTTATTAATCAATAGCAAAATGTTAGAACCATGAGATTTAAATTATAATTGACTATATATTTTAGATAAGGTTATATATATGTGTGTCTTGTACTATACATGTTTAATTGTCACCCTCTTTGCTAATGAACAACTTGAATTTAAGGATGTGATGCAAGCCATCAACATCTTCTCCGTGCTCAAGTAGAATACTTGTAAATTTCTAATTACACCAATAGATAAGGGATGTGTTCTTCTATGTTTTAAAATAATTTATAATTTATTGTTAATTTATTAATTGTATGATCTTCGCTAGTGACCTTTAGGTCAAATGACATTTCTTGGCGTTTCTAAATTAAAGTTTGAGGTTCAAATCTCTCCACCTCTACTTAAAATATTGCATAATTTCCATATTTAATTGTTAATAATTAAAACCTAGAACTATTGAGCCTTTGCCTCAAGTGGTACATCTAAATCACTCAAATACAATGCATTGAAAACATATGTCTTCACAAATATGAAAGAAAGTATTTGTCTTGAATTATAGAAAGAAGATTAGTTTGATATAAATTTTACAATATATAAAATCATAACATAGTATATATTTGAATCATGATAACTCAACCAAATCAACAAACAATGAAACGCTTCCTTAAAATTACAAACAAAGGAGTCAGAGTGAGGTCAATTTAGTAGGGAATGACCTTCAATCCTCTGAAGATCAAGTCAGTAATTGCACTCTGGAAAAATTCAGGTGAAAGATAATAACTAAAATCTTAATGAAGAAATATTAACTAACCCCTTTAATGTTGAATTAATGCTGTATTTATATATCCTCAAATTCCTTTTGTCCTCATGTTTTTAATGCCCAATCCTAAAAATCTCAGATTTATGGCTGTCATCCTCCAGGTGGAAGCGGTGTCACGCTCTAGCTGGTGATCCAGAACTTCCATCAGCTTCCTTTCGTCATGCAGTCATCAATACAATTAAAGCAAATCTCCCTCTTGCTTTCAGCTATTTATTGTGTCATTAATTTTAATCACTTCGAATATCTGATTTTCAGGATGTAAACCAAATATTTATCAATTGCGTTCATCCATGAACGAACATCAAACAATCCTTACTGTACCGTCGGCTGAGAACGGAAATCCTAGAAAAGGAGAGTCCAAACTATCTTTATCCAATTGTCATCATATTCCTTGTTCGATCAACATCATTTCCTGCTTAGTCCACTCCGAACACGTGTCAATACAATCTCATTATTTACATATATAATCACTAAAGATGGTATATTTTCCTAAAATTTATTGCAATTTCTAGAAAATTTTTGCATGGTATTCTTTAATTGCAGCGGCATAAGAGATGTTGAAAGTTTTGTCAGATACTTTCTTGTCCAAAATGGAGAAAGTATAAAGTTACCTAAGATACTTTTTTCTTCTTCTTCTTCTTTTTTTCTTTCTTTGGAGGGGTAGTTACCTAAGATACTTGAACCTTATAAAAGCTGTAAAAAGAATGCTCCATCACTTTTCCACCTTGGCATTTTGGCCAAATTATATATGATCATGAAAGAAGGGCAATATTGGAATAGAAAAAAAAAGAAAAAAAAAGTCATCTTCATACTCCTAGAAACTTCGCCATAGTGAAGTTATCCTTGTCACATATGTCGCGCTTTGCAAGTTGCAAATCTCAATTGTATTTGTGTCCTTTGATCTTTGGGGACTGAGGTGGCATCAAACGATGAGGGAGAAGTATTTAGCTAAAAAAAAACGATGAGGAGTAGTGACTAGTGAGGGTGAACACATCGGAGAACTTCACCGTAGCTTATTATATTTGCCACAATATGAGGAAGTGATTTGCCCTAATCTCTGACTCTTTGTCAAAGTTTTTATAATTCAATCAATAGATATTCGATGCCACCTTTTTTTTTTCTTCTTCTTTTTGCTGAATAGACATTTGATGTTACTTTTATTTTACAAAGTTTTGGCCACTTTAAGGGAAAATCTCAGAAGTATCTGGAATTATTCAGCAAACAAATAATAATACTTTTTAGATATTGGAAAAAACAGTGTCAGCGAGCTATATTATCTTGTTAAAGAAAATTACAGACTACACCGTACACCACCATGGCAAAGCTTTAACATTAACAAACCTTAAAAGCTTATTCAGCCAAAAAAAAAAAAAAAGGTAAAGCTTGAGAGGTAGAGATTCCCCTTTTATTTTGCAATTAATAAATGGGTAAGTTCTATCCTCTTTCATAAAAAGGAAAAAGAGAAAGGGATAAGAATGAGTCGGAGGCTTTAAACTTAAAAATAATCATATCAAAGTTCTGCCATCTTTGACAATTATAGGAGCTAAAAGGGAACTGTGTACTTAGTTTTATAGTTCATACACTAATTGAGAAGAAGAAAGAATATAGAAAGATTACTCACATGAGCTTTGCAAGTCCCCAAGATCAACAGATTACAGATACATTAACAACCAAGAAAGTATATACATGATCTGAGAAAAGATTACGAAATGAGGATTATGAGGTTTCTGGAATATTGGATGACTATTATTTCGAAGTAGTCCTTTTTTATAGGGACAAAGTTATTTCTATTGCTTTAACTTGATGAAAAAAAATTCTCACGAATCACAAAATAGAAAACATTTTCTTTCCTTTTTAAATCAAATAGCACACGTAGAAAACATTTTCTTTCTCTTCTAAAATCATACAGCAAGCATAGGATACGATCTTCCCCTTATTAATAAGGAAAGGAATCACCTTATTATAAGGAAAAGGAACCACTACAACTATAAAAAATGGTGATTAATATCAGTATTTGGTGATGCATGGCATCCACACCAAGCGATCAATCGTACTTTAATGGTCTCGGCACGAGCTTATAAATGTATGCCTGTCCCATGTATTTGACTTTCAAAACAGTCTATCATTGAGACACGAAATACATACTTTGCATGAGGCAATATGACAATTTTCAAACAAAATGAAACCTGGCTGAACAACAGGAGATAATGCATCTTTTATTGCCGTTAGAAAGCAGGATTCTCAAGAAGAAGCTGTTTTCTTTTGCTGGAACACGACAGCAAAGACTGGAACACCCGCGCCAATGCTGAAGGCAGTGAACACTGCAAGACTCATTGTCAACTTCTGGTATTTCATCCTGTCCAAGTTATACATGTGTTTAGCATGCAGGTAATATGGTTCATCATGACCATGTCCTCCCATTCTCTTCACCCCAGTTGAGTGGAACCCCCTCTTTGCTGGCAAAAAAACAGTCATTGTTCTATTTTAGCAACATGGACAAGCATGATTTTGATAAATTTTTAACAAGTCAGCCATGGATATGTCCAGTGAACTGAAATTAGACAAACTAGACACTTATAACAAACCACAACAGAGTATAAGTTTAAAAATAGCCTTAAATTTAGATACTATCACATCACAACAGGTTTACTATTTCCATATTTTTTTAAATTCTCAAACGCTATCTTTGGATGTGGGATTTTAAAGCAAGATTTCATTTAAAGCTGTAATTTGAGAATTTTCGATGTTGAGTTCTCTCATTTCAATTAACAAGAGAGTTATTTCAAAAATAAAATTTTTTATGGAATTTTGCATTTGTGATTTTTAAACGTTAAACCCTAAATTATGAAGTCTAAAGGAATATGTGAAACTCTATAAATTCAACCAACATTACCATTCTCATACAACCACCATTACTCTTTAAATTGCCACCACCACAGTTGAAGCTAGTTGCTACCACAGCCACAACTACCATACCCTGCACTATCACCAGCACTACCACCCCCTGCGCTATTGCCACCACCACCTTCATTACTACCATCATTATAACCATTTCTATGCCAAATTGTCAACACCATTACACCATCCTCCCACCATTGTCCCAACTACCACTGCCATTGTTCCCATCATTACCGTTGTTGTAGATGTCAGTTGTCACCTCCATCACTTATATTAATACCATGTCTATACCTCCATCATCACCAAATCATTGCAACCACCATGAGCATCATTGTTTTAACTACTATATACTCTAATGTCTTTTAACTTTTAGATATACTCATCCAAAAAAAGTAGAAACTTAAATTGAGAGGATTTTTTTGTTTGTTTGAGAAGTAATATAACTTAGTTGAAATGAAAATGAGTATGCTCCCCATATACATTATGCTAGTTTCTCTCTCCAAATGGTCCACATAACACACTCTGGAATGGCAACCATATGTCAGCAGAATGATGTTTACCAAAGCTCCAGCACGCCAACAACTGCACTACCCTCTTAGTTATATAACATAATGGACTCCAAAAAGACAATACCAAAGACCATAAATCATGTGCATAGCTGCAAAGTAGTAAATGATCTGTGGTCTGCCCACTGTTCTTGCACATGCAACACCACTCTACAAAGCAAAAATTCTGCTTCCAAATG
This sequence comes from Fagus sylvatica, assembly GCA_907173295.1. NCBI lineage: Eukaryota > Viridiplantae > Streptophyta > Magnoliopsida > Fagales > Fagaceae > Fagus > Fagus sylvatica. The sequence goes on from OU015771.1 coordinate 25,747,016, forward strand.
TTCTCCATGATAAGAATATTTCCTCGAGCTGCTATCCACATGAAAAAAGCTATCTCAAACTTCCAATCACTTTTCATGTAGTGAGATCTTAATTATAACATTATAGGCCTTAAATTTAAACTTACCACTCCTTGTAGGAATCCAGCATATTCAGTCTTCCTTAGCCCTAGTAACTTCAGTAGAGTAGAGGAGGCCAAGAAATTGGAGGATTGAAATTCTCATCAATATAAACTCAATCATTTTGAAAATTCTAAGAAATTTTCAAATTCCTCATCCAACTACAATCTAACTTCATGGTTTCAAATCCTTTTAAACTACAAATATCAGCCTCTTAAATTCTTAATATTATAGTAATTGCCTTCAGAACCTACATCAATCTTGGTTTTACGATTTGAGTGACGTTAGGGATACTACAAATTTTACTACATAATAAGCCTTACAAATTGACAGATCACCAATCACAAAAAAGTAATTCAGACATTCATTGTCAAATCAGTCCGTAAGCCTTTTGTAATAAAATGGTAGTAGCTTTAGCATTTTCCTTAAGATTTTAATGTACCCTAAATAAATAGGAAATAAAACATATATTATTGGATTTTTTGCCAGTTCGTAAATTGTAGGCGCTCAATAAACTCATATGTTTATTATGCAATGCTAAATTGTATGATTTTATCAAAAGTTCTACAGCACGCACGCATATTTTTAAAACTAGGTTTTTATATAAAAACTCAAAAACATTTGCGTCGACGAGAAATTCATAACAATCAGTAAGAGAAACATCATTCAAAGAGTTTTCATAATACGATTTCCTCACCATGATGCGCAGTTTTGCACACATCATATGTCCTAATGCATCATAGCATAAAGAATCTCAAGGGAAGTTATTTCTGATTATGATTAAGTTATTTGCTTCATTGAAGTATTGATAAAGGCCTTAGACAAATAAAATTCTGCATAACTCAACTTTTTGGTTTCGTTTCCAAATATCATTTCTAGTATAATATCGTGCAAATACTTAACTATAACATAAGACACAATAAAAACAGAAGAATATAAGCTCATGCAAAGAATTATCCATAAATAAGTAGCATAAGTGGCATGGGGAATAGAGGAATACCAGACACATTAAGAACCAACAACTGGAATCAAACTAACCTGATGTTTGCATAACTGCTTCCGAAGACATCAACAACTTCGCACAGGACCTCATTCCATTGTTCAAAGACATGGTTGTAAAACAAACAAGCTCTTGCTTCTTACTTGCCTGCTGAACCATCAATTCATTCATATAGATGCCAATTAAGTCTTGAAACATACATTAACAATACTTCTTACATCCAAAAACAGAACAAGTGCTTTTCTCAAACTTTTCCACATCAATTATTGACACCATAATTTAGTTATTTTTTATTGGTAAGTTACACACACACCCAATGGGTCTTGAACCCACAACCTCACCCTCTACCTAACACTTATAAGGGGAGGGGGTGCCAATCGAGCTAGAACTCATTGGCTTGATACCATAATATTTTAAACAAATTAAAGTAAGCTAACCAAAGGAACTGGTAAAGATTTATCGATTTTTGGATTGATATAACTGATTATACAAGAACAAACATTGGTCCTGTCCTAAATTTCTCAATACATTTCAAAACCGAAATTTTGGAGTGCATTTGTTAAGGTAATCAATTGGGAAATTGAGAAGAGAGAGAAAATGGAAGATGGATTCATATTTTCTCTTGTTTGGTAGAGTAGAAAAGTGGAAGGAAGTGAACAAAAAGCAGAAGACGAGAGATGCTTATTTTCAATTCAAGCCCACCATTTTTTATTTTCCCAAAATGGGACACAGGTGATTTGACAATCTGGTCCCTCTAGTTCATTAAAAACAATTCAACACAAGGGTATAATATGAATCCAATACATGATGCTTTGTTTTCTCTCCACTTTTCTATTCTTACTTTCAAACACTTATAATGAAAAATATTAAGCCTCTTCTTTCTTTTTTTCCCCCAATCCTCCTTACATTTTCTTTTCTCTCGCTTTTCTAAAACCCCCCCCCCCCCCCACCCACACACACACAATATAATACTGCTTTCACTTTTGATAAGCTGCTGGAATTTATAGAATTGAAACGAAAATGCTTTTGTTTCTGTAAAGCCAACTATGAGATCGTCGAAAACATAAGCTCAATGAGGGAATTAGATCCAAACATAGATATTAAAATCATGCCAACCATGGTTTGATACTTTGATCCTCCTAGCATTTTCTTATTTCAAAATAGTGGCAAAAAAATTTACAACCGCGTGAAACTAAAGCTTTAGATAGCTGTGAAACAAGGCAGTCTAATCCATCATTTGGTTGCGGAGAAAGTAAAATAAAAATGAAATTCAAATTAATAAAAGAAAATTTTAGATCTAACAACTGTTAATTTTAGTGGCTTTGCTTTGATATTGACAAATTATAATCTAAACACAATAATCCAAAAATCAACATCCAAGTCAAGCAGATCATAATACACACAAAATTAACAAGATATATTACAGAAATGAAAAATAATAATAATAATAAAAAATAATAATTATAATAACGAAACACAGATCTAAATAGCTTCGGTGTAGAAACAAAGAATTAACTGGAACTGTAATATTTGAGCTCCGATCAATCAAACAGCGTTGAATCTAACATTATGCGATAAAACTCAGCTATAGGCTATGCTATACGAATCAGCAACGATATAAAAGAGAGCATTCACGGCGAAAAGTAAAAAGAAGTATATAATAATTTACAACACGAAGAAGAAGAAAGGAAAATGTTACCTTAGGGTGTGATGGAAGATAGTAGAACTAAGGAAGAAGAACAGTCGGGCTTCACAGAACGAGAGGAGCGAGCAATTTAGGGCAGGTTTTACAGCATTTTCCCCAATATGTCGACGTCATTTTACGGTTTTGTCCTCATTCCTCATAAAATGTTTTTCTTTTTCTTTTCTTTTTTTCCTTTTCTCTCTTGAATTTTTTTTTTAATTTTTTAATTTTTAATTTTTTATATCAATCTATAAAATGGATCAAGATCCCGCAACGATCATAATTGTAAGTTGCAAAAACAACTTTCAATATATGTTATCCAAATAATTTTTATTTTATTTTTTAATTTAGCAACTAACAATTTGGATTGTCCACTTACAATTGTTTTGGTAATGTTTCTTAATTATTGCTAGATTAAATATTTATTTTGTTATAAATTTGAAAATGTATTTTGTATCACGTTGTTTAAAAATTAACAAACAAAAAAAATTTAGGGGAGCTGCAGTTATTGAGGGTTTTAGGATTTTTTTTTTTTTTTTTTTATTATTTGTTATCACTATTAAGTAGATTAATGAAGTAATTATTACATCCAATTTTGATAAAGAATAACTATTTTTTATTTTAAGAAATAGTTATTCATAAGAAATGGTTATTATCGTTAAAGAAAACCTGACCAAACAACTTGAATAGTTATTTCATTACATTACAGTGTACGTATTCACAAAAAATGGTGAAGGAAATTACGTTTCCGTAGTTGGTATCAAATCACAATATTAATGTATATTGTTCATAAACATAAACATGTGAATTAATTTGAAGTATGTGTAAGCTCAACAATTAAAAACTATATGATACACATATTTTGCTCTCAATTCAATATGTATTCATATATCGCACCATACTAATAACCATGTACAAAAAAAATTAATGCAACTTACAATCATTCAATCAACAAATTACAACCAAATTTGAAAATGGTTATAAGAAGACCACCTGCTTTCTGAGAAGTTTATGGCAAAATGTTTTAAGTCTTTAAAATGTTTATTCAAGGGAAGACACCCATACCCAACACATTTTTTCAAGGGCTGGGGTCCGGTTTGAACCATTTCCTCATGAGTAAAAAAATTCCTCTACCTATGCCTACCTTCTTCATTTTCCCTTTGGGTTTGGGTGGATTGAGAATAAAAGGTCTAATTTTGCCACATCCTGTTTGGACCAAAAAAATAAATACGGCATAAGCCTTAAACATTTTAAGTCAAATCCAACCTACCAGAAAAGCCTTTTTTCAACTTAAACCTCATCTTTGTTTCATGGAAAATGCTCCACAGTGTGGAGTCCACACTACTTTATTTTAGGCTTTGCCTTGAAGGGAAAATGTGAAGGAATTAAAACACACCGAGTTAGAAAAAAAGAAAAAGAAAAGAACATTGAGCTTTAATGGTTTATTTGGAGATGAAGGGAACAGAGGTCCAATAAGAGAAATTATCCATTCCTTTTGTTGTACTGTACTTGTGGTTTTCCCCACCAATACAAATAAGAGATTGTGAATTTATTCCTAATTTTAAGAAGCTATCTAGTCATCTAATTTCACAATTACTTATTTGTATTAATGGAGAGGATCACATGTACAATATAACAGGAGAAATGAATAATTTCTCGTCCAATAGACTTTATCATTCGAGATGATCAAAGTACGCCGATATGACAAATGCTTGCATCACATTGGCTAAATAGAAAACCTTATCTGGCTATCGAGGCCTGAAATTAATGAAGAGTAGAATTAGAATAGTCATTGATTGAGTTTGGAAGATTCAAAAACTCTGTAGTCCGTAGAGGAAATTGAAAGATTTTGGATGCCGCCTAGTGCATTCTCAATACTAGTCAAGTTTAGGGAAGTCAAAGATTAATGATATGCAATGAATGGAGAATGAGGCAATAGTTTGACAAAATAGAATCGTGGGTCTCAATCAGTGACTCGATTAATGATAAATAAGTAAAAACTTATGATGGCTTTCAAATATGGGAGAGTAAGTTTTTATGTACAAGTTTGTCATATTTTGTAGGGGTGTTTTTCCTTCGGTTGAGTGCTACTTTTGCTTTCTTTTGTGGTTCCTTTGACTTTTGAGTTTCCCTTAACAAAAAAGAAAAAGCTTTACAAAAAAACTAAAAATAAAACAAAGCAATATACTTCATTGAAGAATTATAGCACATGAAAACATAACTTTGTATTTAGCAAAACAAGAAAAAGGGAAAATAACTTTGTGCATGTCTGGAAAGAATACAAAACACATCTAGCAGAAAGCAAAATCAGATACTTTGTAGCATAGTTAAGAATTATAAAAAGAGGACTAAGAGGTAATGGCTTATTAAGTACTAGTTATTTTAAACAATAACACGTATTTCCTTTTTCTCTTAAATCAAATCACAAAACTAATTTAAGGTATTTTCCTTTTTTTCTTAAATCAAATAGCTACAGTAGGCTACGATCTTCCCTTAATCAAGAAGTATCAATCCACTTCAAAAAGTTGGAAATATAGATATAAAATTTAATTAAGCAATTTATTGATTCATATCATCCACGTCAAGTTATTCAATCACAAACTAATTAAGAGTATTTCCCTTTTCCTCTTAAATCAAATAGCTAGAGTAGGCTACCATTTTCCACTAATTAAGAGTTATCACTCAACTTCAAAAAGTTGAAATTATAAATATAGAACTTAATTAAGCAATTTATTGATTCATAACATCCACGTCAAGTTATCAAATCACAAACTAATTAAGGTATTTCCTTTTTCCTCTTAAATCAAATAGCCTACTGTTCAAAAAAGTTGAAAATATAAATATAAAACTTAATTAAGAAATTTATTGATTCATAATATCCACGTCAAGTTGTCAATCACAAACTAATTAGGTATTTCTCTTTTCCTCTTAAATCAAATAGCTACACTAGGCTATGATCTTCCCCTAATTAAGAGGTATCACTCGACCTCAAAAAGTCGGAAATATAGATATAAAACTTAATTAATCAATTTATTGATTCATAACATCTAAATGAAGATTTTAATCACAAACTAATTAAGGTACTTCCATTTTCCTCTTAAATCAAATAAAATAGCTATTGTAGGCTATGATATTCCCCTAATTAGGAGGTATCACTTGACTCCAAAAAGTCGGAAGTATAGATATAAAACTTAATAAAGCAATTTATTGATTCATAACATCCACATCAAGATTTTAATCACAAACTAATTAAGGTACTTCCCTTTCACTCTAAAATAAAAATAAAAATAAAAAATAGCTACAATAGGCTATGATATTCCCCTAATTAAGAGGTATCACTTGACTTCAAAAGTTGGAAATTTATATATAAAACTTAATTAAGCAATTTATTGATTGAAAAACATCCACGTCAAGTTATCCATAGTTCTTGATGGCTGCAGCATAAATTTAGAAATGAAGTAGGCCTGGTCCATGTTTTTTGACATTCAAACAAGTTAGCCATGAGCCCATGAGTCACCAAATACAAACATGGGGAGGCAAAGTGACTATTTTCAAACGATGGCGAAATTAAATCTGGCCAAACAAAAGGGGACAAAGCATAATACCTCCTCCCTCCTCCCCCTTCCTTTTGTTTGGTTGTTTTTTGTTTTTTGTTTTTTTGCAAAGCATCTCATGCAGAATGCAGATAGAACCTAACAATATTTGTGTCATTATGAAAACACATATTTGTATATAAGTAGAGGGAACACCATGCCAAAACATGGCCAACTGTAATCATAGCCAGAAGAAAAATGTGAATGAATTAAGGAACCATATCAATTAAAGAAATAATAAAAGGAATCTGGAACTTCTTTGAATCAGTTTTATTGAACTGTGCCTGTAGAGGTCCACTTAATGTAAAGTTTATTTGTCAATTGGATTTACCTCAAGAATAAGAAGAGAAGTAAATGACAGGTGGAGAATGCATTAGATTATCATGGTAGATACTGCATCTCTTATTGCTGCCAAAATGCATCATATCTCAGGCAGAAGCTGTTTTCCTTTGCTGGAATATGACTGCATAGATTGGAACAACCGCACCAACACTGAAGGCAATGAACACTCCATGGGTCATTGTCAACTTCTGGTTTTTCATCCTGTCCAAGTTATACATGTGTTTGGAATGCATGTAGTATGGTTCATCATGACCATGTCCCCCCATTCTCTTTACCCCAGTTGAGTGGAATCCCCTCTTTGCTGTTCAAAAAAGAAAGTCATTGTTCTAGTTAGTAACACAGTAACACTCACCAACATTAATCAGAATTTGACATTTTGACAATTTGACAATTCAGCCATGTAGAGATCAGGAAAGTAGACAAACTCTCTACCCATAAGAAACCACAGCAGAGTACAGGTTTAAATATGGTCTTAAATTTAAATACTATCACATATAACACATTTACTGCTTTCATATTTGTTCAATTTTCTAACTTCACATATTCAAATCTTTTTAAGAAGCCTACAAATATGAGCTTTCAATAATTATAGCCCCGTTCAGTTTAAAACCCACATCAGTGTTGTTTCAAAGATTTTAATGCACCCTGAATAAATAGGAGTTAGTACATATATTACTGATTTTTTTTTGTTAGTATCGATATGATCACGTCGTAATGTACAAGTTTGCACACATAAATAGTTCAAAGCATCATAGTATACAGGATGTCAGGGGAAGTCATTTCTGATAATTTTAAGCTATCAACATTACTAAAACCATCTGAACATAGATATAAAAGCCATATACAAATGAAAATGTGCAGAAATACAGTTTTTTTTTTCTTCAGTTCTTCAAAATTATCATTTCTTGTATACATTGTGCAAATACTTAACTATAATTAAGGCACAGTAAGAATAAAACAAAATAAGCTCAAGAAATGTATTTTCCATAAAAGTTTGGCATTAATGACATGATTAAGAGGGGAATATTGAATTTGTTGTTACCAACAAAAGGAATCAAATGGACCTGATTTTTGCATTATTGCTTCTGAAGACATTAAAAACTTTGTGCAGGACCTCATTCCACTGTTCCAGGCCATAGTTGTCGAAAAAGTATAAGCTCTTGCCTGTTAGTGGCCTGCACAATCATTGACTCATTCATATAAATGCCTCTCTAACACTCACATAAATTACGGCTCAACCAAAAAGAAAAAAACCCTTTTCTTTTCCCAAACTACATAATCAAAATTTGCATATAGATATTGTTACTGTAATCAAAACATGCCTAACTATCCATACAATTCAAACTACATCTCTCATCACTGGTAAAAAAATTTGCAGAATTTTTAATTGATATAACACTCCATGACAGCAGATCCCTTTGGGACCACCATCAGGGTTATTGGGCCTAGTAATTACCCAACAGGTGTGGGTGTGGGACAGGGGGACTTTACATGCCCATGAAATAAATTGGAGTGAAATTTCGGATACTCATGTTATTTTTTTTTTTTTTTTTTTTAAATTCTCTAAATATTTTAGATTAAATAGAATGACAAAAAACAATACATATCATTGACTCCAATTAATTTATTGAGAATCCATAGCCAACTCCAAAATTTGGAACTAATTTTTTATTGTTGTTGATCTATTTAGAGCAAACAAATTTTTGGAGTCCAGCTGGAAAGTGGAAGCAAAACAAATCAAGTTCACCTTTAACATGTTCCTAGATAAGAAAAATGTTCACAAGACACACACGTACACCACTGCTTTCTTCTCTCTTTTTTTTGAGTAACATTACTTTCAACTTTGATAAGTCCTAGATGTTACTCTGAAGCTAACCCATATCAATCTATCTAAATGCTTGTGTCCTTATGATTCTAATAACAAATTCCATGAAAATAAAAGCTAAGTGAGCAAATAGATCCAAACAAATGACGGTGAAATTTAAAATACAAAATAGAATTCATTTGGTAACAACAAAATGAATTCCACAAATTTTAATTGACGGAAATTTTTACAAACCCACCAAACTAAATTGAAAAATAAAAGAAAAGTTTACATCTACAACTGTTACCTAAATAGTAGTGTTGAATCTTTTGATTTGATAATAAGACAAACTTACGTTGAAATAAATAAAAGCAGTGCTTTTGGGCTTTAAGGCGTTAGAGAATACTATATCCCACGTGGGCGTAAACATAAGCTAGTGTTTGAAATGTCTTAGTCCCGAACATAATCATTGATTAAGAAAATGAGATCCACAACAAATTCATATATTAGGTGATGATAATGAAAAGGAAGGTCAAATATGGGGTCTAGAATACCTTGATGAAATTGACGAAGACTTGGGAATTGAGATCTCTGACTTGTGGCTGCAACAGAAATGATGATTATCTTAGGTTTACGGTTTAGTGTTTACATTAGCGAGAGAGAGCAGCCAGCCAAGTAGTTATAGTTAGGTAGTCGTAGTGTTTGGCTGCTTCTAATCAATTTCTTATAAACCGTGTTTTCCTTCCTTTGGAATCAATTTTTTCCAAAATTATGTGTCAATCGCATGGGTCTAGTATACTAGATCCAACCATTTTTTAGATTTTTTTTTTAAGTATTTATATGGTTCTATCAAATTATAGAATTGATTTTTTTTTTTTTTAGAGTGTTGATGGGTGTCCAGGACTTTTAGTATGGACCGATTCCCAAATATGTGTAGTTCTATAAGTAATTTATTTGTGAATTATAAAATTAGGTTCTAGAATTTTTGTTCTTTAAAATTTCGTAAAATGTAATATTCATATTTAATTGGTTTTTTGTTCAAAAATAGTTTTTTAAATAAAAATAAAATTTTTATTATTATTTTAAGATTGATTTATAATCATAATGAACCAAATTTATTGATTGACAATCACCCATTAAAAGTTTGTACGTTTTTATTAGAGCATTTCATGTGAAGCCGAAAACCTTTGTAGGGTGATTTTTATAATAATATAGTAGGCATTAAGACTCTGTTTGGTTTGAGGAAGTAAAAGTGAGTGGATGTAAAATGGAGAAATGAAGTAAACTCTATTTGGTTGGGGGAAGTAGAAATAGGTGGATGTAAAATGGGGAAATGAGGTATAAGTGGGTGTAAAACTAGTCGTGAGCCTCACTTGGATGTAAAAATTTATCCATGTTTAGTTTTCCTCCTAATTTGGGAGGGAAAAAAAAAAAGTAAACTCAAGTGGAAAATCCTAAGCCCCACCAACCTTCCCCCATTTATCCAATCAAACAATGGAAGTGGGTTTTCATCTTCCACTTACTTCCTCTTCCTTTGAATAGTTTATGATCGCCATGGTTTGTCCACATTTCCGCATATGGTGAAATGGTAGTTGCATACATGACCATGTAATTCCATATATTTGAATGAATTATCTCACCTAGTTTGAAAATGATCTATGCTTTGTTTATTAAACAAAAAGTTGGTATAAAGAAATTTAAATTTCAAATGTTAGGCTCACTTTGAAATGATTTCTTATAATTGAGAGAGATAAGTCACTTTGCTTTAATGCCAACTAATCAAATTGCTACTCTTACACGCCACTTGGGTATTTGGCTCAGTGGTAATCCCCTTCTCAAAAAGCCTTCCTTTATAAGGGTGTGGGTTCGATCCCCAAAATCTTCAAAATATACGTGTGTGTGAATTTAGATTAGAATTTTCTATATATAAAAAAAAAAAAAAAATTACTACTCTTACACCAATAGCATTGTGGTCTAAGTAGCACCTCCACCCTTATGGTGGCTCATCGTCTAGAGTTTGATCCTTAATAACTTCACCAATAGCCTTTTGGCCTAACCTCCACCCTTATTACTCTTACTTTCTCTCTAAGTTGGTATAAAGATATTTAAATTTCAAATGTTAGGCTCACTTTGAAATGATTTATTATAATTGAGAGAGATAAGTCACTTTGCTTTAATGCCAACTAATCAAATTGCTACTCTTACACGCCACTTGGGTATTCGGCCCAATGGTAATCCCCTTCCCAAAAAGTCTCCCTTTATGAGGATGTGGGTTCGATTTTCGAGATCTTTAAAATATACATGTGTGTGAGTTTAGATTAAAATTTCTATCATATTAAAAAAAAAAATTAAATTACTACTCTTACACCAATAGAATTTTGGTCTAAGTAGCACCTCCACCCTTGTGGTGGCTCATCGTCTAGAGTTTGATCCTTAATAACTTCACCAATAGCCTTTTGGCCTAACCTCCACCCTTATTACTCTTACTTTCTCTCTAAGTTGGTATAAAGATATTTAAATTTCAAATGTTAGGCTCACTTTGAAATGATTTCTTATAATTGAGAGAGATAAGTCACTTTGCTTTAATGCCAACTAATCAAATTGCTACTCTTACACTCCACTTGGGTATTCGGCCCAATGGTAATCCCCTTCCCAAAAAGTCTCCCTTTATGAGGATGTGGGTTCGATTTCCGAGATCTTTAAAATATACATGTGTGTGAGTTTAGATTAAAATTTCTATCATATTAAAAAAAAAAATTAAATTACTACTCTTACACCAATAGAATTTTGGTCTAAGTAGCACCTCCACCCTTGTGGTGGCTCATCGTCTAGAGTTTGATCCTTAATAACTTCACCAATAGCCTTTTGGCCTAACCTCCACCCTTATTACTCTTACTTTCTCTTTATCTATAGACTTTTTTTTTTAAATTTCCTAAGCTTAATTTATGTAATTAATTTTGACTTAATGGTCAAGAGTAGCCATTGTTTTCTTTAAAAAAAAAAAATACACACATATCATAGAAAATATAGTTGTTCTATAGTTCTTTTTAGACAAGGGAGATGTGAAGAGAGAGGAGAGTGAAGAAAGAATTAAAAATAGTTTGAATAAACACACATGGGATTCAAACCCAAGCTCTCTTTACGAGTTAAGAGGTATCACCCGGACTAGAGGTAGGATGGTAACTCTAGTCATAGTTTATCATATCATCTATCATCTCATTAGACTAGCCCCTTACATAAATTTCAATTTTTTCTTAAGTCGTCAGTGAACTTTTCCAAATGCCATACTTGGCCTATATCACGTTGTTTCAATGAACTGAGAGTTTCATGAGAGTCATACTTGGCCTACTGGGTTTGTCTTCCCTGTATCATGGAGAACGCTCGTTGTTTCAATGATGCTGCGGAGGTTCTGAGACTTTGCTTTAATGCCAACAATATTGCTACAAACTGGGTTTGTAATCCCCTTTCAAAAAGTTCCTTTATGAGGGTGTGGGTTCTGATCTTCAAAATATATTTTGAGTTTAGATTAAATTTCATGATTAAAAAAAAAAAAAAAAAAATTTCTATCAAAAAAAAAAAAATTAAATTACTACTCTTACACCAATAGAATTTTGGTCTAAGTAGCACCTCACCCTTGTGGTGCTCATCGTTAGAGTTTGATCCTTAATAACTTCACCAATAGCCTTTTGGCCTAACCTCCACCCTTATTACTCTTACTTTCTCTTAACATTTTTTATTTTTATTTTTTTATTTTTAATTTTATAAGTTGACTATGCTACACCGGATTCAAATCCGGATTCTGTGATTCAAATACAGAATCACTGGGTCCCACAAAAAAAAAACTTGTTTGGTACATGATTTTTGAGTGAGGATTGAAATCCCAACTTGAATTTTATGTGGGTCCCATGCCAAATTTGAGTTCTGCCTTTGTCCTGTTTTTGAATCCAGTCTAGATCCAATAATATTATAATATGCCTTTGGTGGATATCATTTATTCTTTATTTTTTTACTAACTGATTAATTATTTAATAAAAGCAGAAATTAAATATATATGAAATGTTTTTATTTAAGTTTAATATTACAAATATATATATATATTTTACAACTTTTGAAAAAACAGCGTAATGATATAATCTGGTATAGTATATAAGTTAGTCATTATTGATTGTTGCATTTTAATAGGAAAAGAATAAACTTATTTATATTTATATACTTAATTTTATATTTATTGACGTAATTCTTTTTTATTGTAATATTATAAATTGTGTCAATATTTATTATATTATACAAATAATTTATGAGAAATCGGTCATTATGAAAATCTAATAGAAAGATACAATCATTTTTTTGGAAGATGGTAAAAATTTCAGATTTAGAGTAGTGCAACATTATGTTTGGGAGTTTAAATGAATAAATAGAATACAAATCCGCTATCCCATTTTTTGTGTTCCACTTTATACTTCATCAATTACAACTCATCACGTGTTTTTTTTCTTTTTTCCTTATAAAATAACTCATATTTAAAATGAAAAAAAAAATCAAATACAATCTAACACATGATACATTGCAATTTATAAAATATAAAATCAAACACAAAAAGTAAGATATATGATTTGTATTTGAATAATTAAATAAAATGTAATAGGTATATCATTTATAAAGGAATAGAATGGTAATATAATGGAATGAAACAAAAAAGAAAGAAACATGTAATTTTACTAATATACAATTCATCTTTTATTTATATTTTTCTAAAATAGGTATAAAATCAATAATCCACGATCTATCTCTATTTTATCAATGGAATAAATATGATATTTAAGGAATACTTCATTTATTCCCTTGTTTGAGAGTTTAGTAGGTAAAACAATAGAAGTGTCTCGTATTCATTTTCCTCCCATATTTCTTTCATTTTCATTCATTTTTATATAAGCTTCCAAACACTCTAGTAAAATATATATATATATATATATAATAAGATACTTACCCATAATAAAACAAAATTAAACGTAACTTTAAAACAGGGCCGATTCAATACAATATGAGGCCTAAGTCGATAATTTAGTGCTTAGACTTATGTTTAATTTACTCCAATATCCTAAATTATCAGATTATGAATATATGAAGAATATATAAGAATTTGATTTTAAATGAATGATGAATTAATTGATTAAAAATCATTCATCATTTGATACATAAAGGTTAAAACTTTTCTTACAAAATACAAATAAAGTATGACATAAATGCACTAAATTTCATGATTGGAGAGCATTTGGTTTGTGTTTTTTCAGACACGAATTTTTTATTCAAAGTAGTGAAGACGTAACTTTTTTCACTTGATAATGATATCATGTGTAATTCGAAGTACATTTTAAAATATTTTGTAAGTAATTATCTTATAAGACATTTATATTACATTTATATTACTTATGTGTTATACTATTTAGGGAATCAATTTCAATTATATAACATGTCATCAGAAAGAGGGTTGATGACAAAATAATTAAGGTTGTAATTAAGAGATAATGACAATTAATTTTTTGAAAGAAAAAAAAATTATGACATGACTTAATGAAAAGATGATGAATCTAATAAAGTAATTGGAATGAATTTCTATTAACTCACAATTTTAATGGACATTTTTTTTTCTAAAAAAAATTATTCATTTTCATTTTTTTATTAATTTTTTTTTTTTTTTTTTTTTTTTAATTGTTGTTGAGTCACCCAGTTTTAAACATTGAGAATTTTCGTATGGATGAAAATGAAAAACCAAAAAAGGGTTCTTGACTCGTGCCGTGACTGGCGTGGACATGAATAGAGTAAAGATTAACGACAAAAAGTCGTATTTAATAACTGCCTAATTTTGATGGTCCAAGGCAACGCGCCCAAAATAAGAAACCAATAGAAGAATCAAACTCTCCCATATTCCGGAGAGACTTACTTATATAATCCAACACACCTTCCTTGTTTCTCAGCTTCGTGTCTATCTCTCTCAAATACACATCCACACGCTGAACAATGAAGAATCGAAACACTGGTAAAATATCTGCAAAATGGATACCAATTATTTGCCTTGTTTCGTTCCTGATTGGTATTCTCATCACAACCAGGTTCCTTTTTCTATCTCTCAGTCTCCGTATAATTTGGATACTTTATGTTACATGATTTTAAAATAAGAGAGTTTGGTTGAGTTCAATTTTTTAAGGTTATTTGGTTGTACTTTTTGATATAGTATATTGTTGTTTTCGGAAGCTGACGAGATTGTGACTTCGGATCGTTGGTTGCACAGAATATGGGCCCCAACGGAATCCAACGGTCAGCTCATGTCCCGGCATCGACATGAACAAGAGTTACAAACACAAACTGTCGCCGATGATTGCATTACTAAAACGGTACGTTTATAATTACAATGTTAATATACATATTTTATTTTGTTTTTTAATTATTTCTATTGGGTATTGGATTTTGTTGTTTTTGATTTTTATGTGTTGGGATTGGTTTTTAATCAGAAACCAGCACCGAATAGCGATGTAGTGGAGGGAATTTACAAAACCCATGAAGCACTTGAGTGAGTGCAAATTAACTAGCAAATTGAATTCTTTGTGTTTGTTACAATTCTTTATGTTCTTAATTACTTTGTTACTAATTTGTGGAATGTTTTTTTGGAGGCGTGTTAGATCTCTAGATAAGCAGATTAAGACACTCAATATGGAGTTATCAGCAAGTCGGAGTTCTCGGGAATTGGGGAGCTCTGATGCCACCTCTTTGTTGCCCCAAAAGGACGCGCCGAGGAAGAAAGTGTTGGTAGTTATTGGAATCAACACTGCTTTCAGTAGTAGGAAGCGGCGTGATTCGGTTAGAGAGACTTGGATGCCTCAAGGTAAATGTTACATCATTTTTTGTTGTATTGTTGTTGTGGGTTTGTTTGTTAAGAATGTTTGTGTTTTTTGTTTTGATCAGGTGAAAAGCTTGTCCAATTGGAGCGTGAGAAGGGAATTGTGATTCGGTTCATGATTGGCCACAGGTAAATTACTTGTCTGGTTCCTTTTGTAAGCTCTATCTTTATGATATGTGCTACTACAATAGATATCATTGAGCAAAAGAAACGCTTTGGTATGCTTTGAGTATGTTCTTTCTAGGATTTTTAGGATTTGAAAATAGTGGGGTTATTGGAATCTCATTGATTATTTTCATGCTCTAAAAATTTGATAACATGAATTTTATTCAATAAAATATTTAGAAGATTTTAATTTCTTATTCAATTGACAATTTTGGATTTCTTTTCTTCATGTTATAATCCTTGTGAAGTTAAAAACTTAACGGACAGCAGAAAATGGCTTGAAAATGCTTTTGTGTGTGTGCACTATGTCACCATCACTTCATGTCCAGGTAGCTTTTAACTCTTGAGCAGAAGAGATATTTATGAGGTTATATGAAGTAATTTCAACCAATGGAACTACTCCTCTTGCAGTTCTGTAATGATGACAAAAACAAGTATGGGCAACAATACTAATGAAGCTTCGGTTGCTTCATAATTATATATTTTCAGGAGCCAATTTGAGACAAGACTCCCTATTAGCTATCCACTAGCTCCACCCCCCTTTTTTTAATGCAATTATGACTATTGGTTAGTGCATGAGTAGATTCCTGTAGTGTACCCCGCATAAACTTTTCACCTATATATTAACTTGCCTGACATTTTGAAACTTTTGGCACCTTACAAATTCACTGTATTGTGGGCAGCAGCAATAAGGCTTGATGTATCTGCACTTTTTTGTTTCTTTTGGTGGATTAGTTTTAATTCTTTTTCCTGCGCTGATGGTCCTTGGATATCTTAGTTTGGATTGATAGTAATACAATTCTTCCTGTATTTGAAGCACCTAAGGAGCAGCTCCCACGTTAACCTTAATTATTTACACCATTTTTTTTTTCCATCACCTCACCACCTTCTTGTTTCCGAAACACAATAGGTGTGGTTTGCATGAAGCAAACTGTTAGCTACCCATTCTTTTCATTGATTTCTGCAACATTTTCTCTAACCTGAATGTATTCTGCTCTGCTGTAATAAAGCCTTTTACTGAAATAACTATTTGAATATGACATGGTAATTCATGATGATTGCATTTGCTTCTACAGGATGCATCATTCATGACATTCACCATATAATCATTGCTTAAGAGTTTGTACTATGTGCTTCTTCCACTGCTGATTCTTTTTGTCAGTAACATATTTGGTTTCAGACTAGAAGTTGTGTGACTTGTTAACTAATCAAGTAAATTATTCTGTATCAGAGTCACTTTGGTGTCTCTCTGACACTCAAACTGCCTATTCTGTGGGAGCCTGTTCTGCATCATATGCTTCATCAATTTTAGATTTAGAATATAAAAAAAACTTTTGATTTTTGAGGTCAGAAATTATGGTTAAAATTTATTTACAGAATCTCTGTATTGTATGCTGTGATCTAATGGTAAAAGCTGGGCTCATGCTTTTGTCTGAACATTCAATTTAAGTATCATACTGTCATTGTTTCTTTGTCACTTTTACTTATTAAAAAAAAAAATCCTTTAAATGGAACTGAACTGACTGATATCCGGATGATTGGTTCAGTGCAACATCCAACAGCATTTTAGATCGAGCTATTGATTCAGAAGAGGCACAGCACAAAGACTTTCTTAGGCTGGTAAGAAGACATACTTAAAGTTATGTTTTAAATATGTAAGACACTCTGCCATGAAAAGGGTAACAAACTTTCAATACGTTCCATTATCTTGTAGGAGCACGTTGAAGGGTATCATGAGTTGTCTTCAAAAACAAGGATTTTCTTTTCAACCGCAGTTGCAAAATGGGATGCTGACTTCTATGTCAAGGTGGATGATGATGTCCATGTCAATTTGGGTACGCACAGCCTCAACATCTTTATCATTGCTATATGAAAGAAAATATTATTTCACCATTGCTTTGGTTGAGTTTCTTACATGTGTTACTTTTGTAGGTATGCTAGCTACAACTCTTGCTCGTCACCGTTCAAAACCTAGAGTCTACATGGGGTGTATGAAATCTGGACCTGTGCTTTCTCGAAAGTAAATCTTTTGGAGCTTATATGTTAATGAGGATGAAAATGTTACAATTCCCTTTGCTTTCTGCCATAACACTGTAGTTCCATATTAACATGTTTTGTTCCTTTGTTCTTTAGGGATGTCAAATATCATGAACCAGAGTACTGGAAATTTGGAGAAGAGGGGAATAAATACTTCCGACATGCAACTGGGCAAATATATGCAATCTCAAAGGATCTAGCCACATATATCTCCACCAACCAGTAAGGTTTCTCATATGAAAGTGCTTAATTTGGTACCCTGTGAGCTGCCATATTAAGGGTCATGGGCCACATCTCCAAAGATTTTATGTTTAGTGCTTCTTCTTTTTTTGAGATTAGCAATAAATTGATATTTTTGTAAAAATTTAAAATTAGTCAATTATTTTGACATTTGGGCACTATCTTTTGTCTTTGTCTAGGTCAAAAAGATCTTCTGAAAATTTCATTGAAAGTTTGAAATTATGCTGAACGTCAATTTTGACGCTAGCTTTCGTCTTTGTCTAGGTCAAAAAGATATTCTGAAAATTTCATTGAAACTTTAAAATTATGTTCATTACTTGAAACTGAAAGAAAATTTGAGTGTTGTGAAGACTTTGTGTTGGACCAAAATCAAAATAGAGTGCCCAAGAGCATTGACTCTTGTCAAATGAAACTGGTTTATGTGTCCAAATTTTCCTGGAACCTGCAAGACTTTTTGGATGTGGTAGCTTTTAGATTTGGAACATTTACACGTACGAGTATTCTTCTTTATGAAACACAGATAAAGTTTTGGGCGGTGTTGATTGTGATTGCAGGCGTATATTGCATAAGTATGCCAATGAAGATGTGTCACTTGGTTCATGGTTTATTGGTCTTGAAGTTGAGCACATTGATGACCACAATATGTGCTGTGGAACGCCACCAGGTACTGCTTTTAAAAGATATATGTAGTTAGAGTCTTAGAGAATACACATATTTGCAAAAAGAAATAAAAAGTTGAATTTTCAGTACTAATAAAGAGGTGTGGCACTTGATTACTGCTACTAGATGATCCACCCCAAGATAATCAACATTGTAATACCGATATGAACTTTGATGCTGTCAGAAAGTCCTTTATTATATATATGTTTCCAAAGTTCTTACAACTTATTGCATCTTGGGTTGGACTTTTAAATGTTGGGGTTTTAGATTTCGATTTCTAAATGCAAGACACCTCTCTCTGTCAGGCACCAGGTGTTTATGGACATCTGTTTACTGATAAGTAAAACTTATCCATGCATGACATTGTTTATGGCTGTGTTTTCTCTCTTTAACTAAAATTAATGCTCCATTTCTGCAGATTGCGAGTGGAAGGCACAGGCAGGTAATGTTTGCGTTGCATCATTTGATTGGAGCTGCAGTGGAATCTGCAAGTCAGTGGAGAAGATCAAGTTTGTTCACTCAAAATGTAGTGAAGGGGACGGAGCTGTTTGGAGCGCTATATATTAAATCAATTCAAGAAAGTCCTTACGCAGACAAGGGTTCTGAAATTTTACAAACGCGTTCAGCAACATAGTCAGAAGCAATTTAGAGCTTCAAAACGGCGAAAGTTGTGCATACATCTTTGATATACAAGTCCATACGTTGCTGCTTCAGCCATGCAAAAGTTATATGGAGCTGTTCATTCATACTTTTCTTTTCTTTTTTTGTTAAAATAGTAGAATCTTCATTCATACTTACAGCAGTTCAGTTGCATGGATACTTGTCAGATATCTCAAAGTTATAAGTGCATAGTATTAATATATTCAAGGTAGGATTATTTTTTGTTGGGTTTTTTCTTTTTCCAAATAGGATTTGAATGTAACTTCATCGGGTGTGTTTCATATGCACACTATGCCCCCATTAGTGAAAGTAAATTAATTGTATTAATGTTTGGTTGAACTGGCCTTTGTTTGTGTAGTGAAATACAAAAATCGCATTGCGTTTGCTGCAACATCATATTATTTGATTGAAATCCCAATTTTCAAGTTTTGTGATGAAAATCCCTGTCAACTTCATATGTATGTCAGTATGTTCCAAAGTTGGGTGGGATTCCTAATTTGAAATTTTAACAGGTTAATTACCGGGTGACACGCTTGAGCTCCTAAACAAATGCAATTCTATGCTAAGTAGAACTGTAATTACATGTATGTGCTTTGTTGTCACGTGAGCGGTAATTACATGTATGTTAGAGATTTGCTTTTGCTCTCCAACCAGAGAATTGTTGGAACGATTACTAAGGGCTCGTTTGGTACTATGGTTTATTATGGAATTAACCCCTAAACGCATTTTCGTTTATTGTGTGTGTACGAGGGATGCATAATATAAAACGAAAATAACATATTCCTTGCACCCAACAAAAAGAGAAAAAAGTCCACATACCATCAAGATTCAAGGTTACTTATTACCCACCAATGTAGTGGAGTATCCTCTGCATATCCAATACCACAAAAGTGGGTGGAGATAAACAGCAAGTAACACATTTTTCTTATTTAGTAAATAATAACTAATAACATAACTCCTTGACCTCAAGGGAAGGCACATATACATGATTCATAAACTGTACATTCTTTTTTTACTTGAAAATAAATCCAATTCGTTAACTGGACGATTTAATCCAACTCAACATAGTCCTATATGATGCTTTAAATATCCATAATCCATCATTATGCAATTAGAATATTTTATCTTCTATGTTTATCGGTCTTGAGGTGAAAATAAATAAAAAAGTCTGGAGACACAATTTTTTCCATAACTACGCAGTGATGGGCAAACTGTAAATGGTGAATAAAAAGTAACGAGTCCACATGAAAGTGATAGTCTATTTTTCACAATTTATCACTTCATAGTTGTGGCACAAAAGTTATGTCCATAGTATAATTGAAAAATAAATCTAATCCGTGGATTTTGTTAACTGATGCCTTAAGGGTATTCATTAACCACTTTTTTGAGAATTGTGAATTATTAATATTAAAATAATAATAATTCCACTCTTCCCATAAGGCCATAAAAAGCCCATTCAAACGAAACCGCACATATATAAATAAAAGGGAGGGGTTTCATCGGTGGTCTTGGGCTTAGCCCACGTCTGACCGTCATCCCAGCCCCTCGGCCTTGGGTTATTGGGCCGTAGCAATTCAATCCTAACTCGCCCTTCCTGGGAAGCTTAATTAATAAACACGTTAATTAGATCTTTTTAAATATTCGAAAACTACTCCATCCCCATTATGATTACAGAGTACATACTACTCAATTCAGCAAAAAAAATAAAAAAGAAAGAGTACAAACGACTCCATTTTCTTTTCGCGAGTCTCTCTCGGTCTCGTCCACGCCACGAGACCTTTAATTAATTAAACTGCCTTTTCAGTTTATTCTCTAATCATTCATTGGAACCTCCAGCTCCAGCTCCAGCTCAAACAACGATAGTAATCGGACGGTGGTGGTTGAATGGAGAACGCTGACGTGTTCTTGGGTTTGCACGACTTTCTCGAGCGTATGCGGCAACCCTCCGCCGCCGATTTCGTCAAATCCATCAAAAGGTATTTCTTCTCACTCCCATTCAATTCCATCAATATCATATAATCCAAATCAATCTTCAATTCAATTATTCTTCGTTCTCCTACTATTAATTGCTAAGATTTTGTGTTTTCCTATCATTTTGGAGCTGTTTGGCTACAGGACTTGGACTAGAGCTATTTATTCTTAGGGAAACCCTTGGAATTAGAATTTTTTTTTGTTGGCTAAAGATGATTCAAAAGTTAGTTATTCAATGTTTATGATGCTCTTATAGTTTGTAGCACATTGGTAAAAATAATATCGATAAGTCTAAAGCCACAACAAATTTCACAATTGCTGAGGTGCCGGATTGTGATTGGTGTACAGTGAAATTGATGTCGGTCGCTAATCACAATCTGCCACTTTAGCGGTGAAAACATATTGTAATCGTACCTAAATATTTGAATGTGAAACATATTTCATTAAATACTCTGTTCGTTGACTAGGCTTGCGACTAATTACGTGAGAGGAACATGGAGAGGAAGAGAGGTTGTAGGAACTCATGAAGTCATGAGGACCAGAGTTCATTATAGCCTTTGCATAAACGATTTGCCATGTTTTTGTTTTTATTTTTATTTTTTTATTTACCTAAAGCGGCTCTGCATAGTTTGGTTGGTGAAATGACAATCATGTGCACTGTTTTGAATGTGATGTGTTCCATGTGGCAGTTTTATTGTCTCGTTTTCAAACAATGCTCCTGATCCGGAGAAGGACAGTGCTGCAGTACAGGAGTTCCTCACGAAAATGGAAGTAGCTTTCAGGGCTCACCCACTTTGGGCTGGTTGCTCGGAGGAGGAGCTCGAGAGTGCTGGTGAAGTGAGTTACTGGAAGCTTACCTAGTATTTCCATCTCTTTATAGGATTGTTGTGTTATTAGGATGTTCCATTTTTTTTTTTTTATCGTCTCTTTTCTGCATGACAATATTATAGAATGATGTTATTTATAGGTTAGAGAAAAGGTCTTCGAAAAGATAACAATTTACTATATTGTGCAATATTCAATCATACAATCTTGATCAATAGAACTAGAGAACAATTCTTTTTTGGTCCTCCTGCGGATTTCACCAAGAGGTTATTGTAGTTGCTGTGGTGACATCATGATAGAAGATTGATTGTAGAGACTTTTCAACTTACATTTTACTGTCACTTTAGTATGGATATTAATGAAACTAACATAAATGCATGTAAATAATAATAGTTTTAACATAAGTTTTTGATACCCTGAAAAAGCTACCAAATAGACAAGAGTTTTCCCTAACATTCACTGCTGGCTTTGGTCCCCTAATTATCCTCAATTCCAATTTTTTTTTTTTACTGACCACAACCCCTCCTAATCTGTAACATACAATGCAAACAGTCTACCTGGTTGTGTAGGGGCATGACCGTTAAAATTGCAAGAGCTTATACTTTCCAAAGTATTGTGTTAAAATTATAGTTTAAGCATAGAAGAAAGAAAAACAGAAGGGGAAGGAGAAAGAGGAGCTGGGTGAAAGGAGAAACAAAGCGCTATGACTCTGGATATAATTTCTAATTTATGTTACTTATCAAAAAAAATATCTAACTTCTGTTTTTGGGGGTATGACACTATGATCTTCTTAAAGTGCGTACAGGTTTATCATTGTACATTTTGATTTCTTTGTCCTGAGTATACTTCTGTATTCTTTGGTCCTTCTTAATAAAATTTATTATTTATCAAAAAAGTGCGTACAGGGAAGACCAATATAACTGCTCTAATAGAACAAATGAACCCAGTATGTCTGCAATGAAGGTTGCAGAGTAGTCATATAAATATATAATTCAGCCTCTGTTAAAACCACCAAGCTAAAATATCATTTCTAGGCTCCTAGGACTCAGCTCAGATGGTATAGGGTTGGAGTAGGTTCAAATTTAACTAAAGAAAACAAAAGAAGAATTGAATTGTCTGAAAGTTCATCATCAGTTTTGATCCAATGAAATTCCCATGTTTCTTTTATCCACAGGGATTTATGTTATATTTGCAAAGGGTATTATCTACAAAATATGACCCTTGGTATCTTGCACTCTTCAATGCCAACAATTAGTATTTATTAAGTAGCATACGGAGACGGTGTGGCCGAGGACACCTAATGTATACTCCAGGAATCTTTCTCTGGTGACTCGAATCAGCGACTGGTTGAGAACTGACCTCAATTTTTTTTTCTTCTCTGAGTTGCCAAACAAGTTTATCTTTGGTACTCGCATTGTAGTGTCTTGGGATGGATTATGATTTCAACCAAAATGAACCACAATAATGTCATTTGCTCAAGATGAATGTTAATTTTGACACCAAAACTATAACGTTTTGGCCTTTAACCCAAAATTGCTGATATTTTCCCATTTGTTGGTGCAAGTATTCATGAGTTTGTGTGTGCAATAATTTATTTTATTTATATCACCAGAGTAGTAATAAACTGGGTACCTCATACTTATTGAATTGTACATTTGTTCCGATGAATTATATATATCTTTAATTTTTTAAGTAAATTTTTTTGGGGTGTCTTTCTCCTTGTACTGTGTGCTGTTAAAGGATCATACTTCTGCCTAAATTGATTTGTTACGTCTGGACTTAATTGTAAATACAGGGACTGGAGAAGTATGTCATGACAAAGTTATTTACTCGTGTATTTGCTTCACATCCAGATGATGTAAAACTTGATGAACAACTTTCTGAGAAGATGGCTTTGATTCAACAATTCATTCAACCAGAAAATTTGGATATTAATCGGGCTTTTCAGAATGAAACATCATGGCTAGTAAGTAGAGATTCTATTCAATACTCTGTGTGTGTGTATGTGGTTACATCCTTAGAATTGACATTCTTGGCATGTTTACATGTGAAGAGGCCAATGGATGTTTTGATTACAAAGCATTTTTAGATCTTTTTCTTCTTCTTTTTTCCATAATTCAAATTGTCTTTGATGATCTTAGGTGTGGGGCCCAACAAAACACACTCTAAGCCTATGTACTGTATATTTCCTGGCCTTTTTAATTCTAATGCCACTGTGAGGGACAGCTCTCGTAGTTCTTTAGCATGTGAACAAATATATGTGCTAGGTATTGTGGGTGGGGTCAGTTGCCTGTAGGAGTCCAATAGCAATGAGGATTGTGGTATAGTATGCTCAGTGACACGCAACTATCTGAGTGAAGTTCTCCTATGTTATAATAATAATAAAAAAAAGGTAGTGCTCATACAAACATATATATGTGGCTTTGCAGTTTGCACATAGACAAAAACAAACATGTAGCTATTCTTTCCCTTCTAAAGTTTTGTGACTAGTTGCTTTTTAAGTTTTCCATCTGTGTTCAATATTTTTTTAGTTTTGTTCAAGATGGTTTATTATAGATAGTCCCTCCCCTCCCTCCTAGAGGTGGCCATTTTCTTTTTTTAAATGAAAGTCTATTTCAGTATCAGTTTTATATCTAAAAAGCCATTTGAAAATTGGTTTATGTAATAATTATTAGTGCAAGTAGATGAATTGAAACTTCTTCCCAGTATATGTCAATATTATATATATTAACTGATAAATTACAGTTTCCATCTTTGGCTATAGATTGAGTGCTATATTTGTTGTACTAAAATTTTCTATGCATGGAGCTGATACTTTACCATGTAGTTGCATATCAGTTAAGGCACTAAAGATCCATTTCTTCCTCAGCCTGTCATTATTTCTTTTGGATTTTTTGCTGCCTATGATTTATGAACAATCTTCCTCAATTCTGACACAATTAAAAATATTTGTTAAAAAGTGTTGAGAGCAAAGTTTATAAATATTGTATCGGAGGTTGTTTCGGTTTGGTTAGAAACGAAATATTTCAATGCCGGTTATTATCGGGAAAAAGAAATGAAAGTGTATATATATATATATATAACAATAGAGTTTAATGAAAACTCAAGGTACCTAGGAACTCTAGAAAAGTCCGTAGTGGAATAAATCTGAGAAGTTGTAGTCCAGTCATACAAAAGACTGGATACTTCAACTTTAATGTATGCTTCTTGCCCCTTAAAGCACTGACTATTTCTGTCTCCAAAGGCACCACATTATACACAGGGGAACAACAATCCAAATCTCCCCATTGCTACTTTTACTTAAAAAAAAAAAATCAAATAATAATCCCAACACGGAAGAAGGCATTACCCATGACACACCAAACAAGCACAAAATCAAAGACCACAATTCTTAAGCCACTGCACAATGGAGGAAAGGATGAACCACACTCTCTCCCTGGCTTTTGCACATAAAGCACCAATCCATAATGATTAACTTTGGCTTTCTAAGGTTATCTGTAATCAAGGTCTTACCTAATGACACACACCATGTGAAAAAAGCCACCCTTTGCGGAACACAAGCTTTCCAAATACTTTGCCAAGGAAAAAATTGTGCCTCCTCTCAGTGCTTTATAAAAACTCTTCACTTAAAGCCTTGTGTCTTCGAAGGGAGCCATTCTAATTTGTCTTCCTACTGATAAATAAATAAATAAATTCTAATTTGTCTTGGAAGGCTAAGATAACCTACTTTTGATCAAAGTAAGTCTCCCTTTTTTTGATAGGTACAATTTCTTCCAGCCAGCCAATCTCCTTTGCATCTTCTCGATGATAGTGTCCCATATGTGCCTTATCTTGAAGCAAGCTCCCAAAGGCAAACCTAGTTATTTCATATTGCGAAACGACGAACAATATTACTTTTCCAATTCATCAACGTTTAGCAAACTTCCAATTGACACATAGGATTGAGTAGGGTTCACATCACAGAAAATGAGTGTACCATCAGCAAAAAGAAGATAAGAGATAACCATAGTTTTATCCCTCACACTAGTAATTGGGCTGCTATTCTTGGTGGCGTCTGAGGACCTGAGGTTTTGGGACCGTATACTTCTTGGGCTCAAGAAGTTTTCTCAATTTGATCACAAACTCCCTCCACTTACTCCCCTATTTCCCTCTGGTATCGTTACACACTCTCTCTGGCCACCTTCACAAAATTGTCACTGCCATGAATTTCCCATTTGTGTTTGAGCATCATTGGATTACGCATGCGATTCTGCCTTTTCATCTTGTTCTCATAAACTGTTTAGGATACCTTTTTTTCACCAGGTCCACTAAATTTGCCAACAACCATTTTGCGGACTCCATACTCATGAATACACCCCTTCAAAAATCTTTTCCTTGCTCAAAAATTCAGAGGAAAAACATCTATCCCACTTCTATCGCAATTTCAAATGACTTGGATTCAATGAAAAATAATTTTGACCCACCTATTGCAACTAGAATGGGACCAAAGAATACTGGCCCTTCACTAGGAGGACCTCCAAAAGTTGCCGTTTGAGACAGCGGAGGAGGTCTGACAAGGTGGTTCATCTCTGGTTCCCTACATATATAGATATATATGAATTCTAAATAATTCCATCTAACTCATCATTATCATCATTATATTAAGAAAAACTCACATCATCTCAATTCAAAAGAAATTCTCCCATGTTTAGGAAATTACCAAAAAAAGTAAGGTGCTTTCTTAGCATGAAAATACCAAATGAAGTGAAGAGAAGAGAATGTAACTTGCTCCCATAAAAAATTAGTACCTGTAAAGTGTGATACAACTAATTTTGTTGGTTTTGCACTAAGTATCCATAAGTATGTAGATTTCACTATATTCAAGGCCAGTGAGCTCTAGCTCAAATGGCAGCTGCCCTTTATAAGAACAAGGTTGAGTGAGGTTGTGGATTCAAGGCCCACCAGGGAAATGTGTAACCTTACGAATCAAGGAAAAAAAAGATTTCAACAATTGGCATACTGAATGTCACGTATTTGCCAATTAAACAGAATCGCTGGCTTCATATTGGTCCCTCCATTTTAGATTTTTTGATGAAAGCCTTTTTTTTTTTTTTTTTTTTAATGAAAGCTAGCTCCCGATATATGTCTGATGTTGGCTGAATCACATCAACAAGGCATGTTGATTAGGTCATGAATAGGAATCTTTTTGTATCCATTACAGAAGTGCATAATGGAACACCCTTTGAAATGTGGGATGTGACACCACAAATGGCTAACAAACTAGTTTCTATTCCTATGCACTTCCATGCCCACTTGGCTGTGTCGAGAAACTGGATTAGGGTTTTCTTTCCTTTTCCTTTTTTTGGTGGGGGGAGGGGGGATATTCTTCATTAAGCACTTACCAGCATCCCCATCTTCTATTTTGGCAGCTTGCACAGAAAGAACTGCAGAAGATCAACATGTACAAGGCACCAAGAGACAAGCTTGTTTGTATCCTCAATTGTTGCAAGGTTATCGGTAACTTGCTGCTTCATGCTTCTATTGCTTCAGATGATTATCCCCCAGGAGCTGATGAATTTCTTCCTGTTCTGATCTATGTTACTCTAAAGGTGAGATTAAATTTCTACCATGATTACATAATTTAACTAGTGACTCATACAGTTATATCAGAAAGAGAGAGAGAAAATTGGAAATCATCCAATTGGTTCCAGATATCTGGTATTTGTGTTCAACACTAAATTACTATCCCCAGTCTGTTTGGGTTCATTACGTTTATTGCTGCTTACTCTGATAAGCATTGACTACGAAGCAAGGACATGGGAAATGGTAGAATCTTGAAAGTAGGTTATGACATGGGGACAAGAAATTAAATAAACATATTAAATATATGTATATCTATTAATGTTTCAGAGTAGAGACAGGGTTCGAATTTGAGATTACCTGCTCTGATACCATGATAAATTACCGATTTTCCCAAAAGCTTAAACTATTGGGAAATAGTAAATTTAATCATTTAATCATTATTCTAACAATATATATAATGTCATGATTGGACAAAGCTGGCTTGGCAACAAGATCATGACCTCTCACTTTTTCTGTTCTTTCTTATAAAACATTTATGTTTGTGTGCCTGTATCCTTAAGAAGATGCCATGCTCTCTTATATTACATATAAAACAAATTTGGATATTAGAAAGTTAGCTAATTCAATTCTTGATATTTTCATTGGTATATCGGTACTACTAATACTATCACTCATTCGTAATATATTTTCATGTATATTTTCACCTTTTCTTTTTTGGCTGTTTGCTTTCTACTCCTATAAAGTTACTATGCATTAACTACCATAGATGAGTGACTTGAAACATTTTCCTTCAGATATTCTTTAGTTATTTTATTTTTGGGCAAATTACAACAATCTCGCTTGAAGTTTTGCGAAATGATAGTGCCCCCCCTCCTATTTTAGAAAATGATATTCCGTCCCTTTTATCTTTTAGAAAATGAGGGGGCAAAATGTTATTTTCTAACAAAGGTGAGGGGATAGAGTATCATTTTCTAAAATAGGAGGGAGAAACTATCATTTCGCAAAACCTCAAGTGAGGTCGCTGTAATTTGCCCATTATTTTTTTATGTCTTCCATGCTTTTAAAAGTTAGAACTTAGAACTCAAGAAGGATAAAGTTGTAGAAAGTAATACTACTATGGTGATACGATGAAAGACATGTATTATGTCTCATGATATCATGAAATGAAGTGTCCCTTCCAACTATCCTTTTCAAGGGGAGAGGTGGAAGTGGGGAAGTCCAAATAGGCGCAAGGACACAAAGCCTGCTTTTGTATCAATAATGTTTTGCGAACTAGTGGCTTCCATGATTCCTAAGATTACTGTCTTGAAATGTGGCATTTAGAATGTTGTACTTACAATTGCATAAACAATATTATGCAGGCAAACCCTCCACAACTGCACTCAAATCTGTTGTATATACAAAGATACAGGTGTCAATCTCGCTTAGTTGCAGAAGCAGCGTATTTTTTTACAAACATGCTCTCTGCCGAGTCCTTCATCTCGAACATTGATGCAAAGGCCATTTCAATGGATGAAACCGAGTTTGAAAATAACATGGAATCTGCTCGAGCACTTCTCTCTGGGCTTTCATCTGATTTGGATGGTCAGTCTGATCAAAGCAATAGAGTTGGAGTTGACATGTCTAGAGCAGAACCTATGGAACCTAAACATCAATCATTAAATGTTAATAAGGATAAGGACTCCACATTACGTCCCAATTCGTCTGAATCAAGATCCAGAAGTAAGGAGGTCCCATTTGCAGAAGATCAGTTATCAATATCACAAATTCCATCCCTCTCAGATTTGGAGAATAAAGGGGCAACCATGCTTTTGAAGGAGGATATGGTAAGGCAAGTCTTTCGCGATTATCCATACGTGTATGCCAATGTTGGTGATCTAACAGTCACTGATGTAGAGGACCTGCTAAATAACTACAAGCAACTTGTTTTCAAGTATGTTTGTCTTGCCAAAGGGTTGGGTGTCCCTCCTCTTGCTTCGTCCAATTCACAATCTCAGGAACAACACCATCCTGAGGAACCTGAAGATACTAGGTCTGTAAAGTCCAATAATGAGTCAAAAAAGCATACTAGGACAGATGATGGTTCAAATATAGTTACACTATTGGAAGAGGAAAATTTTGAATCCAAGTTGCCGCAGGATGAGCCAATTGCACCTCAAGGTGGGGGAAATGATGAGACTCCTCAATGATGTCTCTCTTAAAAAATGGTTCTTGTAAAAAGTATGTTTGAATTTTCGAAGAAGAAATGGCAGTCATCAGGCTCTTTCCTTCCCCTTTTCTTGTGGTGAAACTATTATTGCATCAACTTTTGTTGGCAATGAGTAGCTCCCATGCTGTCTGATTGACTAATGAGAAAAATCCGGAAAGAAATTGGAAATTTAGCAATGGCTTGGAAATCGTTAATTAGCATTTCCATGAAGATACAGGGTCATTGCAACTCAACTTGGCAAAGTGTCAATCCTAACATGCAATGACATGTACTTGTTTGTTGTTGTAGCCACATATTTGTAGAATTGAAAAATTGATCAGAAAGTGTATAATACATGGAACATCTGGTTTTGTTTTAATTAACCACAGTGCCATTCATTTTCTTCATTTAAGGGGTACATTTTTCTTTTTCTTCTTTTGTGGGTTCTTTTACTGTAGGCTCTTCAAGGCCTTCTATAAGGATGTAAAATACTGCAGTTCTGTTGCCTGATTGCTCAAGTACACCAAAAGTGATTTTTTCTCACTTTATAAGCATGAAAAAGGTTTTGTTAGCTTCAATTAGCAGATTGCTATCTCAGGGGAAGAATATTTATATACATTCTAGTGAAATTTCTTAATATGTTTGGTTCCGGTGCCATTTTTTGAATGCATTCACGCAATCTCTGCTTTTCAAAGATTGTATGAACTAATATAATGGGACTGCTCTGCTTAATCTGACTTTTGCAACCCTGGCACATGCAAGCAGGCACTACGATTAGATTAGGTTTGGACTTTGTAAACATACCGACCCATGCGTGAATTAGAGGAGCCCATGACAACCATACCAAGGATATGTACAACAATTACCTACTTAAAGCCGCCCTTGTAAGGAGTCAAAACTAATACGTAGAAGATTTATACAAGACTATTTTATGTTATTCATAGATTTTGTTCTTATTTTAACTAAACTGCCGGCAAAGAACAACACCGACTAATTTCCTGAATTTTGGGAATCAAACCCTTGCCTCAATGGTTAGCACCTTAGGTGCTAATTATATGGGCATGGGTTCGAATCCCACCACTGCCTCTCTGGAGAGGTGACTTAATCGTAAAAAACTCTCGTGACTCATCACACCTGCACCGAAAGTTATGCGAATCTTAATCGTAAAAAACTCTCGTGACTCATCATACCTGCGAATCCGAAAGTTATGAGTTCGAGTAGTGGTAAGTCTTATTATTGCCCAGATGTGTCCCACGTCATGTCAAATTCAGGTTCAAGTGGGCCATGACAATGACCGCACCTGCGAGTCTCTTATTTTACTTATCAAAAAAATTATTCCTGAATTGTGACATCTGTGAAGCTTTACTTTTGCAGCCAAGTCTTGGTCAATATAAGGCCAAAATGTATGAGTAGATGTACTTCCCGGGGTGTAAGATTGGTGAAAAAAATTATTCCTGAATTGTGACATCTGTGAAGCTTTACTTTTGCAGCCAAGTCTTGGTCAATATAAGGCCAAAATGTATGAGTAGATGTACTTCCCGGGGTGTAAGATTGGTGAAGATATTGTGGTGTATCATGTATAAGGACTAGGACAATTTCCAAAGAAATATCAACTTGGGAAATGCATGAAATCTTGTGCTAAGAAATTTTACATAAGAGACCAACGAATTAATTTCGACATTCCATGTCGTATGTGGAGCTCTTTACATCAAGACGCAGTAAGCTTTGCGCACAAGACCAAGTACTTGGTGGTGATAGTGCTACTATTCTATCGTCTACTTATTCTTTTGTAACCATAGGACGGAATAGCACCATTCCTTGTCTGCTTCTCTTTGAAATGTTTCTATAAGCTTTATTCCTTTAATAATGTTAATATCATTGAGAATTGAACACTTCATCACAGTCTTCCGTAACAAGATAGTAAAAATACAATAATAATAATAAAATATAGGTACATAATATTTTTTGTAATTGTTGATTTGACTTATTATTATTAATTTATAATAAAAGTGATGCTAGCTAGTAGTAAATTCAGATGAAAGTGATATTATTCTAATCGCAATAAATGTCTAAAGTTACGAATGCATGCAAGATGCATTAAAACTTGGGGATAATTCTCCAAGAGAATCTAGAGGTACGATTTTCTAAACCTTTCCCCCACTTTTTTTACCTTTGTTGAACTGGATTTTCTGGATCTGCTGGCTCATCCTATTTTGACCTGTTCAGCTTTGGCCTCTATGTAGCTGGACAGACCAACAAGCAGCGGATCAACCTCCATATCTCGTGCTTTACAACTACTACATTTTGGGACAATGTTTCTATCAACAAGGAACCTTTTTAATTATTCTTTTGGGTCCAAGAACCTTTAATAATATGAAAGTAGAAAGTTTTGGAGATGTGGCCTATATAGCTTCTCACAATAGCAATGTCTCTCAAGTGTTACCTCTAGTCTACCTCCACTTGTTTTCTTTCTTCACTTGCTAATAGCTATGCCATTGCACATTTTCACTTTACCCATGTTTTTGGGCTTTTTCTTCTATGAAAGCCTTCTCTTCTATGAGTACCTCCATTCATAGGCCAACTTTATCTCCATAGTACTTTTCTCCTAATTAGTTTTCGAATTTGGGAGGATCTGAGGACTGAGGGTCATTGTGATTGTGTATAACATTGGCTTAGAGAATAATTGTCAATTATTAACCTATATATCTAAAGATACTTAATATAAATCATGGATTGACACATATGATGATGGTAATAGTATTGTGGTGGACTGGTGGGTAGGACATTGTTGGTTATAGTGGTGGCAATAATAATAATGTTGAGAAAATAATAATTGGAATACCATAATAAACCAACAATTGTAGTAATGATTAAATAACAAGAAGTAATAAAATGATACTATTAGTATGGCTTATCCTAATTAGTTTGTGAGAATTTATAATAAATTCTAATACTTCGAGACTAAACTTTCATTCTTATTTATAAAGAAGATATTTTCACTCATAAAATTAGAATAACAATAATTTTGTTTTTATTAACTTAAAACGATTTTCTTTTCTACCTTTTATTTTTTTATAATTCTTGAGATAAAATAAATTTAAACCTTAAATGTCTTGATTGAAAACACGTGATCGTGTCGACTACAAAGCATTAACTTTCTTTTCTTTTTTTTTTATTTCTCCATGAAAGAAACCCAACACAACTAAGAACTAAGAAGAACTAAAAAAATCAAAGTGAATATTCCGTTGGCAGGTAAGTGGTCATATATTATTGATAGTTGTATGAGAAACGTGTATTTGTCCTCTTTGTAAATGACTTCCAAGGAAGGTACTAGGCTAATAGCGAGGATGACCAAATAGAATAGAGGACAAAGTGATCCTTTCACGTGCCTCCCACATGCTGACATGCATGGCGTGTCGGCTGAGGTGTATGCATCACCATTCATTTATAATTTTCCACACACGTGATCTGTCCACTACCGCTGATATTTCTAACTACTATAATTCAAAAATCCCCATGACTCATTTAGAAAAATACATTTTTTTTAAAAATTCCACATTACTCCTAGCCAAATAGAAAATTTTCATATATGAAATTTATCTAATCCGTAAACGTGTGTGAGATTAATATTTAATGTCTATAGCTATAATAAATTTTATCATATTAATCTTAAAGGGTTGATCTAATGATTTTTAAGGTTTTATGAGATCTATGCGCAATGGCGAAGCCATGTTGTACCTGGGCTGGGCTGTAGCCAAGCCAAGGTTTTTTTTTTTTTTTTTCACAATTAGCCCACCCTAAAAAAAAATTCTGCCTCTGCCCCTATCTATGCGTATTGCGTTTGAAATCTTTAGCTAGCATCTTGGGATTAACCCTAAAAGATTATTTCCTATAATTATAGGAAACAAAGTTTACCTTCAAATTAGTTCAGAAGAATTCTCCTCTAATCCATTATATAACGATTTATAAGACTATTCATGTGTACTTTTAATCACATAACTCATTTAATGACTCACATAATATATATAAATGATTTTATAAGTCGATACATAATGGGTTGTGAAATTTTTTTTTTTAAATTGGTTTTCTTTGTTCATGATCCAATGTGTGGGGGATGAAATGACTACACACACTCAAAAGAATAGTGGAGTGCTCAAAGAATTTGGACATCTTTTTTTTTTTTTTTTTTTTTTTTTTTTTTTTTTTTTTTTTTTTTTTTTTTTTTTTTGAGATATGATAGAAATTCTAATCTAAACTCACACACACATATATTTGAAGACCCCGGGGATTGAACCCACACCCTCATAGAGGAGTGGAGCTTTTTGGGAAAGGGGATTACCATGACCGAATACTCAAGTGGAATGTTACTATAGCATTTAAACCTATGACGTCCGCTCATAATGGTTGCTCTTACCATCAGGCCAAGACACCAATTGGTTTTTGGTGTAGGCGGGATTTGAACCTAGGTCCCTTGCTCGACGACAAGAGACTTTACCAGTTGAGCTAGCTGAAACCACAAAAATTGTGGACATCCTTCTTAAAAAGAAAAGAAAAAAAAAATTACCACATTAAATTTATAAACCGACATAACTTTAATATTTTTCTATAACATTGATGACAAAGAAATAACTGTGTGAGATGGATTTTGAGGTTACCACAAATGTA
Source organism: Fagus sylvatica (assembly GCA_907173295.1). NCBI lineage: Eukaryota > Viridiplantae > Streptophyta > Magnoliopsida > Fagales > Fagaceae > Fagus > Fagus sylvatica. The sequence goes on from OU015771.1 coordinate 25,781,424, forward strand.
TGACGTGGAAGGGGCATCCAGATCCGGATCAGACGGTGGATGTGATCATGTGGGGTCTCTGTCTAATTTCATTGCATGTGGCCCACACGTTTGGGAGGCCTGTTTGAATTTACACCTAAAAGATAAAAAGAGTGAGATGAATTGTGTAACGATTACTCCATTTCCTTGTGGATATGGATAACAAAAGACTCCACTATCATAATTAATCAATCTCGAGCTGAACCATATCATGATTATGATCGTTTTGACCAAGCGGTAAAACCGTAAAAGAACCCAAATCCATTTATGTCGGCATTGGTTTTGTAATCTATATTAATATACAATTATACATTCTCAATCGAGGTGTGTATTCTCAATTAAATTAAAAAAATTATATCATATTTCGGGAGTACATTTAATACGTACTCTTTCCTCTCACAAAAGTGGTGGGTCCCATTATGATTTTAATTAGCAGGACCCATCACTTCTGTGAGAGGAGAGAGTACGCATTTAATATATTCCCGGATATAATTATCCATTAAATTAGGTCTTACTTTGGAATTAATATTTGCGCTTAAACTCATCTCAACTTTAGGTACATACATCTTGTTGCAGCCTTTTCTTATGTTTGTAATTTGAACATATGAAAAGAAGAAATGTCAATATTTTTTTTTGCACATTGGTGTAAATCTTTCATTCATATCATTAATTTTGAATTAAAATTAATAGATGCAACAATATATAGTATTGTGCTTATCCTCCTTGAATGATTTTTTTTTTTTTTTTAAATGTCATTTTTTATGAGAAGAAAGTACTATTTATCTTGAATTGTTTTAGCTTTGGGAATCTTAATTTAACACAATAGTTTTATTTTGTCTTTTAGCGAAGTTTGGAGAGATGAAGGAAGAGATATGCATTGGCTATTCATCATGATCGGTCCTCAATTTTCAGAAAGAATTTCTAATTGCAGATATATTTAGGCCACTTAGCTTTAACAACATGATCTACTCATAAAGTCATAACTGCAAGTTATCTTAGGCCTTGTCAATTATGCTTTCTTAATTTCAAGCTAAGGGACCACAAATTAAGAATGGAACTTTTGGCTCCGTTGCTTTAATCTTTATATTGACCCCCCCATTCTTTCACTATTTGCAACAATTTATAGGCTGACCCAATTGGTTAGTCAAATAAGAGAGAAAGTGAACCAACTCTCAATCATTTTAATTTTTTTTATCGGATAAGTTGAAGACAAAGGGATTGAATCCTGGATCAGAACAATACAAAGGGTCCGTTTGCCAGTTGCCACTTGGCTTAAGGGCCATTGGCCAACTCTTAATGATTTGATAATATGGTTTCAAAACCTCTTGATAATGTGAAAAAACTATCATCTAATAAGAGTGTTAAGTGCTTTTCAGGTTTGCCTGAGAAATTGGTTTACATGATTATCATTGTTGAAGGGGACTCTACAACTATAATTTCGGCAATTAGAACTGTAACACTCGACAGGGTGGGTCATGTCATTTGATTGAGGATGTCAAAGATGAGATCAAACATTCAATACCGACAATTTTCAATGACAATATTTAGTTACAATTTTTTTAAATGTAGTACCTTAAATTCTCCAATTAAATTTAACTGTGTGCCTTCATTAATCGAGCCACATAGTTGAATTTAATTAATTTTAAGAGTAATCAATTTAAACATATGATTGAATATGATCAAAAAATTTAAGGTACTTCATCTAAGTAATTGTGTTTTGTCCTATTCATAATTGTACTAACAAAATCTGTAATAAAGTTGCAAATACTCTTTAGGTCCCAAAATGGCAGGTCATTAGAAATTTGGATTAAGGAAAGCACCCACTTCAAACATACTCTTGATGATGTATTACATACTCAACAATGAATTATAAATTGACCTTTTTTTAAAAATAAAATAATCTATCAAGTAATTTATTGGTCAATATATAATTAAATTTAATTAAAAATTTTAAGTAAAAATCCTTAACTAAGTGTACCGAAAATTTATCCACTTTTGATAAACATTGAGAGAGGAGCAGCATGGTTGAATGATAAATTTGACGATAGTACGATACTAAGTTAAGACGGGAAGTTTGTCATTTTCATCTTCGTAATTCGTACGGAGCTCATCCACATTATCAATGTCAATCTCTATAGTATTACTGTATGATATATATATTGTGCAATGCAAATAATATAATAATGAGGCCGTGGATTAATTGCTTCGTGTCAAACGTGATTCCACCTAATAATACGTGTTCCCATTAATTATTGTGAGGTGTTGGACTCTTTGACCGGTTGAAGATGTTTCCAGTCAAGGATTAGGATTTGCTTTGCAATTATTTAAAGAGAACAAAAAAAAAAAGTTAATTTCAAATGAACATGAACTAGGTGTGTCATGTGTGTGTATGCCTGATGAGTTTGGACAACGACAGTATGCAAATAATGCAATGATGTAAAGAAAAGGAATGAGTGTGCTTCGTCTTCAAGCTTCTATGTTGTGGTTTTTCCCTCCTCTTTTTTTTGAGGGTGAGCCTCCCTCTAGCTTTGGTTAATAGGGCTTTTTGAGGTAGAGAGCTCTTTAAGGAAAAAAAAAACCCATTTGGTAAGGTCTACAAAAGAGCTTTAAGCTTTTCAAAACTATATAAGAAAAGGCTTAAATATGTGGGTTTTAAGAAAAAGCTTTACATCTTACTTGTTTATGCTTTATAAATAAAAATTTAAATTTTTTTAAAGTACTTTACTGTAATTTATCAAATATTCAAAACGTTTAAATAGTTTTTTAATTAAAATTTTATATTGTAAAAGCTTTATTACTAAAATTTTAGAACCAAAAGTCTACTTGCTACAACAATACCATATGAAAATCATCCCATTGTTAAACTTAAACCACCAAAGTGAAGGCCAAATGACAGTCCTATATGATATTTCCCTAGGAATCTTGTTAAAAAAAAATTCTTAATTGAATTACTTTATAGTTATTTTGTGTTGTGAAAAACTAATGAATTACATAACGAAAAGGTAATATTCTCCGTGAAAGATTTACCAAGCTGTAGAATATAAAAAAATTTGTTACTTGAGGCCCTAAGGAGACAAAGTGAGAGTCAGCAAATGATTCATCACAAGTAGCGTATGAACTTGGCATGAATCAATTGGCTAAGGTTTGATTCATACAAGCCGGACCCTCCCTTAATAATTAGTAACAAGCAGCATCTTTTTCCTCCATTTTACACTTGACACATTACACATACAACTACCCCGAAAGTCTCTAAAATAATGGTCCCCTCTAAATTAGTCAAGTCTTCAACTTCAACAGAACAGTATTTTGGTCTTTTCCTTATGGTTTTAAGTTGTGGTACTTAAGAGACTAAGTAAACACAATGAAATAAAACTGCACCCTCTCATTGTTGCGTAAGTACACATCACTTTGGTTCATATTTGACAATCTCAACACTCAACTCTTTTTCTCATCTAGCTTAGTTGGACCACCAAAGCCAAAACAGACTTGGACAAAATCAATCCCTTCCTTTATTAATCTTCCAATTCCATCACCACTCTCTCCAATCCCTCTGAAAAACCAAAGAAGGTTTGAGAAGTACCAACATGGGGAATGAATACAATCGCTTCCAACACCAAAAATTGCATCTTTATCCAAGAAATACATTCTTACCCATGTTATGTTCAAAACCATCAATCAAAGATGTGGCATTTCCCAAATGTGTAGATCGATCTGTGTCCTTCTCCAATGACCCTTTGTCCCCCAAAATCAGTTGCATGGGCCAAGTGAAAAGGAACAACAAAGTTGTTGGCTTTCCAACAAGCACTCACAAGCTCACCCAAACCACCAGACATAGTACTAACAACAACACCAATAACAGTGTCAAGTACTCCAAGCTCAAGAAAATGTTCTCTAGCAAAAACCTTGCCACCACAATGGCCACCAACACTGCCACCACCACTTGCAGCTGTGGAAGCAAGAGAGTGACCATGAATGGTAATGAGAATCGTGCTTGTATAAACATTGTTGATATGGATCCTCCATTGCCAGTGATCAAGAAGGTGAAAAAGCCTGAAGGAGAGGAAGGAGACAGTCTTTGGAAGAGAAGATCTGGTGGGGTAGCACTGAAAACTTTACAGCTTCAACAACTTCATCATTCTAAGCATCATCTTCAACCTACCACAGTTTGATGAGAAAGCTTTAATGAGAGGTGAGGTAGCTAGGTAGATGATGCAGAAAAGGAAGAAAGAAAAAAAAAAAGTAATGTAAATGTTTTGATCTTAATTAATTTCTAATTTTTTATTATTATTATTTAATCCTGTGCTCACAGTTTGATGCTGCTGCTGCTGATGTATGTGATAACTGTTCTCATGTAGATCCAGGCTTTTTTCTTCTTCTGTTTTTTACATAATAAATTAGAAAAGCCACCACTAGATAGCATCCTGCCTGAAGTTAATCTCATAAGCCTTGTTAGAAGTTTGTTTACAATGTAGAATTGACTTTGTGTAAATGAAACAGATAGATAAAGCCAAGTGATAGTAAACACAAATCAAACTTATCCCCTTATCATATTTTATTTTTTCGATACTAGGAAAAGTTAACATTACTCAAGTTAGAGAGAGAGAGAGAGAGAGAGAGAGAGAGAGAGAGAGAAACAGTAGTTATGGTGATTGTCATCCCAAGTGTCATAGTGGGAACCGAGTGGAAAAGGGAAATGGTTTCAAGAAAAAGTTATATTACGTGGGATTGTATGGGTAGATCGTAATACTAGAATTGGAACTAGGGAAAAACGATGCCTTTCTCTGACAGCAATACAAATATACATAGAACATTCTTCATATCAACGAGCTGGGAGCAAAGTAACAGGAGTGCAGAACACCGAATGGGATATAGGATTGAATCACTAAAGCTTCTTTCAGTTCATTTCTGCTCAATGCATGCATTTCAAACGATACCAAGAGAATTCAACTGTCCTTACACAGTTACACTCATCATTATCTGACTGCAGCATTGATAGGGAATTCAATGCCTCATCAAGGACAAAAGAACCAAATGAAAAACATGGCCAGAACAACGGGCAAAGTAATTGAATTGTCATTTGTCTATCGTTTTCTCAACTGCGAATGCAAATGAGTAAGCTGCCTCGTTTGGCTGGCCACATGTAAATGCTTTATGCAACAAGAATAGCTCTTGCAATAATCCGTCACCCAAACCGAGAACAGGATTAGTCATACCAAACTTAACCAGTGGCAGCACCAACATGGGGTAACTGGGTTCCAATTGGAACATGTAAGCAAGAAAGGCCCAGGCATTTTCTTTTTGCTTTAAAAAGCTTAAAATACTTTCCCAAAACGCCACACAAAAGAGCTTCAAATCTTGACAGAAAAGTATTCCCCAAAAACTCATCCTATAATTCTGTCTAAAATGTTCTAGACGTTTGGTCGGACAATATATTTTCAAAGATTTAATAAATCTATCTTCTCCATTCTCAAGGATCGCATTCCCAATTTTTTAAATTTGCTTCATATTCTGGAGAGCATTGCAAGGCATCTAAACAAATCATTCACAGATCAAAAATAAAAAAGTCTGTTGTAGCCTACATCTACTAATGTAAGAATATGCTAATTATTTTTGCTGATACATACATACAAATCACAAGATGGGTAATGTCAAGAAAGTCACCAGGAAGAATCCCCAGTTTCATACCCTAAAGCCTATATTTATACAAGCAGAGGTCAGTTACAAGTTAAGGTAGGCAGCAAGAATCTGGATAAATTTGATAACATTAGCCTTGTTCTTTGTAAGGGGTCCATATCAATTTGCTAACGTCAACCTCAAGACCCCCACGACCAGCAGCTTTTAGATGACGATCCAAGACCTTGGGATCAGCACAGATGACATGCTGCCCTTTCCTGTACTGAATCAGTTCTAGGCTCTGAAGGGTGGCCAAGATATCCTCCGCCTTAATGGCTGTCATGTCACTAAGCTCCTGCAAAAAGTGAAGGATTTATAGATAAGTATTAATACAAATATAACCAGCAGAAAGCCCAAAAAAAATTACCAGTAAGAAAAAAGAAAAAAGATGATGCTAAGAGTGATTTGTAAAAGATCAACATATACACTAATGTATCGTAAAAACTTATCAGGTTTTACTATATCTCTAGACAAATCCTATCTTTTATACTTTTCAAGGTGTGGTGCCCCATATTTGCATTGCTCCTATTTTACAAAAATCATTTTGGTAAAGATTAGTTCTATATTCATTTCAGACAATAATAAAAGCAAAAAGAGAAGTCAAAATTTCAAACATAACATTTCAAACAATTTTCACGGGATGTCAGAACACACCAGAAGACAATATGCAATTGAACCCCAAAAGGCAAACTGGTACGGATTCTTAACAGTCAGTCAAATAAAGTGTCAAACAAAGTATACCTTGATGGAAATATTGCCCTTGTGCTTTTTCAAGATGTCCAAAAGAACCCGGGTCCAGTATCCTCTGTAGCTCAACAACCCAAGATCAGAAAGGGGTCTCTCAGGTGTGCCGACTTTACCTTCTTTTTTGGAAAGTTCATATGCTGTTCCATGCACGAAATAATTTTAGAAATTCTTTCTGCTTGAAAATACATGACCAAGACAAAGACATGGAAAATAGAAACTAAATTTCCGTAGGCAGATAACTTACAGAAGGCAATTAGAAATTTGCCATAGCCTTTCCTTTGATAGGGAGGAAGGGTGAGGATGCATGCCAAATTATAAGACTCCTCTGAATGCTTTTCCTGCACCAGCAGACAAAACATGCTTATCTATATGTAAATATTAGAAATTTCTGAAAACATCACATTCATGTTTCTATAGAAAACTATCCCCTACTTATCCATTATATTTAACAAATATTAACAAAGGTTGTAAAATAAGGATCACACAGTTCATGGGGAAGGTCAGCAATGGCACAACAAACATGAGCGAGGTTGATGATATTTTCCTACAACTTGTGGTACCAAATTTTTCCTAAATTTCTCTACACTTCAACATCAGATTGTAATGAACCACAAGACAACAAGCCCATTGAAACTTCCAAAATACAAAAACAGAATGTAAAAGATTCTACCACTTAAAACTACTTTTAGTACCCTCTAAAATCAGAGTTCTAACAAGTATTAACTTGGGGATATACCGATATAGCCATTACTCTGCACTAACATTGTTATAAAATCAGGAGTTGGAAGAATGTCAGGAAAAAAAATCACTACAAAACCCAAGAATGCAATTGTAGCAAAGAGGCAATACAAGATATAGTAGTGTAAGTTCATAATATCAATTAAATAAATTTAGCATGCATTCAACTCAAACCATTAAGATTCCTAATCACAATACTACAACATTGTAGGCCAAAAGAATCATAACTTGTAATTCCCAGAGTTGAAGCTCCTTAAGTAAAATGTAGCATGAGTAAAGGGTTTCAAAATGAAATTGTAAATTATTTCAAACAATCACCAAAACCTGACATAAACAGCCACTGTTCCAAATGAATGTGGGATTCACCTAAATGCATGACCAATAAATTCAATACTTCGCATGCCAATATTCCTGTCTCAAGATTTTAACTTCTAAAAATGGCATGATACTTAAGAAATGGTAAGAAACAACATTCTCACTCAGACAGCAGTTTAAAGTAAGAAAAAAAAATGCAGACATAATTTACCTTAGAAAAATAACCAACCATGTGGCATCCTCGATCATCGCATTCACACAATACATAGAACAGAAAGAGGTCAACATCATAATAAAGGGTCTTGTGATCAAGAAACAATTTTGCCAAATAACAAAGATTCTGCCCATACACCTTGTTCTTTTTGCCATCAACCTGTTTTGAAACATTTAATCAAGGAAAACTTAAATCAACTAAAAAAATAAGATATGCACATATACAAAACGGAATATCCTATAAAACACAAAATACTAAACAGAAGATCAGAAACAAGAAAAAAGGAGAAAATATATTCCAATATTGAATAAACCATATAACAAAACATCCTAACGTACATCAAACTCATAGTTAAAAGAGTTAACATGAAGTCTGATTACTGAAACTATCCATTAGAAGGAGACTAATTGATATATGAATTTAAGATGATTTATCTTTTTATAAACAGATAAATAATCTCCAATGGAAAAACAAGTTTGAATTTTAAATGCAAAAAATGACTTGGGGAAAAAAGAAGCAGGGCTCAGATAACATCCAAATAAATGTTAGGAACTATCAGATGAAGGAGAACAACTACAAAATGTACTTAAAGTCACATACCGACTTAGATGTTTATAACTTATTAACCCAAATAACACCATCACTAATAACAAAACAACTTACCTCAAACATTGACAATGTACCACTTCGGTATATCTCATCTCCAGGGGGATGCTTGAGATCGCACTTCCTCTACATATGCAGAATAAGAATTAAATAGGCAAAATATGTCCTAAAATTTCCAATAAAAAAAATCAAATTAAGAAAGGGAAATCACTAACAGAAAAGATAGCCAAGAAATTGAAATATAACCACTCAAAAACAGAAATTCCTATCACGTATTTCTTCTTAACATAATAAAGTAATTAGTTAATATTACATTTTGAAATTATTGAAGACATCAAAAGGAAGAGATCTACATGACCTGTAGACCAGTTCAAACCATGTGGCTTTTATCCATCAAGGCAAAAATACAATTTTTCAACAATATCACAAAGGACCATCTTGGCCAAGTAACCAATCTATTTCTTCATTAATATGGCTAAAATTTTGGACAACTAATATTCTTAAGGGTTAAGATCATTTCGGTGATCAGTGATATGATAACAAGTCTAAACCTTTTGGGTGTTCAAAGTTGCAGTAAATTTGCAATTTGACAAGGTGCAACACTCAAGAATAGCCAGAATTGTTCTCAATGGAAAAGATGAACATATGAAATAAAAGAGATATATTAGTGTAATAAGCATTTGAACAATGGAGTAATCAGTAGAAGAAGAAGAAATGCAGCAAATAGATTAGGAGGATCATATTAAAATACGGTTATAAACGACATCAGATAAAAAATAAAAAAATAAATAAAAAACAGAAAAAATTTCAGAGAACAGAGGAATTGTGCCAGTAGCTTAAAACATGGGCATGCAAGTCTTCTGTGTAAGCCCGACAAACAATGTCCATCACAAATTTCTATTAGGCAATCTAAAGAACATATAAGAAAAACCAATAGTATAAAGGCATTAACAAAGACTACAAAATGGCAATCGAAATTCAGAACATTAACGTTCATATATAACTGATGTACTGAATACAACTCAATGCTGCCAATATAAAGCAAGTGAGGACAGGGAAATATGAAGCACAGCTCACCATATGCCTCTGAAGTTGTTCTTTGCGCTTCATGAAATTGAGGCAAAACTCACAGAAGTACAACTTCACACAGTCATTGTATTCTGGTGGAAAGGGGGAAAAGTACCATGTCTCAATCTCGTATCTTCCAAGCTCTATAGTCGCTATATTTTTCACTTTTGTGAACTCTTCATGCTCTCGCAAGCTGGCAGCATCAAGCTCTTCATGGCCCTAAAAAATTGTGAATAAAACAGTCAGCTTTTTTTATAAGTAAATAAAACAGTCAGATTATATAATTAAAATTTACAAGATGGCTTATAATGGAGGCAGGAAACTCAATTGACAGCCGGAGATTCAGCTTATAAAATTCTAATTGTAAGCAGCTCATGTCATTTGATATTTCATTAATTAAATCATTTACTTCTTACTAGAGAAATTATAAATATGTACATTATGTCCACTGTGTTATGAATTCCTGTGTGTGTGTGTGTGTGTGAGAGAGAGAGAGAGAGAGAGAGAGTGCAATCATTTCACACATGACAGACCATGACCTATTAATTACAGTTCTCAGTCAAAACTGACAAGAGGTAGGTGCTAAATCTTCTCTAAGTTTCGCCAATGCATAATCTAACTCTTTTTTCTTTTTTCCTCTTGTAATACATTAATCATTCAGGCCAACAAGCTCTAGCTTAGATAACACGTCCTCCCCTTATAAAAATAGAGCGAAGGGTGAGATCGTGGATTCAAAAAAGGAAAAATATTGAACATTCAGATTCCACTTTCAGTCAATCCTAGCTCATCAGGTAACCCATGCAGTACATGTACCTCTATGGTTCCCTTTATCTCAATAGCTGCTTCTTAACCTTTCGATTTAGACAGGATTTCAGATTTATAAAGAGGAAAACAGATAAGATGGAGCAACCATTTTAAAAAATAATAATAATATTTTACTTGGTTTTACCTCTACATGTGTCTCGTCGATCTTTCGCTTCTGGTGGCGTGTCATTTTCAAGCTTGTAACCTGCAAAAACCCATCCACAATACTTGTGATCAGTATTAAATATAAAGAAAATAAATTCTGTGGGAGATGAAAGTAGAAAATGTGCAGGGTATCAGAAAAGTAGGACAGCTTCAACCCACAAGAAGTGTCCGAAAGGAAACGAAAATGATTTTCATTGAACAAAATCAAACATTAGAAAAAGGACCATGCTATTTCTTAAAAAGGACAAATGCTTTAACAATAACCCTATATCACATAATAATTACCTTGTCCTCCACCTTCTCATCAACAACAGTCTCGACAGAATCGAGATCAAGTTGTTCAAGCTTCACCCATTCATCAAGCCTCCTATTGACTGTCAAAAAGCACACACTAATAAATAGCAAAGTACAACACACACACATTTCAAAATAAAATTTTAATCTTGCTACAACTATATGTGGAAAGTGAAGAGATGGACCTACTTAATGAACAACTGAACAAGTATAACAATTTTGACATCAATGGAATGCCAATAAAAACATGGTTTTCTTAATTGGTAATAATTTTCATAAATACAAAAAGGGAACGAAAGGGTACAGCAACAAATTAGAACATCGCTGAGAAATTTAATTGTGCCTTCTTTTGTGAGCATGTGCATATTTGTGACAGCCCCATGGGATCCCTGACATATCTTTCAATTCCATTTTAAATTATCCACAAGTCCACAACAATTATTTATTTCAAATGCCCTATAAATGTCCCTCTCTGACCATAATTCTGTGAACCCACTAATACACCAAACATAATTGTAAACTAATTGTCATATAACAATCCATTAAGTTCTACATTCCAAGGTTTTCATCTCTCACACACACATCGGCAAGCACAACTTCATTAAAAATTGAAAAGTATATAAATGACGTCCTTCATTAAAGTCAATTACAATCATCTTAACTAGATAAATCATCGAATTGACCAATTCATCTTTCCAAATATTTTCATAAGTTAGTCGATAATACTTTATCATTCGCAACATTTACATCAATAATTTCCCAATGTTACTGAAGCAACCTTCAACTCACTGTTAACTAGCCAAATCGACATCGCCATAAACAACACCATCTACATTCAATCTCACTTGCAACTAAACTCGCCAAAGCCTAAATCCCAAACTCAGGCATCTCTGACTCAATTCCATATATATGAAACAGAAATTTGTAAATAAAATCAAAATTCCACCAAGTACAATACCGAATATACTCAACTAATCGAACCTAATCATCAAAACCCTGACCGTAACCCTAAACCCCAATTTGACACAAATTCAACAACAAAACCGAATAATATTAAGCACGAGAGCACAACCATTTCCAGTAACTTCAAAACCCTAACCCTAACCCTAGCAATCCAAACTGAAAGCACAAAAGGGAAAGAAGCGAGAGAGAGATCTTACACTCGGTGTAATGGACGTAATACTCGTAATCGTTGGGGCCGCCGCACATCATTCTGCGGCGTTCGATGACTTTGACGGGGTGGTACTTCCCGTCCCTCCAACGGCACATGACGCGAGTACCAACCTCGAGAGGTAGGATACTCGCTCTCCGCCTCTTCATCGCGTCAGATTCCGGAATCATTCCGGAGTGATCATAGGCCATCAGGGTAGCTCCGTTGCCGGCAGAGGGCTTTTGGTCGCCGGTGAACGTGGCGGGGATTGTAGACCCGTTCTCTGATGCGCGTGTCGGTGATTCTAACGATCCCATTTCTTTTGAGTACCAGTTTCGAAACGCCTCGCTCCAGAACGTGGTTACGAAATATAATAGTTTTCTTTAAAAAAAAAAAAATTAGATTTTCAATTTTTCGAAATATAATAGTTAAGCAAAAAAAAAAAAATTCTTTTATTAAGAGAGACATCAAAATAATAATAATAATTTAAAAAATTTTGGACAGGCCGGCTTGAGTTTTTTTTTTTTTTTTTTCAATGGTTTCTTTAAAAAAAAAAAAAACCTTGTTTATATTCGTTTATTTAACAGATATATTATTTGTTTATTTAGCAAATAAGTCAAGTTCAAACTCAAATTTAAGTTTACACGTTTATATTCGTCAATAACAAGTCGAGCTCAAATATAATAATGTAATTGTTTACAAACCCGTGAGCATAAACCTCAATTAAAACATATATTACATTATATATTTATATGCATAATTGTTTAAAATATATTTAATCAGTTATAGACATCGGATTAGATTGGGTTAGTTTATATGTTTGTAACTTATTGATAATTCTAAATAGTTCATTTTTTAGTGAAATTATATATAATTTTTAACAATACTTGGTTGGTGAGTCTAATTTTTAGAAATTCATAAATGAAAATCATTCTATCTAATTAACCCAAATAAAATTTATATAGTTTAATTATTAATTATTATCATATATTTATAAATGGGTAAAAAAAAATTAGTAGTAACATTACTATATATGAAAAAATAATAAATTAATCAAGTAGCTTATGATCAAACTTATTCGACAAGAAAATGAACTAAGATTGAACATGTAATCTAGTTGGTGATAATCTCGAGCTTAAGAGGAAGATGTGAACTTGTGACCGAATGATATTTATCTTTCTTGGAAATGTGAAAGCCTATGATTTAAGTTTAACCCATCATTTCATGAGTACAAATATTTCTATGACCTTTTATTTTTGTTGTCTGAAAGTGCATTAGGAACCACAACTATTGAAGATGAAAGATTGATTTTTGTATTACCGTGGACATTTGTTGGTAGTCATTTGTTTGCTCTTGTGAACTTATTTGAAACGTCAAACGTTTGATCGTTTGCTAATTTTGTCTTTAATGAAAGACTTGCTCAATTTGTAATTTGGGCTTTGTAATTGATTTTGCATGTAATTTCAACTTTGTATTTGATTATGCAGCTTATTAGTACTTTCGTAGTAGATTTTGGTTTTGGTAGGTGATTGTTTGATGAACTTTGCTACTTGATGAAACTGTTATTTACATGCGGTTGTTTGTGATTTTGTAATTTAATGAATTTGTACGTATTTGAAGGTTATTTATCCTGATACTAGAGTTCTGGTGGCAAATTTGGGCTAAATTACATAATCACCCCTTGAGATTTGGGTCCTTTACAAACTGACCTTCTAGGGTTTCAATTTTGCAACACAACCACCTGGGGTTTTTTAATTTGATATCATGTTGGTTTTGAGAAAAAATAAATAAATTGAACTTATATTTGGGCTTTCGTTATGATTTTGCAGTCATTACGCCACATTATTTTCAAGTCCAAAATTAACAGGTCCTAATAAGAATGCAAGCCTTCGATTGTGAAATAAGCACCAACACCAAGCAAACCAGACCGATATCACCCCCAAAAATCAAGACAGCCAAAAACCCCTCACAAGTTCTTTCCGGATTTGGCAGCAAAATAAAAGAGCAGCTTATTTTGAGGCAGCAAGGCAAGGGATCTTGGCTTTTAGAATATACTAATACTGGTTGTATCAAATGAAATTGAAGATTGTTGGAGGAATGCCATGCCAACTCCTTGGCAGATGTCTAGGTTTATGGAGGCTTACAAACAATCCAAAAACATGGCATATCACTCCAATTCTTGACAGTGACAAACAACACCTATTTTGAAGGAGGCCGAATCCCTCGCCATAGTAGTTGCCCATAAAAAAATTGTACAATTGTAGGCCTTGTAATGTTTCTTAAACATGTTTTCAGCAGGACTACGCCTCTACCTTAGTATTTAAAACAAAACAAAAACACGAGATGTTTCCTTTATAATTACATGCACAAGTCTTCCTTCAGCTAAGCTACTCCAACACCTACTTAGAGCTGCAATTGCCTACGCATACATATGAGAGAGAGGGAGAGAGCGAGAGAATCTTATCATACCCACGGCCACAGGCACAAACAAAATATTTATTGGATTAATCAGTAATCTCATTTAACCAAACACAGAACAAACAGTTAATCTTTGTACAAACACAAGACAGCAGCAGCACCTTTTACCAAGCCAAGATGCCATGGTTGAAGCGTGTCTCACATCTCTGTTATGCGTAATCTGTAGAATATGTAAACAGTGCAAGAGTAACTGTTGAGCAGTCAGTAATAATGTCAATTGTTCAATACAAAAAAAAAAATTTAAAAATTAAAATATCTAGCTCAAAAGGACAAAATTTCCTATTTTCCCAAAGCGCACAGACAACGATCCCCACCCATTCCCCAGCCCTAAAAGCTCAAAATGCAGTCAATTAACCAACTATAAAAACACTAATTGCATTTAAAACACGCTATAATCAATCTGAAGCAGAGCGCTATTTCTTTTGAGGATTGATATTGTAGGGAATATATACACTAACTTTACAGAGCAGGCACAGTAGGTGATACCCTTTACTTCCCTCGTATACAACCAGAAGCAGAACTTCCATCCCACCCCCTCCACAATGGAGACACATTCATGCCCTTCTAATACATGTAAATGGAATAAACTCTCATCCCACTGTACAGTTACTCTCACAATGAATATACAACAATTTTGTCAAAATTTCCCTGCCCAAACCAGTATGTGACTCCCATTTATGAGGACACTGGCCTGAATCCCAGCTTGGTGTTCATTCTTCCATTTTCTCTTCATAACCAAATTAATGTGGCAACCTCAGGGCAGAAAATATTTGTCCTCCGACGGATGGTAACCTTGGTAGGTAAATCAAAACCCAGAAGAAGATCCCTCACTTTACTCATGATGCTCCAATGGTTCACCAGAAGAAGATGCATCCTGGTTTATCTGCTCCCCACTTGGAATAATATCAGCAGGAACATATTGATATCCCTTAGGTAACCGCATATTCTTCACAGATGCTTGATCTGACGTCATTATAAGCTCTTTTTCAAATGTCTCAGCATGCTGTGAAATATAAATTACAGCAGGAGCATTAGTCCAGATCCAGTAGGAAAAAGAAAAAGTGAAACAATATAGTATACAATTACCAAAATAAGCAATACCTTTCTAGATTTAGACCTCCATCCACCCTCATCTGAAAGATTACGAGATACAACAGAAGAAGGCCTATGAGGAATCTGCTTCCCAGAACATTGAAACCTGTCTGTGGGCTTTCGGGTAAAAAAGATTTGGGATGTGGAACTGTCATCATCTGTCTTTTGGTCAGTGTCCATGGAAACAGGAACTTTAATCCGATGCCTAACAGAAGCTGTGCTATCCACAGTTATGTCATCTGATCTTTGGATTGCATCACTGCATGATCTATAATCATCAGTGTGCCCTTTGAGGGAGGTTGTAGCTGATTCAGAACTAACATCAGGAGGGAAGAAGGGATTATGAACTAGCAGAGAACGACGAGCAATGTGATCTCTTTTGAAAGCGAGTATGTCATGTGAGCACAAAACCAACTCCCGCTGCAAAGATTCACAAAAGGAAAGAAGAAAAAAAAACAAATTAAACAAATTCCACTCATGCATAAATATAGACATTACTGTTATAAAATGGCGTTTGATGTGCGAGTTGTTGGGTCTAAATGTGAAAGAAGGTAACCTAGGGTTAACACAAGAGGGAAGAGCTCAGAGGGAGGTGGTTAACTGTGAAAATTGAACACTTGACACTTTTGAGGAGAACTTTTAGTGTCAAAAGTCAAGAGCTTTATGGTTGAAGGAGGGGGATACAACACTAGGTTTTTCCAGAGATTGGCTAATTCAGACAGAAACAGTAACGATGTGAGAGGACTGGAGGTGGATGGTATGTATTATGAGGAAGAGTCGGAAGTATGAGATCAAGTGGTGCATCTCTACAAGACTTTATACCAAGAAACTGAGGACTGGAGACCATCTGTTGACGGCAGACTCTGCTAGCACAGATGAGAATGACAAACAATTGCTTGAGAAACAATTTGATAGGGATGCAGTCATCCAGGCATTGAGGGAGATGTAGGGTGACAAATCTCCAGGCCCGGACAGGTTTACTATATCTTTTTTTCAAAAGTGTTGGAGGATTGTCGAAGCAGATGTATGGCGTTCTTTGAGGATTTCCATGGCACAGTGAGTTTGAAAACTCCCTTAATGCTTCTTTTAAAGAATTACTTCCTAAATGAATAATGCCACTAATATTAGGGATTTTGGCCTATTAGCATGGTGAGAAGTGTGTATAAACTGTTGGCAAAGGTGTTAGCCAATAGAATGAAAGCGGTGTTGGATAAACTAATTTCTGAGTCTCAGAATTCCTTTGTAGGTGGTCGGCAAATCCTTGAGTCAGTTCTTATTGCTAATGAGTGTATGGATAATAGAGTTGAGAACATATTCCAAGGGTGGTTCGTAAGTTGAATATCGAAAAAGCCTATGATCATGTTAATAGGGATGCACTACTTTATCTATTCGATAGAATGGGGTTTGGTGAGAAGTGGAGGAGTTGGATTCATGCGTGTATATATACTGTCCGTTTCTCAGATTTGGTAAACGGTTCTCCTCCTGGCTTCTTTAGTAGTTCTCAGGGGTTAAGGCAAGGTGACATGTTATCCCCACTGCTCTTTATATTGGTCATGGAGGTGTTGTAGGATGCTGAAGAAAACTGAGGGGGTTTTATTAATGGGTTTTGGGTAGGGCATACTATATACGAAGGGCTACTTATTTCCCATCTAGCTGATGATACCATTTTAGGAGGAGGTAAGTGTAGAGAATCACGTAAATTGAAGGAGGAAACTATTGCATTGTCAAACTACGAGGATCAAAGTGTAGGTTTCACTAAACCTCAGGGAAGCGATTGCAATTTTCCCAACTTTTTCCCCGGATTTGTGTAAACTGGAAGTCATGCCTTTGAAGTGCCACTTAAGGAGGCATAGGAAAGATTGCTTTTCTTTTCTACTCCCCATAACAACTTTGGACTAAAATTAAGTTAAGCGGATTGTAAGAAAGAAGTTCTGCAATGACTCAACAGTATAGAGAAAACATCATTCCAACCTAACAAGCTGGGTAGGCCAAAACACCTAAGTCCTCTTGGTAAAGGTCATAGGCCTCAACAATGACCTTAAATCTGGTCTTGTATACTCTAAACCAGCCCATGAATCCCCAGCAGACAGAGAAAAAAAGTCAGATTCCTCAGAGAATATCAATATAATAAATAAATGTGGTTTCACTATTCAGAACCACGGCAACATAGGTTTCCACACATTTATAAGTAGGTCAACAAGGCAGCAGATCTCTCGGCAAACTTAGACCATATCACAAAAGAGATTAGGAATCTTTATAGACAACTCGAGAAAACAATCACACTTTCACATACAATATTACTCAGAAACCACATTGTTTAATCTAAAATTGCTTACCTTCTTTTTTTCACGTCTGATTATTCTCTCGCATATAAGGCGTAACTTCTCTAATTCAACCTGAACAAGAGCATTCATATCAGCCAATATTTTCATGACACTAGTAGCAGACCATGAGTATAAGTGTTGCAAAGTAGCATAACTAGTGCATGATAAAATCGAGTATCGAGTAGCATAACTTGGAATTGATTCATAATGCCACCAGAAACCAGAGAAATGGCTACATGAATGTGACACATAAATCAAATCGAGTATCTTCCGTTTATTTTGCAGAAATAGCTCCAACAAAGTAATTTCAAAACTCCAATGCATTTCAACTGCTTCTATCCTACAAAGTTATCGACATGAATGACATCTACCCAAATAGATCCTAAACCTGAATATAACATACAGATAAGTATATGGCCAGTAAAACAAACAATAACAGAAAACCCTTACCCTAATTTGCTTGAATCTCTTGAATTCCTCAATTCCATGTTCATGGGTTTCAGCCTGAACAGATTAATCATTTAAGGCATTATAAATCCTTCAGTCCCAAAACAAACACCTGAAATTACAAAAAAAAAAAATTATATACCTTTGCCCTTTGTTCTAAGCTATGCTTTTCGCAGTAAGCCTTGTGCTGCAACTTGCCACCATAATTCCTTATATTCATGTAGAACCCAGTACTTCTGGCACATGTTGGATGAAAGGTGATCTGACAGTGGCCATAGTTACACTGCAGAGAAAGAGATTACAGTTGCTCAACTATCAATAAACTTAATTGCAAAGAACCCCTTGCAGTCCAATATAGAAATGACAACAAAGAAAAAGTTTATGGTGGCCCTAACCTTTATGCAGACACCATGTTTACGATGGCAGATATAGCAAACATCAGCCTCCTTCAAAACTGTCTCCTGCGTTCCATCACATGAAATGGTAGAAATTAGATTAGAACATTGCAGGCTTCCACCTAAACTTGCAAAAATGTTAAGCAAAAAGCGCAAGATCCATGCCTCATCCCAGATTCAATCAATAGAAATATATAATCTCAATCTAAATTTATTAAAATTGAAATTTCCCTCACAACTTAACAAATAGACATACCATTCCTTCAACAGGATTTACTTGTCCCCTCCTGAATGTTGATTCAAAGACCCACTATAAGATGGAAAAAAAAATTATAATTAAGCATTTAGGTCAAAAGAAGTACCAAACAATCATGTAGACAAGAAGAAAAAAAACCTTCACCTCAGCACAGAAAGCATGGACCCATACACCATTTGACGACTTCCTAAAAGCACCAGTAGTGCCACCACATAGACCACATTCCGCAACAAAATAAGGCTTCTCCCAAAAGTTGACAGATGGAGCTCCAGAGCTTTTGGATGATGATAATTCTTCACATAATTCACAGCACCATGGACCCGTAGATTCTTTAACACTACGATAGCAATCCAAGTGAACTGCAACCTGTTAGAAAAAGAATTATTTAAAACCCAAGCAGAGAGAACATCAAGTTTTTCAAATAATAATTTGTGGCTAAGACTAGAGAACCTTGCAATTCGAACAGACTAAAATTGGGTTTAATATTGTCTCAGACCGTCGGCAGATATCACACGACCTAGGATTTTCCTTAGAAAGATCTGATACCGAATTAACAAAATCAGAGTGCTTTTCTGATGAAGTCCTTGAGGCAGCCACCCTTGGAAGTGTCTCTTTTGCCCGTGGCATCAACTGGGAGCCGATGCCAGACCTACCACTTGAGGTATTCAGATTTGTCAAACACTGAAAAGGAGGCAAGAGAAAAAAGTGTAAATTATCAAAGATATCAAAAACGACAAATATTATTGGTTGCATACATGATGGGTAAAAGAAATATCAGAACAATAAATTAATAACCTCCTGTTGAGCCGAATCATCAAAGGCATCTTTCCTGAATGATGACATTCTGGAGGATGCTGCAGCAGCAGCTGTTGCAGCGGCCAGCACAGCCTGTGCTTCCTTATGCTTTCTCTCTTTCCTACCCTGCTTCTTTGCCTCTCTAAGCTCACAGAGATACTGGTTAACAAGCACAGAATCCCATCTTTGCCACCGTGCCGCATCAATCTCCCATGGTAAACTCTTAGCAACGTTACAAATTAAATTATCTGCAAAGACCGTTCATACACAATGCAATAGTTATAACTACATGCCAGTCATACATCAGAAATATAACAATTCCTCATGCCCCTTGTGAGAGGAACAAAAAAAAAAAAGAGTAGACAATTTATGAATAAATAAAAAATCTAAAATATTCTGAAAAGGTTAAGAGAACAAAGAAGAGACCAGTAAACTGCTTTCTTGCAACTGCATTGCTGAGTAACCTATGCTGGAAATAAACAATTTCTCCTTCCACTTCATCTTCTGGAGACAAGTCCAAAACACCCATTTTCCTAGCCTTAACCAACTGTTCTAAATTCAGTCCATCAGATTTACAAATCATGTTATTGCACTTTGAATGTTGATTTTGGTGATCACAGCAAACAGTAGCATTGGAAGAAGCCTCCAACCGAGAGATTTCTCTCTCCCTTGAACCTGCCAAGGGAAGCATCTGTTAGAACTATCCAAAAAACATGAAGAGAACAGAAAAGACATTACCATCAAATTCATATACTGGATGCTTCATAAGCATCCCCCATTCCATCTGCAACAATTTCTTGCAAATACACGGGTGGACGTAAAAACTAGACACTGCTTCTGTTTTCCTACATTTAATGATGAGAACAAAATCATAAAAGTTTGGTTTGAAATCACAACATTTAAGCAATACAGAGCAAAAAAAGTAGCTTGCCAGAGCTTCAAATAATGACCACATAACAAAAAGTTATACAATCAACAAATGACGAGATCTTATAAAAAAACAAGAGACGCATTTTCAAAGCTTACATGACAGCAGAGGCTACTGAATTGACAGTGGAACAAACTGGTTTTCCCTGGTCTCCATTCATTGATGCGTTCTGTTCAGGAATAGCAACCTCCTCCAATTGAACCCTTCCAGGAAGGCTGCAATTTGAGGGTCTAACAGAATTTCCTGTCCAATAAATGCGATATGTATCAAAGGACACACCAAGAACTACATAGTAAAATAAAAATCACCCCCTAGGTAACACCAAGAAATACAATAAATATCTAAGAAGGATGAGGAAAAAAATAGAAACAGAGAGAGAGAGAGAGAAGAGGGGGGGGGGGGAATTCCTAAAATGTAACAAGTACAAAAATTCAAAAATTGAGGAAAATGAAAAATGTTTTAATGAAACCATCCAGCCAAAGAGTGATCTTAGAACACAAACTTCAACTTGGTCACAGGAAGTTCAAAGCCCTAGAAAGTGAAATAGTGTGTTCTAATTCAAACTTCACTAATGGCCACCAAATATATTAATTCCTAAATATATATAAGTTTATAAATATTTATATACACATATATACATTTTTATGGACTCTTGTACTCTATATATATTATATTATATATATATATATATATAATATATATATATATATATATATATTTTTTTTTGCGGTAATCCGAAAGCGGTACACCGTTATTCACCAATGTTGTTGGGCTTAAAAACGTAAATATAACCAATATTCTAACATTCCAAACAAGGAAAAGGAGTTCTACACCACAGCCGAAAATTACTTCTTACCCTTGAATGCCTTCCCAGAAATCATTTCGGCCATAGAGAAAAAATCAAACAACAAAATAAATAAAAAATAAAGGAAATACCAAATTTGAGAATCTGAACCATTGTCTTAATATTAACTGTTTTCAGTTTTCTATTGCTGAGAAAGGTAAAAGGACACTCAAGAACAGGACTTAATAAAATTCCAAGAAAATATCAAGGAATGGACTTAATCAAGAAGCACACAAACTACTATCGTCTTCAAACAAAATTGAAGTGCAAAATTAAAAACCTAATACCACACGTAAACGTAACCACATATATGCACAGCTTTTTTTTTGGATAAGTACAATTATGAACAGCTATTTGACCGACAAAAAGGAATTAGATGAAAAAAAGGGGAGTCAGAAAAGCATACCATCAGATTTAGGTGAATGCCTCAGTAAAGAATCTACAATCCCATCAGCCTCAGTAGAGTTCTGCAGCCCCAAAAAAAATTGAATTTAAGTATAAAGCTAAATGTATAAGGTCTAGGAAACCAAAATGCATGAATGCAACTCCAGAAAACTTCAGCAAACAAAGCATAGATGGAGGACAGGAAGTTTGTTAACAACGGACGAGCCTATTTATGCCGCTGTCAGAATGGTAACCACAGGCGTTTGCTCCAAGCATTCCTATTCTCATCTTCGAGCTAGGAACAAAATCAGAAAATTTTAAAAAACTTATAATTCAATTGACCTCCCTCATTCCAACATACACCAAACCATATCCCTCACTAGATCACTCTCACACTCACACCAACCTTCTAGAAGGTTTATATTGTCAAAAGATGTCAAGGACACAAAGCACAGCCCACAGCTCAACAACGGCAGAAGCCAGATCATCCACCCTTCAAACATCAGGCTACAAGTTTTAAAGGAACTCAGCAACCCAGATTGCCTAGATAGGGTTCCTTCCATTCAATTTTGAGGCATGAAAAATAAATTTGTTGTGATCACTTATGATAGTTCTAGCATTTTCTCCTCAGGCAGACATACATTTTATATGCTTAGATCTCTCAGGTTGATTCGATTTCAGCTAAATATTTTTCTTGCAACATCTATATCCCTTCAAGCTTAATTATATCTGATCCTCATCCTATGGTGGTGAAAACTTTCTCTAGCACTTGTCTTGCAGAAAAATTCTCTTCAATCTTAAATAGCCAGATGATGTGGGAAGCACAAGAGATATTTGATTTCATTTCGTCTAATTTAATTTTGGAGTCAATTGTATTTTTATTGGTCAAATTTATTTTAATTTTAGAACTTAGTAATTAATTAAGTTTAGAAGTATTTTTATTTAAAGTCAATGGTATTTTTGTAATTCAATATTTGGGCATTCCCAAGTCAATTAGAATTAGGGTTCCTATGTCAGTTAGAATTAGGGCTTAGTATTTGTACTCCTATAAAGGGGGGTTATTTTGATAAATAAAATTTCTTTTGAAATTGTCACAATGGTCTGGTGCTGACTCCAACAAACCCTAGGTGCTGACTCTTAGAAGTTTTCTCTTGCTTGGTGCTGATTCCAAGCCGGCCTAGGTCCTAGGTTTTCTATCTTTATTTTCCCATTCTTTAATTTTTCTGCGCATGGTTTTTGGTTGTCCTGCGTCACCAGAGATATGTAAAATTAGTAATTGTACTGCACAATAGCACACCATATAGGCATATACAGTGTGTGATGCCCTATATATTGGGCAAAAACCTAGGCATCTAAAATTTCAGCAAGCCTTCATTGCTTTGGACAAAAAGTCTCATGATTACGCACAATGTGCAACTGATTAAGAAAGTCATAAAAAAAGTAGTAATAAATGCAAACTTTCAAACTAGCCAATTAAGGGCGAAAAAAAGATGGCTGAAAAATGTAGGACTAGATTATCAAGCTAAAGAACACACGAATACGCACGTACATAAATGGCGGAAAAAGAAGCACTCATAATAGCTTCAACTCTTAAGATCCATATTTTGGTTGCAGTCATAAAACCAAAAACAAATCTTACAATAACGATCATCCCGACAATCATTACACAATGTAGAAGATGAATAACCAGTAAAATTTATAGCTGAAAAATGTAGAGCTAACTTACGAAGCCAAAAATATGACTAAACAATACAGAATGAGGTAATGTACTAAAAACATGAACACGCCAATTGAATACTTAGGAAATGAAGAAGAAAAAAAATACAAAACAAAAAATAAAATAAAAAAAAGGCTATTAAAACCCTTACTTTTCCTGCTAATCAATCATAATTCAAGAATACAAAATAGAAATGCGAACCACAGTAGCAGAGCATGCTTAAGTTTATACAAAACTAAAAAAATATAACTATTTCCCACAACAACAACAAAAAGAAAGGACCAATATGGGAGACAGGCCTCCAAACCCTAAATAATCCTCCAACAAGCTTCCAGAGCTCTTCAAAAGCCCACAACTTTGAGTTTTCCCCTTTGTCTGCCCTCCAAACCCTACCCTCAGTCTTCCCTGCAAGAAAAGTAGGGGTCTTTTCTCTTACCCTTTTTAAAACTCTATGTAGTCTTTTCCCATCATAAAACCCTAACCCAGCCCAAAATAAGCAGCTGCCACAGAAAATCCTGCAGCTTTTAACTATTGTTTCCAACAACAAATTCCATCAAGTTCCATCTTTTCGAAATCAAACCTATCTTTCAAGGTTAAACCTCACTCCCCCCAACAATGACAACAAAAAACTCTCAAGAAACCAGCCTAAAGCTCCTCCATTATTGCCGCTGTCCTACATCAGATTTGGTATCAGAGTTCTTGGTCCTAAGTCAATGGATGGCTGTGATCATAGGAGTACAAATGGCTCCACCTATGGTGCTGCAAGATCACACCATACATTCAATCAATATATGGTTTGACCAATAAGACATGTTGCATGCAAGTACATGAAAGGGCCCATATCTCCTCACATTAACATCTCTTCCAAACCACTTTCAGAACTTAAAAAAGAGGCCAAGAGATCAAAATGGCACACGATTTCTACTAAAACGGGTAAGGGTGGAAGAATTCTGGAGGATGGCTGGGAAGATTTCACGGGAAGGTACCTGACCATAAAGAGCTTGAAGAAACCAACTTTCCAGAGGCAAAACAAATTCTATACCTACAATATTCATAATAAAATGACATCAAAACTAAAAAGTTGTTATTAAATAAGGATTTTACTAGGAAGAAAACAAAACAACACTGCAGGAAATTTTTTATGCTGAAATAATTATAATAAAAAAGGAGAGCAAAACCTCAAACAAGAGTCAAACTGACACAGGACAAAACTAAAACTTGATGCAACACAAAAATTTTTTTTTTGATCAGTGATGCAACACAAAAATTGAAAAGCAGAAAATTAAAAATAACCTAGGAGTCAGCACAAACCAGGATAGAAAACCTAGGAGTTAGCACTAGACTATTGGGAAAATTCCAAGAGAAATTTTATTCATCATAAACTTGTTAACCATCTCCAAGGAGTACAATATTCTGCTCATTTAGACTATGACTTAACCCTAACAAAACACGGCAAAACAAAACAAAGAAACAAAATTGCAAATATTCTCCCTTCATATCTCTCTTAACTCATTACAATTTAAAATTTATACTCTAACAGGACAGCACAACAAGTGATAGAATAAAACCTTACCCAAAAATAAAAATATATATATATATAAAAAAAAATAAGGGAAATGCCATAGGTTGGAGAAAGGAAGTCTATGTAATCCACTGCATTGAGATTTGAGAAGGAAAAGTACAAGCAGTACCAAGAACCAGTAAAACCAATAATGGGAATCACATAAAATTTATTAGTAAGCTTGTGAAACCCATGTTGAAATTCTATCAGAGGACAAAAACCAACATGCATATTTAGACATCTACTCCAAAAGCACTGATATGGTTGCTTGCCCATTCAATAAACAAAACATAAACACAACTTCTATAAACAATCCAAAATTCTATACAAAAATTTACAAATTCACTACTACAAAAAGCTCCAAGCTACAAATTTATTACCTTTTCAGTAGCATTTGGGATTGATATATTACTTGAATTTTCTGTTTCTTCACTGTCAAGTTGATCTACTTTAACCTTATCCATGACTATCCCGTTGTCACTAAAAATTTCCTCCGAAGAACATATTACTTTGTTATCCTTCAAATTCCTAACATTGCTTTTGGTTCTTCTCCGTGGGGGCACTGACTTAACAGCAACAGGATCTGGATTGTCAGACTCTGATACTGATAAAGCAGACCCCTCAGTTGTTCCAACTTGATCCTTGCATAAAATTTCTGAATTTGCTTTAACTTTCAGGTTTTTCTGCAAGGTACCTAAATGAGTATGATTTCTAAGCCATGTGAATATTTTGCATCGCAATTCAGGGACCATGCCATTATCCTGCAGCGAGAAAGTGAAGACATTACAAATAAGAAGAGGCAAAAGAGCAACAACTACATGCTCTTACTACTTTCAGAAACTAATTATGAAAAATAAAATTTATGTATTACAGCAAGTGTTGCAGTTAATGAATCTGGTGAGATGCCAATCTCCAATGCTACATCTTTCACATTGACTTTTCCTCGATCAATCAACTGCAAAATAGAAGACAACTTACAAAAAGCTGGAACTAAAAAAAAAGGGTGAGAATACAATGGACTGCCCCAAAGCGCACACACACACACACACACACAACTACCTTCTTCAAAATCAGTGCAACATTAAGGGAGTCAGATAGGTTAACATCCTCACTGCTCCTCTCTAGTGTTCCCACATTAATGAGTTGCTGTGCATCACCACAATCTGACATAATCCCGGTATTTAATTTGGAAGAAAACCCTATCTCTTGTAATTCACTATCGCCTGATTTATCAGAAGCATCAGGAGTTCCTAAATGGACATCAATGTTATCTCCGTTTCGACAATCAATCTTTAACTTGTGTGGTTTGTTCATAGAGACTGCCACTGGAAGATGGTTAGCAACATTGGAGTCACCACCAACAGCCACAGTAGGATCATCTACACGTGAAGTGCTGCTACTATCCTGTACATCTGAATGCTTTGAGCAAAAAGCTCGTAACTCCACCTATAGAAGTGTCCAAAACATAAAGGTTTCATAGTCAAAAAACCACATCATATCATAAAACCAGCTCTTAAAGCCAAAAGAGTTTGAGAGAGAACTAAGAAAAATATCCCGTTGACAATGGTTGTAGTAGCCGTGGTATTAATGTTTATGTCAAAAGTAGTACTTATAACAACCATAAGACGAAATTCTAATCCTAGGGTGCAAGTAGAGATGTATTTGTTTTTAAGTCCTAGGATGCAAATAGAGATGGCTTACATTATCACATCCATATTTTCCCCAAACTTCCATTCTGAATCTTGCCTCCCTTGCACATATAGGATGGAAGGAAGTTCTGCAAGTTCCTGAACATAAAACACAACCAAAAAAAAAAATTGAAACAAAGAAACTCATTATCAGGAACTTAAGAATAAAGAGAATAAACATATCTGAAAAGCATCAGCACTTTAAGCCTACTGATTATCCAGCACTATTGAGCAAACAGCTATAGTAACAGAGTCAAAGGAATATTCACAAATGTAACACAATAAAAGTGGTAACTGCAACAGCAAGAACCAATTAACTCACAGAAGGTGTCATCAATTGAAGAACTCAATGAAGCAAACTTTAAAAACTTTAAAAATAATAACAAAAAAGCAGTTGAAAAATCATTGAAACAGAAAAGACAACAATTTAGAAGACCACTTTAAAGAGTCTAAAAAGAAGCCTATAGGAAAAAATTGGGAAAGGTACTAAGCCTATAAAAAACAGTTAAGGAAACAGGAGATTTGCGCAAAAGAATACTATTCACACAGTTACATAAACCCTAAATCCCAAAAGATCATTACATTAAGATCACTAATAAGCCATGCATCCTTCAATATGCATTCACAGAGAGTTATAGCCTACTAATGTTAACGTTAAGCAATCTTTAGCGATTTTTTATCAAGGGGCACAAACACATACAATATCTTGCTGAATACCTCTACTAACCTATGGTATGAACCAATGTTGTGAATACCATGCTGGTATCCATTTTAGATTGGTCAAGGAAATGAAATATTTCGGTACCGTTTCAGGATTACTGCTACTTTATATTTATACATACATATTTATGAACTTAATATATAAATAAAGAAATATATCTATCAGAACTAACTTCCAACCATAATTGAAATATTGCATAAAAGACCAACAAGTAATTTTTCAGTTTTACAGTGAAAAATAAAAGGCAAGCATTCCATTCATAGAATGGCTCACAGATCCTTCATAGAAACTAAAAACTATTTCACCTATAATAATAAACCTGTGTGAGTGAATTGCAATAGACTGAGATGACTCGAACCAAAAATGAAATGATTTACCAGCAACAAAAACAGAAAACAAACACAAGAAATGGAAAATCAAAATCCGTTGTAATAGTTGGCTCAAGATAGCAATCAGCATCTTTCATATTTAACAAACTGGAATATAAAGGGACTTGTCTTTTCCAGCAAAATGCAAAGCACCTTAATTCCAAAATGAACAAACTAGGTCAGCATTGGCAAGATTACTTCTCAAAGAAAAAACATCTTCTCAAGTTGTGCAGTACAAATTCTCAAAAATAATATATATATATATATATATATATATATATATATATATATCAATAATCGAAATTTATTCAAAGAAAGAACAAAGTATACAAGCAGTATACAGAAAAACCAGAAAAAAATAAAAGAAACAGGCCGACAAATTTTTTTTTTTTTTTTTTTTATCTAGACACGGGGAACATGTATAGGACTTTTTTGAGGTTTTATATTTTTCACGTCTAAGTTTGTGTGTTATGTAAGTTCTCAGTTATTACTCAAAAGTTTTGTAAGAAAAGAAACAAGGCATCCAAGACTAAACCTTCAAAGAGCAAAACATGGTTAGCCAGATCTCAAAAATCAGACGACATTAGTTACAACAATCAAAACGTCATCAATATCCCAGGAGGTTTTCTCCTAATATGAAGATCTCATGTTCCATCAAAGCATTATTTCTCAAACTTAAAGCAAGAAAACTGAGCACAAAAATATATGAATGAGAGTGATCATAAACTTGAAGCTCCAAAGTGAGCAAGTAAATACCTAAGCCCTATCACAACTACTTAAGATCAGCCTATCTTATTTTCCCACTCCACTCTGTGACCACATCTTTAGTTAAAAGATGCCACCTTTATCTTTTAGCCCTAACATCAATCTATTGCAACACATTCAACATAAGTTATGTGCCGCCTCACTTCTGCAGTCATCAGTCCCTAGCACACATGAGATATAATTTGGGGGACATGGAATTTTTTTTTTTTTTTTGATAAGTAATTTGGGGGACATGGAAATAAATATCATTTCTAAATGAACACAAGGTTATAGACATGGAAACTATCAAGACACGGAAAACATGTATAGGAGTCATTGAAAATTTATATTATTAAGCATATATATATATATATTTATCTTAGATTGGCCATTTGCAAGCATTTATATATTTTATAGTTCACTTGCTAGAGTATTTGCTTGAATGCTGAAGAACATAGATACTGAACTGAATAAGAAAAGGTAACTATATATACAAGTGTTTTTCTAAGATGGGCCAATGTGCTCTCGTTCAAATGGCAACTCCTCACCTGTAAAAGCAGAATGGAGAGTGAACTCGTGGGTACTACATGACCCATTGGTTATATGTGTGTATGACTTACTAATCAAGAGTAGTTTTTTGACTAAATGTTTAACAAAGTTTTTTTAAAATAACAAAATTTATTAATATAGGAAAAAACGCAAGTACACAAGAAATATACCATGGGCACACAAATTAGATTTATTAACGATTTTTTTTTATAAATTTAATAAATTATTATTCTATACAAAGTAAATAAAGGTGAATTCTTCCTTAGCAAAAAGAATGGCATTATGGATCTTTGCCTCATACCAACAACAAAACACAATTGGAATGGAGTGTTAAGTTGGGGTATTAGAAACCTTAAAGGAAATGGAATGAGATCTTCCATCTGCAAGCTTGCTCTTTGGGCCACTGCATACTACATATGGTTTCAATGTAATCCCATAATCCACAATGGGATAATATGGAGTTATGGACTGAGAAGCAGATATGAAGAATATAAGAAAGGATGTCAGAAGCCGTATGGAATATAAGACTAAATTTCAATGGTCTGTGCTTAACATCACTCTGCAACAGTTTGCAGAGCATGTGTCGTTTACCATGGGCTTCGGGGATTCGGTGAGTTTCTGGCTGGATCAATGGTGTGAGGAGGAGGTTTTGAAAGGTCTTTTCCTGGATATTTATACTTTGGCTCAAGACAAGCAGGCGAAGGTGTCAGACTACCTATCATGGCATAATGATGTCATGGTTTGGTCAGTGAATCTGGTGCGGTCACTGCAAGATTGGGAGGTGGAAGACTTTTTGAGGTTCATAGAGTTTCTGTACAAACAGAAAGTCAAGAATGGGGAAATGGATTCTATGAAATGGAATCATACTAAGAGTGGGATGTTTGAAGTTAGATCATTCTATGGTCTGCTGAGTGGGAGAGGTAATGCTCAGTTTCCATGGAAGAATGTGTGGAAGCCCAAAATTCCTTCTAAAGTGGCCTTTTTTATGTGGCTTGCGGCTCATGATAAGAACCTAACCATTGATAATTTACGTCGGCGGCGGCATTATATGGTGGAGTGGTGCTTTATGTGTAAAAGGGACAGCAAAACAGGGGATCATCTGTTTTTACACAGTGCCTATGCCCGGGAGTTGTGGTCTATGGTTTTTTGTATGTTTGGGATCCAATGGACTATGCCTAGCACGGTGTCGAATCTGTTGGCTTGCTGGAAGAGAAGCGGTCTCACCAAGGATCATAACACAATATGGCATGCTATTCCGGGGTGTTTAATGTGGCTGATTTGGCATGAGAGAAACCAGAGGGCTTTTGAAGATATTGAGAGGCATACAGTGGAGTTGAAACTGATTTTTATTCGAACCCTCATGGATTGGATGGCTGCTGGTTCCAGCCAAGTTTATCCTTCCATTATCTCCTTTATTGATATGTGCTTGGAGTCTGTTTCCTTTCTAGTATATCTCTTATGTACTAGTCTTTTTGGCATCAATAAAGTTTCTTATTACTTATCCAAAAAAAAAACATCATTCTGCAACAGTTGGGGACTAAACTCAGATATTCTGCAGTCAGCTTCTCCTAAAATGCAGTGAAGTTTTGTTGTGTGTTGTCATAATGAATTGGTCTGTTGGCTTCTATTGATTTTTATTGTTTGATTTATTTTGCTCTGTTTCCTACTCTGTTGGGATTTTCGGGTTGTAAGGGGTTGGAGTTGCTGCCTTCTATTAGGCTTTGGTTTTAGGCCTTGCTGGCCACATTTGTATTTGTTTCTTTTCTTTTTCTTTTTTGATAAGTAAGAAATTTTATTTAAAAAAGCCCAAGTATACTAGAAGTAAAAAAAGGGTTTGAATTTCTTTCTTTTCATCAATAAAAAATTCCGATTTATCCACACACAAAATGTAAGAATTCTTCCATACATCTCAAATGCATATCCAATAAAATCGGGCATCCCATCCTCAAGTGCTAACCACCAACTTTTGAAAATAGGATAAGTGTCCGGCAAATCATATCATATGACCAGTGCTTAAATGTCCCATTTGTATGCCATTAGTAAATGTATGAAAAAGGTTATTGGCAAGCAATTTTTCTCAATTAGATACAAAAATAATTTCATTAGAAGATAAAAATTACTTGCCCTTTAATACAGTTTCACTTAATTACTAGCTTAAAAAAGTTCCAAAAATTTTCAACGATAATATATATATATATACATCCACAACCGATGTAATTAGTGCAATGAGCCAACCAAAGAGAAGGTCCAGACTACAAACATGCACACCAACCCTTCATAACTGACATATGTATATTTCAAGTTATGACAACATGGAGAAATGAGAAACACAGAAATCACCAACAGAGTGGAAGGAAAGAACTTGATGCAACGCAATCCAAAGACCTCCAACAAGAGAGGAAGGTTACAACCAGAAGTTTGGGAAAAGAGGCCACGGATCACTTGATGAACAACCCCTAAAGCCTATAAGCCACCACAAAAGCAGTCATTGGGGCCACTATAGATCTAAAAACACTAGAAGAATGCATATGGAAGAGTGAGATGGAGTGAAAAGACAAGATAAACTTTTAATAAGTATAAATAAAGCTATTAATGCGGGGGTAGCAACCAAAAACTAAGCTATTGCCTAGTTCAGTTTATGATTAGTCAAGGTCATAGCTAATTCTTTCCAGAGTTTTAGGGCTTTATTCTTCGTAAGTATAGGAAGCAATATGCAGTTCTGTATCATACATCATTTTCAATTATTAATTAAGGTAGTCTTTTGCATTCTTGTTCCATAATGAACTCTACAAATGTTGATTAGGCACCAAAGATTCTCCTTTGTTTCTCTCTCTAAGGAACACAGAACCCGAGAAATTGACGTATGTTGATGTGTACCTATGCTCCTGACTGGGTCATCTGTCACTTGACTAATCTAGTGGGTTAAAATAAAATTTCATCGCTAAATTAAAATTAGTTGTTAGATATAGGGGAGTTGGCGATGTGCGATAGAGAAAAGATAGAGAGAATAATGCTTATGAGCAGATAAGAATAAAGAATCTCTACACAACTACAAAGCAACAAAATCCTATGCATTTTCCTATAACATGACAAATAATTAAAACATATACTGTGCTATATATCGTTAAAGACTTGAAAAACAGGAGCAATGATTTCATTCTTCCACATAATTGGTACATCAGTTACACATATCATGTAGTAAAAAGGAAAAGTAATCATCATTCTCCTGCTCAGCAAAAGACAAATATAAAGAGAATTCTAAGATCCAGAAGGATACAACACCATGCAACTTGAATCAGCTGAAATTTGACCCAACACGGAAGTCTTATGCACAAGTAGGCCACAAATTCCAATTACTAAAATGTTCTGCTGGCGTACCAACCATAAATGAAATGAACAATGTTATAAAGGAATGAAGCAACAGAACATACCATGACTGCACCGAACACAAGCGCCACACTTCACCTTGCATATGTTACACACCAATTTTCTCCGGGTTTCCTTTATTGCTCCCACATTCATGATCGGTTCCATATTCGTCAAGTCCTCTATATAAACCTCAGCCATCCAATGACAACAAAACAAGTGAGCAAACTCCAAAGCTCCACCATTTTCATCAGTCTTATGAACAGGTTTTAAGGCACCACCCTTCTTCGGGCAAAGCACGCAAGGCTTTACGGAATCGTCACTACCACTCATCTGCTTGCACCATGCACACAACCAAGCTACATCCACATCCTCCAGCACACCATAGCACTTCTGATGAACTGCAACCTTACACGAACTACAAACAACCAATCGGTTGGACTCCTTGCCCGTGTCACCCATACAGCAAAAATGGCACAACGATGAATCCCCTTCACAAGGACAAGCAATTAAAACTTTCCCCAACCCAGCGTCACTACCCAGAAGCTTCCGCTTCTTTGAAGGCCGCTCTGAAGTTAACGAAATCTTATTCCTAGTTCCTAAAAGCCACTCTAAACCACCAGATGAATCGGAAACAGAACAACTCTTTTCATCCTGTGGCAGAACATCAGCTCCTACACTGTCAATTTCCATAGACTGCTCACCCTCACTCTTTACCTCCTCTTTAACAACCCCATTTCCATTTCCATTTCCATTTCCACTTCCATTCTCATTTTCCTTTCCACCTCCATTCCCACCCTGCTCATTCAAATTCTCATTTCCAAAACTACCTACACTCACCCTCGGGGCATTTTCCAAAAAAGGAATCAGAAAACACTTCTGAGTAGCTAAAGAATTAATAGGAGAAGATACCTCATACAAGGCCTCAACATCAACCAATGTGAGGTCTCTAAAGTACTCCTCCGTCTCAACCCAGATGTTGTTGTTGGCACTCCGAGCCGGCCGAGAAGACTTCTTATCCGCGCCCGAATGGGACTTCTTGTGCCGCCTCCGACTATCAGAACTCCTCGACAGAAAACAGGCAAACCCACTGGGCAAAGTGGAGAAACTCAAAGCCGAATTCTCAGGCGCAACAGCGTCGAAAGGCGAGCGCTCACTGAGCGCTTTCCCAGCCTGCGAGTAAAAATCAATGCCTAGTGAAGTTTCCTTCTCCTGAATTTCCGGTTGTGTCGCCGGAATATTGGCCGGAACCCTAGAAACAGGGCAAGGCCTCTCCTCAGTGCCGCAACCTCCGTCCGCACCCCTACCCATCATCTTCTTCCGCCGGTGACATCGGTCTCCGGTCATCAGCGACAACAACAACACCCACCACTGCATTCCATCGCCGGAGACCCTAACTCTTATCCTATTCCTAATCCGATTCTTCTCCTTTCGCGACCTCGCGTTCACATCTATGGACCACCAAAACAAACCCTAACCCTAACTAACTCTAACCTAACCCTAGCTAACGTATTCACATGCACAGTGACAAGAGGAGAGAGGAGAGAGAGGGTGATGGGGATAAAGTCGCGGCTAGGGTTAGGGTTTTCAGTTATTCTGGTTCGTATTTTCGCTTCGGATCCGTTTTTAAAACGCTTTTGTTTTTTCGCAGTTCGATTTCGCTTTCGAGGGGAAGAGAGAGAAGTGGGGAAATGTTTTAGAGAGAGAAAGAGATTCGCTTTTTCGCAAGCCGTGAGAACGGTTCGTTTCCAAAGATTTTTTTTATAGCTGGGATTTTCTAGTGTGTTGTGACGCCATAGATTTGCTTTCGTGTGTTAAATAAGTCTTCCACGTGGCGTTGTGTTATTCGCTCTGTGATGCAACTCTTTGATTTGGTGGTGTGGGCGTGGTTAGTGATGCAACTCATTCACCGTGTTAATATTTTTAGCATATTTTGGGCTGAGTGCTTAACGTCACTTTTCCCGGCCACGACTTCCACTTCCACGCACTGTTTTTTTTCTTTTATTTTTTCATTTAGCTCACTGTGAAATGTTTTTTTTTTCTTACAACTTGTAAAATTCTCCGGCTGTTTAATTAAAAAATAATATATACTAATATAATTGAAATTAAATAATAAAATATAATGTATTCACAAAATAATATATGTGATCCACTTTGACTAATCTGTTAACAAATTTTGAGATTAAAATTTCCAAGACTCCATGCATGCATAGTAACATCATGGTTAATTTTAATTGACCATTTAAAAGACTAATACAACTTTAATAAAAAAATAAAAAAAATGAATGCATATAGGTCCAAATTATGAGTAATGGTAGACATGCAAACACAATAATTCTTTAAATAATTTTTTTATATTGTTAGATAAGGTAATTATAGTGATAATGTAGATAATGATTTTAATTTGGGGTGACTTATCAATAAATATTGCATGACGGGCTTGAAATATTTACTTATCTCTAAAAATAGCAGAAATTCGAGAGACAAACAAAATGCAAGAACCTGAAATAGGATCCACAAACTTGGTCAGCACTTATGTAATTATTAGAGTATTGATCTAAAAAGCATAAGTATTAATTAGTTCTCTAGTGCTTGGATTGGATCCCTTTAAAAATAAAATAAAAATATAGTGTGATTTTGTTTATATATACATTTTTTTTTTTTTAATTTATAAGGGATAAAGATAAGGGTTTTTTTTTTCACGACCCTCAAGTCCTTACGCGAAAGACATTGTGAGTGAAAAGGGTTCATACTTTTCTACCAATTATCTAGTTTTAAGAGTTACACAAAAATCCACCATCCCATAAGGTGGGGAGGGGTTTCCAATCCCTCTTATTTTCCTCCCTCATTTCATTCGAAACAAACACACTCCATGTATTTTTTGAAAGTAATTTTTTTTATATGGTATATTAGTAGATTGTAACCAATAAGCAAAACCTTGTACTTTCTCTTTTAATATATTATATTTAGGACTAAATTAATGTAGTTTGAATCTATTATTCTTCATAAATTTAATGTAATTTTGTTCAATCATTAATAAGTTTCATTAGAAAAAGAATCTCGGTCTCACTAAGTGCAACTCCTACTTCCCACACAAAACAAGGTGAAGAAACACCTTAAATTATTTTCATAGTCCAACCCCAATAGTTTTCATGGGGTATGCTGGGACTTATGGTTTGAGTGGCAAAAAGTGTGGTTTAACAACTCCAACAATCCATGAAACACCACATGCATGAGCATGATATGTCACAAGGAGCCATGTGAACTTCTGAAAGAATGGGTGCACCACAAAGGTTTTATTGGTCAAGCCTTAAATCAACAATGGGTCGTTGCAAAATGTGGGTGTATAATGCCTTAATTGAAGCAACAAAATGGAAGACACTGACATGTCAGACCGTCCAAAAGAAAAAGATCGTGTTCGCAGTTCTGATAATGGGGAATTTCTAGGTCACTCCTTTGAGGATGACGGCACTAGTTGCCGGAACAACAAGAAGCATAAAGAATCCCACTTGATTTCTACTGATGAAAACGTTGTACCAGATAGAGAACCAAGTTCCCCGGTTGGAGTTAGGTCTAGTATTAGTTACAAAGACTCTCTTATAGGCATGATTCCAGGAGCTTATGAACATGCTTTTTTTGGGAGCAGTATGGAAGAGGATGCTGATCTTAGCTCAGATGAAGACGATGAGGATGAACCACCAGGAGATGGGGAAGTGGTTATCAAGTTCTCTCGTGATCTAAAGCAGAGGATTAGAGATCCATGGAGTTCCTCCCTTATTGTAAAGGTCTTTGGCCGTTCAGTTGGCTATGTGTTCCTCGTGAATAAACTCAAAAGTATGTGGAAAGCTGCAGGCAATTTTTCTTGTGTAGACATCGGTATGGGCTTCTTTCTTATTAGATTTTATTCTAAATCTGGTTTTGAGGAAGTTCTCAAGGGTGGTCCGTGGTTCATTGGAGAGCATTATCTATCTCTTAGGCCATGGGTCCCAAATTTTCGTGCTTCTGAAGCTTCAGTGTCTTCGGTTGCAATTTGGGTCAGACTTCCAGAACTCCCAGTAGAATATTATCATAAAGATTCTCTGCTTAAAATAGGTAATGGATTAGGACCAGTATTAATAGTGGATTTTAATACTGCAGCTGGAACAAGAGGGCGTTTTGCGAGAATTTGTTTTCAGCTGGACCTTGAACAACCACTAACCCGTATTATAAGAGTAGGAAAACTGAAACTTGCCGTGGTATATGAGGGAATCGGCCTGCTATGCTTCCATTGCGGGAGGATTGGCCACCGGAGTGAATGGTGCCCACACCGTATACAGGAGACAGTGGGTGCTCCGGAAATTCCTCCAACCACTCCGGATTTGAAGGTAGATGATAAGACAAGTGAGTTTGGTCCTTGGATGCTCGTGACTCGCCAGAAAAAACAAACCAAGCCAGCTGGAGCGCATGGGATGCGTAGTGTGCGAGACGAGAGCCATACTTCTCCTGACCGTGCAGTTGGCAATGGAAGTCAAGGGCGTGCTTTTCCTGGTGCAGCAGTGAAGGGACGTGGGCAAGCCTTTTCTGAAGCTGAAGTGCAGGGATGGGAAGACAGCTAAGCAAAGCCAGCTCTCACCCATTAGACAAAGGTAAGAAGTCTCTAGAAGCTGGGCTTAGTGCAAAGCCCAAACCGAAACTTCATGAGTCTTTTATTGAGCCCAGTCCGAAAATTTCAGAACCTTTTTTCTCTGCTGGTCCGCTTGAACCCATGTCCATTAATGAGCCCATATTCACTTTCAATATAGGCAGCCCATTAAAGAGCTCTCTTCAATCCCAGCCGTCCAAAACTCCAACTCCATCAAAAATTAAACCTATTCTCAATCCAAATCCACAGCAGCCGTCTTCTTCAACTTATCCCATCTCTCTCCGTCCCCAACTCCCACAATCCAAAGCTCCTCAATCCAAAGATCACCATGACAAGCACTCGTTGGGGGATTTTTCCACTGTTCAAAGAACCTCCAAGTTGGAGGATCCGATTGGGGTCTCGGGTGATTCGGATAGACGAAGATGTGATAGAGTTGATTCGGAAGGATCCCCTCCACATATGGGGTTGGTACGACGCCGAAATAGCTCAGGCTTGGTCCGAAATAGCTCCAGCAGTCCTACCAGAAGACTGTCTCGTTCTCCCTCGCCTAACCGACATGGTTTGGTTGCAAGAGATAAGTCCGTTTTGGAACTTCCTCACGGACATTTCGAGGATAGACGGGATTCATTCTCCACTACGGATACGTTGTCAGCCATTGCGGGAGCTGCGATTTGTCCAATTTCTGGAGGAAGTTTATTGTGCAACACTTCCAGAATTCGAAGAAAGGAAAGTCTTGTTGTCAGTCCCAATCCACTTCAATTGGGTAGGAAATCGGACATCACTCAAACTAGCTCAGATAGCGAAGTGTGTTCCCTCAGTTCGAGATCGGGATCCGCTGCTCGGAGTTGAAGGGGAAGGGATTCCTAGAGTATCAATTCACCTTGAAGACGATCCGAAACAACTTATGGGAAATGTGGCCGGAGAGGGCATGGAACTCGCTGGAAGCGGAGGGTCAGCTCTTCCCAACCAATAATCCATCATTTATGTCGAGCAACGAGATTGGTGTCAATATCCTCACTTGGAATTGCCGAGGAGTTTTGAATCCTTGCTTCCGTAAAGCTTTACTCGATACTCTGAATATTAATAACCCAGAGATTCTTATCTTGACTGAGACTAGACTTGGAGGTGTTAGAGCTGCAGAGTTAGCTCGTTCTTTTCCCTTTTGACGGATTTTTGTGCACTAATACCATCGGATTCGCTGGGGGCATCTGGATTCTCTGGAAAAAAGAGGCAGTGGAAGTGGATCACCTGTGCTCTACTGAACAAGAGATCCATGCATCAGTGAAGGTAAGAGGTTCTAATTCTCTTTGGTTACTTTCTGCTATCTATGCTAGCCCTCGTAGGTCTGAACGTAGGATATTGTGGGAAAACCTTAAGATTATTGCTGGTTTAAATAATCTGCCTTGGGTTATGCTTGGTGATTTTAATGATATTTTGTCCTGTGAAGAGAAATGGGGGGGAAATAGACCTTCAAATAGTAGAATTCGGGAATTTAGAAATTGTCTGAATGTTTGCAACATGATTGATTTGGGTTTTTCGGGTCCTAAATTTACTTGGAGCAATTGCCATGATATGAATTCTTTGATTATGGAAAGACTTGACAGAGTCTTGGTAAATCCTGAATGGAGGCTCCTTTTCCCTGAGGCCTCAGTTACTTATTTAGCCCGTACTCATTATGATCACTGCCCTGTTTTCTTGACTCTCTATCCTTATATCCCTTGCATATTACCTCGCCCTTTTCGTTTTGAAAGCATATGGTTCTCTCATGTGGATTTTCTCTCTGTTGTTGAAAAAGCTTGGGCTACTCCAGCCCTTAATTTGTCATTTACTTTTGCCACATTTGCTGCATTAGTGTCTGCTTGGAACAAGTCTAAGTTTGGTAACATTTTTCATAGGAAAAAACGTATTCTTGCTAGATTGAATGGTGTTCAATGTGCTTTGACCTCTAATCCCTCAGAATCATTGTATAGATTGGAGAAGTCTCTAAGGGAGGATTATTTTATCATCCTCAAATTAGAAGAAGAGCTTTGGGCTCTCAAGTCTAGAGTGGGGTGGGTAGTTGAAGGGGATAGAAACACCAAATTTTTCCATACCTCCACCATTGTTCGCAGGAGAACAAATAAGATTGTCAGACTTAGGAATAGTGTTGGGGAGTGGATCACTGATAATGAGCTCATTCGCCTTCATATTCAACAGGGGTTTGTTGATTTGTTCTCCACTTCTCACCACCTCCCTCCTAGTGGTTTTTGTCTCCCTATGTGGGCCCCTAGAGTCTCAGACCAAGAGGCTTTGTCTCTCACTGCCCATGTGGATGTCAATGATGTTAAAATGAGCCTTTGGTCTTTGAAGGCCTTCAAAGCTCCTGGGCCTGATGGATTACATCATGGATTTTTCCAAAAGTGTTGGCCAATTGTTGGTGATTCGGTTTTTAATGAGGTTAGGCAAATCTTCTCTAGTGGTAGAATGCCTGAATATTTGAATAGAACTTTGATTTCTCTGATTCCTAAATGTCTTGGCCCTGAGACCTTAAGCCAATTTCGCCCTATTAGCCTTTGCAACACTGTATATAAGATTGTCACAAAAATCATTGTGTGTAGACTTAGGCCTATTATGGGTAACCTTGTTTCCCCTTTTCAGGCTGCATTTGTTCCTGGTAGGAGAGGTTTAGATAATGTTGTCATTGCCCAAGAGCTTATCCACTCCATCCATAGGAAAAAAGGTAGATTGGGTCAACTCATCCTTAAGCTTGATCTGGAAAAAGCTTATGATCGTCTCGAATGGAATTTCATCTGTGTGGTCTTAAGCTTCTTTAAGTTTCCTCCTTCTTTCGTTGATCTAGTCCTTGAGTGTGTGACTACTTCTTCTTTCTCTATCTTGGTAAATGGAGGTCAATTAGAAAATTTCAAACCTTCTAGGGGCATTAGACAAGGAGATCCTCTATCTCCTATACCTTTTCATACTTTGTATGGAATATTTGAGTCTCAAGATCCTTGATGCATGTGATAACAACAATTGGAAAGCCATCAAAGTCTCTAGGAGGGGTCCTGCCATCTCTCACCTATTCTTTGCTGATGATCTTTTGCTTTGTGCTGAGGCTTCTAGTAGTTGTTGCCTTACAATTACTAGTATTCTAGAGGATTTTTGTATCCAATCTGGTCAAAAGGTTAATTTGTCTAAGTCTAAGGTTTTCTTTTCCCCTAATGTCAACCCTATTCTTAGGCACCAGCTGTGTGATATCCTTGGGGTCTCTAGCACCCCAAATCTTGGTAAATATTTGGGATTTCCTCTAAGTCCCAATGGTCGGAATACTAGAGACTTCGATTTTGTTGTGGAGAAAGTCTAAGCCAAGCTCTCCAAGCTGGAAAGCTAAGCTTTTTTATCCTGCAGGTAGAGTAATTCTAGTCCAATCTGTGACCTCTGCCATCCCTGCTTATTATATGCAGAATGTTGCTCTTCCTATTAGAATTTGCTCTAGTCTTGATAAGTTGAATAGAGATTTTCTATGAGGCTCCACTGATGAAAAGAAGAAAATGCATATGGTTAGTTGGGATAAAGTGTGTAGACCTAGAGATTTGGGAGGTTTGGGTCTATATTCTGCTAAGGCTAGAAATCTTGCTCTTCTTGCAAAGCTAAATTGGAGAGTGATGGAGGAGCCTGATTCCTTATGGGCCAAAACTTTGATTGCAAAGTATTGTCCTAATGGCATTATGGATGAGAGGCTCAACACCCGTAGGAGTGGTTCTAGTAACTGGAAAGGATTAAGGAAGGGTCATGAGGTTTTTAGGAAAGGTCTTAGATGGGTGATTAAAAATGGCCATTCAGTTTCCTTTTGGCATGATTTATGGGTTGGTGATAGGCCTCTTCGCACCTTGGTGCATGGCCCTTTGTCTATTTGGGAGGATACTCTTCGGGTTTGTGATGTTGTTGAGGGTGTTAACTTGTGGAATCTTTCAATTCTCTCCCTTGATATTCCTGTTGGTACTCGGGAGGCTATAAAGGCAATGTGGATTTGCCCTAATAGCTCTCTTGCTGATAAACGTGTTTGGGACACAGTTGGGGGTGACTTTAAACTTGGCAAAGCATATTCTATAGCATGCAACAATTTTTCTGAATGTCCTAGCTCTAAACCTTCCTCTTGGATTTGGAAAGTTAGAACTAGTCCTAGAATTATGTTTTTTCTTTGGCAATGTTACCATCTTAGCGTTCCTGTGCGGGAAACACTAGCATCTCGTGGGATGAATATTCCCACCTTTTGTCCTAGATGCCTGAACCCTAATGAGTCCTTAATCCATATGCTTAGAGATTGCCCTGATTCTATTGCTTTTTGGAACTCTTTTCGTTTTCCATCCTTGGGCTTTCAATTTTATTCTGCTTCTTTGCTTGATTGGATTCATAATAATTGCACTGCCTCTTCTACTCATGATCATAACATTCCATGGCAAACTTTGTTTTCTTTTGGTATTTGGAGCCTATGGTTGAGAAGAAACCAGTTTGTGTTTAAACCTGATTCCTGTTTTTTGGATCCTGTGATAAATGCCATTTCATATGCATCAGAATTTTTCTATCTTATTGGCAATTGCTCCAAGGAAAAATCTAGGATTTCTACTTCTATTAAATGGGTTCCACCTCCTTTGGGTTGGTTTAAATTGAACACAGATGGTTCATCACTGGGTAATCCAGGAATGGCAGGGGGTGGGGGAGTTATTCGGAATCATGTAGGTGAATGGGAGGGGGGTTTTTCTAGGGCCATTGGTGCCACAACTAGTGTTCAGGCTGAGTTGAGGGCTCTCAAAGATGGCTTAGAGCTAGCCATTGAATCTTGGAATTCTTAACCTTGAAATTGAGATGGATTCTTTAGTTGCAGTTGAGCTTGTTAACTCCATTACTACCCCTAATGTTTTTTTGAGTGCCATTGTGACTGATTGCAGGTCCCTAATGGAGAGATTTGAGCTTTGTTCCCTCAAGCACATATTTAGGGAAGTGAATGGTTGTGCTGATGTTCTTGCAAAAGCTGGCTGTGTCCAGTCTTCGGATTTTCTTTCTTTTCCAATGCCCCGGCGCATGTGCTGGAGGCATTGGCTTTTGATGTTTCGAATGCTACTCGTTTCCGTTTGATTAGTTCGTAATTTATATACTTCCTTTTACCCAAAAAAAAAAAATCCATAACCACATGCTTTATCCATCAACAACCATTGCACCTTTTTAAGAATTATTATAGCAAATTACCCAAACTTTGCTAAGTTGCCTTTTTTAGGCATTGACTAGGGGTCCATGGCAGGGATGGCAATTTGCATCCAACCCGCGGATACCCGATCCGATCCGCCCCGTTAGGGACAGGTTTTACCCAATCCATAGTGTTAATGGGGTAGGGGCGGGTGATGTTTTAAAAACCCGTGCGGGTATGGGGCGGGGTAGGGGGGATGCCTCCCCCGCCCCATACCCGCCCCATACCCGTCCCATACCCGCCCCGAATATAATATATTAATAAAAACCCTTTTTATTTCTTTTAAGTTTTAACCCTACTTAGTTTACTCACATATAAATACTCTCATTAGTTTAATTTTTCTCCTCTAAAAAAACCTAGCTACTACCACCTACCAGCTATCACACCTTAGCCCCTCTGTACTGCTGGTTGCGTACTGGACTGCTGGTTGCCGCTGGATTCAGTGTAGTTTTTTATTTTCTGGGATTGCTGTACATATACTACTACATATATATATATTGATAATGAATAGTACTACATATATAGTTTACTAATTCTATGATTTGTGTTAATCCAATTGTGTTATTTTAGCTTTTGTAATGATGAAAATAGTTTTGTTAAGCGGTGCTCTCTTTTTTTTCTTCGTTTTGCGCCTCCAGTTTGCTGCTGCTACTTTATCTTCTTCTTCTTGTTATTATTATTATTATTTAGGAACTTGGAACTTGGTGAAAATAGTTTTGTTGAGCGGTGCTTTTTTCTTTTTTTTTCGTTTTGAGCCTCCAGTTTGCTGGCTTGCTGCTGCTGCTGCTACTTTATCTTCTTCTTCTTGTTATTATTATTATTATTTAGGAACTTGGAACTTGGTAGTAGTACGGGTGCCAAACTAACAGTGCTATTCATAATTCCAAATCAGATAAATATTTGATACAAAGAGAGATTTTATTAACTTTTTTTTTTTTTCTCCAATTTTCTCACTCTCTTCCTCTATGAAACTAAGAACTTCTTGAATCATTTTTAAAGTAAAATATATTTTTTTTATCCTTTTACTTTTAGTACGGTTTTTATAAAAAAACTAATGCCTATACAAAATAAAAAGTCTATTATAAATTTTTCTTTCTATTATAATTAAATACGTACACTTACACACTTAGAAAATAAATTTTTATTTTTATTTCTGAGTAGAATGATGAATGAAAAATGTTTATACTATTGAATACTTTGTTTTTGTGAAAAAAAATTGATCTGTAGTTACTTATGCTATTCATTAATGGGTTAGTACCTTACTTTATTATTTACTAATTATTGTCTATTGTGTTTGAAAAGGAAATGGGAGACAAAGACAAATCCATTTCAAAGGAAATGGGAGACAAATAAAATTCTGGTTCAAAGGAAATTGGAGATAAATCCAAATTTGGTTCAAAGGAAAATGGAGACAAATCTAGAGGCTCACCTTTGCCAACTACTACGTAAGTTTAATTAACTATGAAACTACCTAAGTACCTTTGCATCATATAATAGAATCCGATTATACTGTGAATTGTGAATATTGTATACGTTATGCTTTGCGAATATTGTCTTGAATTTGTTTATATTTAAAAATTTGCATATGTGATTTGTGAATTTGGTGTTCATGCTAGAATTTCAAACACCCAACGTTCTGAACCAATTAGGACTTCTAAATCCCCAGTATTGGTAGATGATCCTGCATCTCCAAGTGAAAACGCAGTACAAGTCCATAAAAGGAAAACAACATCAGTGGTATGGAATCATTATAAAAGAATAAAAGTTGATGGGAAGCCTAAGGTAAAATGCAATTATTGTCAAAAGAATTTATTA
Source organism: Fagus sylvatica (assembly GCA_907173295.1). Classification (NCBI taxonomy): domain Eukaryota; kingdom Viridiplantae; phylum Streptophyta; class Magnoliopsida; order Fagales; family Fagaceae; genus Fagus; species Fagus sylvatica. Next base: position 25,825,533 of record OU015771.1, read on the forward strand.
GGTGACCCCAAGCAAGGGACTAGTCATTTGCATGATCATCTTGACAGATGTAAAATGCGGAAGTTTAAAGATATCCGAGATATGTGTCAACCAATTTTAATTACACAACAAAATAAGATGGACGGAAAAATGAGTTTGAACACTTATCATTTTGATAAGGACCAAGTGAGGAGAGGGCTTGCTCGCATGGTCATCTTGCATGAGTACCCACTTTCAATGGTTGATCACATTGGGTTTAGAGAATTTGTGGGTCTTCTCCAACCAATGTTTAAAATAATATGTAGAAACACCTTAAAGAGAGACATCTTTAAAATTTATGACAATGAGAAGGAGAAAGTTTTGCAAGTGGTGGACAAGAATGAAAGCAGAATTGCAATAACAACAGATATGTGGACTTCAAGTAACAAGAAGAGAGGATTCATGGTTGTCACGGCACACTTTGTCAATAAATCTTGGACTTTGGAAAGTCGGGTTTTAAGGTAATTTTTTTTTTTTTGGTAGTATGGTTTTAAGGTATTGTTTGTGTGTGTATATTATAAATTTTATACTTCTATTCTTTGAAACCTTTTAATTTTTTATAGTTTATAGCTTGCACTGCTGCACAACAGCACAAGTTGCAAGAGCTACAATTTTTTTCCATTGTCATTGATTTATTTGTTGAGTTAAGCTATAATTAAGTAATTATTCTTATTATTTGTTTTAGGTTTATCTATGTACCTTCTCCTCACACAAAGGAAATTCTTTGCAATGTCCTTCTAGAATGCCTTTTTGAGTGGAATATTGATAGGAAGTTGTCTACCGTGACAGTAGATAACTGTACTACCAATGATGCTATGTTAAGAATGCTCTTAGACAAGCTCCCAATTAGTTCACTGATGTTGGGTGGGTCATTATTGCATATGCGTTGTGCAGCGCATATTTTAAATTTGGTTGTTCAGGATGGATTGACTCTTATTGGTGATGGTATTGAAAAAATCCGTGACAGTGTGCTGTTTTGGACTGCATCACCTAAGAGAAGACAAAAATTTGATGAAACAGCTTGTCAATTACGTGTTCCATGCACCAAAGAGTTAGTTCTAGATTGTAAGACTCGTTGGAACTCGACCTATTTGATGCTTTCTACTGCTTTGGTTTATAAAGATGTGTTTTCTCGTTTGAAACAACGTGATTCTTCTTATACTTCTTTGCCAAATGAGAGGGATTGGCATATAGCCAAAGAAATTTGTGAGAGGTTAGAGTTATTCTACAATGTGACTGAGATATTCTCTGGTACTACCTACCCAACAGCTAATATGTATTTTCCTTTGGTATGTGATCTGAAAATAGCATTGTCTGAATGGAGCGTATGTTCAAATGAGTTGATAAGTAAAATGGCATCAAGTATGATTTTGAAATTTGATAATTATTGGAGTGATATTAATGGTATCATGGGTATTGCTGCTATCTTGGATCCAAGGTATAAGATGAAGTTGTTAGAGTTTTATTACCCTAGTATTTATGGTCTTAATGCATCTGCTGAAATTGTCAATGTCAAGAGACTTTGTTGTGACTTGCTAGATGAATATGGTGATGGAAATGAGGATAAAGAAGAGAGTTCTCCTATGCCCACAACTTCAAGTTTTGTTGGACCATCTAAATCTAGGTTCCAGAGCTCCCTTCAATCCTATGATTTGTTTGTTAGTGGTGATACTCCAAAAAAGAATGAGAGTGTTAGACTGGAGTTTGATCATTACATTGACGACGGAGTGTTGCCAAGAACTGAGAATTTTGATATTTTGACTTGGTGGAAAAGTAATGGTATCAAGTATCCTACTTTACAAAAAATTGCGAGGGATATTTTAGCAATTCCTGTCACAACTGTTGCTTCAGAATCTGCTTTTAGCACTAGTGGGAGATTGTTAAGTCCACATCGTAGCCGACTCCATCCAAAGACCATTGAGGCATTGATGTGTGCACAGAGTTGGTTATGGACTGAAATTAAAGGTGATTTTTTTTTTTTTTTTTATCTCATGAATTCAAGATAAAGATGTATTTTTTGCATGTTAAATATTTGATAATGTTTATTTATTTATTGTTCTTTTTGGTTGTAGGTTCTTCACCTATGCCAAAAGATTGTACAATCCAAAGCATTCTTGATGATGTTGAAGATCCTGAAGAGGAGGAAAGTGGTGTCAAATGTGATTAGAACATTTGTAATTTGAAATTAAAGGTGATTATTTTTATTCATCTCATTAAATTAAGATTATATTAGTTTTTGCATGTTAAATATTTGATGATGTTTATTTATTTATTGTTCTATTTGGTTGTAGGTTCTTCACCTATGCCAAAAGATTGCACAATCCGAAGCATGCTTGATGATGTTGAAGATCCTAAATAGTTGGAAAGTATGTCACAAGTGAATATAACATTTGTGATTTAAATTTGATGTTTTGCATTTAGATGATATTTGGAACAATTCGTTGTTTAATTATTATGATATTTTTATTTTTCTGAACAATGAGATTGTAATTTCAATTTCATGTTTTACAACTTAGTGGTTTTTGGAACATTTAGTCATAATATCATTATGAGATTATTATCTTTTTGTGGATTATTGTTTCATGTAAATTGATGCAGGTAAATTGATTGTTGTCATAGATATTTTTTGGAAAAAAAAAAATAAAAAAAATAAATAACAAGGAATTTATATTGGGGCGGGGCGGGACGGGTACCCGTGGGTACCCTGTGGGGCGGGGATGGGGGGAAGAAAGTCCCCCCGAGACGGGGTGGGGCGGGTATGGGGGATGGGGCAGGGATAACGGGGCGGGGGCGGGGGATGGGATCCCCGCCCCATTGCCATCCCTAGTCCATGGTAAGCCACCCTACCAGAAAAGGGATACTTACACATAGGGGTGGGCATTTATCCTTGAAAACCGACCCGCCCGACAAATCCAGTCGACCCGATCACCCGCCCGCCCGCGAACACTTATTCGGATGGATACGGTTTAGGATATTTATTTTTTTTGGGTTTCGGGCGGGCCACGGATATTATGTTTTTAGTCGGGTGGTTACCCGACCCACCCGACCAAATAAGTATACATACTAATTTCTCACTTACCCGACCCCCTTTCTCTCTCTCATTTAGTTTTCTCACTCTCTCTCCTCAGTTACTCAGTCACAACACCGACACCTCACCTTCAGCTTTCTCCCTCTCTTTCACCGTCACGAGCTCACAGCACAGGCTCACGGCAGCTTCTTCACCGGCACGGTCAAGCTCTCTCTTCTCAGTTATCTCTCTCGATGTTTGCTTGGCGAAGAAGTCGTTGTCACGGGGTGGCGGTCAAGCTCTCTCTTTTCAGTTCTCTCTCTCGGCGTTTGCTTGGCGAAGAACTCGCCGTCACGAGGATGCTCCAGATCTAGCAAGATCTCACCGGATCTGGTGAGATCTCGTTAGATCTAGCAAGATCCTCGCCAATTCAGTGAGATCTCGTCAGATCTAGCGAGATCCTCGCCAATCCGGTGAGATCTCGTCAGATTTAGCGAGATCCTCGCTGGATTTTGGTTAGATCTCGCCGTTTTTTGCCACGACACCACCATCTCCTCCAACCAAACAAAACCCGACTAATCCGACCGTAACCGACCGACCAACCCGATCACCGACCCGCCCGATCCGACCAACTTAATGGATGGTCAACGGGTATTGTCTTTGCAAACTCGACACAGTCGATTAGGATAAAAATTACCCCAAAACCCGACCCGCCTGACCCGAGCCCACCCCTACTTACACATGCCACTATTTTCTGTCGATGTTCTTTCACCTTATTTATTTTTGTTCAAAAAGAGTATTTTAACATTGTTTAAGATTTAATATCTTATATAACATGTCGTATGTTACATTCTCTTACATCGGGATGGTTTGGATGGACGTGTAAGATCCACCTTCAAAATACCTAAATTAATTAATAGTAATGCCACCAAAATACACTCACAAATAAATAACAATAAATTAAAAATTTACCAAGCTCAACTTATGCATATAATATATTTACATATCTAAATTTTAGGTCACATTTAAAATTTAATAACACTATATAATTCTTCACCCCCCCCTCCCCAAAAAAAAAAAATCCTATTTAAGTTATGAAATTTAAAGTAAAACTAGTTATGAACTTATTATTATTGTTATCCAAGTAAAACTCAATAAAAATGAGTAAATAATAATAATTATAAAAATAAAAAGAAGTATACGAAATTACGAATAGGAACGAAACAAATAAGAAAAAGGTTGGCAGAGTAGGAAGAAACTAGAGTATTCACCAGATCACAATAGGCTGGAAGTAGAGCAGCTCAAGGCTTAAAATAAACGAACGAAAAAATCAAACACATCATTGATCGGATTCGTTCGACCGAATAGAAAATCGCAGGAAATGGATTTGACGGAGCTGTGGGCAATCTTCGGACCAGGCGTCGCGGGTGCGGTATTCGGCGCCGGCTGGTGGTTCTGGGTCGATGCCGTCGTTTGCAGCTCCGCCACGGTCTCCTTCGTCCACTACCTTCCCGGTACTCTCTCTTTCTCTGAGTCTCTGTAGCCAATTTGTGCATATTAGGGTTTTGGATTGCGAATTTGATTGTTGTTGGTTTTGTAGGCATATTTGCGTCTTTTGCTGCTCTGATGTTCAATTGCGTTAGGAAAGAAGACATTGATTACTCTCCCTATGAAGAAGGCGAGTGGAGGTATGGTATTTCTCTCGCTCTTTATTTTTTTGCTCGAGAATTGTTATTGATCTTTTAATCCAAGTTTGAATATGTTGTGTAATGATGTTAAAATCATCATATATTTGTCTCCCTAGAAAATGTAAGTTTTTATAGAATTATACAGTTTTTCAATGAACTGTGTTGCTGTACTATTGGCAATATATAGGTTCTTGATGTAGTGGTGGTGTGTAAGGAAGATTGAATACGAGCAATATATATACTGCTGATTTTTCAAATTAGTGTCTAGGTTTTAGTGATTGATGGAGACTTTGTTGTTATTTTGGTTGAATGCTAGAATAATATCTAGAAATCGGAGTGCCGAGGGCAAAGGCTCTTGATTGTTTGTGGTGAGAGTAATTTAGACCTTTTACTTTGAGTGTGAATTAGTTTTTTAAAGGGATTAGGAAAGCTTAGGAGTTAGGATCTGGATTGCTGAAGCATTTTTCCTTAGGATATTCGAAGGTGTGAGAGTATAAACTATTAAACTCCATCATTTTCATGATATGTGTATCTAGTGTTGGGCAACCAAAAAGTAGGAGGGTTGTGGTTAGGCAGGCAACTAAAGTCGAACAGTCAGACTTTATAAGCATATGGGGTCCTGCAGTGTTTGCACCCCAATTGTCAATTGTTAGGTGTGTCAGTGTGTGCATGCATGCATATATACACAGAACATCTCAATCTAGTATATGGGTGTACCTTAAATAATAAGATTTTGCAATTAGGAGTTCAGGAGGAGGTCCGGGCTTATGATGCGTTTGGGGCTTTTAATTGTTGAATTGGTGCATGTAATCATGATCCACCCTCAATGACTAGGATTGACTGATTTTTGGTTTCTTCCGACTGGAAAGTGCAATTGGTGCTGACACCAAAAATGGCCTATTAATGTTGACTGATTTTGTTGGATGTGATTGCTCGGAATTGATGCTGAGAATTTTTAGGATTTGATTCACTTTTTATTTTCACATTTAATGTCATTGATTACAAGTTATTTCCTTTTCTTGTTAGGTTATAAGTTTATTTCATTTCCTTCTATGATGTAAGATGGGAGTCCTATTAGGCCCTAAAATGCAGTATTGTAAGAGGTTGATGATGGATTTATAAAATTTGGGTTGGGAGTTTTTTTTTCTAGTGCTTGGTGTTGATTCCAAGCAAGCTCAGGTGCTGATTCCTAAGTTCCTATCATGCTTGGTACTGACTCCAAGCCTCACTAGGTGTTGATGCCTAGGTTCTATCTATTTTTCTTTTGTATTGCTCAGTGCTTATTTCAAGCAAACCCTAGGTGTTGATTCCTAGGTCTTATCCTTTTTTTTGTTTTTCTTCTTTTGTTTCCCATACAAAGTCACCCTCTTAGAGTTTATTGTTATGCACCAAATTTGGTATCAGAACTCGTTGTTTAACATCAACAATTTCCTAATTTGCGCCACATATACCCAATGCCCTCTATTAGATCACTTCTCTATCCTACACGACAACAATGATGTAAACAAAGGCAAGGGTTCTTTCAAATTTGAAAATATGTGGCTGAAAACGAAGGGCTTTGAGGATAGTGTGTGGAACTAGTGGGAGAGCTACCACTGCCAGGGGTCACCAAGTTGCATCTTGGCTAATAAACTCATATCTTTGAAAAATGATTTGAGAATTTAGAAGAAGGAAGTTTTTGTAAATGTGGCAGCAAAGAAGAAATACAAAAATTAATTCTTACGGAGGAAACAAGTTGGATACATAAATCAAGGGCTTCTGGCTCAAGGAAGGGGACAAAAATACTGATTTCTTTTCCATTCTTTTATAAAAACGTTCTTGAGTAAGTTATTTAGCTGAAGCCTTCTTCTTTCATGTTCGAATGAGGTTGAAAATGCTGAAAGATAAAGCTATATCCTAAGATGCTTTCATAGTACTTAAGAATCATAACTTTTCCAATAAAGTGAATGATGAATTGTGTTTTGGAAGTGCATAACCTCATCAATTACATGTGAAATTAAGAAATATATTCTCTTTTGATAGGTAATTTATTTATTTTTGAATTAATAAGCACTACAAGAGTAACACCTATTTAATATAAAAGATTCCTCCTAAAATTTCTGAAGTCCTAAAATATCCAAAAAAATTGGTAAAGGAAAACCATTTCGTAGCATTTATTCATTTTTTTTATAAGTAATAAAGAATTGAATTGATGAAAGAAGAACTCAAATACACATAGAGTATATAAGAGGTTCTCCTAAAGAATTACAATTTAAATGAGAAATAGGATGAGAAACAGCTGTAGGAGGTGTAAGTGACTTATATACACAAAATGATCTCAGTGAAGGGGGAGGATAGGATGCATTGAAGGTTATCATGATTTGGTAAGTTTGATGTCTGTTCTTATGATGGAGCATTGTGAGGAAAAATGGATATGGGGTTCTAATGGAAGAGTATGTAGAGGGAAAACTGCAAAGATTGATTCCCCAAAAGGATGTATTTTTTGGTTGGACAACTTTTAGGGGGGAAACTTTGACAATGAACAATCTTGAAAAAAGGGGATTGTGGATTTCTGTTGTATGTATAAGGATAGTAGAGAAACAGTAGAGCAGCGAACGTGTGGTGAGCCCTGCCTCTCTATGTCATGTGGAGCCTTTGGTATGAGCGAACCGATGACTCTTTGATGGGGTTGAGTGGCCACCTTTTGTCATCAAAGAGCATATTATACGGTCATAGTTTGATTGGATGCCTTTGAAAAGAGTTTGTACACATCATCTCATGTGTCTTACTCTTTTCCATTTCTAATAAATTTTTTACTAATATATATTTAAAAAAAAAAGTAGTAGAAAAACAGTAGTTCACTTGCTATGAAGTGTGGGTACTCCAAAATTCCTAGAGTTAAATTAGTATTGGACCCTTATCTCACATGGATATGGTTCCATACGTTTCTTGCGGTTAAATAAAATGTTTGTGAAATTTGGATGTGGAGACACGGATCAATATGGCTGGATATTGTCAAGGCAAGGAAATAAATATTTCTATTGCTTAAATTGAAAGAAAAAGAAGTCACAAGGCCCGGCCCCACAACATTGAACTTGGTCGCAATATCGAAGTTGTGATTAATTTTAGACACCTGGGGTTTTGTGGCAGTGTCTTGCCAAATTTTAATCTCCGCAGCTACTTCTGCTTGGCATTTGAAATTGGTGACTTGGCATACCTCCAATGTCAAAATTGACGGCCCACAGGCATTACCAAACTTCAGGTAGCTCTGGATGTCATAGTAGTGCGCAGTGTTTAAGGAATTCAGATATGTATTAAATTATTATATGAACCAATAGGATTAAGACATGTGTTTTACTATGATGGAATTGATCTCATTTTATCATCTCTTATATAGTTTTAATACCAATTGAACCTCAAAATATATTTTCCTATATAACAAACAACAAAGAGTAAATGGTCAATCAAAGGTCATATTCTCCAACCCTTTCACCAACCACTATCTAAGGGGGGAGGAGGCTTGGGGGGGTTTGATCAAAGGAGTGGTTGGTAGGAGGGTTGGAGAAAGTGAGTTTTGAATGACCATTTTACTCTTTGTTGTTAGTTATATAAGAAAAGATATTTTGTGGCAAAATTGTTTTTTAAACTATATAAGTAATGATAAAATGAGATAAAGTCCATTGTAGTTAAACACGTGTCTAATGCCTATTGGTTCATATGATTATTTCAACACATTCATAATATGTATGGATATCTACATAATCTTATAAAAATATAGATTAGATGTTCATTTATTGAGTTACATAAGTGTTAAAAAAATGATGTGGTAATTATTTTGAGTTTGATGTGACATTGTCATAAAGTATGACAATTTTAAAATTTTCTCTTCATGTCTCTCTGTCAGACCAAGTAGTGACTGACTCATATAATTTAAGCAGTGAGTGAATGATCTGAATACTTTGATTTGACCTCTGATTGGTTGGGCTAAAGTGCAGACATAGATGAAACTCAACCAAAATTATCTCTCTTTTTATTTTATTTTTAAATAATAATTTTGATGCACTGACGTCTCCATTGTAGTGCTGATATGTGTTTAATTTCATTATTCCTACATTTATCTGACTTCTGAAATTGCACCCACTTCTTTTGCTTTGAGTGGGTTGATGGCTGCTAATCCTTCCATTATTGCAACAGATTGAAGCTTTGGCTTTTCTTCGCTTATGTTGTGTCCTTCGTATCTCTAGCGGCATCAGTGGGCCTATTAATACAAGATTCACTTGTAACAACTGGCCCTTCGGTGTGGACTGGAACTGCTGGTGTCTTGCAGTGTGTGTTCGTGTTGGTCAGGTAAAAAGGTCTTTCAGCTTAAGATTGATTTATTTGTTTGTCTGCTACTTCTAAATGTGAGGGCACAACTTCAAGAGCATATTATCATATCTGTACTGCCTTCTCAAGTATGTATATTTAGGTGATGTACTTTTTAGCCAATTTTTTCCCCTCCACTTTTCCTTGTTTTGAGAGCATCTTCAGGCTATTGTTTTGCCAGTGAGTTCTGGCTCAAATTGCACTTCCTCCTTCTATAAGAATGAGTGGTCGGTAAGGTTGTGAGTTCAAACACTGGACCAATAAAAAAAATCTTGTGAATATTGCTTTGGTAATTACATTCGCTGGCTGGTTTGTTTTTCAAAAGAATTAATTTAATCTTGTTAAACAATTTCTTTTTGGTTTGAATGACTTTTTTCCACCCTAAGTATCAGATTGACATGCAACTGCTATGTCTGTGCACATATATGGTAACTTCGAAGGGTTTTGCTGCCATGTGGATCTAGGATGACCATCTCTCTCTCTCTCTCTCTCTCTCTCACACACACACACACACACATGCATGCATGGTATGTGCCTTCATGGACACACAGGTACACATCCAAGCATCCACACTGATTTCAGTTCTGGAGATATATTTATTCATCACCATATTGTTTAGAATGTTGTACTGCTGTCTAGTTTTTTCACTAATTCAAATTTTGTTTCCTGCAGTGGGCTGATTTATTGGACTTCTCACCCAGAGTAAACTAATGTGAATCTTATGCTTTCCATTTGGTGCTTGTAATTACAAGTGGGGTAGCCATTTGTACATGTATCATTTTACTTATTCATACCATGAGATGGAAAATAGTTCTCCTTTTGTAAATGTTTGTGTTGTGGTAACAATCTTGAGCATCATGTAACCCAAGGCAACTTGACTTTGTGAGGACTGGTGTAGATTTTTTTTACTTAACAATTTCACACTGTTCTGTTGAAACTCTTTTAAAGGCATGTCCTACCGCATAACAAACCACAGAATTTTCATATTTGGGTTGGGTTTGTTGCATGATGTATCCTGCACTTCGCCGCATCAATTGGTATTTTGAATAGGACAGAGTTTGGCTACAAACTGCTTTGTAGCTAGCTCACTACAATCCTATTATGTGTCACCTAATAAGATCATCCACATGTACTTTAAGTCACATGACCTTATTTAATGAGTCATTTGACTTATTTAAATAATACATGTGAATGGTCATATAAGTTGTCACATAGTGAGTTATAGCAAACAGGCTACAAACCAGTTTATAGTCAAACCTTGTCCGAATGAATAATCTTTATTTTTGTTGTACGAGTCTCTCCCAACTCACCACGTTAACCTTTATGATTCAGGCATTCTCTCTTCCTCTCTCTAGGTTGGGTTGGTTACACAAATGTTGTTAAGCATTATGATCTCTTGATCCGAATAAAAATCAAACATTATATTATCGTACTTAAATAAGGTGAACTTTTCTACTAATAAATCTTAGAGGTCTTATTTGTTTGTTGTGACCTAAAATTAGGTCAATTTATGTTTGAGCTTTTTTCTTAATGTAAATTTGGTCGTATGTTTGTTTGTATAACATACTTCTTGTGGAGTAACACAGCTAGTTGAACCAGAACCATAAACTGGCAAGGCAGGAACACTGTCCAAATCATTAACACAAGCACGCATCTCACGGATCATGGAAAGAACTTCTCAATCCAACATTCATTGGAGTTCTCATGGAGTGTGGAGACAATTATTACCTCTACAGCAAAGCAAATATATATAGTTCCTCTCCTCATAAGATGTCATAGCATTATATCATTACAAGAAATGTTGAAGAAAAATCATCACAAGCACATGGGTTTGCAATAAGGTAAACAACTATCGGGCTGGTTTATCAAGTCTAATCTGGGCAACTGTTTCTTTTATTGAACACCGAACTGGATTAATTTTCTAGATGCTTCTCCTTTCTAGTTGTAACATCATGATTGCCATTTGATTTTGCATTCATCTGCAGTTCCAAGTCGTCCTTCACCAGGCCATCATGTAGCTTTGTTGCTTCTATCTCTTCAATAGCATTAATCCGTTTCATCTCCTTATTCTTCCCCCATAGAACAGCAAAGAGTCCCAGAACGATTAAGAGAGACCCTAAAACACTGAATTAACCACATAGATTTAGTAACAAAAATATGCTGATCAAACTTGTTATAAACAAGTAAACTTGTAGCAACTTGCATGAACATAACATAATTTTAGAATATTCACATTTTTACACAAGTGTGGAAATCTCTTTTGAAACTTTTTAGTTATTTTATAAAGAGTTGCCCTATAAGATTTTTTAATTTAGTTAGTCCAAAAGATTGCCACATTTGAACATAAATTGAAACTCATTCAAATAGATTCAAAATAATAATAAATTTGTGAGTAAGAAAATTTTATACATACGTTCCAACATATAATTTCTCATGAAGCAGGGCCCAACTGGAAATAGCCACGATAACAAGCAACAAGGGGCTGAACACTGAGACATAGAGAGGACCTTTCATCTGGATAGCCCAGGAAGTGATGGCAAAAGCTAGTGCAGAACACACAATCCCCTGAAATCAGCATTATGTTTGTTAAATTAGGGCCTAAAACTATCTAGAAACCTCAAATAAATTATGGTTTATAAGCTAGGTATGAAACATCATCTGGGTAATTAAAAACTTTGTAGAACTGTCACAACTTAAATCTGGTGTACAAACTTCTAATGGTAATGGCTGCTACTCCAAATAATTAATTGAAGCATACCGCATAGAGAGATGCAACAAGCCACATTGGATTGCTCAATGACCATGCAGAAATGTCATGCTTGGCAAATAAGGCAATGATCCCACACTCAATGCTAGCCATGAAACACATCAATGTGGTGCTTGTGTAAGGAGCTGGAAAAGTCTTGCTCATTCTTCCCTGAAATTATAAAATTAATTAGTACAAGGAGTTAGATAAACCCGAGTCTCGCACTTCAACCAAACCATTCTCTCAATTTATAATTGTGAATGTCAGTAATTGATCAATGGACCATATGCCAAAGATTTGAAGTAGAACATCGTGAATGATCCAATAGTCCAACCAAAAAAACAAAAACAAAAAAAAGCTTTGGTGAAAATTTTAGACCCATATGAGCAGTTTAGTACTTACTTGGATTATGAACCATACTGACCAAGAGAAAGCACTAGCAATAAGGAAAAATGGGCCCAAGATGGGGTTCTCATGGCTGCTAGAAGTGGAGCCTTTCTTTTCCATATTCTCAGCATATGTCCAATGCATGCTGGGTTCACTTATACCAATAGTGTGTCCATGGTAGAATGACAATAAAAGGGATCCACCTACACATACTACTGTCCCTATTACCTTAGCTTGCCCTGCCTTGGTCTTAATTCCCACAGATTCTTGCCTACAAAACATAGACTTAAAACTTTTAATTCATATGAATTGGAAGAAAGAAACCAAATTTTACTTCTACAACAAACAATCAAACATACAAATAAGCTACCTGAAAAGGGCAGCCAGGATGAAAGTGAATGCTGGAAGTGTATTAGTTAATGCACTACCAATTGTTGGGGTTGAGTGCTTTAAACCTACCAAGTAAAAGACCATATTTCCAGTGCCCCTGCATTTTGAGTGTAAGTTAGGACAACTTAATTTGTAAAAAGAAAACCAACAATTTTTTTGTTACATAAGAAAGCAAAGATCAAATGCACACATTAACATGCATGTGTGTTGGGCATGTAGACAACAAAAGACTAGAAGATTTAATCTACCAATTCAAAGATTGAACAAATTTTTCTTCTACAACTGTTGGAAATATATATAGAATTTGAAAATTGAACACTTACCCTGTTAAGGAACACAAAAATAACTGGAACAAAATAGGTATTGTTATCTTGGGTCTCGTCTTCCTGCATGAAGATATGAAATGTCAACAAATTGTTCTAAAGTTAACGAGAAAAGAATAACAAACATTTTAGGATGTAAACATGCATTGCCCTAAAATCATAAAATTATTGATTTTTTAATATTTATTTCTTATAATTGGTATTTAACAGACTTTTAAAATAACATGAGTTTATACTTTATAGATAGATTGACACGAAATTTGGTATGCGTATTAAGAACATAGAGAAGGTGTAAATTGACGGTGAGCTTTTAAAAATATTAATCCAATAAAAGTTATTAAGTGGTGTAACATTAAGTAATTCTTACATCATGAATAATTTGATATTCTTGAACCTCTCTATTGGCCACATGCATGACCACTATCTATTTTTTAAAAATCTCAAATCTTTTGAAATGCTTTTCTGTTTTAGGTAAGTTATATAAGGAAAGCCCAAGAATGAAAACTTGACTAGATACAAGATATTGTTTTCTACTCAATTCCTAAGTTTTCTTAGCCCAAATGCTTATTGATTTTTAATGCCAATTGGTTTTCTTTCAAGAAAAAATAAAATTCAAGTCCAATTCAAGAAACCAAAAAGAATTTCCTATTTGAAAACTCCAAACCCCACCAACACCAAGAAAGCAAAATGTGACAAAAGCTATATATGGTGAATGCTTTATCAAGTTTTTGAGGTTTTATATATATTACCACTCCATGAAATAAGCAAAAGGAGCAATTGCTATGGTTGCGAAAATTAGCCGGTAAGTGACGAGGACAAGAGGGTGCATGCCAGATTGCATGGCAAGCATTGATAGGATGTTCAGCCCTGCATAGCCCACTTGCAATAGAACAATGGCAAAGAAAGGCATAAGGTCAGTACCAGCCATTTATGTTTCTTTGTAGTAGTATTGCTCAAAGCCTATAGCACTTTCTTTAATTGAGAGAGAGAAAGAGTGAAGAGAGAGAGATGTTGGAGAATGAGAAATGGGGAAGGCATAGATATATTATATCATATAAAGGAGAGCTACAACAGAATCTTGCTTGGAAAAGATAGAAACCGTTGAAGATTGATTTCTTGCATTAATGCAACATCTACCTTGGCTTATCACTTATGCATGGGAACAAAAAAGTGGACGCCTAATACGTAATATAAAGACATGCTTTCGGTTTTGTCTTGGGGTTTTGCCAACTTCGGCTACATTCACAGGCTTCAAGCAACTAAATTCCTTTTCTGCCATGTCAGCAGAAAGTAGATCAAGGACCCACTTGAATGCTGTATAGCTGTCTGATTACATGATAAATTATAAGACTAAGAGCATTCCCATCTAGGAAGTTAAAGATACTTTTAAGGTAAAATAGTTAATATTGTTGATAAAATCTCACAAAAAAAGCCTCCCAACCGGTGCTTCATTTTTGCTCAAAAAAATACATCATGCAACAGTAATAGGTATTGTTACCTACTACTGTTCACGAGAGGTAAAATTATTTTTTCTTTGTTTATTCATTCTCTCTCCTCTCATGGGGTGTGGTGGTTGAGGGAGTGGGAAAAAAGAAAGAAGAAGAAAAAATATATATAATATTTTAATAAGATGTATTGTAAAATAAAAAGTGGGATATGAGGTATGTTGTAAAAATTGATAGGTAAAATAGAAAAATAGGTTTTTGAAGAGGTAAAGTAGAGAAATTTTGACTAACCGGATGTGAATGCTTTAATGGTTGAGATGGATATGTAATGATTGGTGTACAAAAAATTAAGGGCAAAAATATTGTTTTCGTTCCTAAACTTTGTATGAAGTTCGTTTTTCGTCCATAAACTTTGAAAATGTTCGTTTTTACATATGAATTTCATTCATGAACTTTTTTTTTTTTTAAATAACAAAATTCATGTGTAAAAACGAACTTTTTCAAAATTCAGAAACGAAAAACAAACTTAATATAAAATTTAAAGACGAAAACAATAGTTTAACCAAAATTAAATGATGTTAATGATAGTCCATATGAAAGCAATATTGCACCAATCACAATTTGTTGGTGTGCGTTTGGCATAAGCCAAATAAGCTATTTCCCACCTATTTTAAGTTTTAAACCATGTTAGCAATTAGGGACCTACTAATTGAATGCAATTAGTCTAATTACATAACTATTAAGGTGATGGGTTGTGATTGATGTACAATAAAAATGATATTAGTGGTAGTTTCTGTGAAAGTGATGTTTTACTGTTTCACAATCTGTGACCTCAATAATTTATGAATAAAGTTATGAAATTTTTGTTTGTAAAGTTGATCTGTTGTTGGAAATGATAAGTCCTGGCCCATTGGCTGTTACAAACTTACAATCCACCATACTTTATTATTGTTTACAGCTTGAGTTTACCAAATGTGCAATGTGGTTGGGTGAAGAAAAATTAAAATCATGACCACTAGTGTAAAGGAGGGGAAAACCCATTGAGCTCAGCCATGTCTCTTGGAGAAAGGATGGTCTCCTCTGCAATGAAATTATACTGTGAATGTTCAAAAACTTTGTATAACATGTGGCCTGGTTGGGAAAAGTAAAATGTTTTACTACTTCATATATATGAAATGATTGTGTTTGCTTCCTACTTTGTTGAGATCTGAATGATTTAAGTTAGCCACTCTTTAATTGGATCCTACTTTCAGTAAGAACATATTCAACTCGTACAAGTTTACTAGCTTTTGATGCCATTAATATTAATCATTACACAATACTAATCTTCAACAATAAATCATATTGAATTGGATCCTAATTTCAGTAAGAAGATATCCAACTCATACAAGTTTACCAGCTGTTGATACCATTAATGTTACTCAATACAAATCTTCAACGTTGGATCAATATGACTTGGATCCTAATTGCAGTAAGAAGATATCCAACTCATACAAGTTTATTAGTTGTTAATCATTACTCCCATGTTGCTAGAAAAAATATATATATATTTTAATGTAATTTTTTAAAATCTCTCTTGTTATTTCAAGTAATAAACAGATAATGTAAACGTTAGTACATGTGATCGTGACTTGTCAATAGAAAGTTACAATCATATATAAACTTATTGGTTTGTCAATTCACACGTGCCATGCATGTGTTCATAGTTTTTATTTATCTATTTATGTTACTAAAAATATACTATTTTTATATATGTATTTTAATTCTGCCATATTTAGAATACTAACAAACAAAATAATGTGTTTTTTTTTTTTTTTAAATCTTTCTTATTACCTCAAGGCACTATTACTTATTATTTTAATCACACTAAGAACAAAAAAAAACTTTCCATTTCACATATCATTAAATTCTTTTGGAATGATAAAATCAATTGGTGCAATGTTGCAAACGATATAGCTTTATCGTGATTCATAAAAAACACTATCGTATCAAGGTTCTTCTCTTCATGTACCATGAAGGATATGCACAAGAATCAGATTCCAACCAACTTTGGAACTTTAGAGAAACTTAGAACATTTAGGTGTACCCTCTAATTTTTCACAATAGGTGTACCTTGTAATTCTTTGCTCTCGTTTTGAACATTCTCTTCATCAAGCAGTGGAAAATCTTTCTTCTCAGTGATAAGTAACCTATCTGACTCTCCAACAGATTTCAGGTACTCTAAGCTAGTTCGTTGTTTAGAACAAAGTTTTGAAAACCGTTCCAAAAATCATATCAGATTGGCCATTAGAATAAAATATTTGGGTATCGGTATACCATTTTGGGATTACCGCTATATATTCCTCTCATTACACTAACATTGTAGCAATATCGTTAACACTGGGTTTTAGTGATTATTGATGTTCCTTTCATCACCATTCACCAAGATCTCATTACCAACGCTATTGTCTCTCCTATATGAGGCTACAATTTTATGAAATGGAGGTCCTTACCCTCTTTCATTTCTTTTCCCCTTAACCCATTAGATAGAGTATCCAAATGCAGGGCAGGTGTTGAGGGTGTTATAGTGTTATATGTCCTAACAAAGCAACTTGGCATTAGTGGATCGCTTAACCCAAAATCTATCTCAAGCCTAATTTCGGCCCATGTATTTTTAAATCTATCATAAATCCCATAAGTAAGTTGTGATGGGTCAATTTCAGCAAAAAAAAAAGTTGTGATGGGTCAAGTTGTTGCTACTTGCTACCTAAATGTAGCCCTAGGTTGCCCAACTTTTGAATCAGGCCCAATTAAAGATAAAAGAGATACTGAAGTACAATCTCATGACCTTCCACGGGTTCTATTTTTCATTCTTTTGTATTGTTGTTTAAATTTTATTAAGATCTCATGAAAAACATATTCATGAAAGAACAAGATTTATGGGTCTCTTCATGCACTAATCAAAACCATAATGCTGTCTCTCTCCTTCAATGGCGCTTGTGGAAGATTTTATCAACTTGGGTAACAAAAAAAAAAAATTTAATATGTGTCCTCTTTTAACTGAAATATTTATAAGAAGAAATTATATATATTATATATATATATATATATATATATATATATATATTATATATATATATATATTAATACAATGGGAATGAATACAAATAGTTTCAAATTATGGGTGCATGTGTTTTAATTTAAAATTTTTTAAAATAAATGAATTTCTAATTGAAAATATCAAAAAGGTTTATGGTGTGTCTCTATCAAAAAAGTGCTTTAAGAGCCTTAAAGCTTTTTAACTAAAAGCTGAAAACAGTTTTAAGGCTTACAATGGCTAGTGCCTATTTGGTATTGTTGTAGGAAGTAGAATTTTAACTGTATTGTTTTAGTTTTGTAATATAAATCTTTAACTGAAAAGTTAACGTTTTGAGTGTTTAGCAAATTACAATGACGTTTTAAAGTTATGGATTTATAAAGTATGAACAATGAATTATATAGTTTTTTCCTAAATGCTCCAAATTTTAGTAGTATCCTTAAAAAAACATTTAGTAATTTCACTAAACCCTTAAAGCACTTTCCAACCCCTAAAAAACAAAATCACACATGCCAAAGTCGAAATTTTGAATTTATTAAAAAAAAAAAAAAAAAAATTGTACAATTTATTAGCCAAAACTTTGAAACACGAATAATTATAATTTGTTAAACACTAAAAAAAACTAAAGAGCTTTTCAGCTTAAAACTCAATAACACAAAACTTTGTTACTAAAGCTCTATAGATTGACATTGTTTTGAAGATATTTGATGGCTTACCATTTTTTTTTTTTTTTTTTTTTAAATTGTGGTGAGCAGAATTTTAAGTTTAAGTGAAATCGTTTTCTTTTAAAATCATATTACCATTCTAAAATAAAAAGACTAAATTTTTATATAACTATGTGAATTTAAATAATTATTATCAAAATAATATTATTTTGCAAATTATCAAAAGGTTTGAACTTGAATTATCAAAAAAAAACAAAAAGTTTGGAACTTGGTGAGCTTATGAGTAGAGGCTGTTCCTAACAGCAACCAACGACATCGTTCAAACAATGGTTTTCTCTTCCACCAAACTCTTCCACTCTTCTTCTTCTTCTTCTTCTTCTCTTCAAACTTTACTCAAGAGAGGTTTCACTCCCACTCTCAAATCCATCAATAAATTCCTTCTCTTTCTCTCTCAAACCCACAGATATAATTCAATCATCCATTTCTTCTCTCAAATGAACTCAAATCAAATCAAAGGCAACTCTCAAACTAACACAATACTCACTTGGGCTCTCCTCAAATCCCACAATTTTGATCAAGCAGAGCATTTCATGAAGACCCATGATCAGATAGCCCCTAAAACTCGCATGTGGGACTCTTTGATTCAAGGCCTTTGTATCAAACAAAACAACCCAGAAAAAGCACTATCTGTATTACAGTTTTGCTTGAGAAATAATGGTATTGTTCCTTCTTCTTTTACTTTTTGTTCATTGATTTTTGGATTTAGCTCTCAGGGAGACATGGGTAGGGCAATTGAGGTGGTAGAGTTGATGACAGACGAAAATGTTGGATACCCTTTTGATAATTTTGTTTGTACTTCATTGATTTCTGGGTTTTGTAAGATTGGGAAACCTGAACTTGCAGTGGGTTTTTTTGAAAATGCTGTGAGTTCTGGAGCTTTGAGACCAAATGTTGTGACTTATACTGCTCTTGTGAGTGCTCTTTGTAAGTTGGGTAGAGTGAATGAGGTTGGTGATTTGGTTTGTAGGATGGAGAAGGAAGGACTAGGAATGGCATTTGATGTTGTTTTTTATAGTAGTTGGATTTGTGGGTATGTAGCTGAAGGGATTTTAATGGAGGTGTTTAGAAAGAAGAAAGAAATGGTTGAAAGGGGAATAAACCCAGATACTGTGAGTTATACTATACTTATAGATGGCTTTTCCAAGCTTGGTGATGTGGAAAAGGCAGTTGGTTTTTTGAATGAGATGAGAAAAGATGGACTGCAGCCCAATTTGGTAACTTATACTGCATTTATGTTGGGATTTTGCAAGAGAGGGAAATTGGAAGAAGCGTTTTCCATTTTCAAAATGGTTGAAGATTTGGGGATTGTGGTGGATGAATTTATGTATGCAACTTTAATTAACGGGTTGTGTAGGAGAGGAGAATTTGATCGTGTTTTTCAAATGCTCGATGAGATGGAGAAGAGGGGGATTAGTCCAAGTACCGTGACGTACAATATCTTGATCAATGGATTGTGCAAATTTGGGAGGATGTCCGAGGCTGATAAGGTCTCAAAGGGCATAGCTGGAGATGTTATTACTTACAGTACATTGTTACATGGATACATTGGGGAAGAAAATATCAATGGGATATTGGAAACAAAGAGGAGATTGGAAGAAAATGGAGTCTGTATGGATATTGTTATGTGTAATATACTTATTAAAGCATTCTTTATGGTTGGGGCATTTGAAGATGCTTATGCACTCTACAAGGGAATGCCAGAAATGGATCTAGTTGCAGATTCTGTTACTTATTGTACACTGATCGATGGGTATTGTAAAGTAAATAGAATTGACGAGGCACTTGAGATATTTGATGAGTTTAGGAGGACATCTATTTCTTCATCTGCATGCTACAATGGTATTATTAATGGGCTCTGTAAGAAGGGTATGGTGGATATGGCCACTGAAGTGTTTATTGAACTCAATGAGAAAAGTTTAGCTTTGGATGGTAATATCTACATGATATTGATCAAAGCAATTTTTGAAGCAGAAAGTGCAAATGGGGTCTTAAATGTAGTTTGCAGATTGAGGAATCTGAGGCCCGACATTTATGATGTTATATGTAATGCTGCCATCTTTTTCTTGTGCAAGAGAGGTATGCCTGAGAATGCAGGTGAAGTGTACATGGTGATGAGAAGTAAAGGATCAACTGTGACACTCAAGTCTCACTATTCAATCTTAAAAGGGCTTATCAGTGGTGGAAAAGTTTGGCTAAGTCGGCCTATTTTGACTGCCTTTTTGAAAGAATATGGCCTAGTTGAACCTAGGGTGAACAAGATAATAGCATTGTACTTGTGTCTAAAGGACGCCAACAGCGCCATTCAATTGAGTGACAGAATCAAGGAGAAGATTTCAGCTGTCACTCTTCCTGTTTCTGTTTTTAAGGCACTTGCAAAGGATGGTAGAGTTTTAGATGCATATAAACTTGTTGTCAAGGCTGAAGATTATCTACCCGTTATGGACGTAATTGATTATTCAATTATAGTTGATGGACTTTGCAAGGGAGGATATGTTGATAAAGCATTAGATCTCTGTGCATTTGTTAAAAAGAAGGGGATTGCCCTAAACATCATTTCTTATAATTCAGTTTTAAATGGCTTGTGCCGTCAGGGTCGCCTTGTTGAAGCATTTAGGTTATTTGATTCATTGGAGAGAATTGATTTGGCTCCCTCTGAAATTACATATGCTACCTTGATTGACACTTTATGTAGAGAGGGTTTTTTGATAGATGGCAAGCAGTTGTTTGAGAGAATGGTTCTGGAGGGCCTCAAACCAAATACACATGTTTACAACTCATTAATTGATGGTTATTGCAAGTTCGGTAAAATGGAAGAAGCCTTTAGGCTTCTGGATGATATGGAGATAAAATTCCTTAAGCCTGATGAATTCACTGTTAGTGCTTTTATCAATGGCTATAGCCGAAAGGGTGACATGGAAGGGGCTCTAGGATTTTTTATCGAATTCAATAAGAAAGGTATATCTCCTGATTTGTTGGGTTTCTTGTATTTGATCAGAGGCCTATGTGCCAAAGGAAGGATGGAAGAAGCCAGGAGCATCTTGAGAGAAATGCTTCAGTCCCAGTCTGTTGTGGAGCTTATAAACAAGGTTGCTACTGAGGTTGAAACAGAGTCAATAGGAAGTTTTCTAGTCGATTTATGTGAGCAAGGAAGTATACAAGAAGCTATTACAGTTCTTAACGAAGTTGCGACTATGTTTTTTCCTGTTCAAAGATGGTATAGTGCTTATCCTAAATCACCTATACAAAGTCTTCATGAACAGCAGGGATTTGGTACAGTTGCTTCAAGGTCTGTAACATGCCGTTCCGAAATTGATTTGGGATTTGGAAGGTCTGACGTAAAGGAAGTAGAGAAGGTGATGGAAAATTATGATAGATCAGGGAAAAGAAGATCTCAAGTTCATGATTTTGACTATTTCTATTCACTCATAGCTTCACTCTGTTCAAGAGGAGACCTGCAGAAAGCTGGTCAATTAGCAAAAGAAATGCTTTCTAATTTGGATACAGCTGATTAATGGAACAAAAAAATTGGGTTTCTGTAACTAAATTTGGAACTTGCTCTCCCTCTTATGCAAGACCAGAACCAAGCATTTCCACATGGAGGTATCTATTATCAATTTCCCGATGTTTCAGTTTATATAATCTTTTCATTTTATGCAATAAATGCTCCATTTAATATTCCTGGCAGTCATCTGATTAGTTTATAACTGTTTTCTTCTTTATCAAGTGAGCGTTTCCCCCTTTGTCTTCCATGTCCTATATATGCATGGAATATTGCCAATAAACCTTGATTTAAATGTAACTTACTCCTCTCACAAGTGTGGGTGGAGGGTTAGGTCGTGGGTTCAAAAGTCACTGGGTGCATGTGTAACTTACCAATAAAAAAAATTATATCCATGGGCAGAACTCCCTGATTATGCAAATTGGATGATGGGTTAAATTTTCATACTTGTATGAAAGTGTTATAGTATGATTTTATGTGTAGAAGAGAATTTTAATTGATCAGTTACTATGTATGCCATCATCTAGGTTTGATTTCACTGAGGCGTATGCAATTCTTAGCATATAAGAAAGTCTTCACCTTCAATCACATTTGTAGCACTGCTGGAGTATTAGGCTAGCTAAGCGTAGGTGTAGCCTCATCAAATCCTATCTATGCATAAGGTTACTGATGCAGGACAACAATGAAAAATAGGATTAATGAGAAAAAACAGATAGAAACAGAACAAATCCTAAGAATCACCACCTAGAATCTGCCTGCAAAACCCTAGGCATCACCACCTTAGGGGTGTCTGGCATCACCACCAAACGAAGAAAAGAGACGCATCTCAAATCATAGAAATTTTCATTAATCATCAAGTCCCTTCAAAATGAGTACAAGTTTTGGTGGAAGTGTTTGGAACACGTAGGCAGCAGCTTAGTTGTTTGCTGGTGTAGAGTTTGTGATGGTGTTACGGTGGTGGCAGCGTGACAGGTGTTTGGGTTGCTGATTTTTTTTTTTTTGGGTGGTACTTTGAAGTGTGGATGGTTTTGTCTTGTGGTTTGATGAGTGGGGCTTTGGTGGGTTGTTGATGGTTGGTTCACGGTGGGTTAGGGACAGTGGGGCTGGGTGGGTTCAGTGTAGTGTGCTTGTTTGTTGGAAAATATGACAGGTTTGCTGTGGTTTAGGTTTTGCTAAAAGCGTGGGAATCGGGGTTTTGCTCTGATACCAAGTTGATGCAGGACAACAATGAAAAATAGGATTAATGAGAAAGAACGGATAGAAACAGAACAAATCCTAAGAATCACCACCTAGAATCTGCCTGCAAAACCCTAGGCATCACCACCTTAGGGGTGTCTGGCATCACCACCAAACGAAGAAAAGAGACGCATCTCAAATCATAGAAATTTTCATTAATCATCAAGTCCCTTCAAAATGAGTACAAGTTTTGCTTAAATAGGCTACTAAGCCTTAGCATAAGAAACCCTAATTCTAATGGGCTCGAGCCCAATTATTGACTTTCAATAAAAATACTAATAAACCTAATTAGATACTAAGGCCTAAAATAAACATACAATTAACTCTAAAATTAAAGATAAAAATAAAATAAATATTCTGCTCCCGTATCATACTCCTCTGGTTGGAGAAAACTCGACCTCGAGTTTTAGAATGTTGAAGGAGCAAAAGTTTGACACGGAACACTTGCTTCAACTCTGGAACAACAATTGGGAGGACAGAGAACAAAGGAGCCTTGAATTCCACATCATTATATTTGTCAGGAATTACAAATTCAATGTGTGGAATCAATGTTGCGAATAAGGCAAGCTTATCTTCAGTTGCAGAAAACACCATTGTACCCATCTTGTCAATTTCAGCCAGAGATGCCCTCATTGACTGGTTCTCATCAATCATATCAATGCCAGCAGCATGGTCTTCATTCTGATCAACAACACTAGAAGTCTCTTGGCAAATGGAGGCAACAATGTTACTATAATCATCAACAGCAGCATGGTCTTCATTCTGATTAACAACACTAGAAGTCTCTTGGCATATGGAAGCAACAATGTTACTATAATCATCAAAAGATATTCCCAAAGTATCCACTGCTTGAATAAGGTAGGGCTTAAGCTTGGTACTAGAGTTTTCAAGTACTCTCTCTGCCAACTTCCAAGTAATAGGTAGAATCTTGCCATTGTTCCTTTTCACACTAGCCAAGATAGGAGTGAGTAGCTCTAGAGAAATATCATCACTCTCCTGAAGAACAAGGGTCATAATTGTTTCCATAGATGAAAACACATTCTCTGGGTGGTAGTCCCTTATTGACTTGAGCAAATTCTGGAACATCTCTAGGATCAGTGTCTCACATTCAAGGTCCAACATCACCACACATGACCTGACCTTAGCAACAGTTTCAAGAATCGAGGTCATCTTTCTATATGATCGACTAGACTTGTCAGAGAGATTGTCCAATAAAGATACAATCAATTTAAAGACCTCCTTCATTTGATCATCAGCATAAGGAGCATCAGGTGCACTTATCCTTGTTATTTCACTAATGCAAGAGGCAACTGCAACTTTTACATCAACATTTGCATGTCTAAAAAGTTGGTCAGCAACCAATGCTTTCACTGATGGAAAAAGTGCGCTCCGCATTGATTTGGATGGTGCTTGCTGCACATTTGCTAACAAATTCTCAACTCTATCAAGAAGAGTGAGGAGCTCATCAATGGAGAATGGAAGGTTAAGGAGTTTATTTCCAGCATCCTTAAGCTGGTCCTCAAGGGCTGTCTGGATGGTTGAGTTTGTTGTGTGATTCATTTACTCTGGATTGATCAAAATGTGGGCATGGCACTGGTAAGAGCTCAAGGAACTGCTTCACTGGTTGGCTGCCAAACAAGTATATATATATATATATATTTGGACAATTGAGCTGTGATTTTGGGGCTGTAACGGGTTGAGGAATACTAAGTAATGGGTTTTTTTTTTTGTTGGATACGGGTCAAGTAAAAGAATGTGGTTAAATAAAACAAATCGGGTCGGGTTATGGGTTGTAAAAGAGGGTGGGTGGGTTATGGTATGCACTACAAAAGGTGAGATTGAGTGGGGTTACCTTCAAAGAGCGTTCGAGAGTTGTGTGGCGTCTAATAGGGTGGAGGCCTCCCGGCGGAATGGTGGCAGTGGGATGTAATACCGGCGAGGGAGGCGGTGGTCGAGGGGGCTCGCGATGTCAGTGGCGGTGCAAGGTGGCTTGCGATCGGTACTGGGGGACTGTGAAGCCGCGCAAGGCACTGGTGGCGTGAACCATGACTTGGGGTGGTCGATACCGTTGATGTGGGTCGACGGTGGTTGACACGGCAACGAGACCTCTGATTTGGGCTAGGTTCTGGGCAGATCGGAGCTTTGGGTTGGAGATGGTGGTGCGGTGTCAAGGAGTGGGAGCTGTGGTAGCGGTATGGGGCTGAATCATGGCGGTTTTGAGTGCTTTCTAGAGGTGCGATTTGGTGGAAGTGTTTGGAACACGTAGGCAGCGGCTTAGTTGTTTGCTGGTGTAGAGTTTGTGATGGTGTTACGGTGGTGGCAGCGTGACAGGTGTTTGGGTTGCTGATTTTTTTTTTTTTTGGGTGGTACTTTGAAGTGTGGATGGTTTTGTCTTGTGGTTTGATGAGTGGGGCTTTGGTGGGTTGTTGATGGTTGGTTCACGGTGGGTTAGGGACAGTGGGGCTGGGTGGGTTCAGTGTAGTGTGCTTGTTTGTTGGAAAATATGACAGGTTTGCTGTGGTTTAGGTTTTGCTAAAAGCGTGGGAATCGGGGTTTTGCTCTGATACCAAGTTGATGCAGGACAACAATGAAAAATAGGATTAATGAGAAAAAAAGGATAGAAACAGAACAAATCCTAAGAATCACCACCTAGAATCTGCCTGCAAAACCCTAGGCATCACCACCTTAGGGGTGTCTGGCATCACCACCAAACGAAGAAAAGAGACGCATCTCAAATCATAGAAATTTTCATTAATCATCAAGTCCCTTCAAAATGAGTACAAGTTTTGCTTAAATAGGCTACTAAGCCTTAGCATAAGAAACCCTAATTCTAATGGGCTCGAGCCCAATTATTGACTTTCAATAAAAATACTAATAAACCTAATTAGATACTAAGGCCTAAAATAAACATACAATTAACTCTAAAATTAAAGATAAAAATAAAATAAATATTCTGCTCCCGTATCAGTTACCATGTCATTTTCCTGATCATAATTTCTTTTTATACAGTACTATAAGTAGTGGAGGGATCCCACATGCTGCCACTACATATCCGTGGTTAGTTTCTGAATTTCCTTTTTGTTCACATTTTTTACATTGGTTGAGGAATTGCGTGAACTACGTATGGAGTTTCTCTTTTCTGAGATATGTAGTGGTTCCTACATATCTCCACTACTTAGCAAACACGTACCAGTTCCTAAATGTTCATGTCCCACGTCCTACTAGTTGCAACCATTACACCCTTCATCTAGTTGCTGTCAACGGAGATTGACCTGCTATTGTTCAACGCAGCAGGCTCCATATTTGATGTTAGCAAGGCAGAGGAATTCTAGTTCGAGAGCATTTTTTTTTTTTTTTTTTGATAAGATTCTAGTTTGAGAGCATTGGCTGAATCTTCTAAGTTTTGTATTATATGAAAGAGCCAGGCTAGGAGTAGTTGATGTTGCTTGTGAAGGAAGTGATCAACTTAATTTTAACCTGCATGAGTAGCCTATGGAACTAACTTTAGTTACTTTTATTTCCTCTTGGTATTTGGACAGTACTACTCATATGAAATAAAAACTAATCTGAAAACTGCAATATATGAATGTCAAGGAAATTAATTCTTAAAATCTTATATTGACGGTTGATGATGCTAAAACTGTTTTGTTCTGTCAATAATACAGGCACATATCACATTGGTGTTAATTATAGAACAAATGGACATAATCTTCTCTCTACGAGAGATGTATAAAACTTCATCGGAGATGTGGAATCAAATTCATTACTCTTCAAGCCAAACCCTGAAGTACTCGAAGCATTACAAGTTTCAAATCTCCAAGTCAAGATCTGAAAAGGCGTCCATTGAGTCAATATTTGGCCAATCAATGGGTTAGTGCTCACATTGTTCCTTACATAAATGACATTTCGTTTGGCTAGATCACATTAGGAAACAAGGTGATCACTGGACCTGATGCCCAATATGTTGCTAGTGCGATGAACAACATGCAGCTTGCTGTTACTTCAGTCGGCCTTTGCTAGCACTAGGGTCACAACTGTTGTTGCAATGAACGTCCTTGGTGCCTCTTATCCTCCTTCAGCTGGGGCATTCTCTGGAGAAGCATTTATTGCTGTAAATGATGACGCATCATTTTTGGTACGCCCAGGTTCCCCCTTATGCTCAAGGTCTACCGTTACTTTGCCTCTGCCTCAGACCCAGAGCACATTTTCTGTGAGTACATTCAATGCTTATGACACACACACAAAAATGTTCAATGGACAAATGAAATATTACAGTCTCCTCCATGGCATGGTTGATGCTTTTTTATGCAGGATTAAAGATCAACACGGCTAATGTGTATATTTCCATATCAGAGACTGGTTGGCCACGTGCTGGAACGAATCCCTACACGAGCAAAGAAAATGCACTCATGTATAACGCAAACCTGACTTTCATGTCGTGAGGACTGAGGGCCTCATGGATACATTTTTGTTTGAAATGTTCAATGAAGATAAGAAACCAGCTGCAGAAGAGCAGAGCTTTGGACTCTTCCATCTGGACACTCGGCCTGTTAATCAAATTTTTGAAAGCTGCTAGTAATAGGTGAACGCATTGCATTTCACCGTTGTATCAATTTCATCAAGAGGAAATCTGTTGTGTAATAGGCCTTTATAAAGTGTGGACAAATAAGATTCACCGTGAGTAAAGCATTACTAAGCCAATCATCATTTACAAAATCTTTCAGAAACCTGTCGCAATTTCACATTCATCACTTCGTTTTTGGGCTACACTTTTTTCACTCTAAATTTTCACCCAATGTACATTGTACCCTCCCTAAGAAAAATATCAATTTGCTTTTCTTTTGAATGTCATGGTATATTTTCAAGCTCATCATTGATCATACATCCTTCACATTTACATGGGTAAAAAAATATGATTCTAAGAATTTGAATAGAAGAATTAAATGAAATAATTTATGAGGATTCACTAATCTAAAAATATCTTGTTGAAATTCATTTAGATAATTAAAACTTACATGGGTTTGAAATACAATAGTTACTAAAAGTTGCAAGAGCTTAAGTTTTGATATAAACAAAGACTTTTGAATAAAAGAGTTTTTAAACTTAAAAAAAAAAAAAAAAAAAATTAAGAATAGGCGTGCCCTTTACAAAACTAGAGGGTTGGTTATATAGACATGAAATCCATATCATTCTAAATTGGTGAATAGTTTAAAGTAGAACCCATAATGACATGGTGAAACTTTTGCTAGTGGAAGCACGTAAAGAAATCCAATAACATATTCAAGAAATCCATTAGCAGCCATATGAATGAATAATTTA
Source organism: Fagus sylvatica (assembly GCA_907173295.1). Taxonomy (NCBI): domain Eukaryota; kingdom Viridiplantae; phylum Streptophyta; class Magnoliopsida; order Fagales; family Fagaceae; genus Fagus; species Fagus sylvatica. The sequence goes on from OU015771.1 coordinate 25,853,736, forward strand.
CAGTGAGAGTTGACATTTTGTTGTAAACGAACAGTTTGTTTTTTTCTAATTAGAATTTGTAAAATTTGTCAACAATTCATCTTTTTGTGTCAGAAACATGTTAGATTATTCAATTTTCGTGTATATATATATATATATTATAATTGTGTATGTATGGGTTTGAATTTATCTTAACCTATTTATGAATACCATAGTTTGGTCTCCCAAGCAAAATTCCCGCTTCCTCACTGTTAATGTTAACAGGTGTTATGGGAGAAATGGGAACGATCTCAGCATTGCAAATTTGAAAAGATTCAAACCTCTTTATTTTGCTTAGATACAAGAAATGAAGATGTACAAAACCTTGCATACCATAGAGCCAAATACAGCCATTACACAACGCTAATGTTGCCCCTCATCATAAGTCTGAATCACGTTAGCAAACAAGTAAATTCCAGGACCTTAATCCCCCATATATCCCTCAAGTCATTAACGTGATCCAAACTAAGACTGGCACTAAGTTGACAACGGTAGCCCTTCAAGCCTGTCACGTAATAGTTATACTTTAGTGTATCACCTGTGATCAATCTGTACCCTTATTTTGCTTCAGCCCCACACTTTTTCTTTTTTTCTTTTTGGGATAAATTATGCCTCAGTGTTACCTACATTAGCTTTGTTACCTACGGAAATGTGCAAAATACTTCTTGAGATTGAACTTGACTCCCTAACAGTGATACTACTTTTGAAATTACATATATTCTGAAGTTCCATCAATGTGGAATGTGGAATTCAACATGCATACAAAGAAACTAATGGATGCGCAAATATTCTTGCCAATGCTGGTTTTTCCCAACTGTTAGAATCTGTAGTTTTTGTCACCTCACCAATGCTCTAATGTAATTTGTTCCGTACAGTTTCTGTTTCTGTTTAATGTCATTCTCTTTCTTACCAAAAAAGAAAATCGCAATATCACCTACTCATCAACTTATATTTTTACTCTGTATGCTACCATGAGAAATCAATTTATTAACTCAAATTCTTCTATTTCCTTCTTATTTGTGTAATTAGTGCTATCAAAATGATCTGCACCACCCAAAAATACTTTCAAAAAAAACATATATTGACATGAGCTAAACTAAAAATAAAATTTTCTGATTTCTTTTTTTTTTTTTTTTTTTTCCGTAAAATTGACCAAAAACACATAAGCTTTATCTTGTAGAATTGAACCCTATTAGAAGGAAAAGGAAGAAAAGGACCAAAATACCCCCCAAAAGATGCAATTACTCCATCTTCCACTGCAGACAAAATATCCCCTAACCTTACCTATCCCAACCAACCCTGAAACCTAAAAAAATTCCCCGTTATAGGCAGGCAGGCTTGGGGCACCTTTAACTTATTGCATTATGCAAAATGCAGACTTCCAACCAATACCCAACCTCTTCTTTCATACCCAACTCATCAGCTTTCTTTCAAAACAAAAGAAGAAAAAAAAGAAGAAACCATCTGCCATCAAAATTTGGAACTTGTCGGATCTCTTGGGTGATGGAAAAGTATATCAAGCTTCAGAAGATCCAGAGTCAGGTGAGCTCAAATCAGAGGATGCTCCACCCAAACTAGTGAAATGAGATTCAGACAGCTTTAAAAGCATTGGCCGCACACCTCGGCATAGTTTTGTCTGGTTCTTTTCCTTGAGCTGCACAAGAAAAAGTATACACACAAAATAAGTAAAAACTACATTAGTAAATTGCTGTAACAAACCTCTTATAATATCTTTTTAACTTATATAGTTTAATAGTGCATGAACTCTCTCAGTTGAATCAGCTTGAGGCATTAACATGGTCACTAACTACTCGAACCCTAGCTTGATATATCCAAAACTCTAGTAAGTACAATAAAAACTATTCTCCTCCTCTCCAAAAGAAATGAAAGATGTAAATAGGAAGAAAAAAAAAATCCCCATAATTATTTGATAAAAGATCATTGAATCAGGTTAGGATCCAGATTTAGTTCCACCTTCTGACCAATCCAATACAGAGTTTTCTCATAACAGAAATGTGAAATTAGACTGATCCCAGATTTAGGTCATATTAGCAAAAGTCGTTGAGGCAAGAGTTCTTTACCCTTTGATAAAAAGAACTAATCTCCTCCTCTGTAAGGCCTTCCTCCTCGCCAGAATGTTCCTCCCAGCCAAGAGAACGAAGGAAAGCAACCTCTTCCTCATTGGGACAGAATGTTGCACTAGAGCTCATGTTGTCCTCTACAACAACAGAAAACCCCTGAACCTCTTCACAGATATCACCATTGCTTGTCACCTCAGCACCATTTTCAGTAGCATCAGGACTAGCAGGAGCACTGACAACTTCCCCAATTACTTCATCAGATTTCTCCATGGTGGGAGATGAAATAACAGGGCCTGAATCTGGGAGAACTGTAGAAGAGTTCGTTGAAGTTTTCTTCTTTAAATGATTAAAAAAATCATTCCGGCTCTGTACTTGAGACAAGGAAGGTCTCCTTTCCAAAGTAGATCCTGATTTCATATTAAATGCAGCTACCTTACGCTCCAAGGTGGAATTCTTAGGGCTCCTTAAAGGAGTAGATGCAGCAGATGAAGTAACAGGAAGCTGGCTATTTGCAGTTCTGCTGGTGGCATTATTTGTTGGACTAACAACATCCTTTGGAGTGGTAGAAACACCATTTTCCCTTGTTGGTTTCAGAACAAGAAACTTCCCATGGGATGTCTTTGGGGCATCAGGCTTGACATGTCCACCACGAAGAGATTGATTAGCATGTTGCAAAGAAGAGGGCTGCTGCTGCCCACTCTTGGCAGCTGCATTGACCTCAGTAGTTCTGACTGCTGTTTTGGGCTTTGATTTCTCAGTAGAATTGAGGACCTGTAAAGGAAATTAGCAATAGATTACCTAATCAGAATCTCGATATGTATAGTTTTGTGTGTGTGTGTGTATATGGTTTGGAGGATAGATAACAGTGGCTAATTCCAGATGTGAACTGCAAGCTAGCAAAGTCCATTCAATCTTAAACTATCAACCAAAATCCAAAATACAAAGCTTCATGGTTTTCATGAATTTTGAACCAAGAGTTTGCGTGAGCATGAAGATAGAAAAAACAAAAAATCTCGGTTTGGTAACAGAAAAATCAATATCCCAATAATGATTCTACAATAATTAACAACTGTCATGTTTACAGCACAACTGTGCCAGTTTTGCATACCTTGAATGAAAAGTATGTTTAATAAAAGAAATGAGACATGCAAAAGATGATAAAAAAAATCTATAAATATTTACTTCTCGTCCCACTCAACCATAAAGAATTAAATACGGCTCTTAACAAATATAAATTTAACCAAAATATTAGGTCCACCAATGAGCAACACTTAAATACCAGATCCTATTACAATAACGATAAGGTTAGGGCAAATCAAAGACCAGGTGTGCGTTTGGAAGCAGTTTTTTGCCAATCGCTTATTTGCTTATTTGTTCAAAGTTGGTTAAGGTATAGTTATAACCAGAAAAGCGAGGATTTACAAAACTATACATAAGCACATAACCTAAAAAGCTAAAAGAAAAGGTTGATGCCAAACAAACTCTAAGGTACTTCTCTTCTTATCTAGATATATACTATATTATCAAGTAAGGACACTTCAAATCATAGCATATTGAATTTATTTACAAAATAGCAGGGTCACTTCAAACAGAAATTCATCTGAAATGTGCAGCCAGTATTACCCTTTCATATTGCAACCACTGCAAGGCATCCTAATTCAAAAGCACAGCAATCTTTCACCTAACCATATATCAAATTAAGACTGGACACCACCATTTGACAAATAATAGGTTATGGCAACATGTATTCATTCAGATTGGACACCAAAATTCAATAAAAAAAAAGACAATGACAGAGACGGGTAGAAAAACTTCACAACTATTACCAATTCCTATGATCATTTAAAACACACACACAATATAACCATAAATGACGAAGATGCATTTCTTCTTTTCACACTGAAATTGAGAAGATAGAGGAAGGCAGAAGAGTAAAAAACCAAGGATATTTCTTACAATATAGAAAGGAGCAACCACCACAGCTCTAGGAATCTCAGAGGCAAAGAGAAGAGAATAGTTTTAAAAGGCAGAACACGAAGAAGATGATGATAAAACACTTAACTACAATTAAAGTAACAATATTATTTTCTGGTAATCTCATAAGAAGGAAAGCTTAGAGACACAACTAGTTTCAACTGAAATTCATTTTTCATCACTTAATATGGTTGCTTTTGCCATCAAAAGGTTTCAGCAGAATGACATTTCCAACAAGTGAAGCTTTTTAAGACAAACTATTTCTCTAACACAATCAGAAATCTAACTTTCTAGCAGTTCCTTCACCCAGAGTCTCATGAAAACTTTGCCTATAAAGGTTCCCCACTATGTACTTAACCAAAACAACAATGATACAGATCCAAAAATAAATAAAAGCATCAATAGCTTGCCTAGGATATACTTATCAATAATTAATATATATTTAAAAGAAAACACACACACACACACAAATGGAGAGGATCAAATGTAAGTTAGCAATAAGGTGATAAACCTAGAAATTATGTCTCTGGCCAAAGAATAGAAAATCCTCAAATCACATCAATATGCATATTCAACAAAAATGACCCAACAAGTAAAACATGTAAAAGCATTCAAAATATCTGGTATGCAGAAACATGAGTTGACTTATAATGAATAGCCTGAATAAAGCAGATAATTGTACACAGTTCATTACATAAATCTAAAATTTAAAATAACGATAATAATGAATAAAACAATGCTGAAGTTCTAGACAGAGTGCTAGCTTATGGTTTTTAGGTTTGTCTCCTCTTCTGTCAAGTTACTTTATAAAAATCTCTATCCAAAAAACAAACATTATAACAACATTCTCCAGCCTGGCTTACAGTGACAGTAAAATTTTCAAAAGAAAAAGAAAAAAAATAAATAAATTATGTCATGGCCAACTACCCTTTAAAAAAAAAAAAAAAAAAAGGGTTAATTGAAAGAGGTCAAGCTTCAACAAGAAAAATATGTACAAACATTTGACACTTCCTAAATCAATTTAATTATTACCTATAAACCTAAGTCCTAGGAAGGCTAAAAATATGTAAATCTGACAATGTTATATTTTTTTCTTCTATTTTCATATGTATATCGAGCATTGGGAGCAGTAGGGGTATAACACAGGTTCACCATCAGCTAAGGACAGTATTACATAATTCTTCCCAGCCTTAACAACCCAAAGAAAAAAATGTGTACTAGAAGGAAGTCAAATACAGAAACTTACTAACAGCTGACACAAAAACAAATAGAGCATTTGCAACATTTCAATGCAAAGTGCTATTTGGCTTATCACAACATTATCTTTCAAATAGAAACCAAAATTGAGAATTATAGATAACAATATTATCTTTCAAATGTCTTGCTGAGCTTCAATAACAGGTCATGAGAACAAGGACAAACAAAGACATGCAATTGATCCCTTTTATATGCCTTATCCATCAGATGAGTGCATGTTGATTTCAAAAAGGTGAAAGCAACAATGTTTCGTGAATTTTATTTTATTTTTTTAAAAAGCAACAACACCAATGACAAAACAGGAGGAAAACACTACTTGAGTGACTGACTTTGTAGAATCATTATGCTTTAGTTCTTCTTCTTCCACTATGATGTAATTATTTTATCCTCAATGTGCATTCTTTATGCACATAGAGGAGTTCTCTTTTTCTAATGAAATTATTTTACCTATCAAAATAAAAAACAAAACAGGAGGAAAACAGCAAAGATTACCAGGCCAACCTCCTCCAACACCTTGAATTATATCAACTAATATAACATAAAAAAAATTACAAAAAATAGAACATAGTGTATCTCAGTTTCTGCAATGATAATTTGGTTTTGTGACTCTAGTCCAGAATACATTTTTCATATCAGAATATGCCTAAAGATTAGGCTTCTTTTTTTCTTTATAAGTGCTAAACGTTAGGTTTATTAGAGGCTAACATCTGTGATTTGCACAATATCCAGAATTCCTAAGGCTTTTAGATCGATGACGGTATACAATATTTAACAAAAAGATATGTAAAAAGGGACAAAAATCTCATGAACAAATGAGCTTCATATTTATAAATGAACTAAAATGGATCATATATTCTAACAACTATCTGATCAATATCAAGGGCAATACTCTTACCGAAGTTTTAGGCATTGAAGGTGTAACTGGTATTAACTGCCTAGATTGCTTAATAGCCAATTCCTCAAGTCTCTGGGTCTTGACAGATAGCTACAAATAGAAGAAAAATATCTTATTAGATCAGCCACAGGAATGAATTATGTAACTACTAAAACAACGCATAGGAGACTTGCTCAATTACCTGGGGGGTAGTATGAACTCGTGGTGGAGCTTGGGCCAATGCTTCAGCCATATTAAGACCAGCCATTGCACTTGTAGCCCCAGACCCTGGAGTTGCAGCAACAGTCTGTTGAACAGATATGGATCCTGTGCTGCTGCTGCCAATAATGGCAGGCACCTCCGCCAGTGCCGATGTCCATCCCTCCCCACCAATCAAACCTGTACTAGCTACAGGTAAGCTCTGAACAGCAGTGGTCAAACCAGGAGAAGAAACTCTTCCTATATCAGACACTCCTTGCCTTTCTTCAGTTCCAAGCGAGGGAAAATCCTTCTCAAACACTGTCTTTTGAATACTACTACTAATACCACCCCCAGAAAGCACACCATTTCCATTGTGATTGCTATTGCTGCAGTTTTTCAAGTCTACAGAAACTTTCCGCGGCAATGGTTCACCCTGTTTCCTAGAAACCATAGACTGAGAACGACGCAGCGTGTCCTTCTCTAGCCTACTTGGAAATATGCTTCCTAGAGGGTCAGAATCACGGTCCCAATGATCCCCATAATTCGACCTATCCTTTTCCTTGTCACGGTCCTTGTCACGGTGACTCCTACTAAAACTACTGTACGCATGCTTTGCAGAACCATTACTAGAATTCCGCCGTGAATTCGATGAAGATACCCGGTCCAGAAGTGCAGAACGAGGGGTATCAAAATCACCCGTGCTCTTAGAATTTCTATTTCGTGTTTGAGGAGCCAATACAGGACCATCTAATTAAACAATACCACAATTATTAAACATGCCTAGACTCAAAAAAAGAAACAATACACATACTAACAAACATACAAAATAAATGATAATTACAACTCGGAATGTCGAGAGTACCTGAATGAGAAGCAGTCGACGCGGAATGTTGGGCTGAACTGCCAGCCCCAGTAACACTTCCAGTACTTCTCAACCATTCTGGAAATAATGTGGGTTCACTTCTTTCCATAAGGAGCAGTGAACATGATCAGAAATAACAAGAAAAACACTCCTCGCCTTCACCCCCTCCACCCTTTTCCGCCCCCTGACTTACTAAATTGTAAGACTAACCCTAATTTCCTTTTTTGCTTCACAGCCCAAACACACACTCAACAATATCAATAAACCTCAATCTGTACCTATATGTCCACTTTAAATGTCAAATTTCAGAGTTTTATCCCATCTATACAAACTTCTCAATCAATCAAACGAAGCAAATTCTCATATAGGCCCGAACCCAGAGCACAAGAACAAGAGCAATGGCAACAAGAGGATGCAACATGAGTTTCCAAATGGTATTGAAGAAAACCTCAGTACGAATCCATCTTCAATCAAAGATGGATTTGCATACGATTACAAAACACACTCACAAGACCCTCATCTTCCTAGTCAAAGACTTTTCTTGATTAGGAACTCACTCCCATATCAAAAACAGAGAGACAAACAAAACCCTAACGAGCAACGCAATCAGAGTGCAAAATGTGTGACAATTACAAACCCTAAAACATTCTCTCCCAAAAACCTAGGGTTTCAAATAGCACGCAATTATTCCGCGAAATATATGGAGTGACTTAAAAAAGAGAGAGAAAAACACACAGAGCACTAACCCTAGCCTCTGCGGTTGATGATTATCAAAAAAATAAAAAATAAAAAACAACAAAAAAAAAAACGTAACCGTTTCAATAACCGCCTCAGTGTTTTCTCAACCAGAACAATGCGTTTTCGCAAACCAAAAAAACACAAATAGAGTTTCACAGTGTGAAAAAAAAAAAAAAGAGAAAGCGGCCGAGAAAGAAAGCGAGAAAGAGAGAGAGGAATTGGAATTGGAATAAGAATGAGGTTTGGGTTTAGGTTTTGGTTTGGGTTTAGGTTTGGGAATAGGGTTTTGTTCGTTGCGATGAGAAATATAGAGGCTGCGAATGAGAAAATGAGGGTGGTGTGTGTGTAAATTTTCTGTTATAGTTCTGGATACTGGGAATGAAACGTATGAAGAACAGCCTCTTCTTTTTTTTCTTTTCTTTCTTTAAAAATTAAATTGATTTATTTATATTTTCGTTAGTAGTAGGAGAAGTAGTATAATGTTTTGTGCTCTACTTTTTTAGCCTAGGGTAGGGCTCTCTATTTATTATCTTTATGGACCTCCTAAAATCCCTATTGCACCAATTTTCTCACTTGCCTTTCTTGGGAAAACTTTGTTTTACTTAGTGTCTAAGGTTCTGTATCTTATGCGGCTATGCCACACTGTACGGCAGTCGGCCACCACATATCTATATATCCATCTATAAAATAAGATTTGTTAAGGTCACATATATGATTTGTGCTAATAAAATTATATAAGTAGATGTAAATGTGAGATTACTCCAATCATAATTTATATTTAATTTGACTTTTAGAGTAACGAAGAATATTAAATTACGTTCGTTTATAATAAATTAGAATTAACTACTCTTTGGATAATTAATTAAAAAAATTTATTAAATTACAACCCAATACTAAACAAATTTTTATTAACTAGTCGCAAACCCGTGCGATGCACAGGAAAATTATTGAAAATAAAATCTAAATTAATTTTGATTCATTTTACTTTTTATGTTGAATGTGTATTTTTTTTCTTTTCTCTTTTTTGTAGTTCAAAATGTTGTAGGTAAGATTGATAAAGAGACTTTACGGATCGGATTTAGGATAAATACTACTTGTTTTTTTGCATAAGTTGAATATAGTCCAATTTTTATAAAATACGATTCATGTTTATATTTACCATATGGATCATATTTCCATCCAAAAATAAAATAAATGATACTTAAAATAAGAAGAAAGACAAATAAATACATAGACATATGATTATATAATCAAACCTAAATAATTTTCATAACTCATTTCAAACTCACATGGTTTCATTATAACAAATCCATCCATCTTTCTCCATTGCCAACAACAAAATTAAATGAAATACATAAGAAAAAAAAAAAAACTCTAAAAATCTTGATGAAAATTGATAATTATGATTATTATTAAAAGATATTTATATTGTGTTTATATATGGAATATATTTTAGTATTAAGACATTAATTATGATTGTGTTTTATATATGGAATAATATATTCTTATATTAAAGAAAATATGATGTGTCAAGATTCTAATGGAAAGTTTAATAATAGAATAAAATTTAAATTCAATTAGAAAATATATATTAAAATAATGAGGTGTAAAATTGTGAGATTTCAAAAACTTATTTGGCGCAACATGATAAGGTTAATCAAAAGTTAAAAAGCTTCGGTTTTACATTATAGTATAGATATAGATTCTCCGATTTAAAATTTTATTATGCATATTAATTTTATATATATTATATAAATTGTTTTTTGTCGATTTAGGGACTAGCATCTATATAAAATGGAAGCATTTGACTTTTTTGTTAACTTCTTAATATTGCCACATAAGTGTTCGAAATCATGCCGAGAGTCTTTTAATTCAATTAACATTTCTTAGTATTTCTAGAAGACATGTAGGGTTCAAATCCCCTCCTCCTTCAACAATCGTATTATCCAACAAAGAAAAAATATTTTTAAATCCCATATGTTAATTTCAACGTCATCAATTCAATATATACCTTTTAGTTTAATTTTTAGAGTTACAAATAGTCTTAACTAAGTTTTTTTTTTTTTTTTTTCAATTAACTATAACTCTCTCTCTCTTTTTTTAATGAGTCAAAATCACCCTCTTCCACAATTTATAATTTTTTATTTTCTCTCAAAAAGATTATAACTTTTTTTCCTGCGAATTATATAATTTTACTTTTTATTTATGTATAATTTTTTATTAAAACATGTATTATATATAATTATTCTTTTTATTGAATTTTTAGGTGCATTATACGAGTTAGGGACTAGTAATAATTTAAAATAAATGCCTTTGACCTTTTGTTGAATGCTAAACTATGTTAGTTTAGAATTATTAAAACTCATGTTTTTAAAATAAAGCAACCAACCGCAACGAAAATTTTTGAATAACTTAGATGGTAGATTCTCCAAACAAATTCTAATTAACTTAGATAATTTTTATTTTCTATAAATTCTATAATTTGATTTTTTATTTATTAATACTTATTAATTAAACATGTATCAAATATTTGTTCAAACTTTCCCATGCATTTGACTTTTTATTGATATTATAATGTTCCCACGTAAGCCATTAATATATAATTTTTAAGGGTAAATTACACTAATACCTCATTCTTTTGGAGAAACTAGACTTGCTACACCTTAATTTGGAGAAATAACACTCCGCTCCCAAATTTGCAAAATAATTAACACTCAGGCCCTTTTTCTCCCATTTTTAAAGGAATATTACACATTCAGACCCCTTTTCCCCCATTTTTATTTTTAACTTTGGTTAGTTAGGCATTGATTAAAAAAATTAATAATAAAAAAAAAGCCTGAGTTTTAATTATTTTGCAAATTTGGGAGTAGAGTGTCATTTCCCCAAATTAGAGTGTAGCGAGTCTAGTTTCCCCAAAAGAAGAGGATGTCAATGTAATTTATCCAATTTTTAATTTAGTTTATAAAGTTACATACAGTCATAAAACTATGTTATTTTAAACCAATTATTAAGCAAATTTTAATAAAAAGAACTAGTATGGAGGCATGTATGGAGGGAGATGAATAGGAGGACGTTTGAACATCAAAAATTATCTATGGAGAGTTTTTAAATCCCAATTTGTTCGTTGGTGACTTATTGGATGCGTTCAACCTATGTGATCTTGTTGATTTTTTGTATTTGTAAGAGGTTTTACGAACTTTCAGCTATACTCCCAGTAGAGTGTAGAATTTATTCCTTTCAAACACAAATATATAAATCATCATAAATTTATTATTAAATTAAGACTATCTTGTTTTTAATGTTTGAAATATATATTTATTTATCAAGAGTTTTGTAACTCAATTCGTATTGTATGTTCTCTTTATGTGGAGAATCATAGTTATAATCATCCCTTCTCTTACTATGAACTTATCAACAAAAAAAAATTACTTCCATAAGTGATGGGACTACTTCAACTCACGTGAGACTCAGACCTTTGAATTTGAAGATGATTTGGTCACTAGGCCCACTGATGGGTAACTCTCACTGTTAAGCACAAATCTAGACTTGATGGCCCACCTCCCAAGTCCCACTTTCTTTCTGTGTGAGTGTGTTAGACTTAAAACACAAGGCCCACTGATGGGTAACTCTCACTGTGAAGCCCAAATCCAGACTCGCTGGCCCACCTCCCAACGCCATTAAATCCATCAAGGCCACCGCCATGTCCATTCAATCTTGTAAATGGTCATGCCATGGTTATTCTTATTCACATCACCAAATTCAAATACTTTTTTTTTTAATTTTTAACCAAATTCAAATACGAAGGGTGAGCCTTAGAAAAATAATGAGAGAGACTAATGAAAATGGCGGTTGCATATAACAATCTTAAAGCAAAGACATAGAGGACACCTTATCTAGGGATATGAAATTATGAATGCTTCACCACTATGTAATGCTTCACCACAATAGAGAGGGGGCATTGTTGGGAATAACAAAACGTGAGTCACATACTCATTGAAATCCACGAAAAATTATTCATTCTTTATATAGTATTTACATGTGATGCTCCCAACCAAAACAAATAAACCATTTTGAGTTTGAATGACTATGTGTCTCTTTAAAATTATGAATGAATATGAAATCATTTATCTGTATTTGTTAGGAGGATCACATGTATAATATTATGAGAAAAATGATTAATTTATTGAAATCCACAAGAATTTTATTTCTATTGGTAAGGAAAACCACTTGTACAATATAATGAGAAGCTCTCCATATTATCAAATTTATGAAAGCAATCATTTTTATTGATTAGTACACTCATTCCTTCATTTTCATACTATACCAAACATGTTTATTTAAAATATTTTTTTAATTATTAAATAAATTATATATATATATTTTTTTATAAAAATGTTTTTTTTTTTTTTTTTTTCCAATAATAGAGTGTACTACACCTATTATTGTATCACCCTAAATATCTTCTTAAAGAAAATGATGATTTTGCGCCTCTATACCTACTTTATTTTTCATTATTCCAATGATTTCCCTTAATATTCTTTTTTTGCTAAACATTTCCTTTAATATTCTCAACAAGTTTGAGCCAATATTTGATTTAAATGGAAGGATGATACCAATATAGTAAGGAACACCAAACGCATACCTAAGTTTTCAATGAGTGTTTATTTGTTAGCTTTATCATTTTCTGTTTGTTCTTTTATTTGGGTTTGTTGAGAGACAAATTTGGTTGCGCATGAGCTTGCCAAGCCTTCTGCCCTCCTTGGATCCCCTTTATTTGTAATGCAAATTCTCTTATTCCCTCTGTCAAAGAGGCTTGGTTAAGTTTATCAAAAAAAAAAAAAAAAAAAAAAAAGAGGCTTGGTTAAGAGATGCCTTTGTGTTGGTTTGTCCTTTAATAAAAATCTTGTATTTAGCAAAAAAAAAAAAGGTTTTCAAATCACACTGGGTTGGGCTTGAGGATACTTTAGGGGACACTTAGGTGTCAAATGAGGAAACAAAAAAGTAACTTTGAATTGGGAATGAATATGTCTACGGAATAAAGAAAAGAAATTGGGAATGACCGAATGAATCAAAAAATACTTCTTTTTTATTTTTTTTGCCAATCCTAACCTTAAATGGCGTTAAGAATATTGGGCTCTTTGAATAAGTTGAAAGGCAATTAATTAAAATACATGTCACTCATTTATTGTTTTTGGGCTTTTTGAAAAAGCCGAAAGCAACTAATTAAAATACATGTGACTCATTTATTGGATTGGAGGAGATGCACCAAACTGTTGAATTCAACAAAATCTAGATGGGTTGGCTTAGAGTTTCATGAAATTCCTAGGTATTGAGTTCAAAACCTCTAGTCAGTATTTCTGGACCACTTTTAAAGAATTTTTCCTTATAATTATGTATTTTTGGATTACTCTTGAATGATTATTCTTTATAATTATGTGTCATATGTGGAAAACGAAAATGTGAGACTACATAGGTAAAATTTAATAATGCGTTGTGTGGAATGCGAGAGTGCGAGAGTGTAACTACCTAGGAAATAGGAAAAATCATTATGTATACCTACGACACAATAAATGTATATTTTCTCATTTCACGTGAATAGTAGATTTCACGAAATAATCACTCACAAATAATTAGGCGTCGGAAAGAATTATGAACATCATTAAAAGAAAGAAAAATAAAAAGAATAAGAAGTAGAATTCAACCTTTATAATAAAATTAATAATAATTTTAGTATTTTCTTAAGTTCGGCGCAGTAAATGTAGAATTCAACTAGATTTTTATGCAGTGTGAATGACCCACTCGTTCTTAATTTCATAATTAATTTCAAACAGTTGGCGACGGATGTAATAAATTTGTTTAAACCATAAACCCCAGATTGTCATATATCACATGTAAATTCTCTGCAGATTCTCAATTTGCCGTACACATATTGTTCAGACCAATAATTTTTTCGGTGAAAGATAAAATAACTGTTGAGAGGCTAGGATTGAGATCCAATGTAATATTAACCTATTGTATAGGCTGCAATTCATTTGAATAGTTAAAATTTAAAGTTAAAAAGTTAACTTTTAATCTCAACTTTTAAATAAAAAAAACAAAAAATGTCAAAAGAATAAAATAATAAAAGACTAAAAAAAATAAAAAAAAGTTTTGAAAAAAAAAAGTGGTATTGCATTATGCAATATTCTTTTGGTATGAATAAAATTTAAGTATAGTTCCTCAGGTTAGGTACATTAGATTCTCCAATTAAATTTAAACATTTAGTTATATTAACCAATAAAACACAAATAATATTATTTTTTTTCAAAAATATTTAAATTTAATATATTTAAATTCAACAAATAATCTAATATACTTGACCTAAAATACTATATTTAAATTATAATATTCTACATTTTTCGTATTACATGATATCACATTCCGAGGTAATAACTAAAGCCAATAAAAACTGAAAACATAAAAAAAAAATAAAAAAAAATGAAGTGGGAATGGGATTGACTGAGACATGGCTTACAGCTCTTCTTACACTTTGAAAGAGACAAGGGTCTACTGTGTCACTCACTTTCTTCGCAATTTATGACCTTTTAACAGTCTTCGAAATCATCATCATCATCACCATCTTTGGAGTAAAAAGCATGCTTTGCATTGCATATATAGCAAATAGCAAGATCGCATAGCATTGCTATTTGTTTGTTTAGTAAAGAATAATTGGCAGAGAAGCTCAGTGAGTGAGTAAAGAAGAAGAAGAAGAAGAATGATGAAGGTGGTTCTGGTTGTGGGTTTTGTTTGTTGTGTTTTTGGGATGGTTTTGAGTGGATCTGATTCTGAGCAGGGTTATTTTACTAAAGAGAAAGAGGGTCTGCTTTCTTTGGTGGAGAATGATGTAGCAGTAGCTGCAGCTTCAACTCCCTTGGCAGAACCTCTCATGGTTCAACTCTCTCTTATTCATGGAGCAGATTCTAAAGGAGCTGGTATTCTCTCTCTCTCTTTCTCTGCTTAATGCATGTCTTCACTCAGAAGCTGCTTCTAACAGTGTTTTCATTGTTCTTAGTTCATACCCATGTTTTCTTGCCTTTTGTTTTGTTTTGTTTTGTTTTTTGACTGTGGAGTGTGGAGGGCAATTTACTTGCTTTCCCAGTTATTATTATTATTTTTTATCAAATTTTGATGCTGTCAGCACTAAAGTTTATTCAAATCTTTATCCAATCCACAATTGGGTTGTTGCTTAAAATTTACGACTACCTATCTTTCCTCTTTTTGTTTTTCCTGGGACTTATAATTATCCTCATTATTATTTCACGGAACACTAAAAGATGTGGCTCCATTTAACGGAAAAAGAGGTGCAATTGAGAAAGTTCATTTCACTGTTAAGATTTTATTTCCTGGAACAAATAATGTACAATGTGTCTTATCATTTAAAATTTAGATGATATAACATTGGATACACCCTTAGATTTGTAATAATTAATATGAATCATGAAATAGATCAATTTCAAATGGAGATGCTTTATATGATAAAAACCAAAATTGGGGTCTTCCTTCTTCTATCTTAGCTGTTTCTGATTTTTGTGATTGTTTGAGATTCCTGTTTTGCTGAAAAATTTGAGGAGCATGAAATGTCTTACATAATTCTTGTTATGTGGGAACTGAGTTTTCTGTTTGTTTTCTTCTATTGCAACAGTCTGCTTGGATGGGACGCTGCCCGGTTACCATCTGCATCGTGGTTTCGATTTAGGTGCAGACAGTTGGCTCATTCAATTAGAGGTGTGTGTCACAATATTGAAGTATTGAAATTCTGGGTTTTTCTGAAGAAAGGCTGGTCCTATTATTTATCCATTTTTAGTTTTTCTTGTGAATGCAACTTTGCTTGCTTTTCAAATTGTCATTGGCTTTCGATACCTTGAAGTGTTACTAAATGTGAATGACATGTGGCTTTCACATGAAAAATTAGTCTTGCCTTCTACTATATATGTTTTGCCTAATGCTAATGTCTGTACTTCATAATGTATTGATACAAGGGAGGGGGATGGTGTAATACAAAAAGAAGCTGTGTTTACCGCAAAACTACTCGCCGTGGTTCATCGGATTATATGGAAAAACAAATTCCATTCACGGGAATATTGAGCAATAAAGCTGAAGAAAATCCTGGTTTATTTCCAAGCTTTGATACTTACTCTATCTATATGAAATAACTTGTTATTTTTTGGCTCTGGTTGTTTGTTTGGCTGAGCATGCATGAGCTTCTTGTGCTTGCAGATTTTTTCAATTGGAACAGAGTCAAGCTACGTTACTGTGACGGTGCATCTTTCAGTGGGGATGGTGAGAGTGAGGTTGGTGGGAGCATATTCTGCCTTCACACTTTTTCCTAAAACATTATCTACTGATGGCATGAGTTTTTCGTAGAATTTCCTAGTTATCGAAGAGTTATGGTGCAATTAGTGTCCGTTTATAAGCCCTAAAAATGGTGCATTTTATGATTTAAATGTTAAATTAGTACAAAGTAACATGAATTTAGTGTTTACAAGGTCCTCCTAGGTGTGCTACTATAAAGTTTTATACATGTTAATTTTGGACAATTTAGTTGATTGATAGGCATTTTTTTAGCCTTGGAAGCTCATCATTATTATTTCATGGAAGAATAGTTGATGCAGGACAACCCTAGGCTTCACCACCTAGAGCAGCCTGGAAGGCTTGGAATCACCACCAAGATGTATAATTGTTTGACAGACCAAAATCTGTTTTCTTCTAAACCTATTTAAAGCAAATCTCCATGTACTATAATTTTGTAAAATATTCTGTTGGCATAGAGACTATGTTTACATTTTTGAACTAGATATTTTTATGTTTTCTTTAGTGCTAATCTAATAAATTATTCTGTTGGCATAGAGACTTCTTATTGAACTAGATATTCATGTCTTCTTTAGTGCTGCTTGTGGAAGGAATTTGTGGGGTCAATAGGTCAATTGGGGTAAAAGGATTGTTCTGATTTTATTAATTAAATCATATGTGCACTGATTTGCTTTTAGGCTGAAAAACTCAAATTTCGTGGACAACGGATTTGGTTAGCTGCTATGGAAGAATTAATGTCCAAAGGAATGCAGAATGCTAGCCAGGTTTTGTGTTTAACATTTACTTTTTTATTGTTAGTCAGCTTTGATATTTCCAGTTATTTTATGTCAAAATGTATTTCAGACTCTTCTTTCTGGATGCTCTGCCGGGGGTCTAGCATCTATACTACATTGTGATGAGTTTCGGGACCTATTTCCTGAAACTACCAAAGTGAAATGTCTAAGTGATGCTGGAGTTTTCCTTGATGCGTAAGCAGCTATAATACTTAAAAATCTTTTATGAGTTCTATTAGCATGTAAGTTGTTGACTGGAGAATACAGGTTATATTGATGATTTCATTTGACTCTGTAGAATCGATGTATCTGGTGGGCGCACTCTAAGGAATTTGTATGAAGGTGTGGTTACCTTACAGGTAATGTGCATCATTTTTTCATTTCCATGGACGACAAAGACCAATTTCAAATTAAAAAGAGAAAATTTTGTCTTGTGGCTTTTAAAAGGACTAATTGTAAGGTTTTATTTAAACTGATTGAGTGCTTCATTCTGAAAGTTTTGAAACTTTTATCTGAAATTTAGTGCCATTTTACTTGTTAAACATTGAGTCTTGGTTGATCACTTGCCCAAGTTATGGTTTTCACTGTGAAGAATTATCTTCTTGAAGACTTATTATTTATTTATTTTAATTGAAGCTATCTTGAATTTATGGGTACTGAATACTTTTTCACTTAGCATCTCTGAAGTTATAATAATTGATATCTGTATGAAATTTTAGGATGTACAAAAGAATCTGCCAAAAACTTGTACCAACCAACTGGATCCAACTTCGGTGAGTTTCAATCTTTCTTGATTGTCAAAAAATTTCATGAGTCAATGTTGTAGTAAGAGAGAACATTTGGAAATTTTGACGTATTGAACTTGCTCTCCCCCTCTCTTTCAGTGCTTCTTCCCTCAGAATTTGATCGCAAATGTTAAGACACCATTGTTTCTTCTCAATGCAGCTTATGATGCGTGGCAGGTAATTTTCTTTCCTTTAAGACAATTTATATGCCATCCAATAATATATCAGTGGCAAGAATTGACAATGAGTTATCTATGCTTCGTCGACTGCCCACAAGTTGCAAATGCTAGTTTGTTTTAGACAATTCATCTTTGAGTCCTTTCCTGTATCAACTCTTTTGGTGAACGGCAAATGCTAAGAAAACATCATTTTCCTTATAGTTTGGTCATTTGTGGAGTCACTAGACTTCCTAAAGGTTAAGTCATTTCTCTGTGCCCTTTGTGCTGTTATTGTATTCTGACTTGAAATGGTTTTCAATGACCCAGATAACCTGTAATTACTAGGATTAAATTTCTTATATTTGTTTTCATCAGCTCCAAGCTAGCTTAGCTCCACGATCTGCTGATCCTCATGGCTATTGGGATGACTGCAAATTCCATGCAAAATGTAATTCCTCACAGATCCAGTTTCTCCAAGGTATTCTTTTAGTCATGATTTCATTTCGTTCCCTTTATTGCATCAATCTTTGATGTGAATGTTTATATAAGCATATTAAATAATTATTTTCTTCTTCCTTTTATTCCTATGGAGCAGACTTTAGAGATCAAATGCTCAATGCCATTAGAGACTTCTCACGGTCCAGTAAAAATGGATTATTCATAAATTCCTGTTTTGCTCATTGTCAATCTGAGAGACAGGACACATGGTTTGCTGATGATTCTCCCCTAGTTGCAGACATGGTATGCTCTATCTCTATATCTGTAGCTGTCTCTCATACTGGCATTGTAAAATTATTTATATCAAAGTTTACATATATCAGTTCATTTTCTGGCTTCCATGTAGATGCATGCCTTAGTATCTATCACATTTTGTCTGAAGCTATCTGTGATTTGAGGGTTCGTAAGCATACCTTTTAAACTATATGATCTGTAAGTGAGAGTTCAACAATAAGGTATAGGAGAAAATTGGGATGTTTGACAACATCTATGAGTGAGATGTTGCAAAGCTAGAGATCGATGTTGCAGTATGCATGTGAAGTCAACTGCAAAGCATATTGTATAGATGATTAATAAAGCAAAACCTGAAAGCCTTGAGAAAAAGAGAGAAAGGGGAGGGGGAGTGGGGACAGCTGTAGGCATCTGCTGTATTGCTACTGTTTTTAGTTTAGAAAGAGCCAAAACTTAAAATGGACTCTACTCCCTTGATTAATAGCTTTTTGAAATTCTAGATGCATACCCTTTCTTTTTCCAATCATGTATGAACTTCGTCCATACTGATTTGGTTACATTATTCTTTATGCAGGGGATTGCAGAGGCTGTTGGAGACTGGTATTTTGATCGACTAGATGTAAAATCTGTTGACTGTGAATACCCTTGTGACAGCACCTGCCACAATCTAGTTTTCAAGTGAGTGCGAAATTATTCAATGTCACCTCACGTGGCTTCCTTATTTGTCATGCTTCCTATTGTCAATTGTGAAAATTGTAACATTAGTTGTTAAAACAACAAATTCACTGTAATAACTAGCACATTCTTGCTCATGGCTTTTGGCCATGATATTTATAAATGAGATTCTATTGTCTCAGTAGAAATCGAAGGTTTCCCACTTCCCGGACTCAATTTCCAGAAATGGTGCACCTCTGGCACAAACCCATGCTCTTCAGTAACCTCTCCTTGAAACAAAACCCAATTCTTTCATTTTAAATAGTGTATAACCTTGAAATCTGTAACTTTTCACAATTTTTAACCTCTTAAATCCCAAACTGTACATGACCAACCTCTCATCTAGGCATTAGGCATCGACTGAGGGATCCTATAATTACATAAAAAGCTAACTGGGTGTGGCTAAATTAAGAGATGTGAAGCAAGAACAACTGATTTGGTGTCTAATTTTTGACAAAATGTGCCATTTAGAGATTTCAACTTCTGATAACTAAGTTCCTTACCTGGAGACTCTTCTACCATGAATTTCAAAACCAGAGTTGTTTTAGAGGAATGGTGCCTTAAGCAAATTGTAAAAGGCCAGACAGTGTGTGAATGACACTTAAAATGAGAATTTGTTTTAGTTATTTTGAGAAGAAAACATTTGAATTAGAATTTAAGGCTGGAGGGAAACAAAAGCACCATCAAAGTAGAATCAAGCTGCATAAAAGGAGGAGATGGTGTAAATGGAAAGCACCCATCAAACTTTTTGTTAAGCCCCCTATCTGAAAGGTGATATTTTTGCATGTTATCCACCCTTTAGTCGAGGAATTGCTGATTTTTCGTGTCATTTCTTGCTTGCAATCCTCCTGCAGTGGTTTCTTTATTCGTAATAAGAGATCACAAGCTCCTATGGTCTTTCTAGTTTCTTGTCTTGAAGGAACCATATTACATCCATTCAATTTCTTCTCTCCATTTTGATGTAAGAAACTGAGATTAAGTTCTTCCTCTGCAGTGATGATTTAGACACCATGATATATTCCCAGAATCCCAGTCCACAATGTTGACTTTTACCCACCTATATCTGCCAAGTCCCTTCTTGATGCCCATAACATGTTCTTGATTCACCATGGGGCTCCATTTCCAATTTGTCCAGTGAGAGTTGATTATATCTTCGAGTCTGTTTCCATGCAGAGATTATGGAATTCATTGCTTAATATCCTTTCATAATCTTCCACACCAAGTCCTTTTTATGCTTTTCTATTTGATTCTGATATTTAATATAAGTGGTAGTGGATGTAGGAAACTGATTTATGGGAATCCCAAGGGTAGGCTTTGTGTTTAATGCCTGTACTTAGTGTTAGTCTTGGTAACCATTTTTCTTCTAGGAAATTTGCATGAATTATTTTTTTGTATAAATCCAATTAGTTTTACTAGTTAACAGCAGGGCCAAGGCCGGAATGATGTGCTTCTGCAGTTTGCTGTGTATTATTGGCGTAGAATTGAGCAATTCCCAGGCTTTTTCATGCACTCCAAAGCATGGATATATATTTCTTAAGGCCCATAGTGTGGCTGTTTGCAAATTGCCTCTCTTTCTTGAAAAATTAAATTATGAATTCACCAAAAAAAAAAGAAAAAAAAGAATTATGCACTGAAACACCTTGGAATTTAGATCAAACCTGGGATCATTTTTTTTTTTTTGTTGTTGTTGTTGAATGAGAAAGTCCATTAAAACCAAAGAACATTACAAAACACAGCAGCTTAAGCTGGTTGAAACAGAACACCCACCATTACAACTGCAGTTAATATAATAACAGAGCACACTACCTCTGCCTCTCAAAGCTACAAACTACTCTATTTTGAACAGAGGTTTTTACTTTTTTAAACTAAACAAGCTATGCCCACACTACCTCTGCCTCTCAAAGCTACAAACTACTCTATTTTGAACAGAGGTTTTTACCTTTTTAAACTAAACAAGCTATGCCCAGCATCAATAATGATGGAATACATCAACTAAAATTCAGAATGGACTCTTCAATTATAAATCCTTGAATTTCTGTCCAACCAAAGATGGTAAATGACAACACAGTCCATTCTAATCTACAAAGAACTTTTTGAAAGCTCTTGTCCTATTAACTTCCTCAAAACCCAATCAAGCTCAACATGCTAATCACCAACTTGTCTAGACATTATACATATCCTTAAAATATATTCCGACACCCTTTTAGAAAAGAGGCATTCAAAAAACAAATGATCTCTTGCCTTAATGGAACTTTTGCAGAAAAGACACATTGAGTCACCCTTGCTGCCCAAGCAGCTAGACTTTGGAAGGACTATTCTTTGAAAACCAAACGGGATTGTAAACAATTTGTATGAGTTTTCTTATCAGGGATAGCCTTCCAAACTTGGGCACTTCTTATATTTTCATTTTTGCAAATTGAGTCTAATCTATCACCTTTGTGTTTCACATCAACTTTGGGCAACTTATTTCAGTATTACATATGAGTCAACAACATCATGCACACACTGAATAAATTCATATACATATTTTTTTGAACACACTACACAATCCCAATCCAGAAAGCACTCAAAACAATCAAGTTGCAAAAACTGAACAGAATGAATACAAGGGCAGACCAAACTCAAAAATCATGCCAGTATTCACCATTCAACAGTGTTTTTGAGTCTTACCATAATAGTTCCATCATCAATAGTGCTATATATACAGTGAGGTGATGTACACATAAACAGTAGTGCGCAACCTTATAAATCCCAACACACCGAGGAAAAAACAAATTTGAAGAAAAGCTGAAATCTTTCGTGGAAAGAAAAACCAGGAAGCAACTTTCTTCATCCGAAAAAAAAAAAACCTGAAACAAATAAAATTAAAGAAAAATGAGTAGCAAATATTAGACAAAGCAGTTAGCTGAGCTGCCTTGTCTAGGTGATGCAGATGCTATCGCCACTGCCTGTGCCCATACCTTGAGCCTAGCCTTCACATCTCGTGGATCATCACCTATTAAGTTACAAAATGTGACACCCAAATAGATGTATGTAAAGTAAGTATATAGTTCAAATTGCACACCACAAGATACATGCTATCATGATTTAGTATTTCAATTTTGCAAAAGCTTTCCCAAAGATTCAATCTTTCAATTAAAAGTGTGTTTGCGTGGCAAGTATTTGTAATGGGTCAATGACTATTAGTACTAACCTGGGCTTGAGATGCGCCAATTGGCAATTGGGGAATTGCCACCACTGCTAGTGTACTCAAGTGTGGAACCAGAAATAGAGCGACGAGAAGAAGAAGAAGGAATCTCTAGCATGCGCTCATGTTCCAACTCAAACCCAAGATCCCTGCAAGCCTTCACTTCATCCAAGTCCATACACAATGACCTTCTTCCACCTTTAGGCCTAGTTATCACCATCAACCCTGCACCACCATTAACACCGCCTTGGTCACTTTCACCACTAACACTAGTAGTGACCCAGTTGTTGTTCTTATCCTTGTTATTGCAATGATCAAAATTGTCCCAGCTTGTGATGATTCTCCTTCTCCTCCTTATTGCATTGTTCTTCTTCATCTTATTTTGTCTCCCTAAAACAACAACACCCTTTTGAGCTTCATTCTCACTCGCATACTCTTTGACTCCTATTACTTGCTGATGAAGATTCAGCAAGCTACCTCGGTTCCTACGTCTTGGTGGTGTTGCTGGCAGTGAATAACAACCCGGTTCATTATCAGAATCAGAGGACAAACCATGTTTGTCATCATCATCAGAGAACTCCTCGTCTGCATCAAAGCTTTCAATGGATAACCGTGACATGAACATCCTCATACCAATATTGTCTCCATCATCTTCATCTTCATCTTCATCTTCATAATTCCCAAACATGGAATTGTTTGTACACACTGAAAGCCTTGACAAGTTGAGTGGATTTGGATGTTGATCATGATCAAAGCCATCAAAGATATCATCTTGATAGTCATCATCTTCTTGCATAGAAGAGTGGGTAGTCATAGTCTCATCTGAAGCCATACTCCAATAATAATATCTATCTATTCTCCTCTCCACAAATATTTCAACTTTGACACCAATAATCAAAGTGAGAAAGAAGGTAAAGCGTTTTATGAGAAGCTTTGAGAGTATGTATGCGTGTGTGTGAGGAAGTGATGTGATTGAATAATAAATGTAGATAGAAAAAAAAGGATAGGAAAGAGCAGAGAGACTGGCGTTTGGGCTGTTGTGAATCATTCGTTTCTCACTCACTTTTATGATAAGGTTAAAAAGGTAACCCACGCAGACAGCTCCAGCCAACAACCCTATTAACACTTTTGTGCCCACTATTGCCTTGATAGATATCCACTGCTTTTTTATTGCTTTATTTCCTAATGTGCCCTCCATGCCCTGTCCTTTTATGACTTCATCTTAAAATCCATTTATCTTTCTATAATAATTCCATGTGTCACTTGCCATCGAGGTGTCTAATATTTTGTTGTTGTTTCTTTGTCCTAAATCCTAATATCTTTCTTTGTTCGTAAAGTTTGGTAACACGACAGCAAATCATGATTTTTGGTTAAAAATATTTTTAAGAAATGGACTCTTGAAGTTTGTCCATTCCCAAAACGTGATTATTTAGGACAAATTATGGTTTTGTTCTATGTTTTTTAAGGTTATTATCAGATGTACAAACCCACAGTTCTTTGGTAGCAAGATGTGATTATCAAAATGAGAGTGAGATTAGGGGAGATGGGGGGTAGTTATGAGTTATGACTTTGTGACGTTTAATTTGTGAGGAAGTGGGGTTGGAAATTTATGTGATGTTAATGTGTTTTACGAAGTACAGTGTGTAAGGTTAGAGTTTTGAAGTTTCGGAGTGCATTGCAGAGAAGTTGGATTGGCTAATTTAGTACAATTAATTATGGAAATTAGAGTTCTTTTATCAAAAAAAAAATAAAAAAAATAATGGAAATTAGAGTTGAGATGAGTGGGCTATAGTGTCCTACACCACTAAACACGAGACACGTACTGGAGCTTTTTTTTTAAATTTTTTTATTAGGAATACGACTCATCATTCGTTAGTGGGTAGTGCTCTGACTACTCATCAGGTTGTGAGCAAAAAAGCTAAAGATAAACGTGACCTGCCCTCACGAATACCTAAACAATTGGCTAGTAACAAAATCCCTTTCACCAAAAAGAGAGGAGAAAGAAATACCAAATTCCAGCCCAAAATGGACAAAAATCAGACTCGTTTTTTTTATTTTTTATTTTTTTGTTGTTGCTAAACTATCAGACTCGTCCCTAATTGTAGGTTTGGTGATTATTGACATTGTGAAGGCCACCTAATTTCTTGTTGTTTAGCAAAATGATGGAATGGAAGAGAAGATAATTTTTTATCCTTTTTTTTTTTTTGGTCATTGAGAGAAAAAAATATAGAAGGAAATGGTTTATTTGGTGGACTTATTTTTAATTAAAAATAAATAACAATGAAATGTTCTTTTTTATTCTATTTTCTTTTCCCCTCAAATTGGGAGGAAAAGATCCTTTCATTTCCTTTTATTCTCCTTTACTTTCATCCAATTAAATTAGAAAAAGTTACTTACGGGGGTTACGGCCTTACCTCTTCTTTCCCTTTCTCCTTTGTCATTCCTCTCTTCCCTTGAAACATTATATAGGTGTAATTCAATTCGGATTGGATTTTATACTAAATTTTGTATCAATAATTAAAATGGAAACTTAATAAAAGATTCAATTTATTTACCGTCCTATTCAAATTGATCAATAATCTTTATATGTGATAGACATATAGAAGCAATTAATCAATGAAATAAGACAAAAATCTTACTCTAAACACATACAATATATATGAGGAGAAGGATAATAAAAGGATAATTAAACTCACGCCCAACTGGATGAGAAATGAGAAGTACACCATTAAGAAAGAGCTTATGATTCTTGTACATAATTTTTTTCTAGATACATAAGAGGACGGGGAGGTGGGGTTCGAACCTCTGATGATTCCCATATATAGTTTCACTTTGAATGTATATACATGAATTTGGACATAATTAATGACAATCTTGAGTTAAAAATTTAAAATGGATTAAGATTTTACAAAATTCTTTGAATAATTCCACAATGAAATTTGTAAAATCCTGTTCATTTATTGTTACAATGAATAGATTAGATTTTTCTACATCATTACATTTGAACACTAATATTATTTTAGTATCGATTTACATTAATGATTACGCGACAAAATATCCATTCATCTTCAAATTGAATTGATAAGAATTAAAAAAAAAAATACAATAAAGTTACTTTAAAAACTGAACTATAGTAATTTTTTTTACTATGATTAATTCATTATATTATTATTGAGGACTGCTTTGCCATTTAGTTTATCTGCCACGTGAGCTAAGATAAGATGTAGAATTAAATTAAATATTTTTACCAACCAGAGAAATTACATGTAATTTAGGGGAAAAAAGAAAAAGAAGAAAGAAGAGAAGTTACCTATATCTCTGTGTGTATCACATAGTCACATAAAAACAAAGTGCTCTAAACCAACAACTTTATGTGACAACATAGAATGATGAAATTTTTTTATGACAATTGCTCTCTAAATTCCAAACTATTTTAAAATTAAAGAAATTTAAAGCAAGCTCACATCAATCTTTGTAACCAAATGGTAACATGGAAAAAGTGGATAAGAATCAAGATAACTATGGCCTATGGATTTGGCTGATGACTGAAGCATGTGTGAACCGCGTTCACTGTTGTGAGAGAAGAGGAGGGGACAGATGTCCGCGTTTCATGCCTCCCTAACCTTTCAATTCTTATCAATTAATTATTACGGCGAATCAAAACAAAACTGGTATAGTGGTCGTAGTAGATTTTGCAAACATAAAAATAGCCCAATGGGACCCATCTTAGCCATCTATTAATACCAACCTCTTCCATCACACACCACGTGGCTTCTATTGAAATAGATATGCAAAGTGGGTCCCAATTTATTATTACTTTTTTTCCTCTAGTCCAAACTCATGTTCCATACCATCAAAAAAAAAAAACTCATGTTCCATGTTGGTATCGTACAATTAAAATTAGTGGTAAATGCTGACCGTTGATCTTTATGACTTAGTCGCATTTCAAAGCCAGCTTTGTTGGTGGCAAATTGACAACGGCAAAAGGGACGGCTTGATGTTGTCATGGTGGCCATTGTGATGCTTACACGTGTTCTGTCTTATTAAAGTAGGATTTCTTTTACATTCTTTAATATACACAAACAACGATATGTTAGCCACGATAACCAATCTGAATGCCTTTTTTATAATTTTATTCATTATTTTTTTATTAAGTATAATAGTACAAAAACTTTTCATATTATTTTTTATTATTGTAAGTGTAATAAATGAGAAAGGCATAACTAATGTTATACTAATAATAATTTAACTTCTTACAAGAAAGTAAAATACAAAATTGTTTGGGATAATAATTTTTAAGTGTACTTTGCTTACATTGAGCACAGCATGACTGTTCCACACTACAGGGATTCCGGTGCAATTCTTTTTTTCCTTTCACATTTTCAAAATTTTTTCACTTTTTTAATTTTTTTAATAATTTTTTATTAAGTGGTTGAGATTGAAAGTTAAAAAATTAATTTTCAATCTCAACCACTCACTACATATAATCTGAAGAGCCTTCTTGGAGTTTGTGTGGATAGGATTACACCTTTGATCCCAGGTTGCAATTAATTCTTTGGCTTTATGCTGAGCCCCAATTACACACTCACCTGATGTTCGAAGAAGATCTAGAGAATTGTATAACAGTGTGGAACCCTTGGTGGACATCACCAATATTTTTTCTTTCTTTCTTTCTTTCTATATCTAGGAAAGAA
The DNA here is from genome assembly GCA_907173295.1 of Fagus sylvatica. NCBI lineage: Eukaryota > Viridiplantae > Streptophyta > Magnoliopsida > Fagales > Fagaceae > Fagus > Fagus sylvatica. The sequence goes on from OU015771.1 coordinate 25,881,130, forward strand.
ATTAAGGTTGCGTTTGGTAACTCAACTCTTACCCTAACTGGAATGCATTTTAACAGAATGTATATTCTAAATGTATTCTGACAAATATGTGTTTTTAGAAAAATTGCATTTGGTATTAAGATGAAACTTTTACTAAAAGATAGGTATGTTAATGAAATTGTTTTTGTTTGTGTCATGGGAAAATGTTTTAACACAAAAAGTGTTTGATCAAACAACATAATAAGCTTATTTTAATCAAATCATTTTGGATAATAATGCCACATACGGTAACAATTTCCCTAATTTCTCTATTTATCTACAATTTTCCACCATTTCTACAAATTCCAAAATGCACAGACAATATTAAAAAACAATTGATCACACCACAATTAAAAAAAGAAGAAATAAGTGGCGGCTCCAGGAAATTTTTTCAGGGTTTACGTTATTACAAAATGAATATAAACACTAAAAAAAAAAATTACATGAAATTTTATAAAATCTTCAAAGTCTTCGAAATAACCTATAAAAACACAAGCTTGAATCGTTGCATGATAGCTTCATTATAGCAATGTAAAAAAAAAAAACTAAAGCAATTAGCAAAAGAATAAAAAATAAAAAAAAACAAAAAACAAATAAAGTAATTATAAGAAATAGAGACAAATTAATCAAAATTCTAAACAAATAATTAAACAAAATAACACAAACTATCACAATAATAAGCTTATTTTAATCAAATCATTTTGGATTAATAATGCCACACTACGAGTAACAATTAACTCCCTAATAGCAGCAGTTCGGTCTATTTATCTACAATCACCGTTTCCACCATTTCAGCTATTCAAATTCAGCTATTCAAATTTTTACGCTGCACATTTGGGACAATATTATGGGCTAAAAAACAATTGATCACACCACAAACAATTTTTAAAAAAAGAAGAAGATGCATCATTATCGTTCGGTGATAGAGACACCATATACATCCCTAATCGAACCTAATCTTTGCTAAAAAGAAAGAGAAGAAGAATGAGATGTTGTCCAAATTAAGAATTGCATCATCGACTATGGCCCAAGAATTGTGTTATTGTCGAAATCTTTGATCTCTGCTCCCCAAAATCATATTATCACGACTAGTCACTCCTAACGACCTAGAAATAGGGAAGAGAGATGGATGGCTTAAAAGAGGGGAAAAAATTAAGATTTTTTATTATTATTATAAAGTTTTTAGCTTTTTTGCTTATGTACAACTCTCAAAGCCTTATTTTATTTATTTATTTTATAAGTACAACTATACTTTAACCAACTTTCAACAAATAAGCAATCAACTATACTTTAACACTTTCCTTGATCTTAGGAACTCTATGATTAGACAAAGATCTCAAGCCTGTAATTTGGACTAGACTCTGGTGAGAGCTTTTACATTATCTCAATTTGCTTGCTTCTATGTCGATCAAGACTCCAAGAGAGATAAATACATACAAATGCGATGTTGTAGTAAACTAGTGACCAATTGATGCTCAACAAGAGGCTTTAATCAGATGAAAGAATACAAATTTGGGAAATAGTCACATAGCGTCCAATATTTTAAACAAAAAAAGATAAATTTTGAAGATCATTTTATAATATATAGCCGAAAGTTGAAGTATTACCGCGTTAGAAAGTCATGGCAATGAGTCCCAAAGTATGGGGTTTGGTCAATTGGTTGAATCAAGAGCGGTTTGTTACGGTTAGATAGAATGGACAAAATCTTTTGAGGGCTCCATTAATATTTTAAAAATCTAAACAAAAATTTATGGTGACCCACATGTAAATCTTCTTCCTCATAGTCAAGAGTCATGAGGGACGTTAGTGTAGCTTTCAGGAATACATGGGAAGTTTGAATGAAAGTGAACGGTGGAAGAGACTGGTCATTTGAATAAAAGTGTACAAGTTATGAAGGGCTTTAGAAAATTAATAAACAAAATTATCATTGACATAATGTCACTTGCAATCCTCAGTAAATAGGCCTCGTGTCCCCATTTATTGCCATGGAAAAAAAAAAAAAAAAATTCTGTCGGCCAAGGAGACAAAGTCTTAATTCTATAATTATTTTATATCACTTTGATTATTTGGCAAATGATTTTCGTTTGCTTAGTGGTGATGAAAAGCGATAGTAACAAGAAAGTCATTTGAACTACAAGAAATAATTAGAAAAAAAAAAAACGGGAAATATTAAAAAAATTAAAAAGATTCAAATATAGAACAATAATAAAAATTAAAGATTACGTGCATTGATAATTAAACTAAAAATAAAAAATAAAAATCTGAGGAATAAGAATGTGGGTTTTAGTCTTTTAGAGAGGGGGAAGGAATTGGGTTCGTTGTAGAGAAGTGACAAAAGGGCCCAATTGGCCATAAACGAAGCAATAAAGTCCAAACTAAGCAATTAAGGAAAGAGGCCAGCCCGTTCATAAACACAGTATATGTAGCTTGCTAGTTGGAAATAAATGACAGGCCGTAGTCTATAATCCTCTTCTTCTCCCTTTTCTTTGAAAGTGTATCTTACACATTCATGTGGTTGGTTCAATGTAAAACTTGTTATTATCTCACAAACGATCTAGGATTGATTTCTGGATACACTAATCTATTTGGTTGATGAGAATTTCAAAGTACAAGAATTTAAATTCTTGAGTGTTAGATATATTTAGATAACACTATATTTAAAAATACAAATTTTATTTGTTTAAAATAATATTATACATAATCATTGAGTAATTGAAGAACTGATAATTTGACCATTATGTATAATTTTTAAATGACAACCTTAAACACTGATAACATTTTTATTTTTGTGAAACAAATTCTATGGTTAACTCTATGTAGTCATTTTTAAGAAACAAAAAATGAAAAATTTAAATTAACTGTCACATTCATAATTAAAAAAAAAAAAAACAAGATATGTGAAAATTGACATTTTCTATTTTAAAGTGGGAGTTAGATTTTTTTTTTTTTCATGGGAATTGAGGGATTCATGGGATTTGAGAGGTTATGGGAATTAAAAATTGAAAATTTAAATTAAGTGTCACATTAATAATTGAAAAAAAAGAAACAAGATATGCCAAAATTGACAAATTCTATTCAAAAGGTGGGAGTTAGAATTTTTGCATTTCATGGGAATCACAATGCTAAAGAATTTTGCCAAACGAACAACTAAATTTTCGTGAATTCTGAGAAGTTAACAATTCTCATCTTGAATTCTTGCATGAAGACCACAGTCAAAAAGTAATTTAGGAATTTGTGAGCATTATCGTTGACTTTGTAGTCCACCAGCTAAATGGGAGAGACACATTGAATCCTAATCCAAAACATTTTCAGAGTTCTCTCTTGGGCTGTGGACCATTATTTGGAGCACACCATTGATAGTTCTCTCCACCCGTTTGGTGTGCATATAATTCAAATTATTCAATCACAAGATCATATCAGTCCTTGAACAAACCCATGTATAGTCATCCCATTATTGACTTCAATGTTCGACTGCTATGTTAATTTCAATATTATCAACTTGTCATTATCAGAGGTTCCAGAAAAAACCATAATAAAATTGTCTAATTACTAAGTCGAGTCGAAGTATTTTCCCCACTCTTGAGAGCATGAACAATGACATTATGTATTTTCACATCGATGTGATACATCATACATCACACTGAACCCTTCAAACTTCAAACCGGTGTGAAAGAAACGTGGCTTTTATTTTCAAACTAATATGTCAACTGATGTTTTGAAACTGATACCTTAATCTTGAGAGCGTGATTAATTTGCAATCAAAACCTTATAAAAATTTATTTGATTAGTGAAATAACCTGGGATTGCATCCGAATTACAAGAATGGATGAAACACGCACGTTTGACGTCACTAAAGTTGTCACTCAAATAGTTCCTCCTATAATGTAATGAAGGATTTGTTTATGTGATTGTACGCCTAGTTTGCAATAAATACTATATGTCTTCTAGCTTCTACTTCATTTCCCAATAAAGATCATATAGGCTTCATGAATTTAGTAAAAAGACAGAATAGCCGAACATTGTGACCCTTGAGTGATATTGATACGCCATAATGGCAAATGTGGATGTTAATTTGGCCATGTAGAATGAAGATGCCCACTCACACAACATGAGTTAAGTGCAGCTGGTGCTCCTAGACAAATTGGCTTTCTGAGGCTCCAAATTTCTAGTCTGCATGTGAAAAATTAATTATATGTTGGTTGTTTCTTCCCTCTAAATCATGGGGCCCATGGCCAAGTTTGTTTCCATATCTTTAAGAGATTTTATGGAAGTTAGCTATTTCAAAATCCCAATCTCACATGCATACATTCCAATTTTTGTCAATGTGTGTCCATGTCAATGAGCTTATTGGATTTTAAGAAAGCAAACAATTGATAGTTAGTTAAATCAATGTTTTCGAATTGCCCTTCCAATGTAAAGATCGTTGGGTTTGGTTTACAGTCAGTGTTCTTCCCTTTCTCATTGCTTTCCATGCAAACTATCTAGTCTTACATTGAAGAAACATTATCTCAAGTTCCAGGGGGGTGCTGTTCTTTCATCCCAAACTATCAAGAAGGCGTAAATAAATAGTCTCTACAACCAGTGGCGGAGCCACGTTGTACCTTGGCTGGGCTGTAGCCCAGCCAAGGTTTGTATTTTTTTTTTTTTTAACCTATATATATATTGAAAAAAAAAATACCTTAAATTAACTAGTTAGCCCATCAAATTTTGTTTTTTTCACATTTAGCCCACCCTAAAAAATTATTCTGCCTCCGCCCCTGCATACAACTGAGATGATAGGTAGGGGTGTCAAATGGGTGGGTTTGGGTGACATTAAATGGGTTGGGCCTTTAAAACCCAATGCCCATTTAAACCCATTTAATAAAGTGATATTACTCAAACCCAACCCAACCCAATTATCTAAGCTAAAACCCAACCCATCCATTTAAACCCATTTAATAAAGTTGATATTTACCAAAATACCCTTAAAGCCTATAAATGGATGAAAAAACAATTAAAACTTAGAACAATTACTGAAATATCCTTGGAACCTCCAAAATGACCAAAACCTCTTAGAATTTTTTTTTTTTTTTTTGGGTTTGGGCTTTTTGTTGATGCCCAATAAGCAACCTAATTAAAGCCTAATTAAACTCAATTTAATTGGGTCTAATTGGGTTAGCACCCATTTGCCCATTTATTAAATAAGTGGGTTTGGGTGGGCTAATGGGTTTGGGTTTTTTTTGCCACCCCTAATGATAGGTTGTGACCACTAATATCATTTTTATTATACACTAATCACAACCTAACACTTCAACTAATTGTGAAATTTGTTATGTCTAAAACACTGTTGTTAGGTAATTCAGTAAATGGTGTTCATCTAAATAGTCGTAAGTGGGTGTCATGAATTGTTTGCAACATCAGAAAATTTTATCCTTTACCATAGAATTGACTTCAATTCTTACTCTTCAATTGGAAGTTTCTTCTTTCTTTTTCATTTTATCCCAAAGTGTTTCTTAAGATAATGCTATTGCCTTGAGGAAGCTACAAAAGCATAAGCAAAAACATATGGCCCTTACAAGATTGACAGTCACTATCCCTTCGTACGGACTAGAACTTGTGACAACCTTCACTTTTTCACACGGTCGCGCGTGTAGAACTGTGCATGAGTATGCGCGTGTGTATGACAAAGAAAAAGGATAGAAAGAGCAATAGCTCTCTTGAGTCTTACTTTTTTTTTTTTTTTTGTTGTTGCTAAAACTCTCTTGAGTCTTACAAATCAAGCAAATGAGACGTAATGCATATGTCAAAATGGTTTAATTTAAAAGGCAGCCAACTATATATATATATATATAGAATCAATTTTCTTAAAATGGTCTAAATTCAAAGAGAGGAAAAGTGAAAATACTGTTATAAAGGTGAATAAGATTCTGTCCCTTGACAGTGATAGACAACCATTTGAATCTTAGGCTTGAAAAATAATTCATGTTAAAGGATTAATCTAATTTTTCAATTGTTCATGTGGGGAGCCATTGTCTAACAAAGACATTTGACACTATGCCATTGGTTTATCCAAATGAATTGAGACTATCAATAAATTGTGTACAATTGATAAAAAATAAAAAATAAAAAATAAAAATCCCAATGATATGAATTAATAGATATTTTTCCAAAATGTTTCACCAGATAGAACTGCAACATTTATAGACCATATGCAATGAGGCAAAGAAGAGTAAAAAAAGACACCAGTACAAGCCTTATTTGCAATTCTACCCCCACACAAAAGAAAGACAAAAAAAGGGTAATAATAGAAAAATATTATTTGCTCACAAATATACCCAAAAACCAGAGGCCTAGAAATGTTTTTTTTTTTTGGTATCTGACCTATATACAAGAGAAGAATTATGTGGCACACACCTGTATTTAGAAATCAGCTAGCAAATTGTTGAAGCCTCTTGTTGTAACTGAAAGTTCTGCAATTTCATTCATTCTTCCTCTAAGTATGTCCAAAGGCTGCAGTAAGTCTTTGGATATCTTTCCCACATAAATCAGAAGTTTGTAAAGGTCCTCCTAGTCCTTGCTGCTTGCTGTTAGGCCACATAGCACTTGAACCATCATTTACCAAATGTGTTTCTGATTTTATCTCATTGTATATAGACTGTGGAGTTTGGTTTTGTAAAGCAGCCGCCATCAATAATGATGGGTTATTAAAATATTCAGCCCACTTGATATCTTCCTGTTGGCTTTCCATGAGATGGATTTGTTGTGTCTCTTTATCAGATGTGCTACAATCCCCCCCTAATCCCCATGAAAACATGCTGCTCTCCAACAAGGAACTGTTGCTTTGTAACTCAGCACTGCTACTGCTTCCACTGCTGCTATTAACATTGAAAGAGCCTAAGGACATGTTGTTATCTGTGGGGAAAGTAAGTGAAGGCTTGTAACCAATTGAGGTAGGTAGGAATGAGGTGGTTGTAGATGAAAGAATTGTGGATATTGCATTGGAGGTATATTCAGAATTCATGTCAAAAGTTTTCCCAGTTTGGGTGAACCATTGATTGGAGTTGGAGTTTGAGTTTGTTGGAAGTCTAGCATTGGATCCATAATTCAATTGCTGAAGAGGAAAATGGCCCATCAAATCAGAAGGCTGGCAATCTTGGAAGTAGTCCTTGTTAGCTCTGGGTGTAATTGAATTGTTGTTGTTGTTGTTGGTGGTGGTGGTGTTTGTTGTCTTGGAGCTGGAAGAGCCTTGGACTTCCAAAGGGTACACTTGGGAAGCAATTGAAGATGGTCTTTGCTCAATTAAACCTGCTTCTTGGTTTGAATTCTCTGCCTTGAGGAGATTCAATTCATTGGATGATAACACCGACATTTTGTCACGGTTTTTGGCTGCTGATGTTGTATCTTTGTCCTCACCATTAATCTCAACCTCAGAAAGTGGTTTGTGAGTGACAGGGTCAATGCCTTTCTGCCTGAGCTTCTTCTTTAAGCAAGAGTTCCATAGATTTTTAATTTCATTGTCAGTTCTACCAGGCAATTGTGCTGCAATCTGAGACCACCTGATATAAAGCCACAGAAATTCCAAGAATGTTGATTAAATGTCTAAACCAAATGAGAAACAGTTAAATAAGACAAAAGGAGAGGAATTTACCTATTTCCAAGAACTGCATGGAGTTCAATTATAAGACTCTCTTCCTCTTGTGAGAATGTGCCTCTCTTCAAATCAGGCCTCAAGTAATTGATCCACCTCAACCTGCAGCTCTTACCACACCTTTGCAGACCTGTCAATTCACCATTAAAAATTTAACTTTTTAAAACTAAACATTGCTGCAAAAAGCCTTACTAGTTTCAGAGATAAAAAAGCAAATACCAGCTTGTTTAGGTACAGAGCTCCAACATCCATGACCATACTTAGTAATATGCCTTAAAAGCTTCTCATCCTCCTCAGGTGACCATAGGCCTTTCCTTAGCTTCTGCTTGTAACAGCAAGAGTGCCTTCCCATTTTGGAGCAAGACCCACTTGCTATGATGGAAGAAGCTATCCTTAAACAGCAAGTTTTGTTGAATCCTAGGTGAAGTGTCAGCAACAACTAGAGGGTGGCTAGCTCTGAATTGAATTTCTATGGGAGCTGTGGTGTGGAAAAGATGGAGAGAGAGAGAGAGAGAGAGAGTGATAGGGAGGTTGAGAAAATGAAGTAGGAGCTGAGAAAGGGAGTTGAATTAAATATATAAGAGGGGGTACCCCTCCCAAGAGAGAAAAGTCACACTCAATTAATAAGCTACTCTTGTCTCCTATTTGAGTTTGTCAGTTTTTTATTTTTTTTTTAGAAGAGAGAGAGAGAGCCCTGGGGGGATTGTCTGTATAAAAAGATGAGGAGGAACTGGGTTATAACAAAGCCAAGTTGCATATGTCTCATCAAAGGCCTGGGAATTAATGTCTCTTGCAAGAATGGTGGGGTATTTTCACTGATAACTCCTAGCTGAAAACAACCCATGCTTGCAAAACAAGTCAGAAGAAAACTTGTTAGTTTACTTAGTACTTTCATGAACACAGTATAGTACACTGTACACTACACACTTAAATACTTGGAGTGCCTGTATTATTTCATTGTGATTTTTAGATTTTTTTATTGGATTTCGAAGTCTGTTTACACAGTAAATTTTACAACTTTTTTTTTTAACGGTTGAGTTAATAGGTCATGATTGGTGCATAATTACGTTTTAGTATTAGTAGTAAATCAATGTAAAAATGATGTTACAGTATGGTTATTTGGATTAATAAATTTCAATATTCAAAACAAGAATTAAAAGTTTTTAAATATAAATAAAGAAAGAAGTTGAGAAGTAAAAATGATAAAGGAGCTAGATGCGTGTGGAAACAAAGTTACCAATTCGGTTTACATACAACATGGAATCTGTGGTTATGATGTGTCAAAAGTGAATTTTTTAAAATAATCCATTACTTGAGCTGGAAAACTTGTCTCCAAGAGAAAACAACATGGTCTCTCTTCTTTACTTTACGCTTTCAGCTTTATATGCAATTCTTGCCAATAATAAACACTTTCGAAAAGTCTTATCATTACGTGGAAAGACCATATGTATTGGTCATTTTCAAAAATATAGTATTTCATTCATTTTCTTGGTGAAATCCACTGAATTTAGCAAACTACTTCTACAATCATGTTTTCCATTTTGGATTATACAGTTCTCTGATTTTTACTTCCTCTTGGCTTGGTGCAAATTCAAGAAAAAGAGGCTTTCCCTTCCTGGCTACCACCAAAGGCCAAAACAACACCAACACTGAAGGTGACAAAGGTAATTGTATTGTGTGAAATTTGGAAACAAGTGCTTTGAAGATATTGTCCTCTGTCTTGAAGGAAATACCATGTTTGGATATACATTTGGAGTATTCATAATTAATACGAATGCCTTTTTATATAACCTACTACTCTAGCAATCCTTTAATTATTAACAACTAACTAGTAGGCGCAAAGGTAGATTTATTACAACCAACACCAATTAAGCTTTCGTATACTAATTTAATTTTAATAAAACCTCATAAAAACCACCACCGTCCCACCGCAGCTGCCTCCAATCACCTTGCCATGTCATATTATTTTGCCATCACTTCACAATTCTTCCTATGATTTTTTATTTTTTTTTTTTTTAATATAGGATAGAAATTCTAATCTAAACTCACACACACGTATATTTTAGGGATCTCGCGGATCGAATCTACGTCTTCGTAGAGAAGTGAGACTTTTTGGGGAGGGGGCTTTTTGAAAAATTGTATTTCAATCATTATGGATTTCAAAATAATTTTCCCATTTTTTAAAAATATTTTCTTTCAGATAACTTAAGAGTATTAAGAACCCATTTAGAATTAGGTGGGAAGTAGAACTCTAACTATAGAGTTTTTGTTATATATGTAAAGCATTATGAAAACGTGTCAATATTTGTTAAATTACAGTTATAATGTTACATCACTTTGGTTATCAAATTGATAATAAAAGATTTTAGAAATGAAAAATAAAAAAATTGAACATTATAATAGTGTTTTGTATTTTGGAACCGTTTGATGTAAAAAAAAAAAAAAAAAAAAAAAAATTCTACCAAGTTTGGCTTGGTTAGCAATAAACTAACTTTTTGCTTAATTCTACTTTTTATCTCAGCTTTAATTCAAATTTAAAAAACTAGTTATTTTAAAAAAAAGCTAATTTATTTAAATTTGAATAAAAGTTGAGATAAAAGTGAAAATAAGCAAAAAGCAAAAAGCTAACTTATTGCTGCTAAATGGACACTTAAGTGTTAGTGTGTTACTATTCTATTCTTTAAATATTTATTTTCATTATTTAATCCAAATAATTCAAGTGATAACCAATTATTACTATTTTGGATGTTTTAAGAAAAAGAGTTCTAGGAAAAATTTTTCAAAAATCAAGGCTCCATTTGTGATTGTTTTAGGAAGCAGAGCTCTTACAATAAAGAGTTTTAACTATTTAAAAGGCTCTTTAGAGCATTTGGAAAATAAATGAGATAAAGTGTTGTGAAGTTGTTACAGTCCTCATTTAGTTTCCAAATTGATAAAGAGTTTTTAGATATGGGAATGAAAAAAAAAGAATAAATAAAAGTGCTTTGTATTTTCATACTTGAATTCAATTATTCAATTAATGATACTATTTATTTAATTATTATGATTATATTATTGGTATTAGTATATATTTAGTTAATAATAATAATAACAACATATCTCTCTCAAAATGGGTGGACATCGGGTGTCATTTAAAAAATTAAGCAGGCATATTTCTATCAATTCACTATTTCTATTAAAATTTAGAGCAATGTACCAAAGAGCTTTAACGCTAAAAATTGGAATTCCTAACTTTAGCTTAAAGTTATTTTTTAACTTTAAGGGAGTTTAAACTTTAAAAGTCCTTAAGGGATTTAAGCGCAGAGTCAGACGAGACGGACTCTATGTATTTCAAAACTCGTTATAAACGGACCATTAAAAATACTGCTACAAAATTACCAAACCCCGTTATAAACGAACTGTTAAAAACACTGCTACAGAATTGCCAAACACCTTATTTTTCTGATGAAGAATTTTATAGACCTTAAAGTTCTTAGCAGTTCTTAAGTAAAGAACTATATAAAACTAAAAGTTATACTACTTTTTATTTTTTTTTCATGAAGAGAATGAGTGCTCATGGTAATTAAGTTCAAGTAATAACTTTCTCCTTCAATCAATTTATCAGTTAAAAGTACAGGAGAGAATCACTGTTGCCCTTTTCAATCATGAATTACTTCCCATTGGAAGACGAATTTTAACAATTGAAGGTTGACATGAATCACTGATTTAAATTGTTGAAATGGCATGGGTAACTGTACTCCCACTAATTTTATTATAGATATGAAATTGATATCACTATTTTTTTTGTTCCTTATATTTTCTTTTTATTGTCAACTCCTCAAATAATGAATGCTATATTCCTCCCTTATAGATGGCTTGACTTTTAAAGAGATGAAAAGGAGATTCAACTTGATTCATGCAGTCTCCCATGGAATAGTTGACTTATACCAACCACCATTGCAACGCTAGCTCCTTAATTTTGTTATCCACATGAAACAAGCAAATGACAACATGGATATTGAATGAAAACTTTGAAAATAAGATAAGGTGACTCTGTCATCTTTGGCGCAGATATATCAAATTGTTAGTGACAATCTCAATGTGTTCAGATATTTAAACTAAAAAAACAATTTTGAAATAAGAAAATTTTAGATTTCTTTAAAATGATTGCTAAATTAAACAAATGTATTTAAAAATTCAAATGAAAAATTTGCAATATTCACCATCTGGCTAGAAAGTTAATATTGCATAAAGCTTTTGAGCTGTAAACATGAATCCAGTTATTTTCCCCCATTTATACTCCATGTGCGTGGTATCCCTACAAGGGACAATGAGTTGAACCCTAAACCTAGGTTGTCATATATCTCCCATCCTCCACCAATGGACATTAAAAATGAAATAAAAATAATGTGAAAAAGATCATCTAACTAGATCACTCGTAACGACAATATGACCTAGATGAGCCTACTTGGCACGAAAGACCTCCCAACCTTGGGACATAGAAATGCAGCTCAACCATCTACTTTCGAGAACTTGAGCCCATCAAACCAAGTGATGACCGACACTGAGTGAACTCGTGCATGGAGCTCGGATAGTAACTTGGAATTCCATAGACGATGTGTCTGAATTAAGGAAAGTGCGAGAACCACAACATGTAGCCAATCATTCATAGGAGTCAACGACATGAAACTGAGAATCTCACCCACGACCTAGGTAACTCCCCCGATCTCACTTGGCCATGATGATCTCATCAACACTCATTTGTGCCATAATTTGGGTCATGACTAAAATTAAGGAGTAATGTAATAACCATCAAGCCTATAAATTCATGGTGTCTGCACCAAAATGAGGTATGAGCATTCCATACACTAAAAAGAGCTTAAACTCTAGTACGGTCACTAACTTACCTTAGTCCGATGCCTCCAAGGTTAGTTTTTGTGGCTTCCACGTACTCCATTGTTAGGTCAAGCGTGACCCTTGATTTATCATAAAAAAGAGTAGTCGTTTTTTATTCTTTATATTTATATATAACGTTCACTTAGTATACTTATAGTTTCATTGAAAAACAAATTTGTTTGGAAAGTTACTCATATTTTTGGAAAATAAATTTGGAAATCTAACTCATTTTCCTATGTTTGGTTGTGACTTTGAAGATAAGTTAAAACATATTTTATATTGTACGTTTGTTTCATACAAGAAGTCATGAATATTTACTGCAATTCTAAATAATTGTATGAATAAAAAATTTAATTCATGATAGAAAAATATTTACTATTTTTTGGGTTATTTGGGATCCTCAAATGAGAAGACATAGTCCGAATTTGGAATTTATGCAAAAATTAAGTTAAAAAACGATCAACGTTGGTGGTGGTGAGACTTTTTGGGGAGGGGGATTACCACTGGGCCGAATACCCAAGTGGCAAACAGAAAATAAGGCTAAAGCAAAACAGAACATTAGTTTGAGATAATCAATACATTATTGGAGGGGGTAAAAATTAATTAAGACAAGTATAGGGCTAGAAATAAAATAGGAAGCAAAGTTGGATTTGATCTCTACTTTATAGCCCTCACACCACATGCATTTTACAACTTGGTAAACATGATTAGTCCACAAAATATCTCATAATATCTCATAATATCTCATAAATATCTACAAAATATCATGTACATGTTCTATTAGGTTCTAACACATTCTAGGCACAAAAGAAACTCTATATATGTGAAGGGAAAAGCAACAAGAGGGAGGGGAGAAGAGACTTGAGAGAGGGAGTCTCTCATGGTGCTCGGTCAATGTATTTTACTATACTTATAGCTATATCTGATATATTACAAATATCTATGTGGACGTAGGCAAGTTGCCGAACCACCTAAAATTATGTGTGTTGTATCTTTTTACGTTGGATCAGTTCTTGCTCTATTTTATTATCCAACAGTCTCAATGGATTGAGATTTCATGATGCTACAAAGTTTGATACGGTTCCATTATAACGTGAAAAAATTGACACCTACAATTATTAAAATAAAATTTTAGTCTGTGCCAAGTAAACTTTCTTATATTGTCTGTATGTCGACAATATGGGAATAAAATAAATTTAAATGAGATGCTGTTCTTGGGATTAATTTTATTTTCGTCAATCATTTGAAGTACAGCGGCATGATCATTCGAATTATTCTCTTAAGAAAGAATATTTAACACCAAATAAATGTATACAAATATTTTTTATATAAAGTTAAAGAGGCAGGCCGAGTTCTGTTACATTTTTATTTTATTTTTTTCTCCTTTGGACCACCCTAATTAATCTTTTCAGCTCCAGCTGCAAATCTTCTAATCCTCGCTGTCTCCATTTTTCCATGGGGCCCTTAATTTCTGATGAAATATCAACGACATAAAAAGCTTTTATCCAAAGAAAGAAAGAGTAACCATTTTAGCTAACATAATTGCACTAATACAAGCCATACAACGTATTTGTTTATCTATTAAAAAGATTTATTTAATTTTTTAAAAGAAAAACAACTTTATGCTCTATTTTATTGCAAATCATTAGCTGTCAAGATTGTGGCCCGCATTGAGTTGTGAAACCTTTTGGAATCTGAATAAAAGATTCGAAATTATCAAGTTAGAAACTTCATATGAATTGTCAATCATTTTGACATAAAGAAATACCTAAATTATATATATAATATATATATATATATATATATATATATATATATTTTGTATGATGGGCATGTCAAGAAATAAATTCTTACACAAGGAATTAGCAATCTTTCTTTTGATAATGACAAGGATTAGCAATTTTTTTTTTTTTTGAAAGAACTAACTAGCAACTTAATTTAAAGGTTCAAATCCATTTCATGGAGTGTAATTTTCAGCATTTTGAAATTTTTTAGACTAGTGGACCCATCAGTATATATATATATATATATTTTGTATGATGGGCATGTCAAGAAATAAATCTTACACAAGGAATTAGCAATCTTTGTTTTTGATAATGAAGGAACTAACTAGCAACTTGATTTAAAGGTTCAAATCCATTTCATGGAGTGTAATTTTCAGCATTTTGAAAATTTTTAGACTAGTGGACCCATCAGATATTGGTCACTATTCACTACACAACATGTCCATGTGCTACGCTGTCCATATAATAAAATCTGTACGCCATCTTTCTGGGCCCTAAACTGTCTTAAATTATGGAAGGATACAAATTGTTATTGTCCGCGATGATTGAAGGCCAATTTTCCCATTTGACCTTTTTTAACATACTTTTTTTTTTTTCCTCTGGCTATGTTTTAACACGTAAAAATGGAAGTACATGCATGTGTTTGCTATAACACTGGTACGGATAGCCACGCCTGGAATTAGCAAAGGATTGTAGTTCAACTTCATAAAATATATAGCTTATATTATATTAATATGCATCATCCAAAGATTTTTTTATTAAAGTTACAACGTACAACCCCTTGTGAACTTCGTTTATTAATTTTTACAACCACTTGTGCATTTCACTTTTATTGGGCTACTTTCTCAATCCAAAAACTCTTCTTCATTTCCTTTTGGTTTGACTAGTAGTCTAGTATAACCAATCATGTTAAAATGTCAAGGTCGAGCTTGTACTGTGGGGTTGAACACTAAAGAGCTCTTGTCGCTAGTGGGAGGAAATTGGAAATTTATGCACTTTTTTTTTATTCCTAAATATGTGAATATATGAGTGGTTATAAATATCCAAAAACTATCTTGCTAATGATCTTTATGTCAAACCCACATTTTTCTCTATTTCTAACATAAACATTTAAGATTCGAATAGTGTCTCATTCATTTAAAATATGACATTTTTCTCTATTTCTAATGGAAATATTTAAGATTCAAATAATGTCTCATTCATTTAAAATGTATATAAAAATAAAAATGTTTAAACTATTTTGAAAGTTAGAGTAATACTTTCAAATCTCATCCATATATATAGCATTGATATGGGGATGGGAACCTCCGAAGACTATGGGATCGATATGATTGGGGAGATACATATATACAGCCATTGGTGGACTTCTCCACCGACAGATAGATAATTTAGTCTTGTGAATAGACCCTTAAAACTACACCCATGACCTATGTGATAAGGTTGCCTTTTCTCGCCCTTCACTTTCCTTTCGAGGGACTACAACTATAAATGATCGATATGTGGCTTTCACAGTCACATTCAATATATGTTTTATTAAACCTTTCTCAGATTGTAATTCCTAATGAATTATATAAGATGTGGCTACACAAACTATCACGTTTACATGCAACTCGGTATATATATAGAGATATTCTTCCAAAGTGAGCTTGAGGATATGTCAATACCAAATGGATGAGATATTCTTCATTTCACATACAAACAGAGAAGATCATTTTCGAATATTGACTTGGTGTGGAATTCAGCTCATCTTAAGTTCAAGGCATGTGAGGTCAATGTTTCCTCTTTTTTGGACTTTTTACGTGTTTCCCCACTCAATTACTCTCCTCCACTTTTCTTGTTATCACTTAACACTCTTCAAAATGACATTATTATCATTTAATTAGGTGTGGCGACTTATAAGCATGGGAGAACCTTTTTCTTTGCTGGTAATTAACACTAAGTTGACCTTCACACACAAACACTTAAATATATGTATTTATCTTTAAGCGGGGTGCAGCATTAACATTCTAGGACCAGCCAGTTTGTATTAGGTATACAGTTTCATCTTCACTATATGTTATTTTGATTACAAAGTTTAAATAGAATTGCATCATATAGTGATTCCCTGTTTTTGCTTAATTAGATTATTTTCAAAATTTTTTAAAAAATAAAAATTGTTCGTGACTAGTCATGGAAAGGCAAATATTCCACATGAATTGTGTGCGGCACTAAGCTGTACATACAGACAACTAGAGCCACCAAGGAGCATCTTCAACTCTTTCTCTTCCGTCTTCAAAGTTTTAATTTGAAAACAAATATATTAATAGAATAAGAAACTCTAAAGGCTTTCTAGGAAAACCCCAAAGAGAAAGAGCTAGAAGTCTTTCTCTCATTTTCGTATTATGGTTTGTCTCCTTGTAAACACCATTATTAGGCTTTCTTGACCTTAGCAATGACCCAGTTCATACATCCAATAAGAATCAATTATAAATTAATAAAAACCCAAAAAGAGATACTAGTTGTTAAATCTCCACACCTCATCATATACTCCCATGAGCTTATCATATGCAAGCACATGAGCTGTTTCTTTTGGTCAACAATTGTCTACATGCTTAGATTTTAAACAATTCCTAATGGTACCCAAATTAAAAGCTTCTCTGGCTGGTTGGCAATATGATTTATAATTTTGTTTCAAGTCATGATTTATTAGACATTTTCTAGCTTCTAAATCAAATTAATTTAAAAAGAACTTGAATGCCTTCTTCTTCTTTTTTGGTTAAGATAAAATTAAGAAGGTAAACATAGAATTGGAGTAGGTAAAGAAGTGTAATTTTGGAGGGTGATGGAAGAAGGTAAACATAGATATGGACATCCAAAATCAATCTTCGACCACATAAAAAATCACAATTTTTATTATAGGTTAGTGTTGTGACAATATATGAGTGGTTAACAATCAAACCACTAAAATACTGAAACTATTCTTATTTTTTACTTATCAACACAATACACCTCAATTAATTATGTCAAAAATTGTGATTTTTTATATGGTCCTAAATTTTTTCAATCCAAAACATAATAACATGCACTTTACTTAAGTACTTAACAGGACCAACTACCAAGTCCATTCTATTTGAGCTTTCAAAAAATGAAACAAACGGCCTGAATTCCTAAGAGACCAAAAATCTTTTTAGCCCCCAAAATAAATCAACAAAAAGTGACAATTTGAGCAGTGGGACAGTGTTGACTGATAGATTAGACCATGGCCTACTAGGGGTATCAATTGAATGACATCAAGGCTCAACCGTAAGTGTTGCTGTGAACATTCAGTTGTCTAGGTTCACTGCTTGCACGGGTGTGCTAATGATCGGCTTTGGTCTCAATCAAATTTAGATGTTTGGTACGTCATATGTCCCTTCAGGTTGGCTGAGCTGGGGCTATGGACTATGAAGAATTGGAGATTGTGCATCCTGAAATCAGAGAGTTCTGCATGCCCACTTGATGCTTATCCCCACAAAAGAGAAAAAAATAAATAGGTATATCAAATAATTAATTAAATGAGGAGATAGATAAGGTAAAGGGTACGGGGGTGGAGTCTATGAATGAAAATGTGTGGTTTGGTCCAATTAGACCCCACCATGGGGCCATTCCCCTAATCATTCTGCCCCTACGAAGGATCAGATGCAATGCCAAAAAAGGGAAGTACCAAAGGCCCAATCCATTCCCTTAAATTCATTTTTCTTGGAACTCTTCACATCGGGTTTGTTAGAAGCAGCAGCTCTCAAAAATGGTAATCCACATCATAAAGTGGGTGAAACAGTATAACGCAACTGTTTCATGGATCTTACTTATTAGCGGGGAGTGGATGAAATTTTTGTAAGGGTAAATATTGTCTCATATCAAACATTGTTTAATCACGAATATATATTTATAAGTTGTGAACATATATATATTTATAATATTATAAATATTAATATTTATAAATATCTATAATTTAAGGAAATTTAAGATGGTATGTAATTAATGTCTTTTTTTAATTGATAAGGAGATTTTTATTTTTTATAATTGAATTACAGGCTGATGATGGTACTTGAATCCCTCATATCAGTTTTCACTATGCTTTTTTCAAAATGAGAAAATGTCAGTTTGAGCTAGGCTCATTAGCAATGAGGAAATATTTAGCAAACCACTATCAATTCCAAAATAAAAATTAACTTAAAATTAAACTAGTATTAAAAGTTGTATACATTTCATCCTAAGTCTTTTTTTTTGTTGTTGCTAAATCACATTTTTATCCTAAGTCAGTAGTACTTGTGTTGTAATGTTTTTTATTTGGAAAACATGTAGCACTAATTTTGAAATAACCAATTCTGTATCTTACAAAATTTGATTATCTCTCTCTTTCTCTCCCACACTATTCTACAATGTTAATTTTGAATTTTTACGAATGCAAGATAAATAAATAAATTATACAATGTTTTTAACAACTTTTTATTTTTTTGAAAAGATGTCTTTAACAACTTAAGCTTTTAAAATAATGCTCTGATAAATATTTTGTAATGTACAAGTTTTTAGTGTGAAAATCAGTTGATTTACTCTCTTTACAAGGTCTCTGTCTTCATCAACCTGTTGTGATAACGGCTAACTACTTTCTATCAGGTCCCCATCGAAGCCACCAACATCTGCAAAGTTTTAGCCCTTTCTTTTTTGAATCTTTTTCAGATTAAACAACCATACAGGACGACTCTCCCTCCAACCAATCATACCTTGATATCTTATGTCCTCCTATTACTCCATGTGCCTCTTACGCATCACTAAGAGATTCTCATGCACCTCATTCTCCTGAAAGCGCCTTTATGCACCGACAATAGCCCTGCATCACGTGCCCACTTATATGCGTACTTCCTACTCTAACATAAGTGATAGGTCCTGCTAATAATGTACTTCCGGAATATTCTATAATTTTCCCTTGGCATAATTAGGAGGTGTAATTTGTAATTAAAACTTAAAATAATTTATTGATCAATATATATATATATATATATATATATAATTTCATATGTATTTTAGTGTCATATATATACTACTATCAAGCATATCAATCTTTATTTTATTTTTTATATTTTTTACGAATAAGTACTATCATTGATTAAAAAAAAAAAAAACACTTGAAGAAACAAACTTCATCCATAGTAGAACACCTCGCTACTACAACAACACCAGGGACAGAGCTCCATCCCATGTCAACAAGCCATACACTAGTTCTAATCTAATACATAACAGAGTCCTCCACCCTATAACAAAGAACAATCGGCACTCCACCATACATCATGTTTGATTTGCCGAATAAGATATTACCACAAATATATCCATTTTAATCTAAAGTCTACGAGAAAAAAGTGGAACATGCTAGATTCTTTCTATTTCAAATCCGTCCATTTTACTATCAATATTTTATTTCTTGAATTTATTGGTATACAGTTTACCAAATAATTTTAAATTTTAAATGATGTTACATTTTTAAACTATAAAATTTATTATATATATTTAATCCGAACTATGAAATGAATCGATTTGGATCAAGAAGTATCCTTTTTTTGAAATAAAAAAGGTAACATAAAATATAATAATGTCACATTCACGTCTACAACAACAGGTCCAGGCCGGTCCTCATGGAAGAGACGTAGGGAAATGTAGGAGAGCCATACAAGTGCATCTGAACCTTTCATTCACTTTTCATCTTAGGCAGCTCATGTAGTAGGACCCAATAGGCCAATACAGAATCACAGATACCCACAATTTCAAGAATGCTCCAATTTACGTGGGCCTAAGATCAATCAGTCCAAGAGTGGGGTGGGGCCCTTCTTATTGAGTAGTTGCCGACGTGATTAATTGCTCGTTGATACGTACAATAATTATAATTAATTGTCAACACCATGCAATGCAAATGCAAAGCACTAATGTCTATAAGATGAAACCCATGTTTATAATGGACAAGATCAGGTGGCACTTTTTATTGCCCTTTCAATTTCAAGATTCTCAAGCTAGTACTGGAAATTATCTAAGACCCTCACACCAAATAACTACAATTGTTTTTTTTTTTTTTTTTTCACAAAACGTAGGGGGACAGTAAATATTGTAGCTTATTTTATTTGAGAATTTCAAAAGGTAATAGGGTTTACTAGAATTAAAGTTGGAACCACTATTAACTATTCATCATTTAAACAGTGATTGTCGGCAAACCCCAATTTTAACTAATGCTATACTCAATGTTAACTACTATTTGCTCCATTAAATAATATAATCTCGAGGGATAAACTGAACTTTGTCTGTCATTATTGTAATAATGACTACGGAAATTTCACCTAGCACTGGCACTACATACTGCCTCTTTATCTACTGACATAAAAAAATATTTTATTAATTTAAAGCCTTTTTAATTTCAACTTTAAAGCTCCAAACTTTTCCATGTCGAAGATAGGATTGGTAAATTAATGTGTCAGCTGTTGCATAGGCAAATCTATGTAGCAATTGGAGATCTCTTTGACTCCTAATTAAATAAATAAATGAGGATATGTTTAACTAGTTTGAATTGTACTTTCAGTGAATTATAATTTTGTTTCAGTGGAGAAGGTTTGATGCACTGGACACAATTAATTAGTACTGAAATGTATGTTTATGTTCAACTCATAGCTCCATACAAATTATTTGCACCCTTTGATGATTGTAGATAGTAGCAATTTCATTATTGGAAATAGTTATCATTGAGGAATAGAAATTCATCTCTAAAAGTGATGTAATAGTTATTCATGCATATATCTAAAAAAATACAAACTATCTCTATGGATATAATAATTACAAGCAAAAAAAAAGTCCTCAAAAAATAATCTCTCTTTCTCTAATCAATCTCTCCCTCTCTTTGATACCTAAACAATGATGTTAACTTTAAATATATATATATATATATATATATACAACGCAATTGGGATGCGAAAAATGCTTTCTTTGTCAAATTTTATTTTATTATTTTATTTTTTGATATGTGTATTGATTTGAAACATAAGTAATGATGTTAACTTTAAAAATATTCATTTCATATGATAATTGAGTCTCATAACAAGTGCAAATATATTTGTATGAATAAGATAATTGCTTCTATTCGACTGAGTTTGCTAATAAATTATAGGCAAATCATCTCCACAATACAACTACGCCAAGATAATCATGTGAATTTCTCTATATGGAGTGTCAAAATTTGTAAAATATGTCAAAACCTTTTTAAATAACTAAATATGGATATTTATTCATTGAAGACTTACGAATGATAAGACACCTTTTAAAAGTAACTTGTGTTGAAACAAACACTCTAAAACGTTATATATCATGGTTGTTACTAGCCGTTAGGGATACAAACAAACTTGTTTTCTTCTCGCAAAATTCTACAAAATACACACTTTTTGTAACTATCTGCTCAAGCGAAAATGCTTCTCGCTCAAGCGAATTTCCCTACTCACTCAAGCAATATATTCATACTGAAAGGTTTGCTTGTTCCTTGCTTGTACTTTGCTCAAGCGAGATTCTTAAACTTTGTTTTATTTTACTTTAAAATACTCTTCATTCTTCAACTATTTATCAAACTATTTAAGTAGGATCTCTTACATATATATGGACTTTTATTCCAATTTTACACCTAAACGTATAAATAATAATTTTTATTATATTAATTAAATATGATATAACTAAACTTTGTCTGCCATTATTGTAATAATGACCATGCAAAATTCACCAAGCACCGGCAGTCTGGCACCACATACTGCCTCTTTATCTACTGACATAACAAATATTTTATTAAAAGCCTTTTTACTTTCAACTTTAAAGCTCCAAACTTTTCCATTTTGAATATAGGGTTTGCAAATGAATGTGTTAGCTGTTGCACAGGCAAACCTATGTAGCCCATGGAGATCTGTTTGAAACCTAATTAGATAAATAAATATATAAATAAAGATCTGTTAGTTTGAATTGTACTTTCAGTGAATTAATATTACTAATTTTGTTTCAGTGGAGAAGGTTTAATTTGCTGGCCACAATTATTACTGAATTGTATGTCTATGTTCAACTCATAGCTCCTTGGATTTGCACCCTTTGATGATTGTAGACAGTAGCAATTTCATTTAAACTTAGATGTGAAATGATAGAACGATGACCTCGTAAAAAAAAGAAGAAGAAAAGAAAAAGAAAAACAAAGAAAAAATGGAACTTACCCTTGACCTCTTTTTCCCTCTCAAGTACTCTCCTTCACTGTTATGATATAATGACATTTCTTCTTCAGGTTTTGTTTAGCTGCATATTGTCCATGTGG
The DNA here is from genome assembly GCA_907173295.1 of Fagus sylvatica. NCBI lineage: Eukaryota > Viridiplantae > Streptophyta > Magnoliopsida > Fagales > Fagaceae > Fagus > Fagus sylvatica. The sequence continues at coordinate 25,903,769 of OU015771.1, forward strand.
TGAAGCCCGAAGCACATAATTGAAAAATGGGGGATTTTAAGTAATTAACCAACGACTTTGATTGCTATAGAACTAAAAGTATAATATGATTGCGTCTATCTCATCATGAAAATAAGAATTTTGACAATCATATTAAGCCTTAATTTAATTTCTATCTCAATCTAAACATTTTTTTTATTAGTAAGTTTACATACACTTAATGGATTTTAAATTTACATTTTATGTTTGTATTTTTGGGAGATGGAGTATTAATTATTTAGACTAGAACTAATTAAATATTTGTTTATTTAATAAATCTAGATACACTGTGAGTGTGACAGAACTTTTCCCCTCTGTTGGCGCGCTCTCCAACACACAAGTGTCACTTGATAAAATAATTGGAGATATATATCTGTGGGGTCCATCAAACTACCTCAGCCAACTGCAGAATCCCACGTCATGTCACCTCACGTCCGTCTCCGTCTGAACTAGTGTACGTCCCTATTCCCCAATTTGCCGTTAAATTAATTCCCTTTATTTAGTATCGATACACTGATCCACCGAAAATTATGATTATAATAATAATAATAATTAAAAGTAGATGTGTTTGTATCATGTCTGAAAGATACAATTATTATAGTGATTAAAAATAAACACGTGTTTATATAATGTTTGATTCAATGCATTGGAATATTAGATCTAAGTCATATCCTTTAATTAATTAAGAGAATTTACTCTTATTGTGGTATGCATCATCATCATCATCCAAAGGAGAAGATTATGACCCACGATCTTGTAATGGAGAAATACTAGTGGAGTTCCATGCTTTTCTGATCCGCATACATCAACTTGATCCTACCCTTTGCCCAGAGAAGAAGGAAAAAAAATCCCAAACCCAAACATTATGTGATCATCTATTACTCAGATAAAGGGGGAAAAAGATCATCAATTAACCCTATCTGACCCACTGGCACTAGTATTTTTTGCCTTTTGATTAATGGCAATTGCTATTTGCTACTACCTTCGTGCCTCAATGTTAAGTCTTTTTCTAAGAATCCAATTCTTTTTAATAGAAAAATGCATGGTGAATTATTAAAATAAAAGTTCAAAAATATTTTGATTCTTCAAATTTTGGGTTTGCTTTAAATTTGGTTCTTGAAATTTGAGTTTGATAATTTTGTTCTTAAAGTTAGTATTTATTATCAATAGTCTTTTTTAGTGTATATTTTAAGTTTCAATAAAGCTACAAATATAACATTTTCACAATGATATTGAGGTGTTAAGCTATGAATGGTAAATAATAAAATGCAGTATGTGGTGGATCCAGATTAAAACTAATAAAAATTTGTCAACTCAATACTATTATGAAAATATTATGTCTGTAACATTGTTCAGTTTTTAGGTTTTTTACATATTTACATAGAAAAACTACATTAACAACAAAATACAATATTTAGGAATCAAATTTACTACATTCAGACTTTGGAAGCAAATTCCATTGACAAGGACAAAATCGACAGCAAATCTTCTATTTCTAAGGAATGTCTAGAGCTTGACAAACATCTTAGGATATGAAGGAAACCCATGTTTTTGGTATAGAGTAAAACTTAGTTAGAGTTCCTTAGGTACATTAGGTTCTTTAATTGAATTCAAACATATGTTTGCATTAATCAATGAAACACAAACAATGTTATCTTTTTCAATAATATTTAAATTCAGTGTATTTGAATTCAATTAGGAACCTAATGTACTTGACCTAAGGAACTGTATCTAAGTTTTACCCTTTAATATAACTTCCTTTATTCTGGTTATAAATAATATTTGTGGTAATACAAAAATTTAGCACCCAAGGTATATGATAATTAAAATATTATTATATCTATAGAATATTGATAAATAATTAAATTTATTATATTCTAACCATTTAAGTTTTTGGAAAAATCGGTAATATATCTTGGTATCAAAATATGTGATCCTAAATTCAAATCATGTCTCTAGCTATTGGATCACTATTGGATCAGAATTCTATATAGAATTTCTTAATAGAATTCTTTTAATCTTAATCATTTTTTACTTGTTATTGTGAACAACTTTTGCAAAGAAAAGAACTCCCCCTCCCCCTAGCAGTCAGAACTCAGAGGGCTTCTAAGTTCTATCTCAAAAAAATCATCTCCACCCCCACCATACCCACCTGAAGGCTGACGTACTTCCTATTTGTTTGGGGAAAACACTACGTATACATTCTCAAATTAGACAATTTATATATTAATTAATTAATACATATAGGTGCATTAATTCTTGATCCACTTATGTATGTTTAGAATAAATTGGCCCACCTGGTATGTTTTTCGAGTGAGGCTTGTCTGTACAATTTGATTTGATACCTTAATTATCTATTTAAGGTACTACTTCAAGTAGAATAGGCATATAGACATACTGATATTCATCATTCTATTCCACTAATTCAAGGTTTGAATAATTGTAAACCTAATTTGCTAGCAATAAAAAAAAAGAAAAAAGAAAAAAAAAAGGAAGATTTGCAAAAACAAGTGAAGTAAGTGATGGGATAGAAGTGAACCAAATTCACGAAGATAACGATTTTTTTGAAGATACTAATCAACAGGTTGTTTGAAATCTCAAGTGGCATCATCGATATGTCCTTGAACAATAAGAGGTGCCTGCCTCACTTCATTATCTTTAATCCATCTCTTTCCAAAAAGTATGACAACCAATTGACAAGAAAGATCAACTATCACTTTGGGATAATGGGATTAGACATTGTGCTAAGCTCTCATTAAATTTGCTAATAATTTCGTGGATGCAATTGGACAACGTAACTTCCATCTAAGTGGCTTTGATGTTAACGGCCTGAGATCAATAATCCATGACCCACAAATTTTTTTTTTTTGTTGGAAGCACACCATGTTCCTTTTGGAGTACTTATAGGAATAGCACTAGAAAGGTCTATTCGAGATGACCCTTAATGTATCCCACTTAATAAGGCCCAATTAAATTGGAAGTAACATAAGCACATGCATGTGCCATATATGTTTTTGTTAAACTTGTAATTAAAACAATTATAGTTTTAACTTGGAGATTGAGAAAGAAATGTAGGTGGTGTATATTATTGTTTATTGAAGTGACAGGGATTACCATATATGAAATGCCTGCAAACTCAATTACCATCATAATTAGTGAAACAACTAGCATTTGCTTTTCGTCATTGTGACAAGCCTTCAAATCTTGAGTTAGTCACCATTCTCGACCGTGTTTAACCAGTGTAAAAAGTCAAAAGAGAATGAACATAAAAGTGGGATTTAGCTTTTGATTATCATATTGTATTATTATTTAAAGTTTAAAAACTTAAGGGAGACCGAAATTATTATGGGCAATTTGACTTTAATAAGAAGAAACACGGCATTACAAAGGAGGCTTAAGTACCTTTAACCCCTTCAATTATCAAAAGCTTTGTCAAAGTTTATGAAAGCCTTGTCGAGTTAAAATGCTCATCTTGTCCCCCTTAGAGTCTGAATAATTACATATTCCCTTTTACTTTCTAGTGGGAAATGATAGTCAACTTTCATAGCACATTACATCATTGACCTCAAATTTGGGAGGTAATTTGACCCTTAATTCACCATGATTATATTTTCTTTCACATACCCTTGAGATTCGGTTATGATCTCAACTTGTCTTATCGGCTAATGATTCTACCACATAATGTGTCAAGAACCAATTGGAGCGTGCTTAACAGATTTTTATCAAAGCTGTCGTACCAAATAAACTATGGAGGGAAAGGGGAATCCCACAGAACATGGAGTTAGTTGAAAATTCCAATAAATCGACTTTAATTCTAATATTTTTATATTTCCATTTATGGAGTTTTTTAATCAACAGCTTCGATGAATGTACTACTTTAAATGTAAAAAGCTTTTATGTTTATTTGTTGAAAGTTGTTACAGTAAAGTTACAAACATAATAATTAGTCACAATAATTTTATATATGCTAATGAGCTAAGTAGTTAGTAATATATAATAAAGTGATGTTAGTTATGAGTACTATAAATAAGAACTAATAAATTTTTTAATTTTTTTTTTTTTGAATTGATGATTAGAAATACACATATACACATTACACTAATCTATACTATAATGTAAAACCGAAGTTTTTTTTTTTTTTTTTTTTACTTTTGGTTGACCTCATAATATTGCGCCACATAAGTTTTTAATAATTATCACAATTTTAGCCTCATTATTTTAATATATATTTTCCTTAATAGAAAGAATATATTATTCTATATATACAAACATAATCATAATAAATGACAAATACTAGATTATATTCTATATATAAACGCAATAATAATAAATGTTTTTAATAATTATCATAATTATCAATTTTCATATTTAGACAAAAAAATAAAAGAGAGAAAAAGTCATATTATATTAAATTTTCCCGTGCGTTGCACGGGTTACCGACTAATTTTTGTATAAGTTGGAGATCGAACCCACGCCCTTTAGGGGTGGAGATCAAGGGAGGGGGTTGCACCACATGCCAAATTATTTGTATGATTGTATCTGTGATATTATTCTAAAATTTAATTTTTTCTAGAAAAAAATGAGATGTTAAAAAAGAAAAGAGCAACTAAACTATGGTAAAAAAGTTTGGGAGCAACTAAAAAGTTCAAAAAAAGAAAAAAGAAAAAAACCATGCCAAACGTACTTAAAAGTGTTTGAGCTTATTTTATTTTAAAATAAATGTTATAAACTACATTTGTCCACGTAAAAAAAAAAAAAACTAGAAGAATTTTTTTAAAAATTGCAACTAAATTATGGTAAAATAAATTGACATTTTAAATTAAAGCAAACAAACCCTTAGAATATATTTCATGTACCACTATTAAGTTTGGCTACATGGATGGTTACTATGAAAAGCATTTTTTTGTAAATTGGTGATGTTCTAGAAATGCTACTATTAAGCACATTTGCCTGGCATTTGGTAAGAAGGTTTTCCTGAATTGTGCAATAATTTGCCAGGGGCTGATCTATTTTCCTTTGCATTTCTTAGTTAGGTCCGGTCCTACTAACCTGAAGACATATGTGTCCGTATGGCAGCTCAACTTTTTAGTCAGTTTTATGCTTAAATCCAATTTTTGTCTTACCTTTTACCAAATAAACAAAGAAGTTAACTTCTTTTTTTTTTTTGGTTGAAAATAAGCTAATTTTTTTCTTTTTGTCTCACATTTTAAGAAACATAAGCTATAGGAAACTATGGGATGCTATTCCATAATATAGCATCAGGAACTGTGGATTTTAGTAATTGGTATATATATATAGTGACTGGCTATCAATGGAGAGTGAAATTCATGGGGGAAGCCAGAAATCTGTTTGATCTAGAATGAAAATCTTCTATCCCACTTTTTATATTCCATCAATCATAATTAGCCATATGTTAGATTGTGTTAGATTTTTTTCTATTTTAAATCTTTCATTCCTTGATCCCCTAGTATTCTTAAGCTTCCTTAGTTTCCTCGTATCTAAAGGATATACATAAAGTAGCCATAAATAGCCAGAGACTGCGTTTGAACTTTGAAGTGTTCGACAGATAGAGGCACAAATCATTGCATACATGCATCAGTCTCTTTCTTTACTGGATTTTGACCAATATGACATTATCTTTCTTGTCTCACTTATTGAATTTTCACCGTTGATCTCATAAATGAAGTGGTGTTATATGGGGATTAAGCATAGTGGAACTAGTAGAGGCAAAACTTAGCAGATTCAAAATTTGGGATATCCAAACAAAAAGAAAAGAACACCTTTTGATAATATGTGAAGTCTTGTGACCAGCATTGGGAAAAGGGAGTCTTTTATGTTTAGCTAAAGGGCAAACATCACAAAAAATGGAATCTTTATTGACAGATTGAATTTCTGGTACAACTTTATGCAGAAATTGCATTCTATCAAAATATGGATGTCCTAATCGACAGTGCCATAGTTGTGTACCAGTGAAGTTGCTAACAGATGCAACAATATTATTAATAGAATGAGAAGAAGAACTATTTGACTGAGTAAATCTTGACTTCAGAATAGGTGATTCCAGAATGTAGAGTCCATTGTGAAGTTCACCCAGTCCAATCATCCTCCAAGGGGTGAAGGCCTGAATGAAGCAGTAATGGGACAAAAAAATGAGACAACAAGTTGAAGAATGAACTAATTTGCTCATAGAAATGAGATTAAAATGAAAAGATGGTACACATAAAACATTTGTCAAAATGAGTAAGGATGATAACTTGACAGTGCCTATGTGTGTGATAGGAACAAGATTGCCATTGGGCAATTCAACAGTGGCTTGAATGACAAAAGTGATACTGATAAAGCAAGAAAGAGAATGAACCATGTGATCTATTGCTCCAGTATCAAGAATCCATGAATTATGTTTAATGGTTGAATGTGATGTAGTATGTGATGAGAAAACAAAATGAGATAAATTTGGAGTGAAAACAGGTTTAGAACAAAAGGAGGGACAGAAAGGTATACCTGTCATAGATGAAACAAGAAATGTGGATGAGGAGGCTATGTTGGCAGTAGCTTGATGATGAGAATTGGTGATATTTGGCACAGTATTTTTCAAACTCTTGTTATTGATTAGAGCAAGTAGCTGTTCACACTGAGCCTGCACCTGAGAAAGCTGCAAAGGAGAGATCTCATCTGTTGGAACATGCTCATTGGATCCAAAACCTGACAAGGAGGTCTGATTAGCTACTGTAGGGGCTTTGCCTCTAGTCTTGTATCCTGGAGGGAATCCATGGAGCTTATAGCATTTGTCCATTGTGTGACCAAGTAGACCACAATGAGTACACATTGGTCTTTCCTTCTTGTGACCAATGGACTGTTTGTTAGCACCATATTTTGGAACTTCAGACTTACATAGTAAGGCTGTAGACTCCACAAAAGGATTGTTCAACGAGCCATTGAGAGAACCAATAGACCTTTGTCTCTCCTCTTGTCTAATCAAAGAGAACACCTTATTTATAGGAGGCATTGGATCCATAAGCAACATCTGACCTCTAACAGCAGCAAAAGACTCATTTAACCCCATCAAAAACTGCATAACACATCTTTATTCATACTTCTCCAAAGTCTTACTCATAGCACCACATGAACAACTAGGAGTGCAATTGCAAACAGGATTTGGTGAGTAATTCAATAATTCCTCCCAAAGTCCTTGAAGATGAGTGTAATAGTTACTGACAGAATTCTGATTCTGAGTAAGAGACCCTATCTCTTTTTTGAGTTGAAAAATTTGAGGACCATTACTTTGAGAAAATTTGTCTTGCAATTCTTTCCAAATCACATATGCAGTAGGTTTATACAAGAACACTAGCATGGATTTTCTTAGAAACACAATTCAATATCCAAGTTATAACTACAGTGTTACAACAAGTCCAATGTGCATATAAAGAAGACCTAAAACCATCTTCAGGTTCCCTAATACTTCCATCTACAAAACCTAGCTTGTTCTTAATAGTCAAAGCCATATTCATAGATCTAAACCAAGAATGAAAATTATCACCTGTTAGAGGTTCAGTGACCAGAATCAAGCTTGAATTATCACTAGGATGAAGATAATAGGGACTTGAAGGCAAAGGATCATCGATTACAGCAACAGTAGAAGCGGAAGACTTTGATTGTATGAGAGGAATCTCAGACGCCATTGAAGCTTGGAGATGAAACTCGATTAGCTTTAACCTGGCTCTGATACCATAACAAAATTGCACAGTGAAGAATATCTTCCAGAGGAAGACTCTAGAAGAAGAGAAAGAGAGAGAAACTAAACAAAGCTTAATGGTTAAGTTTTATCTCTATTCACTGTAATAAAATAAAAGAATACATTGTTGCTCTATATATACAAGAGAGAAGCTCTGTTTAAGAAGAGCTTAACAAACTGCTCTGTATCAAAAATAACTAACTCTACTGCTTAAGGAATAAGCCAATAATAAAGATACACGTGTTATGAAAAGGAGGCAGAAACCATAAGTGAAACGGTGCACTTTGGTTTAATGAGAAACACGGTGTCATTTCTATACTGAAGGAAAACTTTCATTTAATGAAACATGCGTTTTGGTCTGGTCTTCTTCAAGCTTCAGCTCACGGTTCTGTGAAGAATGTTCTTCACAGTGCTTGAGCTTGCTTGTAATAATTATCCAAAAGGTTAAACTTAGTTCGAACTCAAGACCTTTTGTTTCGATATCATGATAAATTATCGATTGTCTCAAAAGCTTAAACTATTAAGAACGGATGAATTTAATCATTTTATCTTTATTCTAACACCTTCGATGCATACATATATATATGATCCCACTAAATCATCTTTTTTTAATTTCACGAACTTTCTAATCAACAATGGCATACCAAGAACTTAAGAAAAGGTCATATATAGTATTAATGGACTTTAATTACAAAATTCAGCCAATTACTTGGCAAGTGTCAAACCGAGTTTAAAATGCTTTTTGACTAACGTCTTCGTATTTATACCAATTCAAAAAGGGAATTGAAATTGAATTAATATTTATATTACAATACTGTACATCAGAGAATATTTATAGAAAAACTTAACCTAACCTTATTCTAATTGTAGTAAGACTAGATTACTTGTTCTGTAATACAGACTTACAAAGGCTTGGGCTTTACAAGTTTGGACCTTAATTGTGTGCCCTAATAGATTTAACAAAGTAAATGGTTCAGGTCCTAATTAGTAGAGTATAAGTGCTAAACTAATTAAAAGCCATTTAAGAGTAGTAGAAAAAATTAAGTCCTTGATCACTTTTAGATAACTATTCAAGTGACGTTTGGATAATTATTCACATGTATATATACGTTAATCATTTTACCTATATGAAATCATTTAAAAAAGGCATATAACTATTAAATAGTTTTATAGTCATGTGATTGAAAGTACATATGGATCATCACTTGAATTGTCACATAATTATAATGGGTTGGATTGGAGGAAATATTCTTCCGTCTAGAGAAGATTACAAGCACAACGGTTTTACAATTATGGGGAGGCCATGTTGAGGTTGTAAAGTGAGATGGTCTGCAGGTGCATGCTTATACTCTGGAGAGAGGGACAAAGAAAACCTTTGAAGAATCAAAACAATAACTGTTTTTGCTTCCAACATCGCAAAATTCTGACCAATGCAAGCTCTTGGACCGGCTGAGAAGGCGAGTAAAGCATTTGGGTGTGTTACGGCTTTGGAAATTCCATTTATGAATCTCATTGGATTGAACTCGTAGGCATCTTCTCCCCAATATTCCTTTCTCCGGTGAATCTTCACAGTTGGAATTGATATCCATGTACCCTTTGGGATCATCACATCGCCTAGCTTTATGTCTTTTGATGCCTCCCTAAATAGTTCCATCACTGGGCAATACAACCTTAATGCTTCTAACAAAACCATATTCACCTGAAAAGTACCTACCAATTTAGTTCTTTAAAATTTTAAGGCAGAAAAATTGTTTCTATCGCTAAAATTTGCATGAAATCCATTTTTTCATTGATAAACTTCAAAAAGTTCTTTTCTGTCTTAATTTAAACTATTGAAAACATTAGGCTTCCTATATATTCTTCCATCTATACTCTTGTTAACTTTTATTTCTATGTTTCTAGCTAGATTGCACCATTGTTAGCATTTGGGAACTTGACATGTCTAATTTGGACCATTACATTATATATATATATATGAAAAAGAGGGAAAACATGAGGTGAACATGTGGTAGGAAACTACTGGTCAAACGCACGGTACAAAATATCATTTTAAAGGTTAATTAGAGACAAAAAAATAATTTTATTTTAATAATTTAGGGATGAAAAAAGATATTTTTAAAATTCAAGAACAAAAAGTGTAATATTTTCAATAGTTAATAGATGTCAAAAAGACTTTTTAAAATTTAAGGATGAAAAACGAACTTAATGCAAATTTTAGTGACGAGAATATCGTTGTTTTGACAACTTTATATAATATATGCAATAATGGCAGAACAAAGTCCTAGTCTTACCAATTTTAACTTGGCCAACATATCTGCATCAGGAATTCCCATCCCACATTCCTTCAATACTTCTTGTCTGAGTTTCTCCTGCCATTCAGAATGTAAGCTTGACAAGAACACCGTCCAAAGTTAGCAAATTAGCGGTGGTTTCGTGCCCTGCAAAGAAGAATGTCTTGCATTCCTCTATAATCTCATTTACATTCATGAACGTAGGACTAATGTCTCTTCTAGCAGTTTCTGAGGCTTCGATCATCAAACCAAGTAGATCATCGTTATGACACGGGCTTCCAGTAGCTTTCAAATTTAATCTACTCTCAATGATGCACTTAAGTGAATTTTTCATCTTTCTATCAAGCTTCCATATTTGAAGATTTGTTCGGTAGGAAGATATCTACAAAGATGAAGATATTAAATTTTAAGTTAAATATTTGTCTTGTAGATCAAATGTCACTTCTTGATATTCTCCAACAGAATTCAAATTCTCTCTCTCCTAATTATCGAATTGTAAACAAAAAATATATATATATACAGTGGCGGCTCCAGGAATTTTTTTCAGGGTGTTCATTACAAAATTTGAATATAACATCACAAAAAAAAAAAAAAAAAAATCATAATACATGAATCTTGCGATATAGAAGAATTTGATCTACTATTATAATCATCATGTTTATCTTATGAAGAAGATGAATCTTTCGGTATAAATGATTTCTTTATCAGAAATTTCTCTATAGTATTAGCAAAAAAATAAAAAATAAATTATAAAGCATTTAACACGTGATGTGCAGGGGCGAAGCCAGAAAAAAAATTTAGGGTGGGCTAATTGCAAAAAAAAAATTCTTGACTGGGCTAATTGTCTAATTTAGGGTATTTTATTTTTTATTTTTAAATATAAGTAAAAAAATAAAAAATAAAAAAAAGTTGGCTGGGCATAGCCCAGCCTTAAAACACGTGATGTGCAGATAAATAGACAAAAAGAATTTAATTTAATTAAGTTATATGATTAATTAAATTATCAATTAAACACTATTATTTTAGTTTTTAATATTAATTACAAAGCCACAAGCCACAAAGTGACAAAACCACAAACAACCAAATAAATAAACCACAAATTAATCAAAGCACAAACCCACATAGTAAAACTGTGAAGTGAAACAAACAAACCATCGCATATCAAACCATCACCAGTTGTTGTTATTTGGGCTTATTTTGTTATTATGGTTGTTGTTTGAGTTAATTTTTTGTTGTTATTTGGGCATTTTTTTTTCCTGGAGTTAAGTGGATTGAGTTTATTAGGATAAGGGTGTTCAAGATTTATTTGAGGGTGTTCAAAATTTTATTTAAGGGTGTTCAACATTTTTACAATACTTATATAAATTTTTTTTTTTCTCTTTGTTTTTAACACTTCAGGGTGTGCAAGTGCACACCCTCATCTGTACGTGGAGCCGCCCCTGTATATATATATAAAGTCAAACACCATGGGATATAAGATCAATTTTGTTTAAATGTGTTAAATATGATTTAAAAGATAGTTCACAATTAAAAAAAAAAATTAATTGTAAATATATATATATTAGAGAAGGTTTAAGTGTAAACAATTACTGGCTGCCAGGGATGAAAAAATCAGCATCCGAAGCTGCGCAATATTTTTGAAGCTCTAGTTGTGCCTTGAAGGCCTCCCGCCCTTGGGCAAAGCTACTGCCAAAGGCAGTGTGGGCGATTATGTCAGCGGTTAGTTCCTTAAATTCTCCATTCACCTCTATCGTTTGACACTGGTCCTCAGTTGCAACAATCTGATTTTTCCACTCATTAAGCATGGATATGGTACATGCTGTCATTCTTTTTATCATAACCTGTCATATCCAAAGAGCCATGAACTTAAAATGCGAGAATATGTTATATGTATGTATATATGCATATGTGTATATACCCATAGTCCCCATACATATAATAATATGTGTAGCTCGTTGTCATCAAATTTGAATAACGCTAGGATCACTTTTTGTTTTGGATAATTTGATAATTAGCGGCGAAGGGATTTGAACTCCAAATTTCTTGGTTGGAAAAATCAAGAAGTGCGACCAATTGAGCAACATGGCTATTAGTAATGGTAAGATAACTAGATATTATGAATTAAAGTTACAGAAATACAGGTGCCCAGTTGAGCTAGTGTTATTTTATTTTTATGTGCTCTATTACTATATGCATGCTAGCTTGTATATATAACTTCTATATGCACAAATACATGTAACAATAAATGCAATTAAATACGTATTAAACATTTGTATCTAAGTTAAATACTACCGATGTTTGGTTCTTAATTTTTGTCAACTATTGAAAAAGTTTGTACAATATAATTTAGCAGAGTATGCAAACTGTATTTTTGATACGCTACATTTTAGTGAGAGAGAAAAAAGGTAGTTCATTAACCTATTTAAATATAAAATTATTTTTTAATTCTTCACTTAATTTTTGTTATTAAAATGCAATGAATTTATATAATATTTAAAATTTCAAAGAATTATGAAAATTGATTTATTATGAAAATATATTGAAAAAGAATACCAATTTAGAACATTATAAAAAATTTCATTGAAATTTATACTTTAATTAATAATAAGTTTATTACGTTTTTTTTTTTTAATTTTTTTTTTTTAGGAAGTGATATCTCAACTTTTGGCTAGACTAAATTCACTCCTTACCTATGAGAGTACACCTCAGAAACCCTATAAGCTGATAGTGTGATGAATTAAAATTGGGATTTCTAGGTTTACATCACACCCTAGATCAACAAGCCTACCACCCGAGTACCCTCATGAGGGGTTTGAATTGGTTTCATCCATGTTAAAAGTAAATTTAATGAGGTTATAATAGACTAGAATTAGTGTTAAATAGGTTTGAAATAATTTTAAATGCACTAGAAGTAGTTTTAAATTGGAGAGACACTAACACAAAATTTAAGTGTGTGAAATCTATTCAAAATTAGAATGTAATCAGAATCTAATTAATTTGGATAATTTATTAAGCATCCAATAATATATTAAATAGATAGAATATAGATATAAATTGTGACAAGACAAAAAGTAAGAAAGATTTAGGGGTCGGGTTTGATACCTTGAGCTTGTCTAGGGAGAATGCGGGATTGATAATCTTTCTATGCTTAGCCCATTCCACGCCACTGACTAAAATTAATCTTCTCCCTACTAGTGTTTCAGGAAAATTATAGAATACTCCGACGCAATCCCTCCTCTCACATAAGTAGTGGGTCCTACCATGTATTTAATTAGTAGGACCCACCACTATGTGAGAGGAGGGAGTACGCATTTAATGTACTCCCGAAGTATTTTATAATTATCTAGTGTTTCAACTGAAGGCCTCACCGTGGGTTTGAAGTAGAATTCAAATTTGCTTAATAGTATTTGTTTGACCAGCTCGGGGTCAGAAATGCAAATCCTCGGCTGCATGCCATACCAATACAGAAATGTCTCCCCTGTGGCACAAATATACCTTATAATGGCCAATCGCATAGCAAGTGTATATATACCTCATGACTGCTGCACTTATCTAGCTCTAGCCAGGCAAAGTCATTGCATAATAGCTAGAAGGATTACTATAAGCTAATATAGGCTATAAGCGAATGAATAGTCATAATGCATATTATAATTACATAGAAAAATATCTTTCAATAATGATGTATAAAACATTTTTCTCACAGATATGTATGACTTACAGAAGCTAATATATGCTAGAAGCGAATGAATGGTCATGAATGTATATTATAATTACATAGAAAAATATCTTGTAATTATTAGATAGTACCTCGGAGTACAATAACGTGATACTCTCTCAACTCACATGAATGATGGATCCTATTGGAATTTTAATTAATAAGACTTATAATTATGTGAAAAAAGAAAAAGTATCACGTAGCTGTACTTCCGGAATATTGAAAAATATATAATGTATACAACATTTTCTCACAGGTATGTATGACCTACATTCATGGACTCCACTTACATGTGAAAGTCATTGTACATATACCCGTTACAAAAATACCATCTCATAAATATTATATGGAATTTGATGGCTTGTTTTTATCAATGGGAAAATCTTTTCCTTGATATTTGATTTCACAAGTTCGGATAAAATTCTTCTAAGGCTTCCAGGTATTAATTTTTGAAAATCAAATGCAGTAGGTTGTTATAGCCTCTCTATGTGACAATTAATATAACATATATATATATATATAAATTCGTATGTGTGGGAAGTGGAACCATAGTCATTCTATGTTCTTCTAATTAACAAAGACATGCACAGAGTTGGACCCTAGCAGAAGTGAGGGAGAACCAAGACAATAAAACTGATTTTTTTTTATTAATAATATTATTTTGCAAGAAAACACTGTTTCAAAACGATTGAGAGAAATAGTCTTCTCGTCTCTAGAAGAGACGAGTTCTACTTAAATTTTTCCATTTTTGCCACGTCTGCAATTGGAAGGACGAAAGAAGTTCCAATTGGAATGAGACGAGTTCCACTTAAAATGAAAAAAAATATCATCTCTCGGCCTTGAAACTCTCAAAAGCTGAAAACTCTTTCTCTCTCTTACTCTCTCGGTCTCTCTTACAGACGAGTTTTAGCCAAAACATGGGCGTGGTTGTGGTTGCACAGTTGAACTAGAGACACGCTTGCTTCCAAATCTTGAACAAGCAATTTTTATATCAATAAATTTTCCAGATTTTTTTGAGTGCCTACTGGCTTTTATAGTGATGCCAAAACCCACAGACCGAGCATATTCTCTGTAGAAAGAATATGCTGCCTCCTTTGACTCAAATTCCAACCCATTATGGGGCTCACAAATGGCCCCTTTATTAACACCATTCAGCCCAACAGCATTAACATCAACTCGAATCTTAACAATGAAGATCAAGATCTGTATTGTATTACACCTGTTTCTAGTTCAATTGCTTTTTTTAAATAATAAGCCAAAATACATATATATTTTTTTAATAATAAGCGCGAGTTTTAGCCAAATTATATATATTTTTTAAAATAATAAGCACGACGAGTCTCCTAGAGACGAGTTTCAGTCAAATTATTTATTTTTTAAATAATAAGCGCGAACTTGAAGTATTGGTTAATTTTAATGGAACTCATCTTTAGCAGAGACGAGTTCCACCAATTTTTTTTTTCTTTTTTAATAATATGCGCTTCTTTTCACCTGTTCTATTTCAATGGAACTCGTCTCTGCTAAAGACGAGTTCCAGCCAAATTTTTTTTTTTTTTTAATGCGTGAATGCGAAATGGTTTTCTTAATTTCAATGGAACTTGTCTTTAGCATAGACGAGTTCCAGCCAAATTATTATTATTATTATTTTTTTTAATGCGAATGCGAAGTGGTTCACTGAAGACGATTTCGAGCCAGATTTTTTTTTTTTTTTTTTTTTTTTTTTTTTTTATAACGATGTGCGCGAACTGAATTTAAAAAATTTTGTGGAACTCGTCTCTACGAGAGACGAGTTCCAACGGGGTCAAATTCTTCCACGTCAAAATGTCACGGAATGCCACGCAATACTATTTTTAATGGAACTCGTCTCTGGTAGAGATGAGTTCTGCGAGAGGCTATTTATCTCATTAGTTTCAAAACAGTGTTTTTTTACAAAATTGTTTTAAAAATCAAACTTTTGAGCAAAATCCCTCCAATAAAACTAGTGAAGGGAAGAGAAAATAAACACCATACAAGGATGAGACAGGATGACCATCTATGGTAGTGAGGGAACACCCTTGGAGTGATATCATGTGAGTTTGCATCTAAAACAGTTAGTCCTGCAGCAATCTTCAGCTTCTTCATTTCACGAAGGGAACCATAAAGAATTGAGCAAGGTGGCCCTATGATCCCTTGTTTTTTAAAGTGTCTAGTCAAGACATATGGCCTACCAGAGGAGAATCACACAGATTTGCAATATCTTTGAAACAAGAAAAATTGTAGAAGCTACTACTATGCCAATAGCAGCAAGATAATAATCCATTGAGAGGGGAGAGACAGAGATGTGTGTTATAGGTTTGCTGAAGTGAAAGTGTTCATTGCCGAATGACGACTATATAAGATGTGGTGGTTATGCTGAGGTCATTGCTGAGGACTGAGGTTTAATAATTAAGGAAACGTGAGTATACATTCACAAATTTGAACATCAATATTTATAAATTGTGGACATCAATATCTACATTTAAGTAGTATGTACGAATAATATATATAAGTGACGTGCACCTAATTATTAAGGGATGCAGCACGTTTCTGAGATATACTAATGGACAAACAAGTGTACATCTTTGTCTAGCAAGTTCGATAAAAGGCAAGTGTTTTGTGGCTGTGTTGTAGTAGCCTGCTGTCATCATCGTCTGTATATAGTAAGTGTTCTTCCCACAGTCCAAATAAGCATTTGGCTTTTTCTCCCCTTCTAATAATAGCCACATATTTGGAAAATGATTATCTACATTATCAACCCGGCAGAATAAAATGTTTTGTATGCCCATGGCTAACATGAGCTGCAGACATATATGGTAAATTGGTAACCCCAATTGCATGCTCATGTTCAAAGCAATCTAAAATCAAAATCAACCACAAAGCTTCAAACTTTGCTACTACGTGTACCCTTTAGATAAATATTCATGTGAATGTCAATCATATGATATATGAAATTATTTAAACAAGTCATATAACTATTAAATAATAGTCATGTGCATGATTGAAATTGCATGTGGATAATCGCTTAAATTATCACGTAATGATTAAGGATTTGAAGAAATATTATTCTATCTAGAGAAGATTACAAGCGCAATGGTTTTACAATTATGGGGAGGCCATGTTGTGGCTGTATAGTGAGATTGTCTGTTGGTGCATGCTTGTACTCCGGGGAGAGGGATAAAGAAAACCTTTGAAGAATCAAAGCAATCACTGTTTTCGCTTCTAGCATCGCAAAATTCTGACCAATGCAAGCTCTTGGACCGACTGCAAAGGCGAGTAGAGCATTTGGGTGTTTTGCGGCTTTGGAAATTCCATTTATGAATCTCAATGGATTGAATTCGTTGGCATCTTCTCCCCAATAGTCCTTTCTTCGGTGAATCTTCACAATTGGAATTGATATACATGTACCCTTTGGGATCATTACATCGCCCAGCTTCATGTCTTTTGATGCCTCCCTAAATAATTCTACCACTGGTCCATACAGCCTTAAAGCTTCCAGCAAAAACATATTCATCTGAAAAGTGAAAAGTGAAAAGTTCATACCAAATTAGTTCTTTTAAATTTTAAGGCAAAAATTTTGTTTTAATTACTAAAGTTTGTATGTATTTGTTTGTGTCTCAAAACTCTAAAATGTTACTTTCTCGTCTATAAACTATTGAAAACGTTAAATTTTCTTCTATCTAATCTCATTAACTTGTATGTTATGTTTTTAACTAGGAACGTAACACTATTTTTAGTATTAGAGCATCTACCATGTCTAATTTGGAGAAATTACATTTTTTTAGTAAAAAAAAAGCACCAGGGTTAGTTCAAGATGTAGGCCTAAGGACCCCACCTACTACAAAAATTTTAAAAAATTTTAAGGCCTTTCATTACATAAATTAAAAGGCCCTCAATTGTACAAAAATATCCTAAAATTATAGGCCGATAATAATAAAAAAAAAATATAGAAAAGTTTGCATTTTTCCTCCACCTCTAAAAAGATCCTTAAAATATTTAGTTAATAAAAATATCACCCAATTAAAACCCTGTATCACGAAAAAGTAATATTTAATTAATTTTTAATATTGAAAATAGTTCACTTAAATTTATTGGCCTGGGAGTTTGGGACCCAAAATATAATGAAAGATCTTTTTAAAGGTAATTAAGGAAGAAAAAATAACTTTTTTAGTTATGGAAGACGAAAAGACATATTTTTAAAATTTAAGAATAAAAAGCAGAATCTTTTCAATGGTTAATGGAAGGGGAAAAAAATTGTTATAATTTAAGGAGGAAAAACGAATTTCATAACCATTTTAAGAACAAAAACAATATTTTACTGAATTTTAACAACTATATATATATGTAGAAAAAGTTGTGGTATAGCATCTCACCAATTTTAACTTCGCCAACATATCAGCATCTGGAATTCCCATCCCACATTCCTTCAATACCTCTTGTCTGAGTTTCTCCTGCCATTCAGAATGTAAGCTCAACAAGAATGCTGCCCAAGTTAGCAAATTGGAGGTGGTTTCGTGCCCTGCAAAGAAGAATGTCTTGCACTCCTCCATTATGTCATTTACGTTTAACGTAGGACTATTGTCTCTTATACCAATTTCTGAGGCTTCGATCATCAAACCAAGTAGATCATCGTTATGACACGGGCTTCCAGTAGCTTTGGAATTTAATCTACTCTCAATGATGCACTTAAGTGAATTTTTCATCTTTCTATCAAGCTTCCATATTTGAAGATTTGTTGGGGTAGGAAGATATCTACAAATTAAAGAATAAGATATAAAATTCAATCACTTGGGACAAAGGATTAAAAATAGATAAGTATATCTCTTTAATAGAAGTCTTATTTATTTTTCAAAAATAATTTTTATTTATATATTTTGCATTTGAAAAATTAGAGATATGGACATCATCTTTAAAAAATATTAATTGTAATTAATATGATTTAAAAGATTGTTCACAATTTACAAACTCTTGAGTAGATAGAAAAAAAAAATTTTAATAAATAAAATAAATAAAAAATTTGAGTTATACATGTAAAGATTAACTTAATATAAATATTTTTATTATATATGGGAAATAACATATGTTAAATTATATTACAAACATTTTTTTTTTTTATAAGTAATATATATATTGAATGATTAATAGGTTTTTTTTAATATATATTTAGTTTGATCCCAGAAAAAATCCGTCATTGCAAATATATCATCATCATACGAATAGAGAAGGTTTAAGAGTAAGCAATTACTGGCTGCCAGGGATGAAAAAATCAGCATTTGAAGCTGCGCAATATTTTTGAAGCTCTTCTTGTGCCTTGAAAGCCTCCCGCCCTTGGACAAAGCTACTGCCAAAGGCAGTGTGGGCGATTATATCAGCTGTTAGTTCTTTAAATTCTCTATTCATCTCTATCCTTTGAGATTGGTCCTCAGCTGCAACTGCATGATTCTTCCACTCATCAAGCATGGATATGGTACATGCTGTCATTCTTTTTATCATAACCTGTCATATCCGAAGAGTCTTGGACTTAACATGCCTGACATTAATATGTTTTATGTTTGTATACTTGTATATGTGTCATGTGTGTATATATAGTTATATACGAATGGAGAAGTAGCTTGAAATAATTTTAAATGGGTTGGAAGTATTTTTAAATTAGAGGAACACTTAAAACAAAAATAAATCGTGTGAAATCTAATTGAAATGACATTTGACACAAGATTAGAGTGTAATCAGAATCTAATTTGAATTATTTACTAAGCTTCCACTATAATATATTATATTATATATAGATATAGATATAGATCGTAACAAAACAAAAGGTCAGAAAAGTTTAGGGGGTCGAGTTTGATACCTTGAGCTTGTCTAGGGAGAAGGCTGGATTGATAATCCTTCTATGTTTAACCCAGTCCAATCCATTGATTAAAACTAATCCTCTCCCTACTAGTGTTACAATTGAAGGCCTTGTCCGGGGTTTAACGTAGAAACCAAACTTGTTTATTAGTATTTGTTTGACCAGCTCGGGTTCAGAAATGCAAATCCTCGGCTGCGTTCCATACCAATACAAAAATGTCTCTCCTGCGGCATAAATATACCTTAATTAGAAAGACCAATCAAATAGCAAGTGTATATGTACATCATTTATTTAGCAAAAAAAAAAAAAAAAAAAAAGTATATTTACATCATTTCATCAAAAAGTGTATATATAAGTATAACTCATGACTGCTTCACTTATCTATAAACAAGCAAAGCCAAACCATAATGGCAAGAAAGGATTACTATAAGCTAATATATGCTAGAAAGCGAATGAATGGTCATGAATGTATACTATAATTACACAGAAAAAATATACTATGCAATGATGTATATATCATTTTTCTCACATACATGTATATATATAGGACTTACATGCATGAACTCCACATACATGTGAAACAGTGAAAGTGATGTTTTATACTTACATGGAATTCAATAGCTTGTTTGTATCAACGAGAAAGTCTTTTCCTTGGTATTGATTAGTTTCACATGTTCAGACAAAATTATTCTACTATTCCAGGATAACATGAAATTGTGTGTTAATTGAAATCCTTGTTTCAAAGTTAAAAATAATAAAATCCTATTTCAAAATCGATTGTCATAAAAAAAATTAAAATATATTACTCATATTATCAATTTATCAAGTAAAAAGTACGCCAAACCTAAATGTAAAAAGTTAATCAAAAAGTTAATTAATAATTTTACATCTCAGGAAGAAACACGAAAAATGTATTTTAAATAAATAAAATGTAATAATTTTTAAATAGGAAAAAAGGATCACTTAAAATTGTTGCCCCTATCAAGTATTATACTTTTTGAAAATCAAATCAAGTGGTTTAGTATAGCCTCTCTATGTGGCTATTAATATACCAATATATATAGAAATTCCTAAGGGTGAGAAGTGGAAATCAATTCATTCTATGTTATTCTCTTAACAAAGACATGCAAACAGTAATTGGAGCATCTAGCCGTAGAAGAACTAAATTATGTTGTACATCCTCCCTATTTAGAAATCTCTCAAATGGATTTAGATTTTATTTGTAAATAAATCTAAAGGTATACAGAGTGGTTCACTATTTAAAATTTTAAATGATATAACAGTCTATTTCATAGATTTAGATTTTATTTGTAAACAAATCTAAAGATATACAGAGTGATTCACCATTTAAAATTTTAAATAATGTAACAGTCTTTATATTGTTAGATCTGAAATATTTAATCTATACTATAAAAATGGAGACTCTTCATTTGAAAATGGAGAGCATCCTTGTCCAAATGGACTCTTTTATGTAATTGCTGTGGAACTATCTCCATCATCTTTGATATCCCTCTTCTATTATTCTCTAGCTTTTTGCTTCAATAAAGTATATTTATCGAGGAAGAAAAAAAATTAAAAAAAAAAAACTAAGACAAGAAAGGAAGTAAAGGCCGGAAGAGAAAATAAAGACCATATATTGAGGACCATCTGTGGTAGTGAGGGAGCACCCTTGGAGTGATATCATGTGAGTTTGCATCTAAAACAGTCTTTCTTGAAGCAACCCTCAGCCTTTTGATTTCATGAAGGGAACCATAAAGGAGTGAGCAAGGTGGCCCTATGATCCCTTGTTTTTTAAAGTGTCTAGTAAAGGCATATGGCCTCCATAGGAGAATTTTACAGATTTGCAAAATCTTTGAAATAAGAAAAATTGTAGAAGCTACAACTATGCCAATAGCAGCAAGATTATAATCCATTGAGAGAGAGAGAGATAGAGAGAAATATGTGTGCTACGTTGGCTGAAGGGGATGATATGCCGAATGACTATATATATATATAAAAGATGCCAATAGCAGCAAGATTATAATCCATTGAGAGAGAGAGAGATAGAGAGAAATATGTGTGCTACGTTGGCTGAAGGGGATGTTATGCCGAATGACTGTATATATATATAAAAGATGTGTTGGTGCGCCTGTTCTAGAATTTTAATGGATTATATATATATATATAAAAGATGTGTTGGTGCGCCTGTTCTAGAATTTTAATGATGCACGCCGCGTGGATATTTGCTGAGGTCATTGCTGAGGTGATCCAACAGATAAACTAGTGCTGGTGTTTTTACATCTTGGTATTAGCAAAGGTTGATAAAGGCAAGTGTTTTTGTGGCTGAACTGTTGCGGCTGGTCTGCAAGTGTCATCATCTGCATATAGTAAGTGTTCCTCCAACAATCCAAATCAACATTTGGCTTTGTCTCCCCTTATTTCACAGCCACGTATTTGAAAAACGATTCTCCCCATTTAAAACTTATCAATTTCATCATTTAAATTATCTATATATATAAAAATTAAAGTAGAAGATGTTATTATTTTTCTGTCACTTGGCATCTAAGATAAAGTTTTTTGCTTGACACATTACATCTTAGGTGGCATATGAATTAAATAAACTAAATTAAATACCTACTATCTTATAATAAAAACTACACAATTAATAAATTAAATACCCACTACCTAATTAAATGCTCATATTTAATAAATTAAATGGTCTTATTAATTAATTCAAATATAAATAAATATATTCTAGCCAAATCTGTTAAACACAATATATGTTAATTCAAATATGCATTTAAATTACAACTTACACATTTGCCCCAATGGTCATTCTTCTTCCCAAAAAGTGCCACGCCTTCATGAGTGCTTAGGTTCGATCCCTAGATTTGTATCAATTTATATTATATTTTCTTTTTGTTTGCATATTTTATTTTTGTTTTATCAACTTATTTACAAACTTAAAAAATCTTATCTCAAGTCTATATAAGTATATTTTTATACATGATATAAACATATAATATTACATATACTTAAATCATGTTTCATACACTTATGAATTTATTCACGAACAAGACAGTGATATGTTATTAGGTGTCCTTTATACTTTTATATCACTATCTTATTCTTTAATTAGGATATAAGAATTTTCCCCCTCATTTTTCTTCCCTAATCCTTGTTTTCGAGTTCTACCCTTAATAATGTAAAAAAAAAAAAAAAAAAATTGTTGACATGGAAGAAATTGTGAAAGACAAAATGCTCAAAAAAGGATATAAAGATTATACCATTTTGAATTATAAAAAAATTAAGGATATAAGATCGTAAGAGTAACCATCATGAGCGGACGCTATAGGTTTAAATGCTATCATAACTATATAAAAAAAAAAAAAAATCCAACTATTATTTATTTATTATTAAGAACCATTATAGGAGATGTACAAGCCCAATTACTTGAGATGACGAAATATTTGGGCCTAGTGAGTCTTAACCCTGTTAAGAAAGCCCAACTTGTCTTCGCAAGAAGGAGGAATAATGAACGACGTCGGTTTGTGGATATGATCATATTCTTGCTGCCTTTACAAAAAGAGAGTTGTAAGTTTGAAAGGAGGAAGTGGAGGAGAATGGAAGTGAGGGAATTCATAAGAAAGGAAGTGAGCGATTGGGAAGATGAAGAAGTGGGCAGGGCCCGATTCAAAGCCTTTAGCGGTCAAAGATCCGATTGGGAACCCACATACCGTTTCTGGAACCATCTCATTCTCTCCATCGCTAAACATTTCCGCCTTCTCATCATTTCACCTTCCCAGGTACTCATTTTATAATTTCTCTCTTTCTTTTCTCTATTTTTAATCACTCATTATTTATTTTTTATTTTTTTAAAGGTAAAGAACAATTGGTTCAATCGCAATGGCTTGACCCCTTTGTGCCTCGACCAGGTTTTGGTAAGATAACTTCTTCTGTTTTTTCGGAACAGAGTTTGTAGGCATCTTGCTACAACCTGCTAACTGATACACGTCTATTATTTGAACAAGTCGCATCATTCATTGAAAATTTGAAAGGCTGGTTTGTAGCTAGTTTGCTACAAGCCACTACGTAGCGATTAGTAGCTATTAATAACATCATTCACTTGTACTTTTAGTCACATGAACTATTTAATGAGTCATGTAACTTGTTTAAATAATACATGTGGATAGTCTTATGAGTTGTCATATAATAAGTTGTAGCAAGCTGGACAAACCAGTTTATAGCCAAAGTCTGTTCTCAAGTCATGACATGGAGGATTTTATGAGTTACCACATAGTTGGTTTGTAGCCCTAGGCTACAAACTCGTTTCTAGCTAAACTCTCTCCTTTTTATAATGATGAAATTTTGTATTAATGTTGGTGGTCAGTTAGAAATGTATAATGAAGGTGAAATAGTTCGGAGTGGTGATATTATGGACCCAACAAGTGGCCGAATGTCCATTCTCTTGAGAAAATTTACCAACTTGATGCTTAAGCCTACACCTTCCTTAGAAGCTCTATTACAAGACCGCCTCATACTCACTACTCTGCTCAAGGTATATATACATATATATATAGTGTTAAATTGCTATGCATTTATATGACTTTGATGAGACTTTGGGGTTTGTATTAAATTTAGTACTTAGAATGTTTTTATTTTATTTTCGTGTTTGTTTAGGATAAAGCTGTTGAAGTTGTGAAACTTTTATCTGAAAGTCACTGGACTTGTTCGTGTGTCGTCACGATGAAGAAGTTCCAGGACATTTGTGGAGGACCGGAGGAAGCGTCCGCAGTCTTGAGTCACTTGTCAGAAACTGGGAAAGCGCAGTACCTCTCGATTCGTAAGAAGGAATTTGTAGAGGTATAGCGTATGTCGTTCCTTTTTGTTATCTAGATGCTAAGAATTTATGGTCTTTCTACATTATGCATTTTGTAAGTCATTCCCCGTTTTATTAAAAAAAATTGCAGGGCGTAAAAGTTTCCTTGTCATCAGCACCAGTTTCTAATATCTCGAGTTTAGACAGTGATGTTCTGCACTTAGTTTCGACAACAGAAAGGCTTCAGCAACAGCTTGATGTGATTGACCGACGTTGTGAAATGTAAGTACTTCTAATCATTGTACTTGCCTTATATGTTGAACTTTCTTGCTTTTAGTTACTGCTGTTTTTAACCAATGTAGCAAATAATGTTTCTAATAGTTGAGAACATTGACAAGGGAGCAACATGCATGTAAACACCGACTAACATGAAATTCTTCTTTACTAAGTCTACCAAGATTGTCATATCATCACTGTTAGTCATCGTTGATATACCCATTTGGGATGCCCGGCATTGTGCCAGTTTGTCGGAACCTTTTGAAGACTTCCTTAGTCGATAAAAAATTATTGGAAGATGGTTGATTGGCCATATGCACAGTAGCATAGGATTGATTAAATCCTACATCTTCATTCTATATACTTTCCACTATGTAAGCATCTGTTGTAATGTGGAGCATAAGATAGTTTAGTCTTTAAACAAGTGTACTGGTCTCGTCGATTGATTTATTTTCTGTGCAGGTCAAAAAAATCAGCATTAGCTTTTTTGCGTTCTGGGAACAAGAAAGTGGCTCTTCGGCATGCAAGGGAGTTAAAACTAGCCAATGAGAGTAGAGAAAAATGTGCATCTTTTCTGAACAGAGTGGAGGAAGTCCTTAGTGTTATTGCGAATGCTGAATCCACAAAAAAGGTAATCCATTGGAGAAAAACTTATGTTTTACTTCAGCGGAAGGTGTAAATAACACATAAATGAGCTACTGACAGTTTCTCTCAGTTGTTAAGTCATGAAAGAGCTGACAAAGCTCACGTAGTTTTATTAATTAGTTAACTTGATGAGTTGGGTTCTATTAAATGATGGAGCTGCCTTAAAAAAAATTATACTGCTGAAAATCTTGAGTTGTCTCTCATTGGCAGGTCTCGGAAGCCATCCAGATTGGAGCTCAAGCAATAAAGGAAAATAATATCAGCGTGGAGGAAGTTGAATTCTGTTTACAAGAGCTTGAGGAGAGCATTGAGTCACAAAAGCAAGTTGAAAAAGCTCTAGGTACTCTCTCTCTTCTTTTTTGTTTCCTCATTATGGGTTTAAGTCCTTTTACATTGTAGCTGATGCAAAATAGTTGGGGTTTAGCGCTTAAGCATCTAGGCAATGCTGTTACTTTGATTCTGTACTTAAATTGTGTCTTTATGGCTGTGGCTGTTATAGAGTCTACTCCATCATACACTGATGTTGAGGACGAAGATATTGAAGAAGAATTCAATAACTTGGAATTGGAAGTTGGAAGTGAAAACCTTCAAGTTTCGACCTCCCAAATGGGTGTGGATAGTGCAGTGGAAGTAGAGGCATTAGAGTCTGCTGATTCTTTGAGTGATGCTTTGTCAAATCTCAAGCTTACAGGTAATACAAACAGGGAATCAGCAAGTAAGAATCCTATGTTAGCAATGAGACAGAACAAATCAAAAAAACTTGAGCTTGAAGCTACTTAGTCAAATTTTCATTTACCAGAGTCTTTTGCCAACTGATCAATCATTGTATCATTTCATCTTTGTTATAATAGTGTAATACTCTATTCTTTGTGTAATTGAAAATGTGTATATATTCCATTCATGTTAATTTCTTTTGCTTCTTGAGTTAAAATTAAAGGCACGAATGTCATCTATAACCCATTTATTGAGAAAATATGGAAAGCCAAAGCTTGAGGCGGATCAAAAGTTGTCTTTGCAGTATAATACAAATCTCACATTTGGGGGAAACTTTGATATAAAACGAAGCAAAAGCATATGATGACTCGCTATCTTCCTAATGATAAATGGCAAGCTTGGGGACCCTTTTTCTTTGACTTTGAAACAGAGAGCCGAGTGACAAAGGGTCTACAACTGCCATCTTACTATGAAATTTTGAGGGGGTCGTGTCGTGTAGGGGTTATCTTTCCATGGAAAAGCATTTGGAGTGTTAAATTGCCCGAAAGGTTGCCTTTTTTGCATGAACGAAGGCTTTGGATAGAATTCAAGCATAACTTAATAATATCAGGAGGCAAACTTTTGTGCGGACCTTTAGCAACCATAGGTGGCCAACAATTGAGTTCTTTATGGATTTAGAGCATTCACATTGTGCTTTCTAAATCCTCCTTTTAGCCAATCTAGCCATGGGATGCTGCGACAATCATGGTTTTAGGCGTTGGGGCCACATGGGTCATTGGGCATTGGGTTGTTGGGGTGTTCTTATCTGGTGTGGGCCTTGTGAACTAAAAAATGTATTTCAAAAATTCTAGTTGGTCAAAGAATGCAAAACTAGATGTGAATGCTCTTATAACCAATAATAATTCTATAAATACAAAATTTCATGATTGCTAAAGTGACAGATTGTAATTATTACAACTTCACTTTCACATGAGACCACTACTGATATCATTTTTACCGCATACCAATCACAATCTACCATTTTAACAATTGTGAAATTTGCCGAGGTTTTAGATTTACTGAGTGCTTAGGCTCGGACCAAAGAGACTTGGGTTCAAATAATGGGCTAGGAAAGATGGAGCCAGGGGTGAACTGAGTTGGTGTAGTTTGGGTTCAATGTCACCGGAAGCAGAGGTTGCACTAGAAGTGGAGTTTGAGGTGGTGTCGGGAGTTGAACCCACTTGAGTTGGGTATATTTGGTCTAATATGAGTCAGGGTCAAAACTGACTTGTTTGTGAAATTTTTTTTAATTAAAAAATAAACTACCACATAATCATTCTGTTAGCACATAAGTAAGCAAACTAATAAAATAATTGGACAGAGAAATCAATAATACTCCATTTTAAAACTTTAAGGTCGTGCCCTTAACGATATGCCATGAAAGAGGGAAGACAGGCAGACATTAGAAGAAGTTAGAGCATGCGGTCCATAGCAAGACTGTCATCAACCGGAGAAACCTTATTTTTCCAACTACCAACACCACTTTTACTTGTCAAAAAACTTACCACTTTAACTGTCCTCCCAAACCAACCTCCCAACTCAATACGCCAAACTAACCAAAGCAGCACATTCATTCACACCCAACACCAACAACCCTTCTTCAAACATCAAAACCTTTTCTATGGCAAACTGTTCGCTCAACTTAAATCACCACCCCATCTTTTTGAAGCCAAAAGATTACATGCTCTTCTGATTGTTAATGGTTTCTTCCACCCCACTAGTGTTGATAAGGTGTTTGGTTCACAGCTTGTCAACATCTATGTCAACTTTGGCTGCTTCCAGGATGCACTCCTTGTGTTTGACGAATTACCCCAGAAGAGTAATATTGCTTGGAATGCCTTACTTAGAGGTTTTGTTGACATGGGTCAGTTTTCTGAGGCAATTCAGTTCTATTACTTGATGTTGAGTCAATGTATAAACCCTGATAATTTTACGTACCCGCTTGCTCTTAAGGCTTGTTCTGGGTTATCTGCACTTGAAGAAGGTAGAAGAGTTCTAGAGTTGATCCAATTCAATGAGACTCAACATAATATACAGCGTAACATTTATGTTGAATGTGCTGTGATTGACATGTTTGCTAAGTGTGGCAACTTAATTGAAGCGTGGACGTTTTTTGAAGAAATGTCTAGAAAGGATTTAGCCTCTTGGAGTGCAATGATATGTGGGACTGTGCACAATGGAGAGTGGCTTGAGGCGTTGTTTCTGTTTAAAAGAATGAGATTTGAAGGGATAGGGCCTGATTCGGTGATTGTGGCAGCCCTTGTTCCGGTATGTGGCAGATTGGAAGCTAGGTATATGGGAATGACTTTGCATGGATGTTCTGTAAGGAGTGGTTTCGAGAGTGATTTGTATGTTTCTAATGCTTTAATAGATATGTACGGTAAATGCGGAGATACCCATGATGCCCACTGTATATTTTGCAATATGGTGTATAGGGATGCTGTCTCTTGGAGTACCTTGATTGCTGGTTATGCACAAAATTGCATGTACCTTGAGAGTTTCGAAGTGTATCTTGAGATGAAGAGTGCAGGTTTAAGAACAAATGCAATTACTGCAGCAAGTGCTCTTCCTGGATTGACCAACCTCAAATTGTTAAAACAGGGAAGGGAGATGCATGGGTATATCCTTAAACAGGGATTTGAATATGATGCTGTCGTGGCGAGTGCATTGATTGATATGTACACTAAATGTGGCTCAATGAGAGAAGCAGAACACATTTTTGAGATGGCGTTGGAGAGGGACATC
Organism: Fagus sylvatica; assembly: GCA_907173295.1. Classification (NCBI taxonomy): domain Eukaryota; kingdom Viridiplantae; phylum Streptophyta; class Magnoliopsida; order Fagales; family Fagaceae; genus Fagus; species Fagus sylvatica. Next base: position 25,932,605 of record OU015771.1, read on the forward strand.
ACAACATGGAACTCATTGATCGTAGGCTATGTTTTGTATGGTGATTTGGATTTAGCACTAGGGATCTTTCGACGAATCTGGGAAACTAAACTGAGACCAAATTCTATTACCCTAGTTAGCATTCTTCCATTGTGCACCAGAATGGGGACTCTTGGACTGGGAAAAGAAATTCATGGCTATGCAACTAAAAGCAGTCTCAAAGAAGTTGTTTCTGTTGGAAATTCTCTGATAGATATGTACTGCAAATGTGGGTACCTTGAACTTGGAGTAAAGATCTTCAATCAGATGATGGTGAAGAATATTGTGACATATAACACGGTAATATCTGCTCATGGAATTTATGGACTTGGAGAACAGGCTTTCTCAATTTTTGAGCAAATGAAAGAGGCAAGAATTAGGCCCAACAAAGTCACTTTTGTAGCACTTCTTTCAGCTTGTAGTCATGCAGGTCTAATTGACAGGGGTTTCTTATTATATAATTCTATGATTGATGATTATAGTATTCAGCCAGAGATGGAACACTACTCGTGCATGGTCGACCTTCTTGGTAGAGCCGGAAATATTGATGATGCCTTGAATTTTATCAGAAGGATGCCTGTAGAACCAGACATAAATATTTTGGGAAGCTTACTTAGCGCCTGTAGAGTTCATAACAACGTGGAGCTTGCTGAGCTTGTTGGGGAGCACATTCTCCAGAAAAATCTGAAAGATTCAGGCTACTATGTTCTTTTAGGCAATATATATGCCTCCACTAAGAGATGGAAAGATGTGTCAAAGATCCGAACATTAATAAAAGAGAAGGGCTTGATAAAGAAACCTGGAAGTAGCCGGATTCAGGTAGGTGGTTGTAATCACATTTTTCATGCTAGGGGTATAATGCATCCACAGCTAAATAAGATCCAAGAGATTCTAAAGAGTTTATTGTTGGAGATGAAGGACGAAGGGTACATGCCAGATCAAAGTTCCTGCTCCCATGATCTTGCAATAGATGCTAATGAGCTAATTAATCTTGATAGTGAGTGAGAATCTCAATTTTTCAATTGGCATTAGTAAAAACAGGTTTCTGGCTGAACAAAATATATTTGGAATGAAGCTGCAGGGCAAAAATTATTGGACCACAAGTATATGAGATGGATTCAACTTTTGGCCCAGGTGGAACAACATAGATGCATTATTTTTCTTTTTGGCATTGATGAATGATGAGGTACAGGCAAGAACCAAGATTATCTGTCCTCTCAGCAAAATTATTTACTGAACCAATAAATCCCAAGTATATTAGAGAAACTTAACTTGTAAAAACAAATGAAGCATTAGACATTCTTGTTTCAAGTTTTTGTTCATTCACAGAAATGATTATGAGCATCAAAGCTGCCTTTATGTGAATTATCACAAAAAGTGATCTCTGTTACATTCACTTCAAGCCCTTCTGGTTGGTACATCAAAACCTCTTGTGTGTTTCATTCCAAAATTATCTCGTGTTGGCAACAAGTCTGCGGATATTTTCTTTGCTCCAGTGAAGGGAAGGTTGCATTCCCATGGTAATGGCATCAAAGACCAATAACCTATTGGAAAGAATTGCCAAATCCAAGTTGTAATATGTGCTTTTGAAAAGAGTTGTTACCATTTCAACATTGTTTCAACTGAAAAGAACCTGTGTCATGAGCAAGAATGCACCGATACGGATACAGTAATGGGTACAATACGGGTACGGGGATACAACATTTCTTAAAAACTTATGTGGGCCAATATGGATATCAGGTATCGGGTATGGTACGGGTACGGGTATCGGATAAGGATATGTGGGCCAAAATGGAGTATCCGTGCATCCTAAGTCATGAGTGGTTAAAGTTCCCTATGTCTTTGGAAACATCTGATAAAATTGAATATAGCTCAATGGCATTGCTGTTTGAGTGTGAATAGTCACCATCAAGGAATCCACTGTACTGTCTGTACAAGAAAGCGCAAGTAAGCAGAAGGTTATTCTTGATTGGCCACAATCTTCATCCTCTTGTTCAATAAAATGATTTGTTGGACAATTGTAGGGGCAAGCTGCATGTATTAGAGATAGTGAGCCTTTTCCAGGATTCCATAAACCACAAAGAAATGAATATGTTATGTTAAAACAATGCCAAATAATAATTCAATGGGCTCCTTTTTAAGGACTTACAATGTCGTAATCATTTCTTTGCACCAAAGCACGTCGTTTGGAATTTTGTTACATTTCCTGGATAGATGTTAAAACAACAGAAGTCAACCCTGGCATTGGATGAAGGGGTGAAAAAAGGTGAGGAAGAAACGGCAGCACTTTTTCTTTGTCTGAATCCTATGCTTAACTAAATATGAAATTCTATGTGATGCTATTCTTAATTCCAAAATGGAGCTGTGAAGCTGTGGTTCTTCTAGAATGAAATCATTGTTTATTAATGAGACAAGATTGTAACAAATGTGTGGCTAAAAATAGGTTTAGGCTCGACAGTAATATTTTTTTTTTTGTTGTTGTCTTTTTCTAACATAAAAACTGGAAAAAGCCATGTTTATCAAAATAATTGCTCTGCTGATCTATATTTTATGACTCTTGAATTCATTTGTTTTTCCCCTTTAAATGTTCCTTTTCAACATTAAAGGGAAAGAATGCATATCTTAGTGGTGACCGCTCATACCTGACTTGATGTTTGGATCTTTGAGTATTTAGTGTTTGCATTGTTCCTCAATTCAGAGTTGATGTTCTGAATGGAACCCATTGAATTTGTTGGGGGAGCAGACCCAAGACGGTCCACAAGGGGGGCAGCTCCAGAGATACCAGATGCCAGAACTGATTGTGTAGAGGGCCCTCCAAGCAAAGGAATGAAGGATGCATGTGAAACTGACATGGGCAATGCTTGACCAGGAAATCCAAGCATTTGAAATCCAGTTCCTGTGATCCCAGGCAGAGCAGTGGCTCCTACTTGTGAAGTAGGGAACTGTGCTGTGCTGCAAGCCATTCCGGTGCCCATTCTCATACCCATCCCAGCACCCATGGGAGAGAAATGTGTCAAATGTGGTGCATTGATTCGTTGCATCACCATAGGCAACATCATTGGATGCATATAAACGCCAGCTCCCATTGACAAAATCTGCATCAAGACTCAAAAGGTATGTTACGCATATGACTATCAAAATACCTATGCATCTGAAATAGAAGGCATAGAAAATTTACCTTTAGTTGAAGCTGAAGGGTTCTCAGATACTCAATGGCATCATCAAGCATTGAAGCTTTGTCCACCTTGGAGACGCATAAAGCAGAAATAAGCAACGTAAACAAAAGAAAAAATTCAGAAACTTATTATAAAAAAGTGAGTGGTCAATTTTTTCTGATGGTAGAAGGTTTTTTGAAAAGCTTTCAATTGAATTTTAATGCAGATACCAACCTTATGGCAATTGGGTATGAGCTCTTTTAATGCACGCATTTTTTTGTTAATTTTATCTCTTCGTCTCTGCAAATTTTCATGATAAAATGGTTACATATCATCTCCTACTTTGTGCGTGTGTGTGTGGTTGGGAGGGTGAAAGAGAGGGAGGAGGGAATTGGTGCTTCTTGATATTAGCATTACTCACCCTTTCAGACAAATTATGAACTTCTGCAGTTCGGGTTCTCTTGGCACCTGTACCTCCTCGAGCAGGTGCCTGTTTTTTCAAGCCCTGTGGTTCTTCAACATTCTGCAGTAAAGTTGGAATTCTTAAAGCAATGGAGACAGTGGATAAAAAGGGTTCATGAATCAAGGGGGAAATGTGGCTTTAACTTTCTAATTACCTCACTTTGATATGCCGAATCCTCAGTGTCCTCATATGTCCTCCTCAAAGAATATGTTGGATCATTTGAAGCTCCAAGTGAGCATACTGAAGAAGACGCAACAAGTGGCTCAATAAGCTTCTTGATATTGGGTTTTCCGCCAGTTGTATTTGCTGCTAACCTTGAGGTTTGGCCTAGAAGTTGATCATGAGATTTATGATTCCTACGGCCAAAAGCTTCGGTGTGCTTATCAGGGAGTGACTCCTTGGTCTTGGAAACAGGTGGTATTAGCTCTGCATCTGGTTGATTCTGAAGACCTCTGGCCCTTTTTGAACCACTAGCCGGTTCAATCACTGTTGATTCAAGGGGGTTGCTACTAAATAGAGCAGGCCTCTCATCATTGCTACCTTTCAACTCCACAACTCTTGACAAAACTGGACTGCTTGTTGGTCTTATCATACTTCTGCTCTGATTATTAGCTTTAGGAAGAGCTGCAGGTCTTAGATAGGAGAAGTTCACTGTCCCAGTATTCTTATCAGGGTGTGAATCATGCTCAGGCAAGGTCGATGTGTGCGGACCACCCATTGACGCTAGGGTCTTGCTCGAATTCAGACTTGGTCTTATTAGTGAATCTGATGTATCAAGCTGAGTACTCTTAGATGCATTCCTATGTCTGCAATTTGCTTTGTCATGTTCCAGAACAATTTGGGAATCTGTGGGTTGCTTGTCATTGATCTTACTTTTAATTTGTTCCAAATTGAATTTATACAATTCACAGAATGAGTCAAGATGATGACCATTTTGTGAAGAACTGTAATTGGTAAAGTCCAAGTCAGAATCCTTGCTACCTAAGAAAGAGGAGTCATTCAAAACCGAATAAATGGTCTCTGACCTTGCTGTCTTCATATGCATGTTTCCTCCATTTTCCACCTGAGCATTGGTAGGGTATAAAGAATACCCAATGCATGACTGACCCTTTTGAGTTCTACCTGATCGATCTCTCATTAGAACCTCACCATTTTCCCATACCAGCTCCAAGCAGTCATTCTCAGACCTGCATTAGAGACCTGTTAAAAATGATGTCATATAAAAAGAAACATCTTATGTAAAAGAGAGTTAAAGAATGTCTTACATAGAAGCTAGAGTAGCCAAACTGCTAGTCATCCTCCGTTGTGTTGATCCAAGCATCTCCTCTGCCAAATTGAAGTAAATGATTAACTATTAGGCTGCTATGGATGTTCTCTTTCTATGCAGCACAGCATATACTCCTAAATACCACATAGTCTAAAAGTTATTTGAAGTTATATGTACCTAAAACAAAAACATCACTTAACACCATTACATATACTCCTAAATACCACATAGTCTAAAAGTTATTTGAAGTTATATGTACCTAAAACAAAAACATCACTTAACACCATTACACTATGATCTTAATCATGATTATAAATTTGCGTAGTACCTGACAAACCCTTTCTTTTCTTTTCTTTACTGCAACTCCTTCTTTCTTTGCCTTATTTCTTTGTTGGTTAAAGAAGGAGGAGGACTATGTAGCCTAAAACAAAGGAATTTAAGAGGGCCCAATTTATAGGCCACAAAATCTTCTCTCTTTTATTTTTATTTGTATGGCTAAACATAGGCCACGACATCTCAACTGCTCTCAAAGGATCCCACACTGGAATCCTGGTAACCAAAGATACTCTTTGGACAAATTTTAATGATAAGTTCAGAGAGAAAACTTGTGTCCTAATTGTTGAGATAGTAACCACCTCATGTGGGACCTCGTGTGGGACTTTAGTGGTAGGAAGCCGATTCAAACCCCTCGTCTTGTAGGTCCGAGGTTGGAGATTCAACTCCTGACATGCCCCACTAGTGCTTGGGTGATCTCACGTCATATGCAAATCCAGGTTTAAGTGGGCTGGAGTTATGAACACACCGGTGATCCTTTTTTCTCATAACAAAATTTATTGAAATAATAAATTATTAATAGTATTTAATAATTTATCACTTCAACAAGTTAAAAAATAACTTATATAGCATTACTCAGTGTTCAATATTTTAATTAAAATCAGTTATATCTCATTTAGGTTTATGAAAAATGAAGAGGTTGGTTACAGTCCACCCAAAATTATGGAATATTTATCATGTGCATCCTAAATTAATTAAAACAATAAAATCCAAAAGGACTTTATCCCTATGTCAACCAAAAGAGAGGTGCAAGAGGGCTAAATTGATAGGCCACCACATCTTTTCTTTGGCCAAAGATAGGCCATGACATCTCACCTGCTCAGGCTTTTCTACTCCAATCCTAGTAACCAACAATACTCCTCACAAACATATTTGGTTTTAATTTAGACTGATAAGCCTATGACAAATGAAAGGGTTAATTACATTTCTCTGATCTAATTATACGTTATTTATTGTGTATCTTAAAGTATAAAATTCGGCTATCAACACTTTGATTAAAAAATATCCATCTTATCGCTCAAATCAATATCTAAATGAGGGGCGGAGCAAAACAAAATTTAGCAGAACCAATTTATGATATTGACACACTAATCAAGACCAATTCAAAACACATACATATGCAATAGAATAAGTATATCCAATCTAAACTGCAATGTGAGGTATTTACAAAGTGCAACTTAAATTACAAAAATCTTATAATTAATATATCTACTAATTTATTAATTAATTTAAACACTAAACCAAAATATTCAGCAAAAAAAAAAAACTAAACCAAAATGAAAAGATACTGAACAGAAATTCGTTTTTACTTAAATAACTTGGAAAAGAGGAGAGGAGAAGAGCACATTGTTGTATTCCATGTATAAGTGTCTGGCGTTAGTGTGGCCCCATATAATTCCTAATGCATTGCTAACCTAGGAAGACATGAGATAGTGAGGAGCAACTGTCTGAGACAACTGATTTGATTAGGCAAGTCCTTGCAGCTTGTGACATGACTTTCATTTTTCACCCTTGAATTCTACTTTTAATTCTATTCATCACTGATTCAAGGACATCTTTTTTTGGATTTAGAGGGTTCATTGGTATTTCCAGATAGGAATCTTGTGAGTGAGTTTGCTTTAAACCCAATAATTGGCTTATATCTCTTTTTTGTTCCTGGTCGAAATTCTTACTCAAGAGAATTGAGGAATATATATATATATATATATATTGTCATCACAATCTTGACCTTACTTGCCTCTTGCATCAGCCGAAGTTCGTCATACCAACGCTGCAGGCACTCAAAATATTTGGTTTTCAATAGCGAGGATAATTTTAGGATTTATTGGAGACTATTAGATTTGGCGCAAAGCAGTCTTCTACTTTGGGAATGAATTCTCAAAAATACATTTTACTGAAAATAGTGCGTTTGGTAAAATATTAAAACTTTTACTAAGAAGTGATTATGCTGAATGAAATTATGTTTGATTAGTATTTAGAGAATGCATTTTTCCTATTAAATAATATATTGTTAGGATAATAGTATGTAATTAACAATTTTTTTTTTTTTTTTTTTTTTAATTTTTTATACAAGGCTAAAAATATATTTACTACCAATATGAAATTAAAAATAATAATAAAATCCTCAACAACAATAAAAAAAATCTCATTCTCAACACTTTTTTAATAAATTTTCTCCATTATAATCTTTTTAATTGATAAAATTATTAATCCACTTAGTTATATTTGAGAGAGTAATTTATTGTTCGAGAGAGGAAATCTAATATAGGATTTTATCAATTTTCGAGAGAGTAATTTATAATCCACTTAGTTATATTTGTAACATAGAAAATCTAATATAGGATTTTATCAATTTTCTCAACTTTTTATTTTTCCATTTCTTTTATTTATTTCTTCCTTCCCTTTTTTCTCATCCACTCACATTTTCTACCAATTCTTATTTTCTTTTTTCTTTTTTCCCTTTCATTTTTCACCTCCACATGTTTCTTCTCTCTACTTTACCTTTTCTTTTACTTGTTTTCCTTCAACTGTTTCTTCCACACGTTTGCTCCTTTATCATTCTCTTCCCTCCAAAGAAGCATGGGTACGTTTTAGGGTATCGATATGATATGATGGTACGATAATTTTTAGAAAAATAGGGTATAGGTTCGGGTACGGCAGGGATATATGTTTTATTAAAATTTTTTAATATTATTATGCATATATTTTTCATATATTGATAAATATATGTGAATTTAAGAGTAATTATGGATAATAAAGTATATCCATTGCTATTAAATGATATTTTAAATTACAAATCAAGATCCAAAAGAATAAATGAAAGAAATGTACATCCATAAAGTTATACTTACAGTTCATGTTTTGACTATTTTCACTACTTTTATCTATTTTTATGACATATCCAAAATAAAAAATGAAAGATTTTTTTTTTTTTATTTAATTTGAGTACACTTGGGTATGCATACAGAAGTATCCTAAAAGTATAAATATCCAAAAAAAATCCGATAAAGGTACGGTCCCATTTTTAGAGTACCGTGTTTCATAGAATCTCTCTGTTGTTTTTTATTTTTATTTTTTCTTCTTTTCTTCTTCAGTTCATCTCCTTCCACAACGACCTCTCTTTCTCACTTCTAGTACCACTCCAACCAAGAAGCTTTGATACTAGTTCAACGCCACCAACATGCTCCTCCTATAGGCCACCTCTTCCAACCACATCTCCTCCATTGGGTTTTTGTTTACTAATTTAGGTTATCTGATAACTGATAAGGGTGAGGCAGTAGGGGTTCACAAAAATGGGCCTCAACTGGTTCCAAGCAAATTACAAAAACAAGCCATTTTTCACATACTTTTTTATATTGGATGTTACAGTGAAGATTTTTAGTTTTATTGAGAATTTTTTTTGTTGTAATTTTTTTTTCTCGGAAAGAATGGTGGAACACAAAGATCTAGCAACCAAAAAAGGAAAAAAAGAGAAGCTGAGAGAACAATAGGAAAGAGAGCGAAAATAATGGTTGTGGGAGCCATTAATGCTCCTGTTAGTGGTCCTACTTGCTTCAACAAAAAGAATCAAAATTTAAAATCAGAATTAAAAATTTTTTGGATTCTGACTTTTCTTTAGAATTTGTATTTGTCAAAATCCCAACAAAGCACCTCAATTATTTTAAAAAATGTATTCTATATATAAAAATATATGATAACTGTATTGAGTAGAAGATCCAAACACCACTTAGTTTGGAGGAGATATATTCTCTAATCTATTAAATTAGCCATGAAATGATTGTTTAAGATATTTTTCTTTCAAAGTACTTTGGAAGAAAAATCTAGAATTTTTTTCCCTATCCTTATCTACAAGATTAAGATTACCACAAAATAATGACCCATACATTATCTTTTTCATTATCTGGTTGAAGTTGTGCACGAATGCGAGCGAAGAGGGTACACTATATGACGAGGACACAACAGTATGGTGAGCCCACTTATGGGAATCTAAGAAAACCCACGTGGAGTTTGGGTCCTTGGACAGGGTAATTATACTATACTTCGGGAGTACATTAAATGCGTACTCCCTCCTCTCACAGAAGTCATGGGTCCCATAAATTAAATTTATAGAGGGATCCACCATTTCTGTGAGAGGAGGGAGTACGCATTTAATGTACTCCTGGAGTATGATATAATTTTCCCCTTAGACATTGCTTGGCGTCCTTACCCTGGTGTGCCCAACACCTGCTAGCCCTAGCATTGTAGCAACTCACTGTACCTGGAGACACTTCCTTAAACATCAAATCAAATTCTCAATCTTAGGAATAGGAAGAGTAGAAGAGAGCCATTGAAAAGAAAAGCGTGGCCTTCACGTGGTCCTCCGGCTGATTCACGTGCCCCTTTGTTTTCTTGTCTATGTACTTTTTCATACATAACCACAAACCGACAGAGAAATAAAACCTTCACTTGATCCATTCAGCTAATAGACGGCGACTGCCAGGTTTGCCAATGAGGACTGATAGACCAGTTTGAAAGTGACAAGGATACAATGTCCCAAGTCTTTGCAGAATATACTTTTTTTTTTTTTTTTTTTTTTTTTTTTCTGAATCTTATTTAGAATATACTTGTGAACCAATTTTTTTCCCTTTTCCCTATCTTTGGTTTGGCTGCGTCGTGTGTGCATAATGTCCACACTTTGCGGTAACCACCTCATACTGACCAATCAGCAAATTGTATTATCCAAAAAGAAACATTATAATATTTGGGATGCACAATAACAAAAGGTTGAGTAGTTATTCAATACTCCCTCTCATAATAGTAAACTCCAGGCAGTAATTAAATATATATATGACGAAACCTACCATGTGAGAAGAATGAATATTAGTCTAATATTGAATAATTTCCCCAAAAGATCAACAATGTTTGATCTTCCATTAACACTAACAGATAACCAAGCAATCATTTAGGCAGACAGCGCAAAAAGAGTAGGATATTTTTCTAAAAAAGCTAATCCTCTCAGCTAAGTATTCAAAGATCAAACCAAAAGAAAAGTAGGCACAGCTTCTCATGTGAGGTTTGAAGTCATTATTAGACTTCATTCACTTGGCAGCATGTAAGCAACGATTTGCAACACAAGCCTCTCGGTAACATTCTTAAGCCTGTTACAAGTGCAATGCAATGACATGGAAGCCAGAGACTACATTGATACGTAGCAAGACCATATTGGAAATCAAATATATTATCATGCATTTATGTACTTGTACACAACTAAAAGGAGTCCCCCAGTTTCCAGTGTATCCCTCAGAATTAGAAATATCAATCCCAATACTACAAGGACATTCATATAGTGTTTCATTTGAAACCATTTACTCTTTCTTCCTTTTGGGTGTCATTTACAATGCAATTTGAACTGAGAGACCAATGTTACTGGCCATTCAGAGAGAATATTGTCTGTAAAATTAAAAATATAATTGAGAAACAGTAGAGAGATGAAAGATAGATTCCTAAGCATGAGATACGTAATAGGACAATATTGATTACCTACAAAATGCAAAGGCTTTCAAGGTCAATTCTAAGCATCAAGGAACTCTAACTCTAGGTGAAGTCCCTAACTTCCAAGATAGCAGTACAAATCATTTCAACTTAGAATACCCTCCTTCAAGCACAAAGATATCACGTGTTTCAATTGGAGCATCTTTCCCCTCGCCAACTGCAAGAAATTAGAAGAATAAAATTGCGTTATACTAGATACATAAACAATTTCTCGGTATTATGCTAAATGCACAATTTAGTGCTATATGATGACATTATATGAACAGAATATTAGAAAACGGGGGCCCGCAACAACATTGGGAACCCAACATTCAATAAGCCTTAGGCTAGGTCAATAATAAGATAGATGCTCTAGCTTGGCATGATAATTATTGCACAAAACAGAATTTCATAAGAAAGCAACAATAAGAAGAGTCATTCAAATGGTTGTGTTCCCAAACACCACATGCATCCAACAGCAGGTATAACAAACCATTGTCTGCTATGTAACTATCTTCCAAATAGACTTGCCACACATTATTTTGATTACATTATGCTTAGAACAGTAAGAAACCCAGTCATAATTTTTATATATAAAAAGCATCACAAAACTTGCCTCGTGGATAGCTGTGATTCTTCTTTGGGCATCATTAAGTTGGGTCTCGACTGTTTCTTCCATTTTCAAGAGAAGCTTACGGTGTGATGCTTCTGTCAAAAGAATTATTAAAATATACCAGAAAGCCTGCATAAAGTTTGTCTACAACGCCAATGCACATGCTTATCAAGTATAGAAAAAATAATGCAGACACAACGTTTTTTGGTCAAGATTTCAAGTCAATGACTTTTGGTGCATGATATTTTGCAGCCATGCAAGTAGAGTATTTAGCTGCTACATATATCAGACTGACTCATTGATTAGAAAGGTTAACTTGTATATTTGGTCCTCAACCTTTAACCCTTGTTTCAAAATCGTCCTTACTCCTTATACTTTAAATTGATTCGAGAAAAGGTCTTACCGTCATCTGATGTATGGAAAATATTGATGTAACAAATGGAATTCATGAAACTGATGTCACTTTGTTGGAGGTGAAGCCTATGACATAGTATGAATTATGTTTGTCACATCAACATTTTTCATCGATCAAATGACGATAACGACCTTTTTGAAACAATTTTGAAAATATACGGACTATAAGTGAAACATGTTAAAGTATAATGCCAATTTTGAAACAAAGGTCAAAAGTTAAGGACCGAGTCCATGCAGTTAGGATCATTTCATCATGTGGATCCTTCACTTATGAATCAATGAGCATTACAATAAGTATAAAAAATTGGCATGCTTATATACATTTCAAATGGAATTTCAAATGTATGACTTGTATGCATAGTTTAACAGATAATGCCAACATAAAACATTGCAATGATGAATTGAAATAATTAAAAGATGCACATGCACAACAATAAGAGTTTCCATACTTTGCTTCTCCATTGTTCCCTTAAGCTCTATGTTGTGTGCTTCCAGCCCTTCAAGTGTGTTTCTGCAATCCTGGAGATGCTGATTAATATCTTCTTTGAATTTTTCATGAATCGACCTCAATTCTTTTTGTTTCTCTGTGTGATAAAAACATCACCTGTTGAGCTTCATCAAGTGGAATATTTCACACTTTAATGCAATGGTCTAGTTGATACAAATTCTGTTACCTTCAAATTTCGCTTCCAACCGTTTTCTTTTCGATTTACTGAGGCTTGTCAGCTTCCCTCTGGAAACATTATTAAGATCACAAATAAGAAACTATTACCTTGAGCTAAGAAACCTATCAATTTGAAATACCTACACATCTGTCTGAATATGAGACTCAAGGTTCTGCAGCTGCAAATATATCCCATCAGAAACAGACATCACAATTTCAGACGATCTTTTAGCAGTCTCTGACTTCATCCTGCTTTTAAGTTTTTGCAGTTCCAAGCCAAACAGTTGGATAGCCCTAAACGTGAAAAGTGAAACAAAAATCAACCATAAATAGATTGTGAATACAGGAAAGTAGTTCATGTTTCTCAATGGAAATTTTAATGGTTTTGAATAGCAGGAAGAAGAAAAACCTCGACAATCCATCCTCTTGGCTCTGTTCTGAAGGTTCTTGAATCCAATTACTTTCTCCAGTCCCTGGCCATATTTTACAGAGATAGAGAAGAAATTCAACGAAAAGAAGCATTTAATAAAAGTGTACGTTTGATAGATGAATCAAAAGTAGCAGAAAATATAGATATATTAGTGAAGTTGTGCCTTTTGGAGAGGGTGACAAGGGACTGATATTATCAAATCTAATGCCTTCACAGGTCCGGAGCCTTTTGGTTGAACGAAGTGTGAATTTTGATTTCTCAGTGGCATCAGGTTCTGGAGACGATGTATCTTTTTCTCTGCAACCTGCACATGACCATTAAATAAAGCAGACCAACTATCACTCTACAAACACTGCAGAAAAAAAAAAAAAAAAGCATATGGCGGTAACAAAAAATAAAAAATAAAACGAGATGGATAAGAAGTAGCATATGATAGTGCCCAGCACCATAAACAGTACATTCAGGTAACAGTTAATGCCATGTACTAGTCAGGAGAGCTTGAGGTGTAAAGTAAAAGCTTAAGTTTGCATTTTATAATATAGCTTACATGTTACAGAAAATTTTGTTGATAGCATTTATAATCACTAGTTGATAACTTGTGGAGCGAGACCCATGTACTTATCTTCACTCTACTTATCTCACATGTATGTATCTTCAATCAAGAATTACAAGATTTATATGAAAAACACATAAGATGGCAATAGCAATATCTGCAATACTGAAGTTCACGTGGAAGACTTTATGTCAAACACATCTAAATATCAGTCATGGAGTAGCCCAACTCGGTATTTAAATAGAGAAATCAGAACCAAGTCATGATAATACAGATCAACCCCTTCTTGTGCCAAAGATCTTACCATGTCCGAAGGAGGATGATCTGTTTAACACGATCCTTTAAGGAAGCAAGAAGCATAGTTACCTAAAGCCTAGGGAGAACTGGAGAATGTTAATGAAAGGTTGCAGCAGAGTAATCCATGAGAGGTCTATTACCCACTATTCAATTTAGATTAAGCACCAGTTGCACCTTTAATTAGTCTTGACTCTTGAAAAGTAAATCTACAAGAGTTCAGATATAATTTTGGACTCAGTTCATCTTTTGATCATCACTGTGGCCATTACTGAAACAATTCATTTTTCTCTTGAAGTAACTGGTTCCAAGAATTTTACATTGCATAAAGTATCAAGCATCCACTATCAAGAAATTTGATACATGTAAGCAGCTGCACTTCTTTTTCTTTTTCTTTTTTTGGCTGATAAGTGTAAGCGGCTGCACCGTTTAAAGTTCCAACTTCTGAAAATGGGTCATAATTCAGGATAAAATCTTTTATAATCATGTAAGTGACAAAAGCAATAATGGAAAACAGAAAACAGAATTCCTTTTCTTTTTTGATTGGTAAGTTTATAGACGCACCCAATAAGTTTTGAACCCACAACCTTACCCTCCACCCTTTCTTATGGGGGAGAGAAGGTGATGTTAGCTCATTGGCATAAACAGAAAACAAAATTAAAATTCCAATTTGTCTATGGTGCCCTTTGATGACCATTCTTATTACCCAACTATGACAGAATCCCACTTTTAGCTTCTTGTACTCTACTCTTCATGTATATCAAGTGTACATTAATATCAGTTGTAAAAATGGAGTGACCAATAATAACTGCTTATGCATTTATCACACATTTAAAGTAAGCATTTACAAGTGTACGAACCACCATATGCTTCAAGGATGGGTGAACCCTCTTCCGAACTCTTACAATCCTGTTCTTCAGATGATGATTCAGACAGGCCATCTTCTGCATCTCTCTCTTCAATATCAGCCACTGCTTTTCGGGGTGCAATATTTTCAAGTTCCTCTGCATCACCCTGAAATTCAATAAGGAAAAACAAAAGGCAGAAAGACAAGAGTCCAGCTTAAAAACCAGGACAGATACAATACTATCATATTGGAACCTCTAAAAAAATTAAGGATACAGAATACTCTTTCTGTGCATTTGACCCATAATGATCTGGTCTTGAAGTGTGAAAATTCCTGAAGCTACGAATATTTCCCACGGTAAACCTTCTCTCTGTTGGTGCAGGATTGGGAACATCATGTACCAGTTCATCTGTTTTTGGAGTTGAGGTAGGGGTCGAACTTGAGGTGGGTGTTTGAAGTCTAAATGTTGGACTTTGGAAGTCATCCTGTTGGTCCACAACATTCTCTAAAGATGGACTAGCAATGTCTTCTTGTTGGTCCTCATTTGCTGGACTGTTAAAATCCTCCTGCTGATCTGTTTTGTCTGTCAATGGAGATTGACGTGAATTTTGTTCCTGGATTTTTGTCTCCACTTCAAGGTACTCTCTCTCATTCTCAGGTGAACAATCAGGAACATCCCTCATTTTATTGCCAGGTGAAGATGTCTTCTCAGCAGGAGGTGTTGTTTCACTCCTATAACTTGCTCCCTGGATCTTATCTGCAATCTCCTTATCAGGAAATAAAATCTTGCGTGGCTCAATTTTAGTACTCTTTTTCTCACTCTTCTTCCTCATAGGCTTTGAGGAACCACCACTGGCAGCACCATATACTCTCCCAGACCATCCTTCTTTAAAGGAGAAGATGTTCTTCTCTTGATTTTTCTGTATGTAACCAGAGGATGGACCATGTTTAGTTAGCTTTGCTTGCACTTTTGGTGAAGCTCTCTTTCGGGTCAAAGAACGAGTTACTGGTCTCTTGAGAGTAATATCAGGATCTTCAGAGTCAGTTTCTATTGTATCTGAATTCTGTCTAGACCTGACTACTTTACTACCCTGCTGATCAAAATTCTGCCCCGGCTTTAAATTATTGGCACCAACCTCATGACTCTGAGAGTTGGAATACTGATTTTTAGATGACGAAATATTTCCCAGTATCTCCCAGAGCTTCATTCTCAAGGTTTCAGTTTGTTTTTCTGTTTTATCTGATTTATCCTCTATCGTGACCTTATCCGACACATGAATTTCTTGTGCAGCTGCAAAACTAAATTCCTTCACCCTCTCTGTGCTTCCATCCTTCACTCCCTTCCTTTTGTAGGTAATCCCAACACACTTCTGCTTCTTACCACTGTCAGACTGTAAAATTGATGTCTTGTTTGTAAAATACTGAACCGAATATTTCGCTGGTGCATTTTTTTGTCCATTAAGTTTGTTCTGCCTGGCACTAGTGGCTGGTTGCTCTGAATGATGAATAGTCTCTGGAAAAGGTGCCTGTTGGTAAGGGGATCTTGTAGTAATCCAAGGAGAAGTCTCCTGCTCTGGAGCAACAATTGGTTTCCTTTTGACAGGAGCTGTGACATCTTGCCCCTTCTTTTTTACTTCTATGGAATTTTCTACATTAAGATTCATCCTTTCTGTCGGCACTGCAACTTCATCTTCCTTAGCAGCTCCAGGTACTTTCTTGGCTACTGAGTCAACCATAACCCCTATAGAGATCTTCCTCGATTGGCTGGACGGATGATAATTGGTTCCAATACTCCGACAATCACTCATTTGATCCTAAAAAAAGTTTTTTGCAAAGGTGTCAATCATCCAATTTTATCAACAACCTGCTATGGTTCCAATTGGTTATAGAAATTGGGGCCTGGAATCCCAATTCCCTTTCCAGATATTTATTTATTTATCTATTCCCATGAACTTAAAAATGCCACCCCCCCCCCCCCCCCACACACACACACAAACACACAGTTAAAATTTAAAAAGTAAAAGTTTCTGTGACATCAAGGCTTCCAAATAAAAAAAAAAAACAGGACTCCAATCAAATCCAATTATCCACAACCATTTGCAACCTAGATAAATACAAACCACAACAAAAACCTTCATCACATAGGACTTATATGAGCAGACCCATTATCAAAATTCAAATGAAGTGATTATTAACAAGCTAAAGGAGACAGCAAACATGTAAGCTGATAAATACATACAATCCCATTTAGCAATAACAAAAAGGAAATGCTGGGAACAAAATGTAAAGCTTATAGCAACTCACTTTTGCAACGAGTTGGGTCAAAACACCTCTATCAGACAGCACTATTAACTATAGTCCTAAGTCAAAGATTGTCAGTACTTACATCTCGTAGATTCCGTGGCTTATCAACCTCCATTATCGCAACTTTAGCAGAGACGACACAGAATTGAAACCACTAGCAGCTGTGATCCAAAAAAAGAAATCAAAAGCAGGTTAGATGAGGAAGTAAGTGGGAGAATTGAACAAATCCATAAAGCTCATTGACAAAAAAGGCAGCAAAAATCTTATAATTTCTTAGATGGAACAAGAGAGAGCCAAAACAAAATTCAATTCAACTTAATACAACGGTTTGACTTACTTTCGAAGATTTTTTTTGTTGTTGTTGAAAGTAAAACAAAATTAAGCACGAGATTCAATCCTTAGGTTTCTCACCAACCAAACAGAGTGTTAAAGGAAAAAAAGAAAATGATAAGTCGAAGGAAATAACTGATTGCTTGTAGAATCGAGTACATGTAAGCCCTAATTTTCACGGCACATGCTTCTCACACCCAATTTTAGCATAGCATTCCAAATTTAATGCTCTGCTCAAGCGAAATCAAAAACAAAAAGCACAAAGTTCAACAAATACATAGATTCCAAAATCTGCGAGCAAGTGAAATTGACAAAAAATAATAATAATAATAATAATAATAATAAATAAAACAACAGCAAGACCTAGCTCCAACAATCACAGATTCAGAATTCAAACAAACAAAAAATAAAACGGAGATCAGAGTATAGACAAGCAAAAACGAACCGAATCGGAAAAATATTTTTGAAACGACGAAATAGACGAGACTACGAGAGAAATTGCTTACGGCTTGTTTGGCGGGGCTAATTGAAGAGCTCCAATTTTTGTTTTTGAAATGTAGATGAAATTTCGTGAAGCAAGCAAAGCAATCGTAGAGGATTATAATTTTAAGTTGAAACTGGAGAGTGAAGAGAGAGCTCAGTGGTGTGAATTTCGTGATCGCCAATTTTTTTGGATCAAATGAAAAAAGAGGCGGGAAAATATAAAATGTGATTACGGTGGATCGTAACGGCCTGAGAATTCTACTTTGTGCAGGGTGCGCATGGCGCACTTTCTGGTTAGATAAATGGACGATTTTACCCCTCTAGGTTTCGTACACTTCCCTCCTTGGATTTTTTTATTTTTTATTTTTGAAAAGATTCCCTCCTTGAATTTTGGTGTTTTTGTTTCAAATTTTCAATAGGTCTATGAATATAGTATTTTTCAAAAATTTGTTAACATAATCAAGTGTGATTAATGCAAAACAAAAGTGATATTAATGGTAGATCCAATTAAATGTCCCAGAACAAGTACTTGATTATAAGGAAGTAGCAAACGAGACAAATGTGAAAATCATTACAATCCATTTTAAAAACAAAAAATGCTTTGATTTGGCGAGATTGCCTCAATGTTCATAGAGCACAAATGGAAAGTCAAATATCACAACTTTGAGTTGGAAGAAGATGAAGAAATAATTACAGACAAAAAAGAAAAAAGTTCATACTTTATCTCTAAGAGTACTACATGCGTATGTGCAGCCCAACTACATCACTGAAAATTTCACACTCTGATAATGAATTTATTGTGGTGAAGTCCCGGTGAATTGAGTGAGAATTCATTGTGAGTGCATGTGTGAATTTTTCTATGATTTTTTTAGTTGTAAAATTGTTGATTTGAAAATTTTTGCATTTATCGCTGACTTCACGATTTATTTGTGTGAGCCGCCACCAAAGCTTTAAACCATAATATCAAGTTGGCTTGAAAACCAACTCGGCCATACAATCTCTCCCAACCAGGTGATCTCATTTTGGTTCTTTAAGCTTGATTTTGTTTCAAAATACTCATTTTGTCCATCCAGGTTAGTGAGTTTGTTGTTAAGTGCAAGTAAGTGCCTAATCATGTGTTCACTACATCCATTTTTTCATATTGTCTTGCCACGACACATAATTTTGGAAGAAAGGGGAAGGAAAATGGCATGGAGAAGACAATAGCAAAATTACCCTGTACTTTTCCATCATATTTTTATATAATAAGGACATAAATGTAATTTACTATCTATTATTCCACTTTTCCATACTCCCAACCAACACACATATGGTAGAAAACACTGATCTTTTATATTCTCTCAACATTTTTCATCCTCACACTTTTTTATCCTCGTGATCAAACAAAGCATAATGTTGTCCTATCAAAGTATGACATTTGTACTAATCACAAAAGCACCCCAACCATTAGGAAGGCAACATCTCAGGGTCACCCTTATGAACTTCTCATTTTAATTACCTAATATATGTGGGGCGGGAGATTCACATACTTGGAAAAATAATCAGGTTCGCGAAGAATTCTGTAAACTCAAGTTAAAAAAGAAGAAGGTAAATTACACTTTCCTTACTCGAGGTTTGGCGAAATGACAATAACCTCAAAAAATAAATTGAAAAAACACTCACACCATTAAGGTTAGAAATATAATTATCATTAGTCATTATGTTACTAACCTTAACAAAATATTTCCTTTTTATAAAAAGAAAAATCTCACATTTTTTATATTAATCTTTTCTAGTAAACTTGATTTAAGAATTTTTTTTTTTTCTCATTCTCACAACCCATTTTGAAAGAATCTTAAAAAAAAAAAAAAAAAAAAAAAGTTTTAAAAAAGCACCAAATAACCTCTATAACTTTGAAATATGAATTACTCATTAAATTTTTTTTTTTTTTTTGAAGTATAAATTAGGTAGTAGGCACCGTATGTCTACTTGTAGACTTGTAGTCGGGGATCATATCAGTTGCAATTTAATAAGTTGCAATTTCTGCAATGTGATACAACTGGTCCAATTAGAGTGCGCCAACTCAATAAAAAAACCAACTGAGCTTCCATCTCAAACATTGCTAACGGAACAAAAATAAATAAATACAACTTCCCTCACCCTCCGTCAACCCTCTCTCTCATTTCTGTCATTTCTCCTTTGTTTTCTCGCCAACCAAATAGATCCAAATCAGTGAAAAAAAATATGTCTTAGCCCTTAACACTTTCTTCCTCACTTTCCATGGACTTGTAGAATAACATGCTCACCAGTGAGATTCCGGCGTCGTTTTCATTGCTCAAGAACTTAACGTTGCTGAACCTGTTTCGAAACAAGCTCTACGACGCCATTCTTGAGTTCATCGGAGAGTTACCGCAACTTTAGATGTTGTAGTTATTGGAAAACAACTTCACCGGAATTTGGGAAATAACGTACGGAAAGCTTCAGGTTCTAGATCTTTCTTTGAACAATCTGACAAGGACTTTGCCTCCCGATTTGTGTTCAGGGAATAACCTCCACACTCTGATTGCTTTGAGGAATTTCTTATTTCTTTGGTTGGTGAGAAAACAAATAAAAAATGTGGGAAAGCGAGGAAGAGAGTGTTTGGTTGGCGAGAAAACAATGGAAAATGACATAAATGAGAAAGAGGGTTAACGGAGGTTTAGATTGGTTTTTTAATTTTTTTTTTTGCTCCGTTAGCAATATATGAGGTGGAAGTTGGGTTGGGTTTTTATTGAGTTGGCACACTGAGTTGAAATTTTTTATTGAGTTGGCGTACTTTAATTGGGCCAGTTATATCACATTGCAGAAATTACATCTTATTAAATTGCAGTTGATATGATCGCTTGTAATCGTGTATAAAAACCAGATGTAGTAATCAGTGAACGACACGTCATTTCTCCAAAGTCTTATTCTATCCACCATTTCCCTCAGTTCGAGATAACAAACGCCGTCGTTTCTCTCTCTCTCTCTCTCTCTCTCTCTCTCTCTCCCTGAACCGTGAGACTGAGCCCGCCATGACCACCCTCACGGACCTCCCCGCCCAATCTCTTCTCCTCCGCCCCAGACCTCCCTCCACCTCACCCTCCTCTCTCTTCCACACACTCCCTCTACCTCGCCGCAACCCCAGCACACGCATTCACTGCTCGATCGCCGAAGATTCATCCGCCACCACCATTTCTCCTTCTCGCGCGGCGACACTCCCCTCCGCCTCCAATGTAGACTGCGTTGTCGTGGGCGGCGGAATCAGCGGCCTCTGCATCGCCCAAGCCCTCGCCACAAAACACTCCGACGTCGTTCCAAATGTCATCGTCACCGAAGCCAGAGACCGCGTCGGTGGCAATATCATCACCGTCCAGAAAGAAGGTTATCTCTGGGAAGAAGGTCCCAATAGCTTCCAGCCCTCCGATCCCATGCTCACCATGCTGGTACGCTCTTCAATTACTAATTTACTATTCATTCATTATTTCATGCTAAACCTATAATTCGAAATGCAATTCAATTGGTTAATTTTCATTGCATTGTTAGGTGGATAGTGGATTGAAGGATGAATTAGTTTTAGGTGATCCAAATGCCCCGCGTTTTGTGTTGTGGAAAGGGAAATTAAGGCCGGTCCCATCGAAACCGGCCGACTTGCCTTTCTTTGACTTGATGAGCATTGGTGGCAAATTCAGGGCCGGCTTTGGCGCCCTCGGCATTCGCCCTCCTCCTCCAGTTTGTCCTCTTCAACTCTTTGTTTATTATGCCCAATGACATCAAACACGCATTCGTGCAATTGCGTTTATAAAGTGAATTTCTCATGTCTTATAATAGTCTTTACAAAAGTGACAGGGGCGTGAGGAATCAGTCGAGGAGTTTGTGCGTCGTAATCTTGGCGATGAGGTTTTTGAACGCTTGATCGAGCCATTTTGTTCAGGTTATAACCAACAATGAACAACACATTTTGTTTATTTCAGTTGGTTTATATGGCTGCTTAGTGGACTTGAAATTTTTGACATATGCAGGTGTCTACGCGGGTGATCCTGCACAACTAAGTATGAAAGCAGCATTTGGGAAAGTTTGGAAGCTAGAGCAGAATGGTGGTAGTATAATTGGTGGCACTTTTAAAGCATTCCAGGAGAGAAATAAAGTTCCCAAGACACCTCGTGATCCGTAATAACTAATAACACCCACACATTGATGTTTATCTTATGGT
Source organism: Fagus sylvatica (assembly GCA_907173295.1). Taxonomy (NCBI): domain Eukaryota; kingdom Viridiplantae; phylum Streptophyta; class Magnoliopsida; order Fagales; family Fagaceae; genus Fagus; species Fagus sylvatica. The sequence continues at coordinate 25,954,494 of OU015771.1, forward strand.
TATATTTAAAATTTGTGTTCAATACCCTGAATTAATGTATCTTTTAGGCGTCTACCAAAGCCAAAGGGTCAAACTGTTGGATCCTTTAGGAAGGGACTTGCTATGTTGCCGAATGCAATTTCTACAAGGTACCCATCATTGGAAAAGGAAATTTAATTATTCTAGAGAATTTAGCTGTATATTTGTTCTCTACATTGGATGTGCATGCGGTATTCATTTTAGGATTGTTGATTTTAGTGACTTGTGTTGTGTTGGCAGGTTGGGTGGGAAAGTAAAATTGTCTTGGAAGCTTTTAAGTATCAGTAAATTGGATAATGGAGGGTACACTTTGACATATGAAACACCACAAGGATTGGTTTCTCTTCAGAGCAAAAGTGTTGTCATGACTGTTCCTTCCCATATTGCAAGCGGTTTGTTGCATCCTATATCGGTATGCCTCCTTCTTGTATAGCTTTTAAGAACTGGTTGTCTTATTACTGCTTTTGTTAGTGGAATGTTTGAAATTGGATTATATTTAAGGTCTAATCTTCTGTTTGATTTTTACACTTGTTTAACTTTTTTAATATGTGATTCATATTGGTTGCAATTTGTTAGTAATATGTAATTTTTTTTTTATAGGTAAACACCACTAGTTCAATTAATTATTGTTCATGATTCCTTTCATTTTCTGAATACTAATTCTAGTTTTTCTAGTTTTCTGGAGTTTTTTGTTTTTGTTTTTGGGTTTGCTGTTCTATAGAGCTTGTGTCGGTCCACTAGATTCAGTACACATTATCACAATGCTTTTATGTACAGATAATAATACTTAAGCAATTTTAATAAACATTAATTGATCAATATTGTGGCAATTGAAAATATGATTTAGATCAGAATCTGAGCTAAATCAGATTTTGCAGGGTGGAGGCAGAGTAGCACAAAATTAGTAGCACCCTTGTGTCTGGAATGCCAAAGTTGTTAATATCCTCGGAGTGTACCCTGTGTAGGAGAGGTCATGGAAGAAAAGTGGCATGTAGTTTGAGTTTTGGTTCACTGATACTCTATTTTTGATTACTTGACATTCTGTCATAATTGTAGACTGGTTTTCAGTTGGATGTAAGGTGTTCTGGTAGAAAGTAGTGCCATGGTGAAATAGTTTTTCCAGGTTGCTAGACTTTTTATCATTAATATAGCATAATGGACACATGGCTTAGACTTTGTCTTTAGCATATGCCCTAATGGTATATGGTACTAGGGTTTATTCTAGGCTTTAATGTTATTCTTTATATCATTTAACTAGCTATCTATGGTTTATTAGCCCAAATCTTGTTTGTTATATTGAAACTTCATTATGGGGAAAGTTAGTATATTGTCCTTTAAAGTTGTAAGCTGGTGAGTATTTAAGGCATAGTTTCTTAGAGACAACTCCAGATATTTTAGCTCTTGATAGTGTTTGTCCCATGCTTGTTCAACCGTTAAAGCTTTGTTTTTATGACATACCTTGTGCGATGGTCCTTGATGGTGTATAACTAAAGTTTGGAGTATGGGCACATCTCATAAAATAATACTAGTTGGATAATGAAATCATATTTATTTACTGGACTATTGAAGGCATTTTTTGCTGTTCGTTAATTTGTTATGTTGCAGCAGAGGCCAGTATAATTTTCTTCCACCTATTTTCTTTTTTGGCAGACTGCTGCTGCAGATGCACTTTCAAGATTTTACTACCCACCAGTTGCAGCGGTGTCCATTTCATATCCAAAAGAAGCAATTCGGACAGACCGCTTGATAGATGGTGAATTAAAGGGGTTTGGTCAATTGCACCCACGCAGCCAAAGGGTGGAAACTTTAGGTACTTTGCTTTAACTTATAAATTAGTTTTGTCTGACTTATTCTTAACATTTTTGTGTGTGTGTGTGTGCGCGCATGTTATACAACAACAACAACCAAACTATAGTCTCAAAATTTTGGGGTCGGCTATGAATCCTCAACAAAATAGTTAGGGTCAGCCACACGTATTCTTTTATGCCATTCTATTTTTTTGTTATGTTCTTAATTAACATATCTTTTACTACTTCTGTTAATGTTATTTTTGGTCTACCTCAACCTTTTTATATATATATTTTTTTTAGGGGGGTGGGGGTTGGTGGGTGGGAGGGTTCAAACTCTGAACCCCCAACAGTGGCAACTGACCCTCAGATAATGTTGAAATGTTTAATAGTAAGAAGTAATATTCTGTTTAGGATGCATTGAAAATTTTGGGCCAAATTTAGCGTTTGGATTTTCTTCGGTATTGCAGGAACTATATATAGCTCAGCACTTTTCCCTGATCGAGCACCAGCTGGAAGGGTTCTACTATTGAACTACATTGGAGGGGCTACAAATCCTGGAATTTTATCCAAGGTAGGGCAATTCAAGAAGATTCATATACTACGATTATAGGGGTCTTTATGGTGGTAAGGTTGGTGTATTTGGGTTAATGAATTTCTGTTTTTTGTAAACTGTTAGGCAGGTGTTCACCAATGACATAATAATGCAATTCAACTTATTATTTACCAACTCAAGCAAGAAAAAAAAAAAAAAAAAAAAATAGTGGAGAAGAAAGGGAAGGACAAGCTGATGCATTTAAATTTGATTGACAATAAAAAACCTAAATGCTATTAATTCCATGTTGGAGATATAATGTGGAACTCCCACCTAGTTGAATATTTAACTGCGAGAATATATACATATAAATATTTTTTATAACTAAAATGTAATTTACACCCTCTAAGTTTGAGTCAAGTTTGATTGGTCCCAGAAGTTTAATTTTTTTTTTGGTCCCTTAAATTTAGGAGCATTTTTAATGAGCCCCTTAGTACATTGTCGTCACTGATGTGGCTGTTAAATGCCACATAGCCACCGCCTAAGGGAGGAGTGAGGCACTGAGGCCACCAATTAATTCCTTCCGGTTTTCGCTGACTATAGTTTGGCATAATGAAACCAAAAAATTGCTTTAGCCGTGCTGGAATTTTGACATGGGGCGAGTAGCAATGTGAATGAGGATGGGTGAGATGTGCAGCAAAAGCAATCAGAGATATACACGTACGAGGCCCCTGACATATTTATGCTATGAACTGGAGCATCCGCCGCAACAAGTGCCAAATGACCATTGCTAGCCTCCTTGAGCACATGGAGATTGATCAGCTGGATGGCTCCAACGACGAGATCTGGTCCAACCCAAACCTCTCCTTTGAGCACTGTCATCCTTCCATCAAGACCATGTTCTTCCCTAAGAAAGGAGTGCCAGAAACCTGATCTCCTTACCACCTCCAAGGACTTTCTTCGTGCCTGGCCCATCTTGGAGAACCATGTCAACTCAAGAGCCTCCTTAATGACTTGAAGAGCGGTTTGGGGGGGTCTCAGCAGATTTGTTGATGGGTGTGGGGGTTTTCAATGGGTGAGGTTGCCGATGGAGCAAATGTGGAGGCAGTGTTGGGCTTGGGTTCCGGTGCTGGTAAGGCGACAATGGTGGAGTAGTTAGTGGTCATGTCATCGGTTATGGCCATTGGTGGGTGAAGGAGAAAAGAAAAATAGAAGAAAGAAAAGGAAAAAAAAAAAAAAAATTATTCATTATTTTTTTTTCTTTATTCTTTATTTTTTATTAAAAGTAATGCTGATGCTGATTTATTTTTTCTGAATTGCTGATGTGAATTAAATAGTACTCAAGACGATGTAGTTTCAAATAAGTAGTTTTCGTTTTTAGCTTATGTGGCATTTACCGAGTGATGACGATGGACAGAAAGGCAGCATTAATAATGCTCTTAAACATAAAGGACCAAAATATTATTTTATTTTATTTTATTAAATTTTAGGGATCAAAATCAAATTTTACCCAAGCTGGGTGTACAGTGCATTTGTCTTCTTCTTTTTGCCTATTACCTTCAATATATATGCTTAGATGTTTATTTTTCTGTTGCTGAAATGCTTAGATCAGTTAGATGTTACATATGAAGATCGTTGGTTGGTCTAAACTTTTAGTGTTATAATCTCTGTGCTTTGACATAGTATGTTTAGATGTTAAATGTCATTCAGTTTCTTCTTTCTTGTCTTTTTAATGCCACAGTTTTTAATGACAGACGGAGAGTGAACTTGTTGAAGCAGTTGATCGAGATTTGAGAAAAATGCTCATAAAGCCTTATGCAAAGGATCCACTTGCGTTGGGTGTGAAGGTGTGGCCACAAGCCATTCCCCAGTTCTTGATTGGACATTTGGACCTCCTCGATGCCGCACAAGCTGCTCTCAGAGATACTGGGTGTCAAGGGCTGTTTCTGGGGGGCAACTATGTATCTGGTGTAGCCTTGGGCCGGTGTGTTGAGGGTGCTTATGAGGTTGCAGCTGAGGTGACTAAATTCCTATCACAGTTTGCATACAAGTAGTTCAGATTTTAAAGCAACTTTTGGAAATAGATGGGGCTCTTTCGTTTGATTGGAAGTTTCTCTTCAGCTGTTCATTAGGTGCTTTGGGTATCCCCTTTTGTGTAGAGTTTTTTTTTTTTTTTTTTTTTTCAGGCATTTGTTAGGATTTTATTTGACTCATAATTACTGGGCCATTGTCATTAATGATTGCTCTGATTCAATGTTTAGTGTTTGTTCTTCTGTGATTAGTAACAGTGCAGAAGCACACATACAGAATATTTTCCATCATACAACTTTAATTTGTGTGGTGATTGGTAATCCTACATGCGGTAGATACAAGACATGATTGAAGTTAGTCTTGTATTGTCTACATTAATTGGCTGGAGAAACTGAAGGACTATGCTGTAATTTAGATCCGCCAAAATAAACTTTGTTATTTTGTTTGTTTGTGGTCATGTGGCCCCAAATCCAATCGCATGCTATGCTCCAATTCTTGATGCATCCACCGTAGGGCAGTGGACCAAATGCTTTAGTGAGGATGTGTGCTTAAAGTCATCTAGTTATGCACACAAGTTGGTGACATATGCAACGCCCGTGCAAGCTTTATATATTGATTTACATATAAAACACTGCCCCTATATGGACACAATCTTCTTTGAAATGTGCCAAGACATTATTCTAGTGACTTACATTATTCTAGTAACTTGAAAACACTGGACAACTGATCTTTTAAAAAGGGACACTAGGGAAGGACTGTTTTAAAAGCCTAATACTACATAGGTGGCCGAGAGCGTGAACCTTGATGAACCACGAGGCACCTAGATTTCCTGATACGTGTATAGGATTTCAAGAGAAGTGTGATAGAAATGATGGTGCAAATTAACAGCAACGAGAGGAAAAGGTCCATGAAGAAAAGCTTGAAATGGGGTCAGTTGGAGACATGCTTTTACATGGGGGAATTCAAAAGCAATTCTAAGTTTGACTGAGGAAAAATGGAGAATCTCCAACATGATGATTGAGATTGAGATTGATAGAAGTGGAAGAACACAGCTGGGAAGAAGAATGAAAAGGGAAAGAGAAAATATGGTCTTAAGAGTCCAAGACATTACGGGTTCTGTAAAGAGAGTGGCCTGTGGGTAAACATGCATTAAGTTCAATAGAAATACTGTGTTAGAGACCAACAAACATATGATTGTTAATTGATGCAACAGCATGGTAGGGGTGGTGGGGAACATCTTCTTTTTTCTTTTTTACTTGTTTGTTAGTTCTCAATTTTTCCTATCAATAGGCGTAGCTTTAGGCCCACGAAAGATTTCCTGTTACCCTGGCGTTGTGAAGTAACTAGGAAAATGAATTACACGAGAGAGCAAATGTGCATTATACACGTGAATTGTCACTTACACGTGGGGAGAGGAATGTTTAATGCAGAAGCAATCAAGAAAGTAAAATGCTTTTTGTTTCAATCTTTTCCTTGTGTTTACAAATTGGGTTGATGGCATGTCTCCATGATAGGATATCTTAGGTATCCTCTTTCAATAAAAAGTATTAGCAGGCAAGATTTGTCAGTCTGTTCAACGTAATGATGTAGGATATAAAGTAATATAGAGAAAACTAATTACCTTTTGTTTCTATTTTTTTTTATTTAAATTTTAATATTACCACTAAAATTATGGAAAATTAAAATGTATTTGATTTCTTAAAAGTCTGCCCTCTAAAGTGAAGCCATTTAGAAATTGACGCCCCTCGTGGCAAAAGAAAGTGAAAAACAACGAAGTGAAACACGAGGGGCCCATCAATACATATAGGATGTACAACATGTCCGAGGTTTTATCTTGCTTGTTGAAGCATCCCCCATGGTATGTGTTTGTCCATAATTATTTTTTTTTACGACCCTTTTAAATAAATCTTGTGAGTACATCGATATGTTAGTCTACATTTGAGAACACGTAGCCTCAACATTATCAATACGGTTTATTATGTGTCAATACCCATGCCCCCATGCGCAACACGATAATCATAATCATATCCATTGAACATTGAGTTAGAGATTATTAAGGACATGCGTTTATTTTAATAAGTGATTCAGTATGGTTTTAAAGAGTTGTCTACAATCGATGCCTTTCTATCCAATTAAATCCTACAAGACTTGTCTAGATTCATGTCCTCCAAATACACACGATGTTAATTATAGTGTGGACGCTTTGTCTAATAACTCGGAAAGAGTATCGAAGGAGGATACTTATCCTTAAAGTTCAAGTTTTACTATTTTAGAGAATATTGTCTTTACAATGCTTAACAACAACATAATGAACTTTCAAAATTGGAAGAAAAATCTCTTCAATAGTGTAAACATTTTGTTTCAATTTTCCATTTTTATTAAATACTACCATTTTTTTATTTTTTATTTTTTCATTTCAAATTGAATGTATAGCCGTATAGGCCTAGGCTTTAATAATTAAAATCAATCGTAGCACATGTGACATGACTTTTATGGTAAAAGATGCTTATTCTATCAACCTAAATTATGAACTTATGAAAGTCATTGAGACAGCCTATTAATATTTTTTCACATGAACCGCATTGCGATTGAATTTTAAGTTTCAAAGGCAAAATTATGATACAAGTCACGTTGGTTTTCCTATCTGACGCGTGTACTTGTCGGCTACCGTGACAACATTTCAGGCCGACCAGTTGTTTGAAAGAAATGAATGCCTCCCCTCCCAACACACATTCATAACTCATAGACTCGTAATACTTTTTCTCTCTCTCTCACAGTGTGTGTATGTGTATGTGTGTTTGTCTATTTATTTAAACCTTGGGTGGCGGCTTTGCTTGTCGTCACATCTAATTACAATGGGGAGAGCTGCTAGTTCTTCTTCATCTTCAATTGAAAGTAGCAACCACCCATCTATCTCTAGTGCATCTTCTCTCTCTCAGCTAAAGAGAGACCTTAGCACTGATCTTAGGCTTGGACTTAGCATCTCAGCCTCTCAACACAACAGCTCTTCTTGTCCAGGGTATTATCTATTAATACCCATTTCATGAAATCTTATCATTCTTTCATTTTCATTTAAAAAATCAACTTTTTTGTTTTTGCTATCTATGATGATTACCATTATCTACACCTAATATCATTGCCTTTTGTGGTAGGGTGCAAACATTGGATGAGGGCAATGATCATGCAACATTCTTTGTTAAGGTTTACATGGAGGGCATTCCAATTGGAAGAAAGCTGGACTTATTAGCCCATGATGGTTACGATGATTTAATAAGGACACTTGATCATATGTTCAACACTAATATTCTCTGTTAAGTTTCCCATGTTTCCTCTTTACTCTTTGTTTTAGAATGATTGTTTTGGTCTAGTTTTATTGTTTTAGTAGATTGAGCTAAATTTTTATGGTTGAAACTTGGAGTGAAATGGGAATTCTTGTTTTTTTTTTGGAATAGGGGGAGCTGAGGTGGATAGGGTGCATCATGACAAATGTCATGTGTTAACTTATGAAGATGAGGAAGGGGATTTGATGATGGTTGGGGATGTTCCTTGGGAGTAAGTTTATATGGCGCTTATAGTATTCAATTTTTTTTTGAAATCTTGGGTCTCACTCTTTGTAATCCACTTTATACTATGTATCTCTTTACAGTGAAACACTAAAAATGAGACAGAGGATTTGTATTTCCATCACTCTTACATATTTTCGCATCAATTAATAAGGCTCTTGCTTTGTTTCTGTATAGGATGTTCTTGTCCACTGTGAAGAGATTGAAGATTACAAGGGCAGGCACGTGCTGATTTTGTGACTTTGATGCATCCTAATCTCTCTCTCTCTCCAATTTTGTCCTGTGGAGTGAAACCAATATAATGCCCAAAGCATACTAGTCTTGTGAATTTTGTTCCGAAGTTGCGTATGTACATTTATACAAGATCATTACAGGCAATAGTTTTATCTTCTCTTCTAGATCCATGTAAGAATTTTGTATGATAATGATGTGGTTAACAATCTTATTGCAGAAAAAAAAAAAAGATGACTTAAATTGATGACTTCAGGAAAAAAAAAAAATTGATCCGTTATACTAGAAGATAGTGGTATCCCTAATCGATATGAAACTTATATATCAGACAACAAAACTGGTCACCTCCGGCAGCGTGTGGTATACCAAAATTTTCATAGCATTGCATTCCTGTAGTTGTTAGGCCTATAGTGACATATTGGCTCCAACACAACTTAGATAGATAATCCAAAAGTTTAAATCTATGAGTTTGGATCTAATAATGTTATATTAATTTTTTGATTTCTTTATTTTCTCTCAATTTAGGACATTGAAATCATGGGTAATGCCCATCGGCTAATTGAGTCTCCCCTGACATAAAGAACATTCTCCCTCTTAACACTCCGTTTGGGAGGGGGGAAAAGAATGGAATGAATGAAATGGAAAATATATATATATATTTTAAGAATATTCTCTCATTTTCCCTGTTTGGAAGTTTAAGTAGGAATGAATGGAAGGGAATATTGGAAAGACCATTCCCTTATTTGGGAGTTTAAGTGAAGAGAATGGAATGGAACATTCATTCCTCCTTGTTCCGGCGAAGATTATCCTCCAAATTTGCATTGCCATCGATCCGGACCAAGCCAAAACACTCCATCGACCCAAATCTAGACTAAACGATTGGACTCGCACTGGGTAGGCATATAGGCACCCAAATCTCTGCAATCCTCAAATCTATACAACTCCTATTCTTCTAATCCCACCACCTTCAGCTGCAAATCCGCACCAGTGTTAAATCCTCTCTCTCCAGATGGAAAGAAAAAGCTTCTTTTTCTTCCATTGGAGAGAATTTAACACTGGCATTTGCCTGAAAGTGGTGGGATTAGAAGAATCTCTTTCAGATTTGAGGATTGCAAAATTTCTACCTACCATCAAGGGTTTTGTTTTTTTTTAATCTCTTTATCATATCTTTTCTTTTCATTTGAACAAAATTTCTTCTTTTTCTATATATTTGTTTTGGGTTTATTATATTTTGTTTTGGGAAATTAAAATTCATGGAGATCTGGAGAAGGATTGATGGAGAAGTTTGGTTGAAAGCAGACTGGCAGACTCTTTGACAGAGAAAGGGTTAACGGGGAGTTAGAAAAAGTTTGGATACCGTGAGTAACTGGGGTGAGGTGGAGCTGAGTTGGAATTTTAATTGAGGTGGCGAGTTTTAATTAGGCCACTTAAGTCACATTGTAGAGATTGTAGGTTAAGAGATTGTAGCTGATATGCTCCCAGGTTGGTTTAATGAATTTTTAACCAAAAGTCTCAAAATGCCCTTAGTATTTTTGTAAAAATCCTAAATTACCCTTATAGATTGGACCTTTTATTTTCCTCAGTTCCCATGGTATTTCTATAATATGGTATTTCTAAATGACCATGCATGGACCTTTAACAATGTTAATTTTCTTTTAAAAGGTTATTTTGTTGACAATGCATTTCAAATTTCCATTTATTGGGATTATATTTTAGTTTATATTGCTTAAATTTTGTGCTTGTTTATAATTAAGCAGATTTTATATCACTTGTTGTCATGTAGTGATTTCTTTCTCTATTAGCAAGGGCCAAAAAAATAGAAATAAGTTCCTTTGATATTTCTATAATATTATTGTGAGACCAGATGTCATATATGGTATGGTAATTTTATAGTATTATTCTATAGATTAATCCTATATTTTATAAAAATAAAGGGTATTATAGTAATGTTGTTATAAAATGATTCATTTCAATTCCTTCTGATATTACTCCCAAGTAAGGTTACTTACATTCTATTCCATTACTCTATTTTAAAACATCCAAATAACATTACTTAGTTTCATTTCATTCCATTCATTAAATTCATTCTATTCTATTTCATTCTCTTTTAAACTCCCAAATGAAGCCTTAGTCATTGGTGTGCTGATGATACCAAAACATACAAAGTTATGTGACAGAAGAACATGTAATACACGATATTAAGTTTTTATATTAAAACAAATACAATGGTACATGATTAAAATAATTTAAATAGATAATTAACTTTCTTTTAAATTTATTAAAACTTTAGTAATAGAGTTTCACAAATAAACTATACTGGTGAACTATATAGCAGCGAAAACACATTATACGATGATCATGTGCAAGACTTATGTTAGACCATTTGGCGCAATCACATAGCTTAGGAGATCATGGAAGCACATATTAGTATATTATTATAATACCAAGTTTTTTTTTTTTGTCAAAATAAATTAATTTAAATAAATAATGAATATTTTTTATTAAATTTCTTGAAGTTTTTGTAAAAGCAGGGGTGGAGCCAGGAATTTTTTTTTGGATGGGCTGAAAATGTTAAGTAAAATTTTCCAATAGAAGAAAATTTTATTTAATAACAGAAAAAAATATACAACAACAATCAATAGAATATAACTTTTATGTTTATATTTTATAATAATTGGTTGGGCTAATTTTGTGTTAAATTGTTGGGTTAGAAGGCATAAAATGTGGACTAATGTCTTATTTTTGGCTAGGCTAAATTAAAAAAGGAAAAAAAATATAGCTGTAATTTTTTTTTTTAGAAAACTAGGCTGGGCTACAGCCCACCCTAGCTAAGCTTTGGCTCCGCCCCTGTGTAAAGGAATTGAAATTTAAGTAATATAAGATGTGTTCAAGTTACATAGTCATCTAATGTAACTTCACAAAAGTTACATCTTTGTTTAGATAGTAGATTTATAAGAAATCTAATGGTTAAAAAATATCAACAACCAATGTCATCATTAAAAAATTTATTTGCTTGCCAAATCAACTAATTAATTAATGAGCATTTATTTCTCTCCCTTATTCATTTATGTATGTGTCCCCGGCATTTCATGTTATGTGACTAAGAGTATCATAGAGAAAAGATTTTTAAATAATTTGTTATTGTGTGTTGAAAGGTTAGAGTTTTTGGTGCATTTAGGTTTTTGTTTTTGAGAGACATTTTATGTCACCATTGTAATCCTTTTTTTTTTTTTTATTTTTTTTTTTAATTTTTTTTTATTATTGAAACTCTTTCCTTATTATTGCTCATGACATGCGCACTTTCGAATCAAGAAAATTCTTGTATTTTGTATGTGTATGCTTGTTGATTTTTTTTTTCTTAATTGTTATTGGTTTAAAATCTAAGATTACTATTGCATCTGCACCATTGTTTTTCTTTTTTCTTTTTTCTTTTTCCTTTTAATATGTGGGTCTTATTGATTAAATTTATGGTAGGATCCAACATTCATATGAGAGGAAGGCTACGCATTTATTTGTAGTTTTAAATTACTGAATAATTTACCTTGCAAAATGTTAGCTAATTCTTGAAACTTAAAATTTCATATATAGAGATTCAGTTACACTACAAAACAAAACAGAAAACCCAAGAAGAAGCGACTTCTCCAAAACAAACATAGCAACAGCAAGTGTCTACAAACATATCAACATCAAGTGTCTAGAAACATAGCAACAACAAGGGACACCTTGTTAAAAGGCTTTCTGATTTTCACAATCTAAATTAGGTCCAGTATCAACATTAAACAACTTAGCATATCTCTGGAAATAGCCAATCCGATCATTCACCCGTAGGGTTTTCCACATTCATGTCCATTGATTATGTTGGTTACTAATCCATATCCGGCAATCCGATTGGCTGCTATATCAGCTTGTCTGGGGACATATTTTCCAACCATGACATTGTGACATGAAGGCTTAGGCATTTGCGAAGTCATCCAGAACCGTAGAGCCGTCTTGAATGCAATTACGGGGTCGTTTGCTATGATTTCCGGGTTCCTTAGTCCATCAAATCCTAAGGCCTTGTCAACTGGACCATAATTGTAATTCCTGCCATAGTTTCAGGTCAACAAATTAGAGCATTCAGATCGCTCTTCAATTATCATTTTAAAGTAAATTGTTGAATTAATACTATTCAAGAAAAAAAAAAAAAAACACATTTACAAAAGGTACAAAAACATATGTTTCTTGTTAGAAGTTTGCCTTGCTACTCTCTAGCTAGTTATTTAATTAACTTTGATAAATTTACTAAGTACCATATTCTATGGTCCATATATATATACTCGTATTTTAGAATTAAGACTCATCTTATATTCACGATAGTCACGTAACATTACCAAGATATTGGAATGGGACCTCTTCCTTTGTAAGATTTTCCCAGGTAGCACCGCCATTTCTTGGAGTCACAGTAATTATCTTGCTGATTAAGTTTCTCTTTATAGCATAAACCCCAAGCATAAGGTTCATAGGGTGCATCACGTGACCCAGTACCCGTGGTCTCATGAGATATCTAAGCAAGAATAGAAGCAATTTCGTGCTTGCGTTCAGTTAAACTTCCAATGGTACCGAAATTGGGAAAGCCTTCCGATGCTGTGATGAAGGAATTGTATGTGTAAAAGTTTTTTGCAGGGCATGCTTTACTATCTTTGAATAGAAATATTATGTCAAAAAGGTCTTTGCTAATTAAAGAAGAGATGCTAGAGCTTGGGTTCCCCATGAGTCTCAGAGCTTCGGTACCCCATGATGCAAAGGAGAGGAAAATGGTAGAGCTGAAGAGGAAGATTAATGAGAGAAAGGCAAGAGAGTAGGAGACTGAGAATGCCATGGTGTAATCAATGGGAGCAATATAAACCCTTCTTATATAGGAGTAAACTTCCTCTCACTCTTAGTAGTTAGTACCCACGGTTGTATATTTGTTATACATATGGTGATATAGAACTATAAAAGTGAGTTTGTGTTTAAAGGAATTAGTGACACATTTGACACTTGGACATGTGCTACATGCACGTGTGATTCTGATACAGAAAATAACTAACTCATGTAAGTTATTTTTGATGTAAAAAATAATTAATTCATATTAAGTTATTTTTTTGAAATGTTATATTGTTCTAGAAAGTGCCAATTAAATAGTCTATAAATTAAAGCGTCTTATCCTTTGTCAAATTCACAATTTTGAATTGAATACTCTTTAAGAGAATTACCGAAATTTGTTTTCTGTATCTTGGGGGTGAATTGCTTTAACTCAGAAGCAAAACTCTTTTACAATGGGACAATTATCACCTTAAAGAAAGTGTTTACACGTCTCAAAGTCGCATTTATTTTCTGATCTTGGCAAATTCCCCAACACACTTGTAGCATAATGGATTAATAAACATCCAGTTACTATATATTAATCAATAAAGGAGTTTTATTCCTTATATAAACTCATGCAAGTCTCCACTCAAGATTTCAAAAGACAAAGAAAAGAAAACGGTGGGGGAGTTGAAACTCAGCAACTTAAAGTGAAAGGTCAAGTTTTGACTTTGCCATTTTTCTCCTTCATGAGTATTAAACAATTAGTTTTATTCAATTAAATTATTTGAATTTTTTTTATATAATTATTTGAATATTTGAATAATAAGGAAAAGGATTTTGTTTCTACCGAGCTAAAAAAGTCTTGCCACGAGTAAGATGCCGGTGGCGAATCTAGATATAAATGGAGATTCGCGAGCAAAACATCCACTCCCCCGTTGACACCTAATTTGCCTACTCTGTCCAAGCCATTGGGACCATTTCGAGGTTCTAACCTGGAATCATATTGAATATTTAATGATACATTCCGTTTCTTGTTAAAAACACCGATCCTCTAATCGGATTTTAATATTTTCTACTATTATTTCCTTTCAAAAGAAACAATTGAGATATTTGTTTTGGAGATTGGATGCTGAAGCAATTTTAAAAAGCTTAGGCAGAAACAAGGGGTCTCAAAAAACAAGTAATTTCAGCTGAAATAAATTATTCGTTTTTTTTTTTCAAAGGAATCGTAATAATAATAGTAATAATAGGATTTGAATCTATAACATTTGTTTTAAGAATTACTATTTTTTTTTTTTATTTATCAAAATAATACACTAATAGCATGGATTTTTTGTCATTATTACTAAACATGTCATAAAAAAAATAATATATTATAAAAGAAAAATGATTTTTTTTTAAAATATAATAATATATTAAATGAGAGACAGTTAAACATGTAATAAATATGTTATATTATGTAAGAAAAATGGAAAATTAAACATTTTCATATAATTTTTTTTTTTTAATAATTTCATAATTGGGAGATGAGGATTTGAATCTTAGTTTTCCTTATATATATATATATATATATATATATATATATATATATATATATATATATAAAAGCAATACTAGCTTAGTTATAAAGCACTCAACTCATATTACTAATTAAATACGCATCATATTCTCACCAAAAAAAAAAAAAAAAGCATCAAAACATACTATTTGAACTTGTAAAGCCTTGGTTGGAAGGGACCCAAACAACCAAAATTTTCATCACCAACTTGTCTTTTAAACAAGCTCAGGCCCTACTTTAGATACAAAAGAAAGGACCCCCTCGGCAAACTCTCTCCCAGCCCGTCCCCCATGTTTCCAATACATCCCAATACTAGAGTTTGCTTAACTTGGGTTCTGTATTTCACTTTCACTCCCAAATCCCAAATCCACGAAACACACACAAAAAAAAAAAAAAAATCTTTTTCTCACACTAAGTATCATAATTAATTGAACTTATATTTCTTTTTAAATTCAATTAATTAAGGACTTGGAGAATAATAAAAATGGCCATTGTGCCTTTTTCTTGGTCCAGTATGCCCATGAGTATGGGTATGATTAAACATTGTTTGTGAGAAATCCTTTGAAGGTGAGTTGCACAATAAGCATGTTTGACTTAACCTAATTTGAACAGAATGTATGTGTCAGCATTTTAAAGAGTAATATTACAGATATAATAATTTTCATAATAATTGAGTTGGTGAGTTTTAATTAGTTCTTATATGAACTCACTCTTGATATCGCCTTATTATCTATCATTGATAATTTATCATAGCAACATCAATGAAATATTTTATGAAAATTATTGTAACTCAAAAGTTATTGCTTTTTAAGATTTAGCCATGTGTTGTGAATGGGCTCTGACAACACATTAATGCAAGAGCCACCCATATCCTTTGAGCAACCAAAAAAAAAAATTAATTGACCTATATCCAAGTCTATCTTGAATTTTTTCTTTTCTTTTCTTTTTCCAAATTTACGATTGGAACTACATTTTTTTTAGGACAGACTAATTAAATTATTTTTTATTTTTCTTTTTTAGAATAGTGAGTACTTATTTAATTAACTCAAATTAATTTACATACATGAATTTTTCTTTTCCATTTTAAGATTTCGATAATACTATTATTTCTTTTTAGGACAAGAACAATATTATTTTTATGATAATGAGTTCCCACTACAAAATTGTAAATTGCAAGATATTACGATTCAACTTTGAATATGGAATTCAAAGGGATCAGATAGGAATTGATACTTTGAATTATAAAACTATAATGAAATATACGATCAACCAACATTTATCATAGTTGAAAAAGAGAGTCAGAAAAAATGGTTCAATCCTTGTATTTTTATTTTTAGGCTAAAATACAAATTACACATTCTTAGTTTAGTTAAAGTTCAATTCAGTCCTCTAAGTTTGATTCCATTTCAATTTCAATTTTCTGTTAACTCTTACCGTTAATTATGAATTTATTTTTTTAATTTTTTTTAAAAACTCCAAAAAAGTTATAAAATTATATTTTTTGGAAAAAAAACTTTAAAAATTAAAATGGTTTCTCTGGCAATAATCCCCAGGAGCTTACAATCAGGATAGCAAACATCAAATGCCATCCAATAAATCGCACACGTTTATCTCTCTCTCTCTCTCTCTCTAGACTTTGTGAACGAAGGAGCTACGGTGGACCCGCGCGATCTAATTTGGACATCGGTGGCTCTAGTGGCTGTGTGGATGATAGCGCTCGAATTTTTCCAGATCTAAACGTCGGTGGCTTCATATTGTTCATGTTCTTCAATGGTAGGACCAAGAACGCCTTGAGATGGGTGCTCGACAACCTCAAGCTTTGATCCCTTACGGTCGAGTCCACTGGTGGCTTTTTCGTCGTCCTCTATGTCCAGTCCCCGCCGTCCATTGCCGCTGGCATTGAAGGGGCCGATCCCTCCTTTCTTCTCACCGTCGAGCATGGGTCGGCCATGGAATCAAGTGATTGTGTTGTGTGTTTTTGATGAACTGTGATTTGGGTTTGGTGGGTTGTAATTTTTTTTTTATCTTTAACTGGGTTTGGGTGGAGGTGATATTTCGAGATTGAACTTGCTTTGAGTTTTTTGTTTTTTTTAAGTCAAATGTGAAAGCTTGGTTGATGCTGGTTTTGTTCTCTGTTTTTGCGTTGTTTGTTTCTCTTTTTATGGTTCTTTGTTCTTTCTTTTTAGGTACTTTGTTCTTCCTGTTCTAATGTATCAAAAAGAGAATGCAACAAATTAGCTCGATTGAAGTGGGTGGGCTAGGCGTGGACAGTGTTTTCATGTTCTTCAAATTTTTTTTTTTTATATGAAATTTGGAAATCATTTCTTGGAATTTTAATTAAATTTTTTTTTTTAAAATTCACATCTAACGGCAACCATGGATGGAGTTAACAGAAAACTGAAATTGAAATGAAATCAAACTAAAAGGACTGAATTGAAACGGTCAAAACTTAGTGAACTGAATTGAACTTTGACTAAACTTAGAGGGTGTAATTTGTATTTTGGCGTTATTTTTATTTTGCGAAACCAAGAGATTCATGAATCGGGCTCCAAATGGTCATCAAATGGTCATAGTGTAGATTAATGAGTTGTTTCTGAGTTTTGAATTCTTCAAAAAAGACATTTCTCTGATAGATAATGAAAATGATTGTTATTTTTATCAAGTTTTTTTACATATCGTTGGTGCAATCCTATATGTGTGAAATTCATAGTTTTCTTGATTCGGTAATTTAATGAATGAAATTCATTTCAACTATATGAGCGAAATTATTTATTTTTACGTGTCTTCTAGGTTAAAGGCTTTAGAGCTTTAAGACCCTTTTTTTTTTTTTTAATATAATAAAATATTTCTAAACATGTGAATGTTAGGAATTTAATATTTAAAAAAAAAAACACACACACACAACTAGGAAGACCGCACATTACAAGAATGAAAATGCTAGTACATATAAATCTTATTTTAATGGGTCAAAAATAATAAATACCAAGTGTCATCCATTAATTGTCACGTTCTCTTTGACCTTTCCTCTTGTATCATTTCCATTATGTTTGAAGCATTACAAAACATTTCTTTATTCTTAAAATCTCATTGAGAATTAATCAGATACAATAAAATACAAACAAAAAATTCCACTAAGAAGCCACTCTTCCATAACATCAGAAAACAAACATATATTGCAACAGCTAGTAAGGAAAACTATGTTAATAGGATTTCTGGTTTTCACAATCTAAGTTAGGTCCAGTATCAACATTAAACAACTTAGCATATCTTTGGAAATACCCAATCCGATCAGTCACCCTTCCATCATTAGAGATTCCACACTCTAGTCCATTAATTATATTGGTTACCAATCCATATCCGGCTGTCCGATTGGCTGCTATGTCAGCTTCTGTTGGGACATATCTTCCAACCATGACATTGTGACATGAAGGCTTAGGCTTCTGCTCAGTCATCCAGAACCATAAAGCTGTCTTGAATGCAATTAAGGAGTTGTTTGCTACAATTTCTGGGTTCCTTAGTCCATCAAATCCTAAGGCATTGCCAGCTGGACCATAATTGAAATTCCTGCCATAGTTTCAAGAAATGTACTAATTAGGTAACCATATTATATGTTCCATATATATATATATATATACAAGCTAGTGTTAATTAATATACATGATTAATAATTTAATATATAGTCACGTAACATTACCAAGATAGTTGAATTGGACCTCTTCCTTTGTAAGATTTGCCAGGGTAGCATGGCCATTCCTTGTTGCTGGAGTCACAGTAATCACTTTGTGGACTAACTTCCTCTTTAAAGCATAAACCCCAAGCATATGGTCCATCAGGTGCGGTAGCCCACCCACCAGTGGTCTCATGGGATATCTGACCAAGAAAGGCAGCAATTTCACGCTTGCGTGTGATTAAACTTCCTGTGCTACCGAATTTGGAAAAACATCTGGATGCTTTGATAAAAGAATCGTATGTGTAGAAGTTTTTGGCTGGGCATGCATTGTTATCTTTGTGTAGAAATATTGTGTCAAAAAGCTCTTTGCTAATTAAAGAAGAGATGGGGAATCCACCAGCTTCGGTTACCCTTGAGCTGAAGAAGAAGATTAATGAGAGAAAGGCAAGAGAGTAGGAGGCTGAGAATGCCATTCTCTAAGAAACTTGCTTGGTAATGGGAGCAAAGTATGCCCTTCTATATAGACACATGCAAATGCAAGTCAACCTCCCGTGATTTCATGATGAGTCAAAGAAAAGAACACGGTGGGGGAGTTACAATTGCACTAATAAAGTCAAAGCTCAAGTTTTTTGACTCTGCCACATTATCCTCCTCCTTTGAATATTTAAACGAGCAGTTTATTCAATTAAATTCTTTGATTCTTTGAATCTATCTGTATATATGGTATTGATTATTTATTTGATTACGAAAAATATTATCTCACACTATCAACACAACCACATCACATTGTTTGTGTTTTTTAAACCACAAGTTATAGATACATTTTTTCACATTTTTTGTGTTTTGTTTTTTTTTTTTATAAGTACATTTTTTGTGTTTTTTAAACCACAAGTTATAGATACATTTTTTTGGGTAATATGAAATAAGATAATATAAGTGATGTGACACATTGTCGAAGATTTTTAACCTATGTGTTAATCACTTTAAATCTCTTATTATGACATATTCCTCTTTGAGTAGTCCACATTTGAGATGGTCTAGACAGTTGAGCAACCATTGTCCAAGTGGAAATGTCGACACCCAGCTACATATATTTGTTTCAATTTTCAACCACATAAGCGAATAGAAACGACAAACGGCCTGCAGATCAGGTTGTGGGGGAAGAGTGGAAGACCCACTACTTGATTTTTAAGTTTAGGGTGATGATTATTGATTACTAACCATTCTGACAAATGACGACCAAGCATGCAATGACCTATGAGTGATCTGTTCTTTTTTTTTTTTTTTTTTCATTTCATGCTTCACAAGCATCATTTCTGTTCAACTTTCAATCTCCTGAGCCACTAGTGAAAATCCTTGCCCATAAAAGAATGGCATTGGCGCTTGAAAGTTGAAACTTGAAGAGCACCGCTTCATTATCGACTTATAGTTGAAAAGGATGCAAAGATTTACTTTGATACTCTAAATGGTAATGAATAGTCAATATTGGAACTCTATATGTTGGAATTCTAAGTTACCTAATTCATTTTTTTTTTTTTTGTTGGGTCAGGAGAGAAGTAAATAATACGGCTTAGTCTATAGCTAAGTTTGCTGTTAGTCATAACTCATAACCATGCTTTTACTTATATTAAGACTTCTCTTGCCATTTCTTTATACTAGATTATAACTCGTGCAATACGTGACTTTTTTTCATTATTTTTCTTAAAAATATGTTTTTAACAAAGCAATTTAACTAAGAAAAATGAAGAAATAATAACAATAATGAAAAGTAAAAAAAAAAAATAAATAAAATAAGAAAAGAAAAGAAAAGTGTAAAATAGAAAATGTAAATAATTTTTCTTTGCGCTTAAAAATAGAAATGATCATTTTTATTATATCTCATCAAATGTATTATACTGATTTTTATTATATTTCATCAAATGTATTATACTAAGTCTATAAAGATAACTACCAATAACTTTCTAGCCTAGTTGCATCGATTCCTTTCAATGGGGGTTTATATCCCGGGGTTGTATTCACTTAGCAAAAAAAAAAAAAAACTCACTTCACATCGTTTATGAATTTCAATCACTTTGGTGAACCTCAATTGTTCCATATAGGGATTCTAAATGTTCAGAGGTTTCTCATTTTTGTTTAACTTACAACACTTTGATAGTACAAATAAATAATACAATTTGTCACATATTTATCCCATCTTTACCTTTTTTGACTTTCTTTTATTTCTCTTTTCATCTTTTTTTGGGCAATTTATCACTTATTAATAATCACATAAACAATATTCTGTGACCTTAGAAGTCCATCATATAACAAATTGGTCCACGGAGATAAAAATGACAATGTCATCTTAAGTTTAAAACGTATCTCTTAGGAAATTTAACACATAGAAAAAAAAATGTTAAATTTTGGTTATCTACACAATTGCCTCTTTTGGTTATCTCTAAATGATAGTCCATTGATGTCCTAAATCTCAGATAATTTGAATGTTGCCTCATCAATTCTAATATGAGTGTTGGAAAATAATTTATACTTAACACTTACCCCCAAAAATATATTAAACAGATAGTTGTCAAGCTATTTAGCATATCCAATTGTATAAAAATAAAATGATTGAGTCAAACTATATTTTATATGCAGTTAGATAGTATCAGAAATTGTAAAAAAAAAAAAAAAAAAAACATTTTTGGTTGCAAAAAATAGAGGACTACAACTTAACCAAGCAAAAATACTTCGAATATATCCAATTGTATAAAAATAAAAAAATCAAGTCAAACTAAATTTTATATGCAGTTAAATAGTATCAGAAATTGTAAAAAAAAAAAAAAAAGCATTTTTGGTTGCAAAAAATAGAGGACTACAACTTAACCAAGCAAAAATACTTCGAATGTAAAATATACATATTGCATATTGCGTAGAAAAACTCATCCTAACTATATCCTCCACTCTCTTCAAGACCAACTCAGCTAATGCATCTGCATGCATGAAAAAAAAAAAAAAAAACCATATGATCAAAATCAATTGAGATTGCTAATAACAATGAGACACGTTTTACTCCACCCTTTAAGATCAATTCATTAAGGTATCTCATGACAGAAGAACATCTTTTACATAATTAAAGTTAGAGTCATATAACTCACGAAAGAATTTCATATAATAATTCAAATGAATATTTTAAAAACATGAGATTCTGCCTCATGCTCCTTTTCAGTTTTCACGAAGGTATATTGTCATACAATGACTATCATCATTGATTTAACTTTTAAAGCAAAAAGGAAACGAAACTTTTATGGCCAAACCACATATATAGTAAAAGTATCATTTTTCGACGTATCTGCAAGTATTAATAGCTATTTAGCATTCAACTTGGAAAAAAACTCAACCTAATTGTAGCAGTTTATAATCTAAACAAATCTTTGCTCTTTAAATAAAGAAAATATAATTTTCAAATATGCAATTATCAACATAGTAAACACATAAGAAACTTAACCTGAGAAAAGACGAAAATGAAGGTAATACTTATGTAAACTTTATCTTTTCCAAACTCTTATTTCCACTTAAATATTAAATATTAGAAAATAATTGTACAATAGTAAGTAAATTAGACGCAAACAAAAAGAAAATATAATATAAATTGATACAAACCTGAAGAAGATACAATACAGTGGGAGAAAGTGAGAAACCAAAAACCAAAAAGTTATAAAAGTGGAATCGAAAGGAGCTGAAGAGAGGAATAAATTTGGGGATCTTAGTGAGAGAACCGACGCCCTCACAAAGTGGTGAGACTTTTTGGAGAGAGGAATGACCATTGAGGCGAATATCCAAGTTGTAATTTAAATGCATATTTGAAATAATATATATTGTGTTTAACAGATTTGGTTGGAATATATCTATTTATATCTGAATTAATTAATAAGACTATTTAATTGGAGCATATAATTGGGTAGTGGGTATTTAATTTATTAATGGTGTAGTTTTTATTATGAGGTAGTGGGTATTTAATTTAGTTTATTTAATTCATGTATCACCTAAGATGCTACGTGTCAAGTAGAAGACGTTACCTTAAATGCCACGTGGTAAAAAAATGACAACATCTTCTGCTTTAATTTATATATAGAAGATTAAAGGCTTGATTAAGAGATTTCTTCCTTTTAAAAATTCGATGTTTAAAAAAAAAAAGAAAAAAACGATTGGACCTGAAATGACCATGGGCTTTGTTTGGATCACACTCAAAGCATACTTTTGTATCATTATTCAGAGCCCGGGCGTTTTCGGGATGCCCCTAATAACCAACGAATGGCAAGTGCTTTTCCTTGTGCGGATCCTATTTCAATGGGAACTACCTACAAAACTTAGTTATATATATATAACAGGGCATAGAGAAAGTTGAAACTAAATATTGTATATTTCGGAGTGTTTTGGCAGATGCTATTAGGAGCTAAACATCTTGTTTAGTAAAAGGTAAAACATGAGGGAGCCCACCAATTAATCATTGGACCATGCAGAAAAGTTTCCATTGTGATTTTACATGCATTCCTTTTCTTTATAAAACCCACAATCCATTAAAATTTTAGGATCATATGCCTTATTGTGTAGGGAGGGACAGATGGGCCTGTATTCGAATTCTGAAGGAGATCAGTAAATTTTTAAAAAATAATAAAGTGGGCCTATTTTGACAATAGGAAAAACGTCCAATCAAACCAATCCCACCACTCACATCTACACCTAATTTATAAGAGTAATGTGGGCGTTCTAATTTTTTAAAAGAAAGGCCCATTTGTTTCCTGGTTAAAATGTATTTAAAAAAAAAAGATAGAATTTGATTATAAATTGGTTTGTTGTTCGTTTGTTACAATTCATTATCTGACAGTTTATAAGATTATTCATGTATACTTTAATCACATAACCTATTTAATGAGTCATATGACTTCTTTAAATAATGCATGTGGATGATCTTATAAGCTGCCACGTAGTGGATTGTAATAAACGGACTACAAACTGGTTTGTAGTCAAATCTTGTCCTTTAAAAAAATGTTTGGGTGATTTATATTTTAAATTCTATCGTTTAAGAGTGTAACTAATTAAACCATATGGGTTCAAAAGTAATAAATTAAATACTGAAAGTTTAAAAAATAAAAAATTAAACCCTTTAATCAAAAGTAATAAATTAAATCTTGAGGCTTAAAAAAGTAACAATTTAAAACTCGGCCTATTTAAATAGAAACGAAGATTTAATTTATTACTTTATAAAACCTCATAGTTTATTATTTTTGTTACTTTTGTTATTTAATTTGTTACACTCTTAAATTATAAGGTATAAAATATAATTTTCCTAAAATATTTTGTGTTTTTCAATGTTTGGTGTGACAGAAAATGTTAGTTAACAAAAACACGTTATCATGGTCAACGAACAAAATGTACCCACGATATGCATCTTTCAATTCCTTTGTGTTGCCACTATCGCCTCTCCCCACATTGTTGACACTCGTCATAGTTGGCCCTACCACCATTGATTGCATGTTCATCACCAATCTCAAGTTTCCGGCCATCACGGTTTGCCCGTTGTCACTGTAATCGATTATTTGCCACCACAGCCACTACTTTTGTTGGGAATTTCCAATGCAATCAAATGCGAAAAATTTATTTGTTAAGTTGCAATTAAATAACGGAAAATAAATAATTTTTCCAAAAATCATTTTCCATTAAAAATATTTACACCGACACAAATAGAACCTTAAAACAATTTGTTAGGGTTTTACTTCCGATACAATCTAAGGTCATCCTTAAACTGTTCAACCCCTTTTCTAAAGTCTAATAAACAGCGGCCACCTGTTTGTCTTTATTGATAAAGTAAACACTCATTTTTTTAGCCCACCAAACCCTAATTTAGTAGTTTGGTTTAATTAATTAAGTTCATTTAACTTGTACGTATCTAGCTCCAAAAGCTATGAAAAGATATGAAACTAAACTAGATCATTAAGATTTCATATCACGGGTAATTCTTTTTAATTCACAATGTTTCATTTGGAAGAAAATAAATCTACAAGTAATAGTAACTTGGACACACATGGTGACATGCAATTAGGTTATATATATGTTATATATGTAATAATGATAATTTCTTGTAGGTGTTAATTGGTTTAACTCGTAAAATTTCTTTTTTTTTTAACAACGAAGCTTAAAAGTTAAAACTCAGTAGAATAAATACATGATTCATCAACAAATTCCGATTATGAGTTAAAACTATGAAATAATGTTGCATTAGTGAGCATTTCTAGAAGAATATGAGATTTGGGTCTAAAGAGGGTAGGTGGGTCAAGCAATCATCCTCATCCACTTGTATTTCTACAGCATAAGGGCAAGACAAAAGGGCCGCATTCAAATTTCAATCAAACAATAAAAGAAAGGAAGAGCCTTTAAAAAGTCTATCTATAAGCTTGACAATGCGTATAACCTCTCAATAATCTCTCTCTCTCTCTCTCTCTCTCTCTCAATCTCTCTCCCTCTCACTTAGTCACTCTCCCACAAAGGGAGGTCGCTCCCTTTTCAAAATTCCCAAGAAGAGGTTGGCACAATATTGATGTGTGACACCCTCTAGTTGGTCCGACTGAAAACGTGACTTTAAGGGAAAAGTGGCCACTCTATCGATAGGAAATTAAAACAAAACAAAAAAGTTCAAAGCTAAAACAGAAGGAAAAAGAGAAAAGAATCTCTTTGTAAGTTTCCAATTTCCACCACGAGGGGGCATTAATGGATGAGTTCAACACGCAATCCGAAATTGAAACCCTCCTACGTGTCCATGTATATATATATATATATATATATATGTTAGTAAAACTTCTTAAATTATTTTGTTTAAACTTAAAGACTCCACTAAAAAATATACACATATATAGACGCAAATTATAAGCCATCTTTCTTTTTACTCATTAGATCATTGTAATTAATTACCACAATTATTTATTTATTTATTCAAATAAACATAAACATAGAAGTATAACTCATCAATCCCAAGGGGTAATCTAATATTTGTACTTAAGAAAGTGTAAGTTGCAAGTTTGACACCTCATGATAAAGGATCACTTTGGGGTCACCTTAAAATTATTAGACAGTTGGATCTGATAATTATCAGATGCATAAAGAACAAAGAACTGTACGTGCATATAAAATTAATCTAAACGAAATTTCAAATACTTATATTATAAATTATAAAAATAAAAGTATAAGTCTATATTACCTCAAATACACCTCTCTCTATATATATAACTTGTTGAAAGTTGAAAGTAAATATTCTTTGTTGAAACTTGGCTCCATAAGAATATATATCCAAGGAAAACAAGTGAACGTAGTCATTTACTGAGTAATCCATAATACAGGATGAGTAATTTTTCGGTGGGATTTGAAAGTCCCACACGTCATGCAAACGTAAATTGACCTATCCCAAAAGCCAAGAAAGAAAAAAAACAAAACAAAATATAGGGTTGTTTAAACGTCGACAGTAGCTAGGGCTTGTAGAAGGGGTCAACGTGAGTAATAGAGATTAGACACAATAAAATTAAAATAGTTAATATTATAAGCTATTACTTATTAGTATATCATTAGCCTGGCTGGCAGGCTGGGGGTACACGGGAAGCTTGGGATTAGACTTTGGTCTTTGGACTGAGCGTGCGGGCAAAGGTGATGGGGTCACTCATGAGCCTCTAATTTGCTCTATCTCTAATCTACATAGCTACTCCTAGTTGTTGTGACAGCTTCACCGCCGCTGTAGTTTACTTGGCTTCGTCCTCTATTTTTGACTCTAAAGTTTCCTCCTTGCACTTGCATGTGACTTCCCCACGACTCCATTAAATCTCTTTGTTCTTGAGTCTTCTACAAAAACTTAATTCTATCCTTTCACACACGATACATGCTTTTTCAAAACAAACAGTATATATGGAGAAACAACTTTTATTACTAGGTCTATATCAAATTAATTGTCCATCATTCACATTCATCACTTCACAATCGTGATACAAAAGTAATGTAGGTTGTTTTCAAAATTGAAATTTGTTAAATTTTTTTGTACACTCAAACTTCAGGACCACTTTTTTTTTTCTATAGAAGATATCATTTATTTAGACTATTACAACACACGATAGTAATGTAGGTTGTTTTCAAAATTTTAATTTGTTAAATTTTTTCGTACATTCAAACTTCAGGACCCACTTTTTTTTTTCTATAGAAGATATCATTTATTTAAACTATTACAACAATTTAATTAAAGCTTAGTCGGTACATCTTAGAATTCCTATGTGGATGACATCTCACAAAAGGTAGTGATACAAAAAAGTTGGGGATTTATTATAAGAACACAGATAATTAATTCAAGCGTGGTTCGCCACCTATTGCTAGTAAAAGGTCTTCGCAAAAGTTTGCTACTTGGTATATGAGTAGGTTTCTACACTTAGGGCCACAAGTACAGAAATTCCCAGCAGAGTGGGGCAGTTAGAGTCAAGCAATATAAGACTAGAAAAGAGTTCTGCCTCAATCAGGATATTCTAGTAGCAGAAATGTTACAAACGCAATTTACTATTTTAACAACATATTTTACAATTATTGAGTAGGTAGGTTCTTATTATTTTTCATATGGACTCACCATACACTAACATAATTTTATTATTATTTACTATTAACAACTTGATACCTTGTTGTTAAATGCGTTATTAGACTTTCACAGGTTGCCTAAAGTTCAGTTGCTAGGTCAGTGGTATGTCCTAGCTAGTTTCATGGAGAATCCTCCATATATACCTAGTCCTATAATGGAAAAGAGTGGTGCATGAGGTAAGAGAAGAGGAACGGAGAGTAGAGTACATATTCTTCTCTTTTATTTGCATGTTTTAAAATTAATAGAGTAAAGAGGAGTAGATACTCCTTCCTTTATTTGGTTGTAGGATAGAAAGCCGTGGGAGTCATGGAAAGGATGATGCATCAATTAATACATGAACAAATATACTATTTCTCTATTAAACTCCACACCCAAAAATTAGGTAAAAACTATTAAGAGTGAAATGGAAAGTTCTTAAAAATTCATTAAACTAAAATCTATTATCCTCTAAATTCCCCTATAAATTGGGGACTAAAAATAGTGGGTATATTCCCTTCGAACCATAAACCCACTAATCAAATACAAATTAACAAGCGGAATTAAATCCTTATTCCCCTTCTCTTCTCTTCTCCTCTCCTCTCTCCCAATCCAAACATACCTCTGGCTTTTCTCCCTTCCTTTGGTGGCATGAAATAAATTAAATGGCTTGAATTTTAAAAACAAAAAGTAAATGGAGTCAAATTTTGGATGCTACTACTACTGCATCAGTTTGATCCAAGTACTAATAAACGATTCGATTTTATTTTTTGTGTTTAATAACATTTCAATCATCCAAAATTTCATCCACCAAACTTGATTTGTAAACTTTTTTTCTTCTGGCTTTTGGACTTTTAAGAGAAGAATTAATGTGGGTGTTAAAATCACCAAGTCTATATATTAGAAGAAGAGCTAGAATTTTCTATGAGAGGGTAATCCAAAATTAATAAATTGGTTTTGCTTTTTACCAAAGAAAGAAGAAAGGCTTGTGTTAAAGATCAACTTGGTGTTGCTAGACAAAAAAGAGTCGGGCGTCACGACATGCATGAGGGGTTGAATTCTTCCAGTCTTTATTTAGGCTTGGTTAATTAAATAATCATGGATAAAGAAATAAAGAATGCAGGATATATTTGTTTTTCTATATATTTAAGTTGCCATTGACTTGCAGACATCATTCACATGATAAATAGGATATGCGCCTGTTTTGTAGCTAGAGCTAGAGACAATCAGATCATTCTCAATGCTTGTATCATATAATGACCACGAGAGGGACCTCCCAGCTGTAGGTTTCAGTGTCAAATATATGGCCCATTTTCTTCCATTGACTTAACTTTTTCTACATCTTGACCAATTACACTTAGATTTTTCTGTATTTAATATGGTGTTGATCAGCATGATATACGTGATAACATTTCTTTCTATTTTTTTTTTTTTTTCTAAAGTTATCCATCGGCTAGCGTGTATCCAATATCGGCTAGCGTGTAATAGAAGAACATGAATAAATATCGTATCATTGTATGGTACTTGTTGACAATAGAAAATTATTCATTAGTTCAACACTACAAATAAATGTTTAGTCTTTCTTTCACATGAATGATGGGCCCTATCATAAATTTAATTATTGAGACTCACATTTATGTGGTACTAAATAATCACTCGTTGACAACAGTATATATGGTTTAAACAAGAGACTTATTAACATTTATACATATATGTCACTTATTAAAGCTTAAAATTTGCCCCTCCCTTCTCTAAAAAAAAAAAAAAAAAAAAAAAAAATTCCTCTACCCCACACTCAGCTTTAAATTTGATTTTTTTTTTTTTTCTTTTTTATCATAATAATTGATAAACTATTATATATTTTATATGTCAAACTTCATTTTAAAAAATAAACATTATTGTTGAATTTAAAAAATGATAAAATAAAAATAAAAAGATAAAAGAGCTTGAATTTTTAATGTAATAATTTATTATTCTTTTTGAAAATTTGTGTATAAGTAAATATAAGGATAATTATATGGTAGACTCAAAAATTTAATATTATTTTCAAATTAAACTCTAATGTTTCAAGTGTAGATATGTTCACAATATAATATAGCTTTCAAAATGTTACATATTTTGGGCCTATATTAATCGAAATATCAAAATTCACATGAGTTGCACTAGATGTTTGTCTAGATACTAAAAATCATTTAATGTGAATTGTAAGTGGAATTCTGACATAAAAAAAATTCACAAAATGACTTATTCATGTGTAAAAAAACAACGTAATTAGAGATAAACACCCTATTATAGTGAATGTGTATTATTTACAAAAATATCTTATATAAAAATATCGCTATGAATGGTTTAATTTGTATTATCAATTTATCATATTAGTGTCAAGTATTCACATACATGTATTGGTTTCGCCATTGAATTCCCCCTATAAAATCAAATATTGGCTGAGCCACTAAATTCTCACTATAAATTTAAATAAGATCATATTCTTATATGAGAGGAAAGAGTACATATATAACTCTTTGAGTGTTTAATTGGGAGAAAGCACTTTCCCCCCTTTAATTGCGTCCATCTCAATTTTCTCTTTTATCTATAAAATGAGCAATTCCCCCTTATATGAGAGGAAAGAGTCATAATTTTCAAAACCTATCATTATATATTAATATCTATAAAAATATTCCATTATTTTCTTGGATTTAACTAAAATACGGTGGGGGGTGATTTCATATTTTCAATACATAAAGGGGGATCGCTCGATTTTATGATAAATGGGGGAATTGAAATGACCCAATAGTTAAAGGGGGAAAAGTACAATTTGCCCTAATAATTGTTTAAGAGGAAGGAAATCACCGCTCCTAGATGTATATTAGACCATGTTTCCAAATATGTCGGCAATCAGTTATGTACTTTATATATATAGTAACATCATTTGATCGTCTCCATGATTAAGACCTCTTTATGTAAAGATGTGTAGAAAAGAAGTTCTTCTCCAAAGATATACTCCTTCCTACCATATTTCAATGGTTTTGATATTATTGCGTATCAGCAGCAAAGATCTTCAAGCTTCTCAAGCAACTTCTTAAGTAAAAAATCTTTCAGAAAATGAAATGAATGTAGATAGATATAACATTTCAGATGACCATTTTCAGCATATCAATGTCTATCTATTATGATATCTTGTTAAATTGATTTATCCTAGCCAAGTCAACTGGATAACCTTCTAAACTTGGCTAAGTCATTTTGATGGTTTTAAAAAGAGGAACATATATATTATTTGTTGTACCAAAAATACAAACACACTTAAGCAATATTAGCTTTAGACTGTTTAGTGGACCCACAAAAAAGAAAAGAAAAGAAAGAAAGACTGTTGCAGCATGAAGAAATAATCAAAGTATTGTACCATAATATGGTTCTATCTGATGGAATATAGATAACTTTTTCAAACTTTACAAACGGGCCGGTTCACTAGAAAATGTTGAACCAGATAACACAATAATTTGTCACCCAATGTAATTTGGGTTGTTGCCACATGGCGTGAGACATGAGAATGTAAGAAACTACTTGACTTGCAATGGGACCAAATCACGTTCAATGTATTGCAATCTGAAAAACTCGGATAAAATATTTACAATTCACCGTATTCATGTAATCATTAAAATGTGCTACAAGTAAGTGTAAGGTTTGGTTTTTGTTTTTATTTTTTTAGTCAAGGTATCGTTAGATAATTTTCAACCTGCTCGGTTTTATCAAGGGGCAATGATAGGTTCACACTACTCTATCTTACACCATTTTATCACATTATTCAAAATTTATGGATATTAATGTCCACAATTTATGAACATTAATGTTCACATTTAAGTGGAGTGTGATGTAGGTGACTTCAACGCCCCTTAAAATCACCACCAACCCACCATCACTAACACCAACAAACCCACACCCGTTGCCAACCATCATCAGCAACGCCAACCGCTAATTGTGATGCGAAAGAGAGAGGAGTAGAGGAGTAGAGGAGAGAGAGAAGCAGAGGCTAAGAGTGCGAGGCAATGAGAGAGATTTTCGAATAAATTTAATAGAGGAGAGAGAAAGAATGAAGACAGTAACGTGAGAGTTTTAGAGTAGAGAGATTTGTAAAAAATGTGAACAATGTTGATGGTCCGGATGAGGGTGTGTTTTGTATGATTTTATGAAATTAAAAAAATGATTTTGGTGGTCCAAATGTGAATGCTCTAATATGTTTACCCTTACGAAATTCCTCGGGAAGACCATTGAAATGGTAGTAGAGTTTACACTTTACACTCAAACCAACATTGAACTCAAATAAAAAGCCACTCAATCAAGTTACCTCCTCTAATGGTGTCATTTACTAGCTAGTATAACAGTAATATAGTTGAAAAGAAAGAATTAGATAAATGTTTCAAATCAGAATTTAAATCTCAACCGACTAAGCTGAGAAATCGTTGGCTAAATGAAGAGATTTTCTAGAACCTCTAACAACTAGGCTAAGAAAAACTAATTAGAATAGGTAATCAATAAGTTCCCTTGGTAAGCCACATTAGCCAGCAGATTACGAAAAGTATGCAAGAGGACCATTCTATCATCCTTCAAAAATCAATCGTTGGATAGTCAATTTTTTCTGCTCAATTATGGTTATGTAAATCCAAAGATGCATTGGTCACAACTAAATTTGTTACCCAAAATTGGTTATACCTTAAATACACCACCCACGAGAAGTCCTATATATATATATGTGTGGGGGTGACCCTTGCCTCGTGCAAGTTTCGTAACAATTAGCATGTGGTGGGCATTACCTATAAAACCTTCAAGAAGTTTAGTTAACCAAAGCTATAACTATCCTACCTAAAATTACTTATCTCGTATACACTATAATGACGAGATTGTGCCTCCAAACCAACGAGTTAAAGTCCTTAAACTTTTTTTGAAGTCTCTCTAATTCTGCCACTGTGCTTTTAAGTTTTTAACATCACCAAGTCATATCAATTCTAAATCTTTTACTCAATAGAGTACATATCTAGACAACGAAATTAGTAGTATAAGAATCAATATCAATATTATATGTAGTGTATTAAAGGACGGAACTGTTGTCAGTGATATTGCATGCTAAGAAAACCCAGAGTTTAAATCTCTCATTCTCCATTATTATAACTATTGTGAGATGAAATTAAG
Organism: Fagus sylvatica; assembly: GCA_907173295.1. Lineage (NCBI taxonomy): Eukaryota > Viridiplantae > Streptophyta > Magnoliopsida > Fagales > Fagaceae > Fagus > Fagus sylvatica. The sequence goes on from OU015771.1 coordinate 25,986,512, forward strand.
ATTTCATTTTTGAGGAAATTAAGGAATTCAATGGAAAAAATAAAACTAGTATCTAATCAATGTTAACAAAATATAGGAATAAAAATCATATATATATATATATATTAATTTATTTATTTATTGGCTTCAAATCTACTGCCATTTCTATCACCTTTTGAGGGTAAAAAAAGCTAATATAAAAAATATTGAAAAAAAGGGAAGCACACAAATTCATTACATAATCAAAACTCTTAGAATAGAAATAAAAAGTAACCTTGCTTGAAGCTCTTACCCTCTTCTTTCTCAAATTTTCCTTCATTTTCAACGAATTAGGAAATTATCTTTTGTTTACTAAAAGATTATTGTTGCATAAAACACCAAAAATAGAAAACATGTGGTGGGCATTACACTATACACAACCTTGCAAGAAGTTGATAGTAAAAAATAACAACAAAGCTATAACTCATCCTATATATAAAACTTAAGTATAGTTTTTTTTAGGTGCATTACATTAGATTACTCAATTAAATTTAAATATATAGTTGTATTGACTAATGAAATATAAACAGTATTTTCTTTTCCAAGAATAATTACATATAACGCAACGATGTTTCGATTTGAACGAGGAACTAAATGTACTACACCTAAGCTTTATTATGTATTTTAAAAGGACCACACATCACGGACTAACTAGCTAGTTTATTAATGTTTTTGGAGCCTCTTTGAGTCAATTGAATTCTTGTGTGGCTATGTATAATTTTTAGCCCCCTCCCCAACATAGATCCATCCCTAAGTGTACTTTTTATTTCATAAAAAAAGAAATATTAAAAAATTGGATAAATTACTCAATTCCCCCAAAGTTTGGTCTATATTACCAAAAAAAAAATCAATTAAAACTCTAATCTAAATTATTTCAATTGCTCATTCAGTGAGTGATTATGAATTAAAAATTAAGTAAATTTTACCCAACATGCCAAAATATTGTCATTGTCTGTTAAGCTTCTATAAACTGTATGGTATGTCTAATCTAATACCAAAATACCATCTATCATTCACATGGAAGGATTTTTGGTGCCCATATAGATTGTAAAGACAACTCTTGTAGTACCAAAATATCATCTCTTATTCACATGAATGGATTTTCTTTGAAAGAGACATATTAAAAATTTGGTTGGGTTTGATGCATATGCAATTGAAATTATAGCCAAAGCCAAAGCCAAGTGGAGCAAGTTAGTCTCACGGTGTCTATGGTTGACGAGGACAAATCCAAAAGTGACGTTAGAACCTGGCCTCAGAAGTCAAGTGTGAGAAGGGGATTAGGTGATTTCCACTCTGGGACCCACTTTCTCTTTTTCCAAATCCAACCTCACTCTCCACCGTCTGATGATTCTGATTTAATTTAATTACAAGATTAGAGCCGTCCCGTCAACTGCGTTGACCTCAGACGACGCCACCCCCACGTGGACTCTCCCACTCCCCCTACTAACTCTATTACTCTATTAACCCCGTTTTCTCTAACGCCGTTTCCCAACTCCACCGCCTATACGCACGCGCTGTTTCGTATTCCCTCATTCACTGCCTGCCACGTGTACACTGACCTCAATTCTAACGTCATCCTTCCCGCGAAAAAAACGGCTGCTCTTATTTCTACGCTTTATTAAATAAAGGTCCCCCCCTCCCTTTTATTTTTCTTTATACTTTGTGATTATATTTTTGGATCCCACTTAAAAAACAAAAACCTTATAAACACTCTTTCATATCAAAAAAATACATTTAATAATGTTGGCTATACCATACTACTTTTGTTGAAAACGCCGCACAACTACTTCTCTTTTGTCTCTCTCAATTCTCTTAAGTCTCTCTAAGTCTCTAAGTCTCGCCCTCGTCAGTCATGGAAAATCAACACTGCCGTGAATTCACATTCTTTGGCTCCGGTGGCGGTGAATTTCTCCGCGGTGGCCCCCATCATGGTATATTGGAGAATTCGATGGACCATACCAACAAGGCGATTATCAAAGAAGTGGATTTCTTTTCTGGTACCAGTAATAGTGGTGGAAACAATATTAACAAGGCACATGATGATGATGAGCAACATGATGAGACCAAGACCAAGATTAATGGATCATCATCAACTCAAGTATCCGATCCTGGTGTCAACGTAAGGTTTTCAATATGTTATATATATAAAAAGTAGTCATGTACTTTTGTAGCCATATATATATAGGATTGATAGTATATGTAACAGAATTTATATCATATGGTGTGTACGGAAATTGACTAGTATATGTTTTTGCAGACGGGGTTAAATCTGCTAATTACTTCAAGTTCTGGGATATTAAAATCTGCAAATGAAAAAAAACCCAATATTCATGAGGTAGGGTTTTTTTTTTTTGAGGTATGTTTGATCATTTTTTTTTTGGGGTTTAGTTTTGTAAACTTGTTGAACAAATATGGCTGTCCAGATTATTACACTTCGAGGCGAGTTGGATAGATTACATGAAGAAAATCAGAATTTAAGAGGCATGTTGAATCAGATCACCAAAAATTACAGCGAACTGCAAGGTCAGCTGCTCATGGCAATGCAAAAACAGGCGCAAGATTATCATCAAGGACAGGTGAATATAGTCCTGATCATGATCACGCATCTTAGAACCTTTCTTCTTCTTCTTCTTCTTCTTCTTCTTTTTTTTTTTTTTTTTTTTTTTTATGAAAGTTCTTCAGTATCCATTAGTTTCTTGAGCTTTGGGCTTCTTGGTTAGGTAGTTTTTCTTTTTCTTTTTTAAAACCTTAGTTAAAGAAATGGGGTAACGTGCTTCCCTTAAATTGGAACGTGTACTTCCTTGATCCGTTATCACCTTTTCAATATCTTACTAACTTTAAATAATAATGTTCAAACTTCATTTTTACTACTATTTTTGTCAAAGATACCTGATACACGTTCATCTATTAAACAAAGGAAAAAAGAAAAAAGAAAAAGGGGGTTGAATATGTACTCTTTATTAAACTCGTAATTTCAGTTTCCATCGAGGAAGTTACTATATGCATGGTGCTTTTTATAAGTATGCTTAATTATGTCAAACTCTACCTACAAGTTCACAAAAAGAAAGGTCTTCCCAATCATTTAAAGTGAAATTGAGAGGATCATATTCCTCATGGAAACTGAAACTTGGCCAATGCTCAGTTATTTTTTTTAGCTATGGTAACGTTTATTAATATGTTGCAAATCATTTGAGGCCATCATCTCGTGCATGAAATTTATGCATCTCTTACTGGTAGAGTTATATAAAATACTTACTTCAGTCACTATAATAAGGATTAATTAGTTGTATAACTAGTGCTTAGCTAAGTGCTTTAAGTTATAAATTAAATCAAGTTAATGATCAAGTACAGTTTGCTTTCATCTGAACAGAAGGTTGAGCCAAATGCGATGTCAAGTCACATAATGTCGGCACAACATGTTATGGACCCACGACCCTTAGCTGCATTAGAGGTCAATGACCCCTCAGTTTCTGATGATAAGACACAAGAACTATCGGTGTCTTTATCAAATACAATGGAGGTGGCGTCCAATGAACGTGATCGTCATATGATAAAAGTCCCTAGGAAGCAACCTTGCAGTACTGAAGATGGTCTTGATCAGTCTTCTCAAAGTTGGGGATCTCCTAAAAGTCCCAAGTTAGATGAAGCCAAAGGTGAAGAACAAGTTCCAGCTGAAATTCCATTTAGAAAAGCAAGGGTGTCTGTACGAGCAAGATCAGAAGCTCCCCTGGTAAGAAATTGAACGATTTATTAGCTCAATTATAGTTGTGTAATTAAGGAGAAAGCATATGTAATTGATATTTGGTTCTACGTTCAGATTAGTGATGGATGTCAATGGAGGAAATATGGTCAAAAGATGGCTAAGGGTAATCCCTGTCCACGTGCCTACTATCGCTGTACTATGGCCGTTGGATGCCCAGTTCGTAAACAGGTATACTACATTTTATTTTTTAAATCTAATATTTTACAAAGTATTATGTCATCTAAGGTGTAGTATTTGATTTCAGGCAAAATTGGTAGATTTTTTTATGTTTCTTATTTCCACTTTTTGTCTAAGTGTTTATTGAAAATGCAAATAACTATTTTTTTTTTTATAGCTTTTTTGACAATAAACTACTTTATTATTTTCGTCTCACGTTTCGATAAATAAATTACTGAAAAATAAGCTGAAAGATATACTTTACATCTATAATATTTAATTTGAATCGATTTGTTTTATATGAAAATGATTCTTACTATTACATCTATAGTAAGTATTGTAATGGTTTATAATTCATTATCTTTTATGGTACATATTGATAGGTTTGTAATGGTTTATAATTTATTATCTTTTATGGTACATATTGATAGGTTTGTAATGGTTATAATTCATTATCGTTTATGATACATATGGATGGCGATTGTAAAGACTCCATCCGTAGAATTCTTATCCATCATTCACATTATACATTTACTATGGTTTTGTAATGGATATAATTCATTATCGTTTATGGTACATATTGATGGCGATTGTGATGACTCCATCCATGGAATTCTAAACTACGTTGACATTATACACATACAATGTGACACTCCTGTTCCGTGCACTAATAAAAGCTTAAACAGTAATTTTATACTATACTTGTTATCCCATTAAATTTGGCCATGTGCTTCAACAGGTGCAAAGAAGTGCAGAAGACAAGACTATTCTCATAACAACTTATGAAGGTAATCACAACCACCCTCTCCCTCCAGCAGCTACAGCAATGGCTAATACTACATCAGCAGCAGCAGCCATGCTTCTTTCAGGCTCAACAACTAGCAAGGATGCTCTAACAAATTCTGCAGGCTTCTTCCCATCATCTATGCCTTATGTTTCAAGCATGGCAACCCTATCAGCCTCTGCACCATTTCCTACCATCACCCTTGACTTGACACAGCAGAACCCCAACTCTATGCAATTCCAACGTATCCCAACTCATCATCCCTCGGCAACATTCCCTTTGCCTTTGCATGGTTGTAATATTAGTCCACAGCTCCTAGGACACCCTATGTACTTCCCTCCTAAAATGCCAGCACCACAGCAAGTACTAGGCCAACGTCACAGTCATAATTCTATGGTTGAGACAGTCACTGCAGCCATTGCTTCTGACCCGAATTTCACTGCAGCCTTAGCTGCAGCCATCTCAACGATTATGAGAGCACCTCGGAGCAATGATGGAAATACTACAAATAATAATAATAATAATCCACCTAATGGAGTAGCAGGATTGCCAGGGTCCCCACAGCTTCCTCAATCCTGCACCACATTTTCGACCAACTAAGAAGCAATATTGGGGTTTGAGAGAAGGAATATATAACCCATGTTTTTATAGGTCAGACTGATATAGCTAAGCCACTCGTTATTGTTGGGTACAGGAAGATGAGATCAAGCTTGGACGTGCGCTTTGATTTGTTTCCAGCTTTTTGGCTGCATTCATAGAGAGTCACCACTGATTTTGATCAACTACGTTCTTGGATGTTTGGGTGATTGGCTTGGAGATAAATTTACACATTTCTAAGCCATTAGAAATGGAAAGAAGAGAAAAGAAAAGAAAACCCATCTACTACTTCTATATATATATATATGATAATCTCAATCTATATTGGTGATATACTACTGTGTTATCAATGTAGGTAAATACTACTCTTTGTCGATCATTTGTTATACTTAATGTGGTTAGATTTGGGAAATCTTAGAGTGGGGTGTAACTTGTAAGACGGAACTGGTGGACATGATGAGTTTGTCATGTGCTTGAGAAGAGAGACATAATACCTTATGTAAATAAATAAAATTTCATGAAGAGAGATGTTTTTCAACTTATTTGTTTCTTTGAATAATAATTGATTCGTACTTCTTTGTAACTTTATCATTGGTACTTGATTTCTACTTCTCTTCCTGCTTATTAAAATAAGAATCCTAGGTACCATTAGTGGAGGGGACCTTACAAATTGAGGATCGTAATTTTTATTTTAAAAATGCCACACAAAAAAATAGTAATGATTATGCATATTAAATAATCATAATAATTATAATAAAAAAATTAAATTCAATATATATATCCAAAAATTCAAACTACCAAAATTACCAATACATATATAAGCAAATGGAAATATTTTTATTAAAGTTACGTACAAGTTGCAATGCACATAATAAGTTAATAATTAGAATAGTTTAAATTAACTTCATGCTATATGTTTCCAAACAAATTTTATAAGAAGAATTGGACAAAAAAAAAAATGTACTTAGACCCCCTTCCTTTTCATTTTATTTCTTTTTAATGATTTGTTTCCAAAAAGAAGCTAGATAATAGACAAGAGAGGTCAATTTGTTACATTACCAAATATTATGTACTAACTCAGAAAAAAAGTTAAGAGGATCTTACTGCAACAATATAAAAATTTAAGAATCTTATGTGTATGCGCGCGTGGGGGCGCACACATTTATTTTTTTTATCACTTTAATTCATATTAGTCCTTTTTTTTTTCTTCATAATCTTTTTGGGATGGTAGTAGACCCGAAACACACATGTATTTTTATTTATTTTATTTCTCTCTAAATTTTTCCTAATGGTTTATGAGGATTAAAAGATCAACAACTTACTATCTTGTGTTATAGAGTGATTGTAGTTGTGTTTACTATTCTTATTTCTATTACAATTACAAGATATGCATTTTTAGTCATAATTATTGCCAAAACTAAGTTTCACAACAAAAAGGAAGATTATTTTTAAAGGACTATTTGATTTTGTACATTAAAAGAGAAAAGACTGCAAATTTAGTACAAAATCAGTTTTAGATTATTTTCGGGAGTTAAAGAATGCTGAATTCCATTTTGATAAATGATTTATTTAAAATGTATAGAGAAACAATTATTTTATATATTTTATTTTGCTTATATTTTTTTGATATTGAATAGTTATTAGTTTTATTTTTCATAGTATTTAGTCTCAAATCTTAATATATATTTTTTCATTCTTGAATTCTTATCATTTTTTTTTTTTTTTTAAGTTTATGTTTTCCCCATTAAAGCTATATTTATGCATGGTCCCATCCCTAATCAATACATATCGGTATCTAACTATTTCATTCCAATAACTAATCTGAAACAGTCTTCGAAACAGAATTTTGAATTTTGAGTTTAATCCAAAAGGTAATTTTATGGGCACAATAATTGTCAAAACAACTTAGTTGACAACTTTTTATTAATTCTCATCTAAACCCACCATTAAAATTACTTTATTATATACCAATTATAACTTGACATCTCCACAATTACAAAATATGTTGTGGAAATTATATACATACTTTTTATAACCCAAAAGCACTTGCTCTAGGAGCATCATCATGTGATGCTTTTGGTCCAACAATATTTAAGAGAAATACTATTCAACCATAAATGGGCCATAAAAGGCCGGGCCCGGATCGCCTCTCTACTAGTACCAGTTCATTTATAATCGAAACTCGTGGGCCGTGGCGGCTCACAGTGAAATTAATTAATTTTTCCGGCGTGGGTCCCAAAATAATCACAGCCGTCTAATCAGCTTGACTTGTATCAAAGACTTGAAAAAGCACCGTTCAAATTTCAAAAAAAAAGTCTCCCCAACAAAGAAGAGTCGACCGTTGGAGGGTTCATCGAGTGTATGAACCTTAAAGAAAACAACACAAATAGAAGCTAACTAAAAACCAAAGCAAACCCAAAAAAGCTCTGTATTCACAAACAAGGACCAGATGATGAGACGCCATGGCTGGCAGCGTCCTCTCCACCCTTTACAGGTGAAGTTCCACTACTTTACCAGCTCTGGAATTTTTTTTTTTTGCTTAAAATGTTGTCTTTATGGAATGTGTGATCAAGTACGAGGTACTTAATTGTGTACAAAATTGCAAGTTTATTTCGTAAGCAACCTGACCCAGCTCATTTAATTAGGCCCTCTTGAGTTTTAAGTAATATGAAGCTGAATTAGATCCAAAATCTGGTCTTTGTAGATAATGAAAGTGAATGCGATTGATGTTTTTTCTTGAAGTTAGTTGTATGTTTGTGGCGAAAAGTGTTCTATTTATGGAATGTGTGTTCAAGTACAAGGCACCTAATTGTGTACAAAATTGCTACCCTACTTTGTAAGCAACCTGACCCAGCTCATTGAATTAGGCCCTCTTGAGTTTTAAGTAATTTGAAGCTGAATTAGATCCAAAATCTGGCATTTGTAGAGGAATGAAAGTTAATGCGATTGACATTTTTCATTAAGCTAATTGTATGTTTGTGGAGAAAAATGTTCTCTTTATGGAATGTGTGTTCAAGTACAAGGCACCTAATTGTGTATAAAATTGCTACTCTACTTTGTAAGCAAGTTGACCCACCTCATTGAATTAAGCCCTCTTAAGTTTTCAGTAATTTAAAGCTGAATTAGATGCAAAATCTGGTGTTTGTAGACTAATGAAAGTGAATGCGATTGATGTTTTTTCCTGAAGCTAGTTGTATGTTTGTGGCACTGGCAAAAAAGATTCTCTTTATGGAATGTGTGATCAAGTACAAGGCACCTAATTGTGTATAAAATTTCTAGTCTACTTTGTAATCAACCTGACCCACCTTATAGAATTAGGTCCTCTTAAGTTTTCAGTAATTTAAAGCTGAATTCGATGCAAAATCTGGTCTTTGTAGACAAATGAAAGTGAATGCGATTTTTTTTTTTTCTTCCCGAGGCTAGTTGTATGTTTGTGGCAAAAAATGTTCTCTTTATGGAATGTGTGCTCAAGTACAAGGCAACAAAATTGCTACTCTACTTAGTAATCAACCTGACCCACCTCATAGAATTAGGCCCTCTTGAGTTACCAGTAATTTGAAGCTGAATTAGATGCAAAATCTGGTCTTTGAAGATGAATGGATTGAATGCCTTATACCCAAATGCTTTAACCTTTGTTTTTATGAATCAATATATTAATATTATTGATTTGGAAACAATTGCAGATGGTGGGAATGGCAATATACATTTTTCTGGTTGTGTTCTTCTATACTTTCCTGGGGCTTTTCCTTGGAAACAGAATTGCTGAAATCACAATCACCACACTGTTTTCCTTTGTGGTAATGTATCAAATAAGACTTTAAATCCACCCTCTTCCTTATCGTCTTCATTACTTTCTCACTGAGAGTGACCTCTTTATTTGTTCTCATTTTCAGGCACTTTCTGTAATGTTTCTATTTATAAGGTGTACTGCCATTGACCCTACTGACAAAACCAGCTTTAAGAAGAAGAAAAGAGCCAAATCTAAGAGTGGAGTTGCAAAGCTGAATTATGGGTTTATAATGGGTCAGATAGTTGTGAGGTTTATAAGGAGGTTAGAAAGGAAGATCCTTAAGACTTTTATAAGGAGGAAGTATCTGGATCCATGGAAGACAAGTGCTCAAATGGAGCCCTTGCTTCCATTTCCCCTTGTCATGAAGGATGATTCTATTGCACCTGATGCAAGAGAGGATGACATTTCATTTTGCTCACTATGCGATTTTGAGGTAAGCTGTGAGTTAAAAATACATATCAAAGCTTTTTTTTTTTTTTTTTTCCCTAAACTAGAAACAGATTTAGCCTGGCAGAGTTATTGGAGACAATCGTAGTTGTGATAAGTACATTTATTGCTAAATATGACTAGTACCGGAGACCTCACAATGGATATGGTTATGAGTGTCAGATTTGAAGAGTGATATTTGAATACTTTAGAGTCATATAAAGCTTCCCGTTATAAGACTCTTATTTTGCAGGTGAAAAAGCACAGTAAGCATTGTAGAACTTGCAACCGGTGTGTCGAAGGGTTTGATCACCATTGCAGGGTAAAACCATGTTGAATATATTCTTGTTGATTTTCATCCCTCTTTATTCTTGCTGACTTTTGGTTAGGATTTTATGACAATCTACCTTTTTGATTGGATACAATTGGTCCTTTTTTTTCTATTACTTTTCAGTGGTTAAACAACTGTGTCGGGAAAAGGAATTACACAATATTCATTCTGCTGATGACTTTCGTCTTGTTAATGGTCAGTTACTTTCTATCTCAGTTCTTTGAGACTTCCTAAAAGAACTATGAATAGTCTGCTATTTAGTTGATTCCCATGCCAACCATATATTGTTGCTGCTACAGCTAATTGTAGAAGGAGGAACTGCCATTGCGATATTCATCAGGTGCTTTACAGACAAAGAAGGAGTTGAGAGGGAGCTGGTGAGCCGGCTCTATATTCAGTTCCCAAGAGAGGTTCTTGCCACAATATCGGTAATATTAAGTTACTTCATCAATGTCTCATTGCAATTGTTTCAGATGCAAATTCAGTTCCTCATTGATTTAACATTCATTGAAATTTGAAATGTCACAGGTACTCCTGTTTCTAATGACAGCTTATGGTTCAGCAGCACTAGGACAACTTTTCTTCTTTCATGTAGTTCTCATTAGGAAGGTAATTGTCATGGTTGCTATCTGGTTGTTCTTAGTTCTTACTTCTAGAGTGCTCAGTCCTGACATCTCCTTCCTTCAACACCACAACTGCATGTGCATGCTTCTACTCATTTAGGGATATCAAACCTTTTGGTATACGGAAAAGCAGACACCAGAACTGTTACCAAAAGACTCACTCGTCTAGTCATTGTAGTACCGATGTGTTGCCTCCTTTCCTAGTTAACAGAAATCTTCAGTTATATGATCCTCAAGTCTAACAGGAGGTTATGGAAACAAACTACTTTATTGAAGAGAATCAAATTGCATGCTTCTAATCATTAATTTTTTCACACACACAAATTGAACAACCAATTCTATGGTTTAATCCGTTGTCTTCCCTGTGCTTAAATTTGCTTCTCTTATATTATTCTCCACTTACAATCTTTCTTACTAAAAACTTTGCCCTTGACTTGCTTATCTAGTCTCACTAGTATGTATTGCTGCAGGGAATTAGAACTTATGACTACATCTTGGCAATGAAAGAGGAGAACCAAGCCATGGAACTAGATCCATTTAATTATTCTGATTTTTCATCTGATGAAAGCACTGATTTTGATTCACCTGAAAAACCATCGTTTGTGTCACGGTTTATATGCAGAGGATACAGGAGAAATCAGGTAAGGTTTAGAATTTATACAGCCTACATTTATTTTGCATCTTCTAAAACCATTAGCCCATCCACCTTACTGGATACTTGTTCATGTTGATTTCTAGAACCCGCCAAGGTTGTCTATAAGGATTGATAGAGATCCTGAGCCATCTAACTTGTCCAAGAAACAAGGCTTCCATGTAAAGATTGACCCATGGAAACTTATAAAGTTGAGCAGAGAGAAAGCTCTAAAAGCAGCTGAGAAGGCCAGAGAAAAGCTCATGAAACAGAAGCCAGTGATGGAACCTGATTCGTTAAAGCCACTACCGCTGGAGACTAAATGCGGACCACTGATGAACACAGATAGAATTATGTCTGATCCAGGAACAGGCTCAACACCTCTCATATCAAAAGTAATTCATCCAGTCTCACCCGGAACGTTTTCAAGTCCAAGAAGGCGTTTTTCTGGATCTTCAACCATGTTCTCTGGAATTGTGGCATCACCAAAGCAGAAGTACAGAAGTAATTTCGACTTGAAGTTAACAGAGGTGTCCAGGGAACTTGAAAACTACATTTCAAGGCAGGTTTTATGTTCTGTAATTAAGAAGGATGGGAGTGAGGCATCCCCAAGATAGGCAGTGTGTGAAAAAGAAAATTGGATTCTCAGCCTTTGAGAAAAAATTGTTTGTTGGTTGTGTGTATCATATCAATACATTATGTTATATGTTACTCTTACAAATTATATCTGAATTCTTTCAGGCTGGGAAATACAGGCATTCTTCAAACTATGTATACTCAAATAAATTATCATTTCCACAGATTGATTGGTATGATCATTGCCCTGAATCAATGATTTGCTTTAACTTCTATGTGGCTATTTTCTCAATTGGCTTCAATGTCAAGCTCCCATACTCAATTACTCATACCTTTGGTAGGTCGAACATGCTCCAATATTGGCAATGGCTTTTTTTTTTTTTTTTTTTTGCCTTATTTTTTTAGGAATTGTGTTAGAGGTTTTGTCTTGTTTTGAAACCAAAGGACTTGGATCTCTTTGATGTCCAGTAATGAAAAATGGCTTCATTTCTTAATCATGAATCAGAGCCTTCCGCCGCCAAGGTAGTGGAAGATAGCGCCTTGGGCACGGTGGAAGTACAGTCTGAGACTGATAGACAGAACTTGGACAAAGCCCAATCTTTTCACCTTGATATTGAGGAAATGAAGGATAGGTTTGGAGAACATTCTAGTTGTAACAATTTGGTTGTAACTGAACCAAACCAAGGCTTGACAGTTCAGAATAATTATTCGAAGGAAGTTATGCACAGCTGTATTAGTGGGCCTTCTACAGAAGTTGGGCCTCAATTGATTGAAGATAACCCATGCAGCCCAGCAGATACTCACAAAAACAGCATTGGGTCAGGGGAACCTAGGCCCATTAAACGTAAATTAGAAGTGGACCACTCAGAAGACCTAAAGCTCAAAAAAGCCCGTGGGGAGCTAAATACACTCTGTGAGACAGAAGATACAGGTCATACAGTGCCAAAGAAGACAGAAACCAAGGTGAGAGCTCGAGGCAAAACTATCAAGGCGCTGGCTAGAGCCAATCAATCCAGGTATGATGAAGCTAGTCATGCTAAGGAACTTCAAATTGTTAACCCTCCATCTGATCCTCTTCCAACGGTAGAAGTTGGGTTGTCCAATATTTCAGTCCAAATGGCCGAGGAGGCGGGCCTTATCATGCCCCCTCCTCCTCCATGAGGATTTTATCGTGGAACTGTCGGGTGCTGGTAGAGCCCCGACGGTTAGAGCCATCAAGGCCCTTGCCAGGGGGGAGGGTCCGGATGTGCTCTTTTTATCTGAAACAAAAGTCAAATCTCCAAGGATTGAGAAGCTGAGATCTAGTATGAGTTTTTTTGGCAGTCATTGTGTTGATTGTGTTGGCAAAGCTGGTGGCTTGGCCCTGTTTTGGAAAGCTGGGATTGAGTTAGAGGTGGTCTTTGAGAACAAATATGTGATGGCTTCTTTAATTTATTCTGACCCTCCAGATACGACGTGGCTTCTCCTTACCATTCATGGCCCACCCTATTTAGCTAAGAAAAGAAAATTCTGGAAACTTATGGAGGAATTGGTCTCTTCTTTCTCTGGTCATTGGCTTTTATTGGGGGACCTTAATAGTATTAATGAGACTTCTGAAAAAAAAGGAGGTAGCTCAAGGGGTGATGTGTCCTCCAGAAGTTTTAGGGAGTTTGTGAGATCAGTGGGTCTGTAGATTTGGGATTCAATGGTCCAAGATTCACTTGGTCCAATAGAAGAGTGGGATTGGCCAACATTCGAGAGAGGTTAGATAGGGGCATTTGCAATGTTGATTGGCAAGGTTTATTCCCTAGAGCTGGTATTCGGCATCTCACGGCTCCCAACTCAGATCACAATCCAATTTTGCTAGATACAATTATGGAGAAACCTCAAGGTTCCAAGCCTTTTCGATTTGAGGCCATGTGGACCAAAGAAGAGTCTAGCTCTGAAGTGGTTAAGAAAGCGTGGCTTATCTCGGTGGAAGGTTCCCAAGTTCATAGACTGGTTCAAAAATGCCAATCCGTCCAAAGAGAGTTTAAAGAGTGGAACAAAAAATTCTTCGGTATAGCCAAGGACAGAATTCGGGAAATTGAACAGAAATTACTCATGATCCAGGATGCTGATCCTACACAAGAAAATTTAGAACTAGAGGCCTCCTTGTATATGGAATTAAATCAGTGGCTGGAGAGAGAAGAGCTGAAATGGAAGCAGAAGTCCAGAGAGCTTTGGCTTAAAGAAGGTGATTCTAACTCAAAATTTTTTCATGCTTCCACTCTTATCCGTAGGCGAAGGAATTTCATATCTGAGATCAAGCTGGACTCTGGTCAATGGATTCACACAAGGGAAGATATTGAACAATATTTTACTTCCAAGTTTCAGATGCTCTATAATTCTAGCCTCCCCCAAATACCTGAAGACATCAATGAGCTTCTATCTCCATGTATCTCAGAAGCTGAAAATGCTGAGTTTAGTAATATCCCTGAGCCTTTAGAAATTAAAGAAGCTGTCTGGGAAATGCATCCACTTAAAGCTCCGGGGCCTGATGGGCTTCCTGGGTTGTTCTTTAAGCATTATTGGGAGATTGTTGGCCCTCAAATCATCTCAGCAGTCCAGGATTTTTTTCAGCATGGTAGGCTTTTGAAAAAGCTTAATCATACCTTGATTACGCTTATTCCAAAGATGAACGGGGCTTGCAACTTCAACCAATTTCGGCCAATAAGTCTTTGCAATTTCGTGTACAAGATTATATCGAAAATCCTAGTGAACAGATTGAGACCCTTGCTGGCAAAAATCATTGATCCTGCCCAATCCGCTTTTGTGCCGAAGAGATGGATTACTGAAAATGTGGTTATAGCTCAAGAAATTGTCCACAGCTTCAAAAACACTAAAAAGAAAAAAGGCTTTGTTGGATTCAAGTTAGACTTTCATAAAGCTTATGACAGCTTAGAGTGGAACTTCATCATGGCAGTGCTTAAAGCTTTGGGCTTTAACCAATATTCTTCCCAACTCATCCATCAATGTATCTCTACAGTGACCTATACTCTTCTTCTCAATGGAACAAAAAGCTCATCTTTCTCCCCTTCAAGAGGTATCAGGCAAGGTGACCCCCTCTCGCCTTACTTATTTATTTTATGTAGTGAGGTTCTAGCTCGGCTTATTAACAGAGAAGAGTCTAGAGGCTCTATTTCAGGTGTTAAGGTTGCAGTGGGGGCTCCTAGTATATCTAAACTCTTGTATGCTGATGATGTGCTTTTGTTTTGTGAAGCAAAAATTTCAGAAGTAAATTCTCTTATGAAATGTGTTGAATTGTACTCTCAATGGTCAGGATTGTCTCTTAGCATTGATAAGTCCGGGCTGTTTGTTTCTAAGGGTGTTCATACACAATTCTCTAGGCAAGTCAAGAGGATATGGGGATTCAAGCAGCTGTCCAAAAATGTTAAGTATCTGGGAATGCCTCTTTTTCTATCTTCAAACAAATCAAAAGATTTATCCTTTGTTAAAGAAAAGTTAGAAGCTCGGGTCCAGGGTTGGAAGAGTAAGACTTTGTCTTGGGCTGGCCGGGCCACACTCATCAAATCAGTTGCCCTTGCTACTCCTATTTATGGCATGGCATCATTCAAATTTCCAAAAGGCCTATGTGAAGAGTTGGATGCAATAGTTCGGAAATTCTGGTGGAGTCCGAAATCTAATAGCAACAGGTTCTTTACACCTTTGGCTTGGGCAAAATTATGCAAACCCCGTTCTTTGGGGGGTTTAGGTTTCCGAGAATTTGAACGCTTCAATGAAGCTATGCTAGCCAAGCTCGCTTGGTGGGTTCTGTCCAACAGGGACAGTTTCTGTGTCAAGGTGTTAAGAGCCAAATATCATGTTGGGAATCAATGGCTTCAATCAAATGCTGCTAAGTCAGCATCATTTACTTGGCGAGGTCTTGAAGGGGTTCGCTCTCTCTTGTCTCAAGGTGCCTGCATGCTAGTTGGTTCTGGGGAGCAAATCTTGGTTTGGAATGATCCTTGGATTCCAAATATGCCTCATTGTAAACCTCAATCTCGTATTCCTATGGACATTCCCCCTGTAATTGCAGTTGAATCTCTTATGACACAAGACAAAAGGGGTTGGGATCTTAGTAAGCTTCAGAACCTCTTTGATGATGCCACTATCCAAGCCATTTTGAATATCCCCAAGTGGAATTCAGCTCAAAGAGACCAATGGATTTGGAGGAAGAATTTTTCAGGGTCACTAACTGTCAAGTCAGCATACAAGGAAGCTATCAATTTAGATCTCCAGGGACCATCTCCGTTGATTTGGGGTAAGATTTGGAAATCCCATCTCCATGAGAGGCTAAAAATGCTTCTTTGGCGGATTGCTTCTAATCTTGTGCCTACCAGAATTTCCTTGGGCAAATTTGCAGTAGATATTGATGATTTATGTCCAATGTGCAACCATCAGCTAGAAACAATTATTCACCTCTTTTGGGAATGCAGCTTTTCTCGAGCTCTGTGGTTTGGGAGTTCTTGGAGTATCAAAACGGAGTGTTTTAATATGGTTGATGCAGTTAGTCTCATTGAGTTCTTTCATTATCCCCCAATTGAGCTTTGCTTTAATCAGGAAGATAAAGAAAATTTTCTATTAGTTGGCGCCATCACATTAGACCAGATATGGAAAATCCGTAACCTGAGAGTACATGAGGCGAAGGTGGTTGATGTGGATAAGGCTCTTCATGACATTCAAATGAGAAGTAGGGAATTTTGGTATGTACAAAAAATTCCTTCTTTTGCTGGGTGTACTGCCATTGAAGGTGTTTGGAAAAAACCAAGTCAGGGATGCTTAAAGTTTAATTGTGATGCTGCTGTGGGATCCCTCTTTTCTTGCATTGCAGTAGTGGCCAGAGATTGGAGAGGGACAGTGGTTTTAGCTACTTCTAAAAAAGTTAATACCACTATCCCTCTCCAAGCCGAGGCCGAAGCCATTCTTTGGGCTACCCAGCTTGCTGAAGATTTGGAGGTGACTGAAGGCTGGTTTGAAAGTGATTCTAAGCTTTGTATGGATGCTGTTCTTGGAACTTCTTCTATTCCCTGGCGTGCTCAGGGTATTATAAATAGTATCAAGCATTCTTTTGTAAATCATCCGTCATGGCTAGGCTCGTGGGTGCCTCGCAAAGCCAATGGTGCCCCCCATGCCTTGGCAGGTTGGTCCTTTAAATCTTGTTGTTGGGGTCCTTTAAATTTTTGTGATGGACCTCCCTCTTTTGTAAATGCTTGTTTAGCTGATCTGGGGCTGCTCCCCATTATCTGATTTTGTTTTCTGTAAGTTGCTGGGTTTTTCTTCCCTTTTAATGAAGCTTTTTTCACATAAAAAAAAAGGGATGCTACTTAGGAAATAACCTGTTGAACCAGCCAAATTCTCCTCATGTGCTGCAATTTTGCCTTTGATTCAGTACATAATAAGGTAAACTCACACTGACAATAGTGAGAAAAAAGTTTCTACATAAACAAAGTCTTGTTTCTCTACATGAAGTTTGAAAGATTGAAAATCTGAAAATCATATATAACTCCAAAAATAAAAGAAAAATGTATTGAAGACAAGCTCATTCTATATCCAATTTTCTAAAAGCACTCACTTATTTGTTACTGCACACAAAGTTAAAAGAAACAATCATCTCTCAGTACCCATCTCAAAAGCCAACTGCAACAGATCAGCAACTCCACCCAGCTTTTTACCTCTGGTGGTCATTTCATCATAAGGCGGTAGTGGGCACTCGTATTTAGAATTGGCAAAAATCAAATTTTCAACTTAAACTGGACACTAACAAAAGGTGATTTCACAACAAAGGAAATGCTATACTTCTCTTAATTTACCAAGACTGCAACCAAGCAGCTCTGTTCTGATTCCTTGAACTCCATAAGTGACTTGACAGATGGTAACAGTCCGAGTAATGCTCGGGAGTGATTATTGCCTCGAGAGGCTCACAAGTTTCTGGATAAACTAAATCAGAATACCCTTGAATATAAGAGCAGTTCCATGGAGAATCTGAAGTTCCATGAAGGGTAATGTTGGATAGGCAAACGTCGAGAAATTTGTCCCCTTCTATACCCTCAAGGAGGCCTGCAAATTTAATATTCTCTCCTATGACATTTTTAACCGTTATCCTTCCTATTGAAGGAAGAACTTTCGGGTCATAAAATTCATCTGGGTGCTCCCCATAGTGACCAATGAACCTTATAGCTATATCTACATTAACCAAAGTCACATTTGATATGTAGATATCTCTTACATAACCACCCCTTCCAGGCGATGTCTTTATTAAGATACCTGTGCTTGAATTGGAAAACTGAAGATTTTCTGCATAAACCTGTGATACACCTCCAGACATCTCACTTCCAATTGCAATCCCTGCACTTCTTTGCGTCTCTCCAATAAGCCTATGGATAGTAATGTTTGTACTCGGACGACCATATGCAATGCCATACTCATCCCACCCACTTTTGATGGCAATTAGGTCATCTCCAGTGCTAATATAACAGTCTTCAATGCAAACATTATCAGAGGAATCTGAATGCAATTATAAGTATGGGTGAGAACAGAGATATTGGAATTTGACAATAAGTTTCAGCAATTAAAGTAACATATTCAAGCTACTATGTCAAAAAATAGAATCGTCAAGATTTGCATGGTTTAAGGAAAAGGTTGATTTATAAGACAAAGAATATGTTTGGAATTTGCAATTCAAAACAAGTCATTTACCATTCAAATAGAAAGGAAGAGTCTTTGGCCTAGAGGGGAAAACTCACCTGGATCTATTCCGTCAGTGTTGGGGGAATCAAGAGGAGCAAGGATTGTCACATTCTGGATAGTAACTTGGCTGTTCATCCAGAAAAACAGTCTCAACTCTCCCCCTAAGTCATAAAGGCTTCACTTTTGCACAGTTTTAAAATGGCAATAAAAACACATGAATTTCAATCCTTCTGAAGAGGACAAACCTGCAATATACAGGATGAATGGTCCAAAATGGTGAATTCAAGAAGGTTAGGTTTGAGATGACAACCCCAGTTGAGTTCATCAACTCAACCAAATGGGGCCGTGTATAGTTCAGGCTTCCATTCCTAAACCAGTTCCACCAGATCTCACCTTGACCATCGATAATTCCATTGTTACCTGCATGAAGAAATTAAAGGCGTCAAGAAAACAGAAAAAAATGCATATGGAAGACAATTCTTCATCAATATCACCAACCTGTTATGATAACATCTGTCAAATTGCGTCCGTAAATGAGGCTTCGATGCCTTCCCCCTGGCAACTCCCTACCTCGGCCATATGATGGCAAAGGATCAACGACTGGCCAATCATAAGAGTTCTGAAACATTGCAGCATAACCTATTGAGTATTATGTGCTTTAATTTCATACCTGTTGTTTCAAGGCAAAAAAATTAACTAGCACTACCCTATTGATGAAGGTCTAAAAATATTCCTAAAAATGGACTAGCAGTGGAGCATTAATGCATTAATGATCACAGATAAGAAATTGCATTACTACAGTAGCATATCTATCCCAAAAAAAAAAATTGATTTTGCTTATAATTCAGTCAAAACTCAAAACCAACTTCACTGGAATGAGGCGAAGAGTCTTGTAGCTCAGTGGCATTGTTTGCTCTCTTTCATGAGGAGAATCAGGATTCAAATCCCTCCTCTCCATTATTGTACCTATCGAATGATCATGAAAAACTAAAAATAAAAACCCTTCACTAGAATGAGCATTAGTTATCTAACCATATTGTAAATAGCTCCATGCTGTCCTTCATACTAAATTTCTTATCTCAGATAAAATGCAAAGATGTCATTTTTATTATTATTTATAATTCAATAGTTACAATAATGGGGAGGGGTGATTTGAATCTTGGTTCTCCTCATAAAGGAGAGCAAGCAATGCCACTGAGTTACAAGACTCTTGACAATGCAAAGATGTCATTTAAGGCAGAAGCATATCATCTGCATATTTTTATTTAATACTCATGGTTACAAGCTTTCTTGCTAATAAGGAGGGAAGGTGAAGGCTTACTGTTGATCCAAGAATTACTGCATCCTTATCTAACCATAGAGTAAGATGACTGATGAGATCGAAGCTTCCTGTCAACCACCGGCCTGCCGGGACAAAAAGTTTGGCCCCACCTTTGTCGGCAAATGAATTGAGATAGAAGATGGCATTCTGAAAAGCTTTTGTATTGAGAGTGGACCCGTCTCCAACTGCGCCAAATTCAGTAATAGACACACTGTGAGGTCTAATTTCCCCTGAGTTTGTCTGTTTGCAACATGAGTTGCCTCTTGCAGCCCATGGAGCATTGCTGAGGAAAACAAGTACCAGAAGCACATCCACCAGCTGAAAGAGAGGAGTTCAAAATTGATTACTGTTAAAAGTTTAAAACTAGTTAGCATTGAGATCTGGGTGTGACTGTTTAAGCAGCTTCCTTTGTCATAAGGGTCAGGTAAAGGACAGGAGAAAGGAAAGAAAGAGCTAGGGAAGTGAACTATAAGCTGAAATAGTAACAAACAGTCAAAGGAGGACTTAAAAACACATAGAGGTTGTCAATTTCAAGCTTTTAAATCCATGCAGTCCACCATTCTATCACTCAATGATGATAGAATAGCTGGGAAGATTTGGTGCATTTTTGTCAAAAAGATAATAGACCAAGAAGAGCTTCAAGAATTACAAAAAGAAGAAAACTAAATAATAACTAAAATCCCAGTTTAAAAAAGAAGAAAACTAACTAAATACTAAAATCCCAGTTAAAAAAAAAAAAAAAACAAAAAAAAATGGAAGACAAACTTTACTCAATCAGATTCTAGCAAATTTTCAAACTTTAAATTAATATGTGCTTAATTTGTGGCTGAAACAAGATAATTCAAGTGGTCGTTTCATGATTTGTCAGCAAAGAAAACACAAAATCAGACTCAGAACAAGCACCAAAACAAAAAAGTAGCAAGAATCAGATTAAGCAGTGATCAAATCACTCACAGTAAAAGATCTCGTCATATGACTGAGATCTGCTGCTTCCCTTTTAGCACAAACACTCAAAGAAAAAGCTTTTATAGGCAAAACCACTAAGCAACCTCCAAATTCTCCTTTCTGACCAAAAGCAAAGCAAAGAAAGCTTGAGGAAGAAGAGGAGGGTGATGTATTGGTTTTTGTTGATCAAGATGAAAGTTTGATTAGATGGGTCACTGAGAGAGAACCACCATCACCACCCACATAAATATCATTGATAGTGACCGTTGCTGCCCGCCAAAACTCATGCAGTAGGCCCTCCCTTGTTCCTTCAACCTCCTTCAATGCCTCTCTCTCCTCTCTCTCTCTCTCTTTCACTCTGTGATGAATAATGAAAGATACCCAGAAAGCTAATGAGGATGGAGAAGGCAAAAAACTCTCAATGAAATCCAGGGTGAGTGTGATTTTGAGTGGTTTTGAGTGTTAGTGTGATTTTATGTCTGTATGTATGTGTTTTTCTTGTGATACTAATTAATTTGAGAGCACTCACAGCTCAAAGTCACACACTCAGTCACTTTTTCCTATACATATATTGACTGTGTGTGAGTTTTTGAGAGTTTTAGTTTAGTGAATTATATATAAGAGATTAAAAGTTTTTAAGATTTTTCAAGGGACATTTCAGTCTCTTTCTCTCTCTCTCTCTCTCTTTCTCTCACATCCCATGTGACTAATCTTTCATCTCAGTTTTATGTTCGTAAAATCCGTCAAAAAGTCAAATAAACTGACATATTTATTCTTAAACAGTTTCACTTCTTCTTCACTCATCATTTTCTCTGCTCTGTTCTCTTAAAAAAAGTAGTTTTGAAAAGTGTTTCCTTTCCTCTGTTTGTGTTTCTGCCTCTGTTTTTGTTTTTAGCTTTGGTTGTTTTCTCAACACACATCATATTCTTAGCTGGCCTGCAGCGGTGGAAAATCAGACATAAACAAAAAACTATATATTAATCTTATCAGACATAAACAGAATTATTCTTATGTTAAAGCCCTGCTGATTTTGGAACTGTTGGTCATTCATTTGTATTTTTTTTTTTTTAATTTTTTTTTTTTTTACAATATTAAGTGTTTAGGTCAGCGTTCCATAGATACACGTATCTCAACTAATCTCAAGGGGACACGCAATACCTTACTAACACGTGTATCACGATAGGCACAAGGTTTTACTTTGGGTAGGTGATCTTAAGGGGACTCGAACTAGTGACCATTGAGGAGCACATCTAAAACTGGACCAATCATTCATTTGTCTTTCAATTGTGCATTTGTGTAGGTTAATTTTATTTTATTTGATTAATTTTACTTAAAAAAATAAGCTGTGTAAAAAGTACAGTTGTATCTAAATAAGTAAAAAAAAATTAAACAAATGTTGCCTTGGAAACACTTAATCTCTATTCTTTGTTTTATGCATTTGGTCCTAGTGGGTTTTAGCATTTTTTTTTTTTTTGGTTTAAACAAGTCTATGCATGCAGTTAATTCATTGGTGAATAATGTCTCCTTTGGAATTTTTCTTATTAGTAAGCTCTAGTTGTTTTAATCAAATGCAATGTTGTTGTAGTGTGTAAATGAACAATACAATTCCTATATTCAACAAGGTGACGGTTTAATGAACTCTTGGGGTATGATGGGATTATTGGAGGCAACCATGACTTCTATTGCAAGTCATGTTATAAAAGAACAACTTAGATGATATCCCTTAATTCTGTTTTTAAGTCTCCATGAAGATAATTTTTTTGTCTCTATAGAGAATATGTAACACTATGATTCTTAGTGTGTAATCCGGTTTAAAAAGGAGAGGATAAATTAATGTGTAGAAAGGGCCAAGGAATCATAAAAGATAAAGGAAAAGAGAAAAAGAAAAAAGACAAGGCCTACAGGCTACAACCCACATACATACTAGACAAGATTAGAATGCTTAACTTACATTAGCACTTAAACCATGCTTATATAATAAGAAAAAGTGGTCATTGCTTCATATAACAACAAAAGCATTGTGTACCATTTTCTTGTGTATTAATTCATTAAGTGGTACTACTGGTAATAGCAAATTCAAGCAATTAAGAAAAATTGTCTAAAAAGAGGGGGACAAGGGCCAAGGCCGGACAAGAGAGATACAAAGGAAGTGAGGTCGTAATCTCTTTGGCATTGTTAAAGAAAAGGTAAGGTTTCCAAAGTCAGGTATCCAATGCCCCATTAATCAAACCCATACACAATCAGTAATGGGTGTAAACTGTAAAGCAAAATGTGACTGTCCCAACATCATGTTGATCCGCATGCATGAGATCAGCATGCTTTCTAGGACAAATAATTTTGATTTGTCTAATAAGGTACAATGTATTAGTGATTTATTAAAAACAAAAAAACAAAACAAAATCTTCACTAGATTTTGATGATTTGTCCCATTTAGAGGATAGTATAGCAATCAAACATGGTAGATCTGATTTGAGTGTTTGGTGGTAATTGACTTCGTTTAATCTCATGCTCAAGTCAAAAGATTTAAGGAATAATAGTAGGGTCTTTCTAGTGAGATTCCTTGTATTTCTTTTGGGACCTGAATGAACAAGTAGGTCACGTGAAAAAGAGAAAAATAGACTAGTGGTAACGTGGTAGGTCTCGACGACAATCATCAATCTTAAGATGTATTTGTTTTGGAAAAAGATTGATAAAATTAATTTATGGTCATCTTGATGCTCCTGAATCGTAATGAACTCAACCATTTACCCTTTTGGTTTGTGTTTGGTAAAGTATGAAATGATTAGGATTTAACTTGCAAGCTTTGATATCTTAATTACCTTCTGCCAGTACATGTGAAAGTGATACATACACTAACTTATATGACAGTGGACCGTTTGTATCTAAACTTTTTCTGTTGGAAAGTATGATTCATTTTCCAAGCCATGCAGACTAAATTAAGGAATTGATCATTTGGGTAAATTAAAGGATTGGAGCAATCAAATATATTAATTTGAATTATTTCACATTCAAGATGTACATCTAATAAATTGAGAGGTGACTATTTTAAAATTTTGTAAATCCCATTATAAAAATAGGTTCTCAATCAAGTAAATGAAAGATGTAGTCTTTTAGCTTTTGATGTCACGTTTATCTCTTATTTTCTTCATTTTTTCATAATATTTCAAATTTTGACATGGATTAGAGCCTAGAGGCCTTGCTTTGAGTCTCTTCGTTCACATGATTTTCCAACATTTTTAGTGGCCCTTCAAAATAATTTTAAATGATTTATTAAAGATTGAATTCTTGCTTTAATAATGAGTAATGAATTTTACGTCTAACATACATAATCTTTCCCTGTCATAACTACTTTATTTGAAGTATGAACATGGTATTAATGCAACTCATACACGCATAATCACATTGAGTATTTATTCCTTCAAAGGTAGCTAATTAAAAACACATTCCTATTTAATCAAGGCTGACTTCCTGCACCCGGGTCCCCTAGTAGAAGCAATCTAAGTTGAAGCCTTATAGTCAATTATAGGACAAAATTTGAAGGAAAGTTGAAATGTATTTTGGACGATAAGGAAGAAGTAAAAAGAAGACGAGACCATTGATAGCAACTAACTTGGCAAGCAATGATTCAATGTTGAATAAGAAAGAAAGCTAAAAATGAAACTAAATTTTATTTTTTGGATCATTCAATCTTAATAGGGTGCAAGTAAAACAAGAACAATTAAATTGATCTTTAACTATCTTCATCCACGGAAAACGATTATCTTCATTTGAAATAGATTCATTTTATGATCTAAATTAAATATTATAAATCTAAAAATATACAGACTGTCACTTAGAAAATAAAATTTTAACCGTAAAATAGAGAAGATAATATTCTCTTCATTTACATGGTTGAGAACATTTCACATGATGTGACCAATCCTCTCATGATAGAGGAATCTGGCTATGCTAAACCGAAGACATTTGGAATTTCTAATAATACCATAGTATATCAAATGGCCAAATAAGAAGAGATGAGCAGCACATGAAGTAGTAGTATAATTTTATTTTGTTATGTGTACTTGCTCAGGAACAATTTATGACATTTTTTTATGTGCCTTTTCTTTTAAGTTAACCCATATCTTGAATATTGCCCTTTTTGTGTTTCTTCTATGCGCAAATAAATGTGTTTATCAATCATAAAATAAGTTGCTATGTCTATACAATCTAACAACCAGCCAACATGAACCATAATGCGTGCACCAAATATACCAACCAACTTGTCTTTTGTATATCAATGATACTCAATAATGTATATCCAAAACAAAAACAAAAACTCAATATTGGAATAGAAGCATGAAGCATCACTATCTCGTGTGGCAGAATTCAGAAACTCAAATAACTGAATAAATCTTTAGGAAATAACATCCATTAATGCTTCTCGACTGTGGAGGCATTTATTTTTTATTTTTTTTTTTTTTTTTTTTTTTTTGGTTGCTAAATTTGGGGGGGGCATTTATAGTAATAGACACATGGGTTGTTACTTAATTTGTACTATATTCTTTACGTGTAAATTCAAAGAAAATCCTTCCAAGCATCTTATATCTCCGATTCTGAAGGATCACAATTTTGGAGACAGTTTGAAAGGATTCAAGTACTTAAAGCATGAGAATCAAAAGTAAACTCTTTACCTGTAGCATTTGGATTTTATAGGCAGATAGCATTTAGCAAAACTTTTCTTTAGGCCCCTAGCATTTCTTTTCTTTAGGCCCCTAGCATTTCTTTTTCTTTTTTTCTTTTTACTTTTATTCCTTAAAGAATCTCTCAAACTAAATTTTTTTTTTTTTTTAATGAATCGTTTATGAATATTCTTGAATCGGCTCTGAGAAAAAGTTTGTTTGTTTATTTAGCAAATGAGCCAAATGATCAAGCTTAAGCTTAAGTTTAGACTCGACTATTAAACAAGTCAAGTTCAAATATAATAATGTGTTCGTGAACAAGCTCGTGAAGTATGAATTCAATTTAAGTATATATAATATTATATATTTATATATAAATATATTTATATAGACTTGAGATTGTGTATAAGTTTCTAAATAAATAAGTTATCAAATTATTATTTGTAATTTATTGATAATATAAATAGTCCATTTTGTAGTAAAAATTATATATAATTTTTAATAATACAAGGTTGGTGAATCTAATTTTTATAAGTTCATAAATGAAAAATCTATTAATTAATTAACTAAAATAATTTTAGTTATAATTCAATTATTAGTTATTAGCATAGATTTGTGAAGGGGTAAAAAAATAAGATTAAACTATTGTTTTCGTTTCTAAACTTTGCATGAAGTTCGTTTTTCGTTCCTGAACTTTGAAAATGGTTGTGTTTTACACATGAATTTCATCCCTGGATTTTTTTTAAAAAAATGACGAAATTCATGTATAAAAACGAACTTTTTAAAAGTTCATGGACGAAAAACAAACTTTTCAAAATTCAGGGACGAAAACCGAATTTCATGCAAAGTTTAGGGACGAAAACAATAGTTTACCCAAAAAATAATCTTAGCATTTACTATAAATGGAAAAAGAATAAGTTAAGCAAGTAGCTCATAACAAGTTCGAGCTTTTTGACAAAAAAAACAAGTATGAATATGTAATCTAGTTTGGTGATGAGTTCAAACTTCGTTTATGTTCAAAATAAAAATAAATGAATAATCTTAAATTTTTAATATTTGACTTTGCTCGGTTCGTTTATAATCCTAGTCAATAGCACCAAACTTTGTTAGGGTTTTTTTTTTTTTGTTCGTAGGTGGTGTAAGTGGGAGGGACCAACCTCTAAAGTTAATCCCACATAGGGAGCCACGTATCATTAAAACAATTCCCCCCCCCCCCCCCCATGTAAGGTTAATCCCACATAGGAGGTTGCATGTCATTACACCATTACTTTAGAGTGATGCTACAATTATTACAAATTTATTATATAGTCTTCACAAATTGATGTATCATCTTTTAAGATATAAAACAAAAAAGTAATTTAGAAATTTATTTAGTCTATTGTTGATGTGGTATCAATCACATTCACTATCATATCATTTTGTAAGTAATTTGTAATAAAAATGGTAAAGAATTGTTTACTGCACAAATAGGACCACCAACCACCAATACATCCAAATTGTTTAGTTCCAAGATGAAAGAGAAATAGGAGCACGGGTTACCTTTATTTATTTTTATTTTTCTATTAAATAAGTGGTATTTCAATCTTTAGTCAAACTAAATTCATTCACTTCCCATAAAACATCTTGAAAACCCCATAAGCCAATAAGGTGTTGTATTAAACCTAATACATCCGAACTTACATCACACCTCAGACCAATATGGACAACCAGTTATTTATTTGAGTATTTGATATCACCGCTTGTGCATTGGAGAAGGGAAATTACTTTTACAAGGGATTGATGGGTTTAGATTGTCGATTCTTGCTCCAGAGTCTTCTGGCGAAATTAAGGCATTGCCTACATTAATTAAACTATCACTATTGGTCTCTCACAAATTTGTCAGTACGCAAATTATTGATCAAATTGATTAAATGGTTGATACTTGATACGACCTTCAATATTAATTTCCTTCCTTGGTGGCTGGTGCAATATTTGATTGAGGTGGTGTCCACTGTTTTTTCGCTGTCAGACTTTATATAGGGAAACCAGGTCCATATATTTTATGTATATGTGTCCAACGTTATTTGTTTTTTGGATCTACCTACTACCTTCTATATATTTGTTCTTTTTGGCTGTATTCAAGAAAGTCCCCTTGAGGACCACTTCTTCGTTGAAGACTATTAATGTGAATGTGTCACTTTTTCGTAGTTTTCAACCTTTTCTGTGAGCTGCAATTTTAATTTAAAATTTAAACCTTCTTGATATGTGGTTTGGATCTTACTTGCTACAACATGGAACATGGCTGTACACATTGGGGCTTGCATTACTCTTTTTATACTATGATCAATGGGAAAGTTGTCCTAAATTCCAATTGTGTTCCTAAGAATAAACAAAGGTAAATTATATTTTAACTCCTTACAATTTAGGAATAGATTCAAATTGACCTCCATAATTTTTAAAGTTTCAAATTAAACCTTCAAATTTAAGACGATTACAAATTGAACATTAGAGATTCATTAATTTCAAATCGAATTATGTACTTTTAAAATCGTATCAATTTAAATACTAGACTTTTTAAGTTTGATTATAGAACTTAATTAGGGGTTTAAATTGATTAAATTAAGATGATTTTAAAATTTCAGGATTTGATTTAAAATTAGCCATATAAAACTTAATTTGTAACAGTCTTTTGAAACTATAGAGTTTAATTTAAAACCACCCATAGAGTATAGAGTTTAAAATATAATTTTCACAAATATTAATATTAAATATTAAAAAAAAAAAAAAAAAAACCATTACAAAGAAGAAACAAAAATATTTCTTGTGTTACACAACAATACTTATCCTAAAATATGGAGATGACAAGCCTAAAATCAAATCTAACAAGTTGACTTTTTCTCAAAACAAAACGAATATATCAAGTTAAGAATGACATAAGACTGATAAGAGAAATCAATTTAAGTAAATGTGTTTAATCAACTGAGTTATCCTGTTAACCTATAATATTTGTTAGTATCACTATCCAATACAAAAAAAACCTTATCAAAATCTCCACCATAAGAGGTACATGCTCTTCTTACTTTCATTCCAGCTAAATAATAATAATAATAACAATAACTACTAACTCTGTTGTGAATAAAGTATTTTTGGGTGCGTGCCAAGCCAAACATCTTAGCTAAGTCAAATTGCAACAGCAATTTGTTACGGCTTTTAATGCCGCAATTTGATACGGTCTTTAGCTTGCAGTGCTATAATGAATTTCGGCCTTCAAATGCAACGTTCCACCAATTATAATTTATCTGCATTGTTAATTGTAGATTACTATCAAAACTATATTGTGTGGAATTGTGGATTATCACTTAAGAAAGTTTAGATATTATTTCATTCTCACATTTTTTTGTCTTGTCTCTCTATTTCTTTTATTTTATAACAAACTCCTTTTTTTTCTTTTTTCTTTTTTTTTTGAATAATCAAGCAGGCTCAGTGTGGGCCAATGTCTCAAATAGTTGTGCACCACTTGGAATATGGACCGCAGTTTAACAATTCAAAGGCCCAAATAATCCAATTGGGCTTCACACCAGACCCTTAAAAACCTGGACTTCATGCTAAATTCTCTTTAGAGCTTTTTGTTTTGAACTTTTGATCGAAAGCAGCTATGCCAAGTAGAAAGAAATTCTCAAAAAACCACACAGAAACCTCAAAAGCAAGCTTTGTTCCTCCTCAGGAGCAAGAGTAAGTGACTTTTTCTCTCATGGGTGTTTCCCTGTTACTATGTTCTTTCTCAAAGTTTGTGTCTTTTGTATTGTCAAACAATACTTTTTTGTTATTTATGTATAAATTTTTACACTTTTGTCGGGGTTGAATCTGATATATGCAGTTGCTACGAAGGGGAACGTCTTTCTCGTCTGCTCAATTCAATACAGAGGTCCATAATCTTCTTCTTTTTTTGGGTGTTGTTTGATTTTACTTGTTAATGGTATCATGAATAAGTATTTTTGGCACCTTTTTTTTAAAAAGATTTGATTCTAATAGTTTTCTTGAACTTTGGATTTATAATGTGCAATTTTCTGATTTATGGTTATGTTATAATCTGAAAGTTTCCAATTGGGTCTGACTCCTAATGTTGTTCTGACTAGTTAGGTTGTACCAAATTTATGTCGGTTATGGCTGCTTATTGGACTTTGTTACTTGTTATTCACTGATTTTATGTAATGTTGAACAGGGAGATAGAGTCTGCTAGACTCTTGGATGGAAACTCCTTACCTGAAAAAATATGGCTCAAGGTTTTCTTTCTTCTGTTTCGATTTCGTGTTTCTCATGGTTGATTGTGTTACATTGTTAATTTTTTGCTATCAAAGAAAATCTAATTGTAATCCATGTTTATTTCTCTTTTTAGCAACAATTCTCTATTGGGGTCAATGATGTAACTCGCGTCCTTGAACGCATGGCACCAAGTGCCCAAGGGGAAACCTTTCCTCAACGGCCCCATTCGATTAGCAGCAATTGTAAAGTGCCTTCAGTTGAGCTTCAGGTAAGTCACCTCTTTTGATTTTTTTTTTTCTTTCGTGAGATAATTCCTGAATTACATATTTCATTTGCAAATGCATTTTTTTGTTCCATAGTTTACAAAAGAACTTGATGGAGCAATTGTTATCCTTGAATCCTCTCATGTTCTCAAATCCTTGAGTTTCAAATCATATTATAGTTTGTGAGCCCATGGATGATAGAGGCGGAAGTGTGGACTTGATATTCTTGCAACTAAACTATATCTACCATATCATATTAGGTGGCAGTCAACGACATTAGAATTACATTCAGTTCTAATAATGTTTGGCACTATTGCTTTTGTTCGATCTAATTTTCCACTGAAGGGAGTGTAATCTTTATTGAGATTAGGTATTCAATTCTTGTCTTGTTTAACTTTTAATATAAAGTGAGCAATCACACAGCTTGCAATGTTCTAACTGAGGCACATTATTGCTGGTTGAAACTTATTTCCAAACATTGAATATGAAGTATATGTTATTGTTGCTAAATTACACTTAGCGTACATTTTTTGGTAATTTGCTTGTGATGAAAACTCTTGATACATATATTCTGATGATTCATTATCTTCGTTGAGTTCTCTTAGTAGTTCACCAAACTTAAGCCTTTTTTTGTCTGACAATGATAATGTTTCCCCTTTTGAGTTTGTAGGTTGTACTGTTAGCTTCTGATTGCAACCCCCGGTGGCTGACAAAACATTTGCCAAGCTTGGCCTCATCAAGGAGGGTTCCAGTGATCTTTGTCAAAGATAAGAAAGGAGGTTCTTTAAGGTTAGGTGAGCTTGTTAAGCTCAAAACTGCAATTGCTATTGGAATAAAGGTAAGAATGTCACTAGCTACACGATAAATATCTTACTTTTCTTATCATGTACCTTATTCTTATCAAAAGACTCAAAACTATATATTTTGCTTCTCTCTCACTAATACAGGTTAAAGGAAATGCCATAAATCAACTTATTGAGAAAAATCTTCAAGGTAATGAAATAAGACAGACAGACAGACATGATACAACCAATATGTAGTCATTGCAGAGATGGAGAGCTGCTAGTCAAGAATTAGTTACTTGAAACAAACTCGCACATTTTGCTGGCCATACAAACTTAGAGGTTTTTTTTTCAAGATGCTGAAGAACATGGAGGTCAAAATTTTCCAATAGTGAGCTTGTGTACATGCCTCAAGAACTTCAAGACCTTTGGGGAATGTTTTAAAGTGTAATTAAGTTCTTGTATATAACCAGATATTCATGAAATGCTACACAAAAGCTAAAAAGATACTTGATATTGATGTTCTAGTCTTGGATAATGGATATGGATCCACCAATGAGACAACAGTCTAGGTTCAGATATTCAGGCATGCAATTTGAGCAGGCGTGTGTGTTTGAGGAATCTACAAATGTGTTTGTGTATGGAAGGTTGGTATGTTATAATTCTCCTACATGATATTTTGCCTTAATCCTCTATCTCTCTCACCAAAATTGTTAAATTACTACATAAATAAGTATTCCACGTTTATGCTCTGGATGGTTTCCCTAAGGATACTGTGGATAGCAATTATAGTATGAATGTCTCTTTAGTTGCTTATTGTGCTATAAATTTACAAGATTCTTGATAGAATAAGAACTAGACCGTTTTTGGTTTAATAAGGATGTAAGCTTTTAAATCTACTGGCATTTTCCATCCTTTTAGCTCTACCACCTCGGAATCCTCTGCCACCAAAAAATTCTGCTTTAAATATTTTGCAATTTAAATTTATGCATGTATTAGAATAAGCTATAGTAATTGGATTAATACTTCTGTAGTTTGTTTTCTCATTCTGCTAAGCCACATACCATTGGATCAATACTTTCTGTTTCATTCCAGCCAGACCAGTCCCTCCAAAATGAAGCCACAAAATTTTCCAGGGCTATGAATTACAGTGATCAAGAATAAGCCATAAATTACTTGTATAACAGCATAAGAGTATTCCAAATCTGCATGCCGATTCCAATATCCAAATGTGCTAGTTATATACGTGTGACACACATAAGTGTAGTTGGCACACAATTATTTATGTATAGGTAAGTTGGCAATTTTTTTCTATGTATTAAAATTTAAATCAATGAATGGCAAAGCGGTTGGCTCTTATTTGAACCGGTTGCATTCACGCATATTGTATTAAGCAATTCCGTTGTAGATTCACACATAAAAGGGAAGAGTCCAATCATGTTGCCTAAGAGTTAAGACAACGCTCTTTTGACAAAGTAGTTTGAGAAGCCAATGGGAGATGATGGAGCTTTATTTTGCATCTTGATTGAATGGCAAAGCTTATTTTTCATAAGTTTTTACGGTTCTTTTTTTTTTTTAGGAATTGCTTTTACCCTATTAAAACGAGACATGTTTTAACATTAAAAATAAATAAATAAATCCCACCTTCCCACTCACGCAATCTGTTAAAACACTTCACAGCAACATCTTCGTGGCTAACACATATAGTATGCTGCATCACTTTATAAATATGCTGCATCTAAACTCAACTCAACGCTGCATCACTTTATAAATACTAGTATTTTGTTATGAGGCATTTGTCCCGGATAATTTAGGAGAGAGGCTGGGTTTTCTGACTCAAAGGTGATGTCCATGACTTCAATCAAATTGTCCAGTATCTTTCTATGGAATAAAAATCCCCTCTCACTATATCATGTACCTAATTTAGTTATTTTATAAAATAAAAAATGTTACATATTATCATTGATAAAGTATAGAATGATAAATAACGGTGGGATCCAGTGCTCTTGTATATTGTATGAAACATTTGATTGTGCTCTTGTATATTGTATGAAACATTTGATTGACATGTGTCGTATTCGGATCGCATCCTAAAATGAAAGGATAGAGTTTTCCTTCAACCCGGTTTGGAGGAATCTTCCTTCAACCCACTATGTGACAAGCAAATAAGTCATCCATATGTGTATCTTAAAAAGTCACAAGACTCATTAAAAATGTCATGTGGCTAAAAATACACTTGGATGATCTATTTATTGTTACGTAGTCCTCCTCCAACCGGAATTGGAAGTAAACTATTTCCAAAATTGAAATGCATAGAGTGGAAACACAATTTGTATTCCCCAATTTCCTTGGAATAGGATCCTCTCCATTTCAAATGAAATGGAGAGTCTCCATTTCATGGTCTAGATTTTATTTCACAAATCTAACGGTGTACAGAATATTTCATCATTTAAAATTTTAAATGACGTGGCACTCTGTATATTGTTAGATCTGAAATATTTAATCTAGACCATGAAATGGAGAGGATCCTTCTCCAATTTCCTTGTCATTTCCTTATCACAAAGTTTAGTATTATAAAAACAACCTATGGAAAGACAAACGTGACAAACTGAGAGACATTTTAGATCGTGTACTGGTAACTGTTGAGTGTTGACTCTCTCTCTTTCAGTCGAACTCGATCATGGCAAAGAAACTTGTCAAGTACTCTGTGGTACACTCTTTGTCTTTGTTTCTCTGTGTGGTTCGTGTCATATTGATTATCATTTTATTGTATATATATGAATGTGATTCTGATTCTTGAGTTGGTATTGGGTATAGGTGGACGCGTTCACTGACTCAGCTTTCAAAGGGAACCCAGCAGCAGTGTGTTTGTTAGAGGAAGAGAGAGATGAGCAATGGTTGCAGGCTGTGGCTGCTGAGTTCAACATCTCTGAGACTTGTTACTTGACTCGGCTCAGTGGGTCTGACTCTCTTGACTCACCCAATCCTAGGTTCCGTCTCAGATGGTTCACACCTGTTGCTGAGGTCACTTCTTAATTTCACTTCCACTCTTAAAAAACAGAACTTTTCTTGTGGGTGTTCTTAGTTCAATCTTTAATTATTTTATTTAATAATCTTTTAGAACATGGAATTGGTTATCATGTTTTACAATTTCATGTGGTGGGTGTATTGAATAACTCTACGAATTTGGTCTCACTTATTAGAGCTTGCCTAGACCACAAGTGAGCCAGAATGTTAGATTAATAATGCATAATTGATGATAAGTAGTGATTTATTATACTTTTGTGTGATTTATGTGCATCATCATACTTGGATTCAATTCTAGAATTAGATATACCTTTGTTGTATTTGTGATTGTTTATTTACTAATAAAAATGAACATCATACCAGATTCTAATTTCATGTTAATGTGTTAGTACGGTTTATGGTGATTAGTGTTGTTGTTTTGGATCTTATAGTGTGCGTGTCTTAATCTTTTAGCTATTGAGGTTTATATGATGCACTAACTGCTATGAAATTCTTGATCTTTTAGCTAATTGGATCTAATTAGTGTGTGTGTCTTAATCTTTTGCAGGTTGAGCTTTGTGGCCATGCTACATTGGCAGCTGCACATACATTGTTTTCATCTGGTTTGGTGAATTCCAACATGATTGAGTTTGTCACACTATCTGGAATTTTAACTGCTAAAAAGTTCCCGGAAACTAAGGAATCTGATAGTTCAGATAATCAGAATGGCGAAG
Source organism: Fagus sylvatica (assembly GCA_907173295.1). NCBI lineage: Eukaryota > Viridiplantae > Streptophyta > Magnoliopsida > Fagales > Fagaceae > Fagus > Fagus sylvatica. The sequence goes on from OU015771.1 coordinate 26,020,866, forward strand.
TGCAAGAGGGCTTTCTAATTGAATTGAATTTTCCAACTGTCGCAACAGTTGATTTCAATTCTGTAGAGGTTTCGTCAATATCCAGTGCCTTGAATGGTGCTTCTGTGATTGATATAAAGAAAACTACTTCAGATATCCTCTTTGTAATGTTCTAATCCAATTTCTATTCAGTTTCTTTTTCTTTTATACTTGAGTTAGTATCCTAATTATCATTAGTGAAATATGCATTGAGAAACTTTCGAAAGATTAATATTTGCTTAAAATGAATGACATGAACAATTTGGTGTCTCATTGGTTCACCCAAGTGAGAATCATGACTTGGTTCCTCAAATCTTTAGACTTGGATGTGTGGTTGGTTAGAATATTTCTACCAATCCTTGTGTTCTTAAATGATTCTTAATGGAGCAACATCATATTTTTTACCGATTTGTGACTACTTCGTAAGTACTAAAATGTCAAGATTATCAACTTTGCAGGTTGTAGTCCCATCAGGAGAAACTGTGGTTGAAATACAGCCGCAGATTGATGCTATACGTAATTGTCCTGGAATGGGGATAATTGTTTCAGGGGCTGCTCCCTCAGGGTCTGGGTTTGATTTTTACAGTCGATTCTTTTGCCCAAAATTGGGGATCAATGAGGTAAGATATGTCATTCCTTGGTCTCAACCAATTGCATTGTTTGTGAAGTGCATGAATATCTGTTGCATCTATTTACTGTGTCAATAATACATTTTATAATTTGATTGCACGATCTCTTAAGATATATGATTCATCAAGTTGAGGAAGGGACTTTTTCACTTTTATTAGGTTAATAATGTTTAATGTAATCATCATAGCCTGCAGAATGTAATTGTGAAGCTATTGTATTTAACCTCATTATCTTTACAGCCAGCTCTTTCGCCTCCCTCTAATTTCACCTTGTTAAGAATAAATGCTTCATTCTTGGATAGCTTACTAGTTCTTATATCAATTGTTTGATAATTCACTAGACCTTTTCTGGTAAGGTACCAAGTTCTTTGATCATTAGTACTTTGGATTATACTGGATATGCAGTAACAAAGTGGGGGAAAAAGAAAAACTCTCTCTTCCAACGATTGTCTAGAATTGAAATGAAAACTAGTGACATTTAAGCAATAAAGTTATATCGCTTGTCTTTCAGGATCCTGTTTGTGGGAGTGCACATTGTTCCCTAGCACCTTACTGGAGCAAAAAACTGGGGAAGTGTGATTTTGTTGCATATGCGGTATGTTTCACCATCTCTATTGCAAACTCATAATTGTATTGTTGTATTCGTTGTGTAAATTTACAATGTTTTCTTTGTTCAGGCATCACCTAGAAGTGGAGTACTAAACATTCATCTAGATGAACAAAACCAGAGAGTGTTACTGCGAGGAAAAGCTGTTACTGTCATGGAAGGGTCTCTTTTAGTTTAGACATTTGGAGTTAAAAACTCCAAATTGCATGCATTTTACAATTAAAATAAATGACTATTACTGGGTGGTGGAAGAATCCCCTGGAGCTGGAGTTGAAATTTCAAATTCTATAGCTGATTTAAGGTCTTGTTATGAACCTACTCTTTGTGAAATGTATTTGTTGCAGGGGTGGGTGTAGTCTGTAAGGTGATCTTTTTGCCTTTAAGAGAAACTTTCAATAAAATAACAATGTTTGTCAAGGCAAGTTTTCAATTGTTACAACTTCAAAATTCTCTATAATAAGTCTTCATAAAATTTTCAGACTCTTGAAAAGGGTGTAACTTTGCACTCCATTGTTTGAGATCTAGGAAACAAAAATAATATCTAAAGGACATTGTTTGCACTACGCATATATTTAAAAAATATTCAATTTGCTTCATAAGCAAAATAAATTTCACAATATTTTTCACAACTGCTAAGATGATACTTTAAACAACAATGCGATAGATACAATTTTTTTAATTTTATAATTTGTTGAAATGGCTGAATGTGAATTGTACAACATCATTTTTTTTATTAAAACCGTCATTGATATCACTTTTATTGTATACTAATCACAACGTCACTTTATAATTGTGAAAAATATTTTGAAATTTATTGTGCTTAGAACGCAAATTAGATATTTTTAAAATGTCTTATATTAGGCTAAACCTCAAGGATAATTTCACCTTAAATAAAAATTTGATTTAGTGTTTTATTTTTCTATTTAAAAATTCATACATCAACTTTATAAAATCACTTTTTTTCCCCTCATCCCAAAAGGACCAATAATTTTGATGGAATAATTGTATATGATATTATTAAAATTACAGCTTGCAAATCTTTCTAAGGTTGTGGATCCCACCTGTTGTGAGGGGGCGCTGTATACTTTCGAAACAGGAGATCATTTTTCCTTTCTAAGACCAAAGTTCCAAACTATCCGATGTGGGTGGACCAATTTATGTTTCGAAAAGACACAAAAAACCAACTTCTTTTTCACTGCATCTGAAATTCTCTCACAGTCACATGAACATGGCAAAGAAACCTGTCAAGTACTATGTGGTACTCTCTCTCTCTCTCTCTTAAACGCATACATGGGATTCTGAGCTGGTGTATTGGGTACAGGTGGACGCGTTCACTGACTCAGTGTTCAAGGGGAACCCAGCAGCGGTGTGTTTCTTAGAAGAAGATCAAATGAGGAACCAGCAGGAGTGGTTACAAGTGGTGGCTGCCGAGTTCAACATCCCCACCACCTGTTACTTGACTCTTCTCACTGACACTCAGTCCCACTCGCCCAATCCTCGCTTCCGTCTTAGATGGTTCACTCCTGTTGCTGAGGTATCCATTTTTCATTTCCACTAGTCGAAAACCTGTGCGATGCACAGAAAAAGTACTAAAAATAAAATCTAAAAAATCAAGTCTGATTAGATAGGGAGAAGAAAGTGGGCAATTGTTACATGTCATCCAAATACGTTATATATTACTAACTGTTAGGCTTTACAATCATAATCAATTGCAAGTTGGACTATAAATTTGGGTAACAGAATCAATTGAAAGTTACAAATTGTCGAGCTTTTTATATGTAAGATAATCAATTGGAAGTTGCAATTAGGTCTCAATGGATCAAGTGTGAATCCTTCATCTAGATCTTCAAGAAGAAAGATTAATATATATATATTTTATAATTAAGAATCAAGATAAATGATATCCCATAACAATTACTCTGCAAAGTCAACATGCTTTGATTAGATAAAAAATGGGAAATTGTTTGCACATTCAACATGGAAATGCATCATTTCCAAGTCATGCATAAAATTCTTTTTAAGTCCAACACATAGCACCTATCTACCAATAAAAGACCAACAGATGTCCATATAGCAATGCAATGCTCAAAGAAAAGGAAAAAAATGCCCAAGTACTTGATAATCTAAAATCTATACAATATTCTACCACATGTTATTCTACCAATTTACCAAAGACATTATGTATTTTGAGTAACACCAATAGCGAACCAAACAAAAAGCAAACTGTTATGCTACGTAATGAAACTTTTATAGACAAAACGTGATCAGTTTCCAATTTTAAGTATGTAATCAAAGGTGACGATATGAAATAAAAATGGTAGAATAACAGTATGTTATTCAGCTGAAACAAAAATCGAGCAAAACCAAAAACAAAATCGTAATCATCAACCTTTAATGCCTTATGTTACAGAACAACCCATTAATAAGGAGATCAAATTCATTCCTATTACTTAACTTATTGACAATTAGACTAAGAGCAAAAAAAAATTAGTCTATTACTGAATTCTATTCATTATGCAAAAATTATAGATATTAAATTTTAGTTCAATATATATAGATTTAAACATGTCATGATTCACAAATCACAACATGTATAGATCACTCCAATTATTAGAGAGGGAATTATGTTTGAATTGTAGAATCATTGAATCGTACCATGCATAATCATTGAAAGGTATCCATATAACATATGAATAAATTGAGAATAAGTAGACAAAACACGAGTACTATGAAAAAGGAGAATTTTTGTACCCAAATAAAATAAAATTATAAGCATATTTTGTTAATATTTATGCCTCAACAATTTGTACACTTGTACATCAATGAGGCAATACCCAAAAAAAAAAAAAGGGTTTACAATAACATACCGTGCGTGTAACCTACAATTTACCTTCCTTTCAAGTTGTAATATTAAAGTGAATATTCAGCCACTTTTTGTTGCAATGTGATAATATTGGAAAGGGCAAGCCATTAAGTTTGTATCTTTTTTCAGTAGACCCTCATACCTTATGCAATATTCTAACATATTTGTTCGGAATTGTGATACATCCACTGATATAGATATGGGTGTAAGTAACGGCTTATTATTTTATAATTAAAATCTCAAAACGTAATAGTAATTTGCATTAAAAACCATTAAAACACAATGTTGGCAGCCAAGAATGAGCTTATAGGTGACATAATGAGTGTTGTAATGGAGTTCGGGGGAATATGAAAGGGTGCTAGATGAAAATCAGTTTTATGGTTATATGAAATTATGTTAATGGAGTTTGATAGAGGAATAGTAATGCATGGAATTCAAAAAGTCTGCACCACGCCACTAATATTGTAGTCAAACAGTAATTTGAGATATATGTTATATGAAAACAAATAGTCAAATATTAACTAATGTTTAAATGTAATGTTAAGGTAATTCTAAAAGGGAAGTCAAGGGTAATTAGTGGAGACATAAGTGGGGGTGGCTTTAAATTAGGAAAAATAAAACAGTCAAACATTAACTAATTTTTAAATGTAACGTTAAGGTAATTCTAAAAGGGCCGCATGTAATTAGTGGGGGTGGGCGGCTTGAAAAAAAGAAGTTTGAATTTATTTCAAAGCCTTGGCTATTAAGTATTATATAGATGGGTATGAACTATGAAAAAAAAAATAGAGAGGGAGATAAGCAGTCAAGGAAAAGGAAGAAAAGAGTGCAATTAAAAAACCGATGGAAGGTGAAGAGGCAAGGGAGATGAAGAGCAAAAGAGAGAGAGTGTTAGAGATTAAGGCATGTGAGAGAGAGATGAATGGGGTGGAATAGTGTGGAAGCAGCAAATCTGACGTGGCAGCATTTAAAGGAGGTTGAAAAAATTCTCTCAGCTTCACCTTTTAGTTTATACTAGTCGTGGGACCCGCACGATGCGCGGATTTTTTTTTTTCATATGGGAAAAGCAATAGTCCGCCTTAATAATTCTTCCTCAAATTTAGATATCTACCAAATGTTATTTTTGTCTTTAATGTATTTGTTAAAGTGACTATTCATATATGGTTATGTTTTATTGAAATTGTTTAATTTTGATTTCTCAACTGCTTAAGTGGATATCTTTAATGGATTATTTTAATATTTTAAATGAAAGAGTGGATAAACTTATATATATATATATATATATAGATATTAAAAATTACAACTCCAATAAAAAAGCAATGGGCTATAAAGAGTGAATTATTCAGACACATTATAAAGCATTCTAATTCAAGACATAACATAAGGTTACATTAAATTCTACCAAAATTTACTTGCTAATTTATAAATTTCCAAGTCGATTGAACACATCTTGCATTTGACATATAATTCATCATTTCCATAAGGGTATGGAAAATCACGGTCCCAATGACCAACTCCCTCCTTATTGCATTCTTGTTTGTTGGATAGACGGAATTTTTTTGTTCCTAAAGTAGTATGACGAAGGATCCTTCGACAATTTTGTAGTAGATGCTTTCCATTTGGTTGGTTAAGTATTGATAAGAGTACTTGTTTTCCATTGTCGTTAAATTCGCATATTAATGCAATTGCTAATCCATATTGTGCGTTTGTTTCTCCTTCTTTGTTTGCTTCATGTAGCATTTGTTTCCCCATTGTAGTTTTTTCCAGTAAGAAGTAATTGAAAGCTCCAATAACAAACTTTGCTTGTGTATTACCAGCCAAGAAACAGTCGTGAAGTAGTATGAGTTCATCATTTCTTAAGAATACTGGGTGTTGCATGAGTTCGTCTAATTTGATATTTTTAAGTACAAATTCTTTTTTTGTAAGACGATTGTAGTTTTTGCAGCTGTACATTAAAAAAAAAAAAATCCAAATGACATTACATTGATGTATAAATAATAGAGTCAAATAAAAAACTTTCTATCTAATTTTATTAAAATACCTTACAATGAAAATAGCTTGTTAAATATAATAGAACACATACACTAATGTAAATTGTATCATAAAGTAGCAAAGAATGCCTGATTATTTTAGAATTAGTATGTATTTGAATTTGACCAATAAGAAACACTCAGTCTGCTGCCTTTTCACACTTAGTAATAGTATGTAGTTTAGTATTATTATTATTAGTCTGCTGCCCAATAATTTTTTTGAAACACTAAACCCATTTAGTACATTCCACAAAAAGATCACCATGAATACCAAATTTGATTTTCGCCTCCCACACAATATGGGTGCAAGTGATTTAATTTTCTGGCTTTTGTTGACATGTATACTACATCACAATTAAAAGCATCCATGAGAAGATTTGAGCAAAATGAAAATCTAATTAGGGGTACCCTTGCTTAGAATTCTCAAACCATATGGCTCCAAGTGAAAAGTAGTGATAGGAAGCTAAATTTATGTTGTTTGTCTCGATGTTGTGCCAATGCAATTGAAACAAATCAACTAAGATTGATAAGTCGAAAACAAATTGTATTAAAAAGAAAGCACTTGAGTTATCTAATGACCTATGGAAACCATTTGACTGTTATGAAACCATAAAAAAAGAGTGTTCAAGATCCAAATGTTTTTTATTATAATAATATTTCGAAGTTTTTAATAAATGTTTTATTCTAATAAAATAGTGCAGAACTCAAATATGACTAAACCCTGAATTGTTGGTAAATAAATTGTGTTCTTCAACTTAAAGCTACATACTGATGGCCATCAAAAGAAAATTTGATTATGGCAATGTCCCCTCTTTGACCAGACTAACATAAAATGCAATAAAAAAAATAGTATATAGTCACCTAATGTGATTCAAACCAATGTAATAAAATCAAGTAAGGGTTCAAAGAAGGTCACATGTTCTAACTTCCCTTATTAACATTTATCAAAAAAAAAAATTCCCCTATTAACCCCCCCCCAAAAAAAAAATCCATCATGTTTTTAGTGTTGACTTGTCAACTTCAAAATATTCATCCTGGTAGAAACAATAATGAGGAATATTACAAAAGCAGTATACACTTTAAGACAGTCATATTATGAGAAGAACATTACCACTTAAAGCTCCATGACCAAGGAAATTTTTTTAATTCAATTATAAGTACTAAATAGAAGGAAAGATTGACCAATGATACCTTGCCTTGATGTTGCCTAAATTTTTGGGTGATTCTCTCCCAAGATTTGCAAAAATGTGTAGCATGATTTCTTCTGGTAGCTCATTTTTACTATGCATGATGTGATGAAGTATTGTAAAAATGTGTGGATGAAAATGTGATGAAGTATTTTGTGAATTTTTTTGGGTTTGATTTATAGGATGTTTAGTAAACCTTTTAGTGGTAGATGAAAGGTTGTTATTCCATTGTTCTAATTAAATTGAGTCCTTTATTGTTTTGTAGTGATTACTTATTTGTGCTATAACATATTTAGTTAATTGACATAATTGTTGTTTTGTAATAGTAGTAGTTTTTTTTTTTTTAAACCATTTATTAATCGATTGCAAGTGAAAGACAATTTTTGATTATCCTCTTTTCAATGGGAATTTTTTCCTTGACTTGTACTGGAGTTTCTTGAACTGGAACGTTATTTCCCAAATCCCTGACATGATAGAAGGATCACGTAAAATTAGTTTATAATGATTATATATGTATACTCTTATTATAATATTATGTATCTATTAGGAGTAAATGATTGGTAAAATTTAAATTACCTCTCCAGCAAAGTTCCAGCATAGGTAAAAATCAGAATACCAAGAGCACCTATGGCGGTCTGTTTTCCATTCAAGAGTTATTCTGGGGATATATTTTCCATTCAAAGGATAATATATTAATTACCGTATATCCGTTAACTTATGTATGTATATCATTCATCAAAAAAGAAAAATAACATATGCATGTATTGTTGCTTTCATTAAATGGAAAGCTGGTAGGGACTATTTCATTATTTTAAATGAAACAGGTGAGAACCTTGTTTTGGTTTTGGTCATGATTGGAAATGTTGAGTTCCGTGCATCTTCATGTTATCCAAGCATACCCGTCACTGAACAATGATGAAATAAATAATGTGTTCAACTGTGCATTAGGTAATTAAATCATATTTGATTTAAAGTGTAAAATTATTTTTTTTGGTAATAGTCCTCATTGTTGTGTATTAATGATAATGAGTGCTCTAGAATGTAATGGTTACTTTTTGTTCTATAACATATGTAGTTAATGGACATAATTGCTTTTTTTAAATTGTGGTTTTTTTTTTTTTTTCTCCATCATTATCATTAATACACAATGATGAGGAGTATTACTATTTTTTTTTTTTTTTGAAAGAATACCAACAGATGGACATACAATTGTGATTGTAAGTAAATTTAACGATTTTTTTATGTATATGTACACCATTATAATATTTTGAAATAAATGGCTATCATTTTAGGATCATTTATGAAGAGACCCATGAAAGAAAACAATAAGGGAGTAAATTTTGTTGTAAGTGCTTACATTATTATTTTTTTTTTTCCCCAATAATTGGAGTTGTCTACCTCATTTTTTTGGCAACAAATTTTTTCTTGTTGATTTTTTCCAATGGAAAATGAATTAGGGTCATTTTATATTTTATTAATTTTTTTTTTCCTATGTGTCGTTCATAGTTTTAAATCTTCACAATAACATTGAATGCAATGTGAAGAAATTGTTGTATAGTAGTGCCATCTTTCTTCCAATTATAGTCATTAAACTTATGATATTGACACCAAACTTCAAGTTAGCTACCATTTTGTCTACACAATATTCAACATCTTTGCTGTGTTTGGTAAAGATTAATTTACACACCTTAATGTATAAATTTTGTTTTTTCTCCAATCATGGCTACCACAAAGTTTTATAGATATTAAGAAAAAGAAATGCACCAGTGCTTTATTAAAACAAACAATTGTAAAATAATTGTGTCCTAAATCAGAATGTATCTTAACTTGCTTATCCTAGCTTTAGCTTCTTTCTTGAATTTTGTTTTGTAAGTTTTCCTTGGCAACGCTTCATCAAAGTTTGTATCAACATGTTGTAAGACTACAATGGGTGCCTCTTCAGCCACTGCGTGAGTCACTTCAGTTGCATATTTTAGAACTGTTAGTATCATTCAGCCTACGTATTACTAACCCAAATATGCAATTATTGCAGAAAGGTAATATTATTGTGAATATAGGTACCCAATCTAAGAATCCATTGAAAAATATCTCTGGCCCCGATTATGCAAGCTCGACCAAAGAACATTGTAATGATTACCTCCACTTTAATAATTTCAAATGCATGTCTTTGTCGCTTTAGATGCAGGAAGTTGAAGTGTCAAGCTTGAAGTATTTGGATAGAATGGTCCAACATCTTTCTTGGGTAATCTTGGTTCCCCAAATGAGGGTAGAACTGTATAGCATGGTCTAACTCACGGATTTCACTCCATACGTACATTTGGTTTGAACAAATATTATTGATTTGATTTGTTGTATTAATCAAGATAATTATTTCTTTAATCGATTTATCTAGCTAAAATTGTTTTATAAATATCACTCAATTAATTAACATGAGAAAACTGCATTTTTTATATAGGCGTTCTACTGGAACAGATCAAACACATGTGTTGCGGACATTGCAGATATTACCAAAGATAAAAAAAAACAAAAATGGAATGTTTGCTGAGATGGTAACCAAAGAGGCCATGGTATTTTCATTACATCATTTTTCTTTCTATCAAGAAAAACTCAAAACTAAAGTGGTTCAATAACCGCTAAGTAAAGTACGGCTGTGTACAGAAACAGAAATTACAAAAATTACAAAAACTACATTGAAATGAAACAGAAATAGATCATTGCAAAACTTTGTAATGGCCACTTCTTTCCAAAATAAAACTATGCATGTGGTCCTCTCTCAATTTCTTGTTTCAATTTGCCTTTTTTGTTCACATTTTTCCCTTCACCTTTGGAATATTCACGGGCCTTTAGCAGTTGCAGAACCAAGATCGATAATACGAAAAGAAAAAATTACAGGTGAGGCAAATTACTTTCTGATAGGAACCCTCAAAGGCAATCGGATATGAAGCTTAGGAAAGCACACAAAGTTGTTTAAATAGGAGATTGGGGTGCAATCAATTTGGGAGATGAGGAGGTGAGGGAGGTGAATAGGTGAGGGAGTTGGAAAAGAATATGAAAAAGGAGAGAATTAAATAGAGGTAAATGTTAAAAGGAAAGAGAGAAAGAATTAATTTATTAAAGAATTAAAGTAAATAGAGGTAAATGTTAAAAGGTAATAGAGAAAGAATTAGGGGGAAGGGTGTGGGGAAGAGGAAATCTGATGTGGCATTTATAGGGAGAAAGCTAAAGCTCCACCTATTAGTTTATATAATAGATTATAGATGCTGCACCTAAACTCAACTCACCCTATGGCTTCCATTCATCCTAGGATCCAACCCAACTTAGCCCGTAACTGATTAACTTTTCACATAATTAGGAATCCTGATTCCTGACCAAAGTGATTAACTTTTCACATAATTAGGAATCCTGATTCCTGACCAAAGTGATTAACTTTTCACATAATTAGGAATGGGAGGTCTTGGGAAGAAGAATATTATGTTGTGTTTGGGTGACATATTTATAATTAGAGTTAATCTAGTATTTTAAATTGGGAAATTAAAATATGGTGTGGAAATAGTGCTGCCCTTTAAATTATGTCAATACTAAATTTTGAATTTAGTAAAGTTGGAAGATTAAAAAATTTAAATTTCTCATAACCAAATTTTCCTACTACAAATTCCACTGCAACAGGTGGAATTTATATCTACTTTTTTCCACACCAAGCCATCTCTATCACTAATATCACTGGTGAAAGAGGAGAGAGAAAAGACCCATGGAAGGACCCAGGGCCGGAAAGCAGTAGGGTCTTCAAGCCCCACGCTTGATTCTCAAGATTCATGGGCCGTCTCTTGAAGATCTTCGATCTGAACCTTCGCATCTACTCTCTCTTAGAGGATGAACCAGTCCTTTGCTATCGCAAGAATATCGCCATCCTCATTTCTCATTTTTCTACTTTGTTCCAACTATTCAAAAATAAAATTTTCATACACTTGATTCAAATTTGTTCCAACTATTCATTAAGGAAATTTTCAAGTAGATTTGCAATGATTAAAATTATATGCTTGTTTACTTCTATAGTTGTATCTTCCCACATGGTTTACTGTTTTCCTCTACAATTGCAAGATTAGTAATTGTAAAATTTGAAATACTTGTAAAATTGGACAAGTCAAATTGTTTGACTTTGTGGTATATTATATGCCTCTACAATTGTACGCTATTTTGTCAACCAAAAAAAAAACTAATAATATGCTTGATTGATTTTTCTGAATGCTTTTTTATATTTTGCAAGTAGTATATAATTTGATACAAACATTATGATTATAGTCTCTCTTTCTTCAAGAAAACAACTTATAGGTGATATAACAAACTATATGGTTTCAACTGGTACAACCTTTTGTCCTCACCTACAACCAGAGAATAACCATTGATACGTTGAGACCTGATGATAAAATGCAATCATCATAGAGCAGAAATTCAAATCCTAGTAATTATGACAACTTAAAAAATTATTTACATGTATTTTTAATTATATGACCTATGACTTAATAATCATGTGACTTGTTTAAATAATTTAATGAATGAATGCCCCGTAATAAATTGGAAGAATCCTCTATTTCAGAAGTTGAGATAAAATCATTTTACATCTGTGATACAATCCATCTCACCCGTTTTTGTTAAATAAACCAACCCCATTCAAAGGAAATAAATTGTTTTAAAAAAATTAAAGGTAGATTGAAGATACACATATAAAAGAAAAATATACAACCAAATGCATAAAAGGAGCAATTAATTACTCATTTACTTACAATTCAAGGGAATAAAATAAAGCTTTTTACACTAGTTCCTTTAGAGAATTAGTTATGTATTCCTTATGCAGTAGCTTGGGGGTCTGCAGCTGATGAGGAAGACTTGGTAGCAACAACTGGATCAGGCTTATTTTTACTTTTTCCAAGTTTGCTTGATTCCTCATTTTGTGTTTGTTCCTGAGACTTGTTTACTAGCACTGGTTGAAACTGCCAAATGAAAAACAAATAGTAACCAAAACAAGTCAAAAACAAAGAAAGACAATAAGAATTAGTAGAGGTATATTAAAGCAACATGCTATGGTAAAAAAAATCGTTCATATTAATTATTAGATCTAGCACGAACCTGATATATTGAATATATTACATTTCTTCTTATTTGTGCCATCATCTCCAGGAAGAGATTATAGCCTTCCAGTTTATACTCAATAAGTGGATCGCGCTGTGCATACCCACGTAAGCCTACAGCTTGCTGAACAAACTTAATTGATTGCAAGTGTTCTTTCCACAAACGATCAATGTTGCTCAAAACTAGAAACCTCTCAGCTTCTTTCATTAAGCCTGGAGCTTGTTTCTCCACAATATCCTAAACCAGTGTTAAAGGAAAAAACATTTGAGAGAGAACAGAAAAGAAAAGAAAAAATATAAGGAAAATTAAACCACATGCTTGATATTTACAACCCAGATATATCATATTTATAAGCCGAGCCAGGGCATTGACACCAAAAAATGCCCCAAAATGCAGCCTATCTTGATGAAACAGTATTCTGGCATGGCTTTTATGTGTTAGCAATATTGTGATTACCACCAAAAAAGAGATTTAGACCTCTGTGATAAACTAAAGTCGCATTAAGCAGACTAAAATACTGACCCTCTTCTGCAAATATGCTTCACGACCACAACGATGAAGGTAGTCCTGCAATTCCTCGTAGCTAGAACACTCACTCCTAAGTAAATCTGGGGTTAGATCATCCAATAGATAGCAATACCTGAAAACACAGCGATATTTTTGTCAAAAAAAAAAAAATTATATTGCCAAGTAAAACAGGGAGATCAAACAGACTTTGTTGTGTGAAATGAAAGATCATTCAAGCGACTATCATTAAGGTTGAAAGTAGTACTCAATTTCAAAGATCATTCATATGTCAGAAACCAAAAGCTGGCTGAGATTATTTTTTAACTTAAATTATCGACGAGATACTTCTATTAGAAACCAAAAGCTGCAACACAATGCAACATTACCAAGTAATGGATAAAAAATGCAGTATGCTTTTTCAGCCATCCAATTCAAGTCAATTTTGAACCAAGCATAAAAAATCAAGGGTGCCTCTTACTGTTTAAGTTTGGCAATCAACTTTTCGAAATCCCAGCTTTCCTTTGGAGCATCTGAGCCAATATTTGCCTGTTTATTAAAAAATTACAGTAACAAAAATACTTCAGGATCACTTACATTTTGATCACACTTTACCTTTTTTAAGCAAAATCCTAAAATTGTACGTCTTAGAAACATACCTCTAAGATATCATCCATTGTCAACTCAGCATATTCAATAATAAGAGATTGGAGATTGTCAGATTTGAGGGCTCGCCTTCTCTCTGTATATACACGATCTCTTTGGCTGTTTAGGACTTCATCATACTCAAATAATTGCTTCCGAATATCAAAAAAATAATTCTCCACTTTCCGCTGAGCTTCATCTAGAGCTTTGGTCAGCATCTTAGACTCAATTGGTAGGTCTTCAACTCTAAAAGCCCTCATTAAACCCTACAAATTGCAAAATCCAGAATGTTTTAAAAACTATATCCTAAAGTAGCATTCGCAACTATCCTACTGCAACCACAGTTTAAACCTGAATTCGATCTCCACCAAAAATCCGGAAGATGTTATCCTCAAGACTTAAGAAGAAGCGTGAACCTCCAGGGTCCCCTTGCCGGCCACTTCGACCACGCAACTGTACAGATACATATTGCAAGTTCAATTTTTATACAAGTTCTAGAAAAGTATCCCCATGTCAAGAGTATGTTACGAGAAAGAGGGAAAAAATTATTCAAATAAAGTAGGGAAAGAGCACTGAGTGGACGATAGACACTAAAACAAATTTGACTAAAAGTTTAACCTGATTGTCAATTCGACGAGATTCATGGCGCTCTGTTCCCACCACATGAAGTCCACCAGCTGAAACAACCTAGGGATGTGGAGATATAAGATAATGAAATCAACACTAGCAAACAGAAACAACGTAATTTTTACTTATGTGAATCAAAACTAACCTTCTTCCTTTCTTCATCAGTATAAACCTTAAATTCCTTAACTACTTGTAGAAAGGCATACCGCAGCTTGGCGATGACTTCATCCTGAGCAGGTCCCTATAATGCAGACATATGATATTTACTTTTTAGTATTATAGTGATGCTGGATAATTCCTAGCTGATAACAAAGAAGAAAACAATTTTCATAGAATTCATGAATCTCGTATTTGCAATCAATTTTTAATTTTAGTAAGGTTAATCTGCAAAAGAAAAAATTAGAAACTACAAAGATTTCACCTTTTCACAAGAATAAGACAGCCGCTCCTCAGCTTCAAGCTCACTTAAAGATCTCTGACCCCAACTTTTGGCAGCTAGCTCTACAGCCTCCTCAGCCAACTTGGCATTCTCATTCGATAATTTGCATGGGAATAAATTTTCATTCACCTGGAGAATTATATAATATTGAGTTCTAGGATAAAGTTGAGATTTGCAACCTTTTTTAATCAAATTTACATACTACTGTGAGAAACAATTAAATATACAAAGAACAAAACCAAAATCACACCTTCCATGTCTTCTTTGCAGAAGGTTTCTTCACTGATACAAAAACTCCTTCGGCTGGCTTAACAACTCTGCAATGATATTATACTGAAGAGAATATAATAAATGTTTTAATATGTCATAAATTAAGCACAGATGTAAATTGTTTCAAATTGAAACCTCTTTCAGCTCCTACATGCCATACATGCAAAGAAAACTAGCTGTGACTTAGGGAAACCAACAGTGCTCTTTCTTGACAAGTGTCATAGATGGGTCAAATGCTCCTCAATAATGGCAAGCATTATGCACACTACGCATATGGCACATGCAGTGTTAATGGCTTCTTCCTTCCTTCTTTTTTCTTTTTTTGAATAAGTGTTTTTAGAAAAGAATTATAAATACAGGAGGTGTGCAAGCTAAGAATTACAAATGAAAATTCAAGAGAGAAAAAATTTAAAACCAGAACAACTGACAGTGCGAAAACAAGGTCACATTAATGATATAAAATGCAGATATATAAATACCAGTTGACTTTAGATGCTCGGAAATATATTTTCCACATTGACTTCAGGTTTAGTAGGTGACGCTTAAAAACATTGAATGCTTCTATCAAATGTCAACTGGCATTCAACAATTTAACCACTAGGAGGCTAAGCAGAAAATGCATGCAAGGTAAAAACCTTCAGGAACAAAACCAACTATGAAGAAGCTCAGACGATACCTTGGCATAAGCATCTCACGTAGCTTTAACCTCGCCATAAATTCTGCATTACCACCAAGGATTATATCTGTTCCACGACCTGCCATATTCGTGGCTATTGTTACAGCCCCTAGACGACCACTCTGCGCTACAATTTCAGCTTCTCTCTCCACATTCTCTGGTTTTGCGTTGAGAACCTTTAAAATGTAAATGTCAATTAAACTTTTCAAAATGAAGAACACTTGATACAATATTTAGGTTAAGCCATTAAGCTTTATTCTCTAACGCTGGTTGATCTATTAGCAACAAAGAATACATCACCATGAAAATAGTCAAAGTGAAAGACTTGAAATCACACTTGGTTGTTCATGTAAAGTTTATTTTCATGCTCACATTCTCCCAAGTTATATAGCTTTAATCCCTCAAGACAAAGGATATCTCACCTCATGGGGGATTCCAGCTTCTTGCAACTGTTCTGACAATGAATCACTCTGCTCAACACTAGTTGTGCCAACAAGCACTGGGCGGCCTGTCTTGTGCATTCTAGAAATCTCTACCACTACTGCCCGCCACTTTCCTGTAGTTGCCCTGAAAACTACATCAGACTCATCCTGAAAGAAATTAAGAGATAATAAGGAAATTGACCAGCTTTGAAAATTTAAATAAGGTCTATATTATGCATAGAACTCACATATGGGATAGGCTTCTACACTTAAAAACAAAACAAACAAAATCACCCTCCTCCATGGGAAATCTAATTATTTAAATCATTTAAATTGAAGAAAAAAAAAAGATCTTAAAATATAAGTCTTTTTTGTTTTACACCCTCCACATTTCGGTAATCAGGTTCTACAATCTATTTGCAATGACAACCAGCAGCACTGTAGATATGCTACGTATGGATGGCATGCTAGAAGATACCTTTCTTATCATAGGCTTGTTTGTAGGCACAATTGTAACTTTAAGCTTGTATATGCTCTCAAATTCTGTACTTTCAGTTGCTGCAGTACCGGTCATTCCACAAAGTTTAGGGAACTGCAACAATGCAAGGAAATATACATTAGGAAGTCAGAGAGAATAAATTTCCACGGATGCTTCATCTAATATGTCGAGACTAAAAAGTACCAACCTGGAGAAAGAAGTTTTGGTAGCTAATTGAAGCCAGAGTTACAGTCTCATTTTGTATGGGCAAACCTTCTTTTGCTTCAACTGCCTGGTGAAGCCCATCACTCCATCGCCTCCCCTAACAGAAAAGACAAGTAATATACCACTATGATTTTGTGCCTTGAGAGATCAATAGCTCCCTTTTTACCCTTGTTTATTCATATCCTTGAGATTTTTGTGTATGTACTTCTGGTCATGGGTAATATAATGACAGTAGAATACCTACAAGACCAATAATTTCATTGACAAACTAACATCCACACATAAGAATACAGATCCTTGAGTTATAGGTGTGGCATTGGCACAAAAAAAGTTGATCATTCCGTACTCTTATAATCCTAAATATTTACAAGCATACTATAAGCGACTCCAACATGCAGTGTAATTAAGAAGAATCACCTACTGGACCTACACTATCAAGTGACCTGAATACTTCTTGTAAACATAAATACACGGATTCAGTATACAGAGATTTACTAATCCTCTAAACCAAATCTGGTGAATAAATCTTTGTCAACGAAACAAAAGATTTGAAAATTAGCATTATTGCCAAAGATATATAGGTCAACAAGAATTAAGAATAATATGTAAGGGAACCCCTACAAGAAGGACCAATTCATATGACTCCCATTTGTGGGATTAGCTGTACTGTATTAATAAGCATTGCTAAGATTTGGAGAATCTGGTAGTTGAAAAGGCAGATATGGAAAGTCCCAGTAATTTGAGGAAAAAATTAATTATAATATGAGAAAATAGACCACACTATGCTGTACCTACTGAGGGATTTGTAGCTTTATATTCATATAATATGCTGCAGGGTTAAACAGAAACATTCTGACAATGAAACAGAAAAGCAGGAAAATGCATCACCTAAAGAATTCTGTATAGATATGTCCTTTTCCTTGAGAAGTTGTCTATAAGCACGCGTATGAATAAGTGAAGGAATAAAACTTTTTTACAGGTAAGTTATACATGCATGTGGATCTTGGACCCCACAACCTCACCCTCTACCCCATTTTTATGAGAAGTGGAAGTGCTATTTGAACTAAAGCTCATTGATAATTAGTTAAGAAGTCAAACTTGATGTCAAAATTTCATAATTTTCCAGAAACCTTCACGAAAGGGCAACATAAACTCCATGTGAAAGTTGTTTCCTTTTCACTGATAAATGGATAAATGAAGGAACTAATGCACTCAATTATATGCAAAGTAGATAGTTGTATCAAAATTTTCTTTGTGATATACAGAACATAGATGAAGATTCACCTGCATAACTCGACCCGTAAACTCATCCACAATTAGAACCTCCTTGCCACGGATGATATAGTTTACATCTCTAAGAAATAACTCTTTTGCTTTTATTGCGTTCAGAACATATGATGCCCACTGTTCTCGAGGATCATACAAATCCTTAACACCCAGAATTTCTTCCGCATCCTCATAACCCTGTTCCATTAGTAGAGCCGTCTTCTGCTTCTCATCGACCTATAACAACCTCAGTGAGAAAAAGAATTTCGAGATTATAATTTTCTCCTACTCTGATCCACAATGCATCTACTTCTGATCACTAGAAACAAGACAAGTAATTTTTGCTCATAAATGAATTCAAACTTATGGCTCATGATCCAGAGGCAATGCTACCTCTAGGTTTGTCTCAACCAATAACGAAAAAAATGTAAGCTTTTATAACAATAATGGTTTCCCTGATAACTGAATTAATTTTCTTTATCCATGACTCTCTCTCTCTCCTTCTCTGTGTGTGTGTGCGTGTTACTTTTTCAAACAGTTAGCATGAAAGTACTTCATTAAATGGAACTGTCAAAGGAGCAACAACAAAGGGATGATATGACTAAGTTATTGAGCTACCTGAATGAATATATACACCAGAAAAATTTGACAATAAATGTAAATGATGATGTGGCATATTCTTATAAATACAGCACATAGATACAATGAGGAAAAATTATTACAGATTACATATTAATGCATAAAACAGAACTACATACTTCTCAGAAATATAATCATATCCTCTTCCTAATACTGCTTTTTCTCATTTCCACCTGTAATCAAATTCCTCAATTAAATATGCTTCTGTTAAGAACGGCCAGTAAAAGGAGAACCTTTTTTTTTGTTACAATTTTATATTGTCCAATATTATAACAAAACAAGCCCCATGACCCATCATATATCAGACCGATATTTAGTTGCATGTGTCCATGTTCTAAATTAAAATTATACATCAACTTATTGATACATCAACAAGCATGCTTGGTACATGGACAAGCATTGTGGAGCCATCTGTGCCTGACACAGGGCACAACTCCTCTTAAGAAGTCGTCATTCCACTGAGCAACCCAAGAACCCATTACTATATGATGTTGATGCAGATGTGAAAAATGCAAAGAAAATTCAATAATTAAAAAACCCCAAGAAAACTTCATTTTGGTCATTATAATTGTAAGAGATTATTGAATCCCACATTAGAAAGTGTTGGAGTGTGTATGGGTATATGGACTTGTTGGGCCTCTCCACCCAATAGCTTAAGCTTTTGGGTTGGATAACAATAATTATGCCAAAATCAATCCAAATAAAGAAAAAGGACCATTATATTAACATTTGCAGTGCATTAAACAAAATAATAAAAGGATTGAATTAATAATATAAAATCCATCCATTCAGCATGAGTGTTGAATCAACTTATATTGAGTGGATCCAAAGTAATTCATAGAAGCTGTTAAAAAGAGAACTTTTTACTAGTTAAAACATATGCTTAGAAGTCTTACAGTGTAATGTATATCTCGTTGAAAGGCTGCAGCTATCTTTGCGGCTTTGTAATATCGATCACTAGGTTTTTCCGCAGGTCCGGATATGATGAGAGGAGTTCTAGCTTCATCAATAAGGATGGAATCAACCTCGTCAATTACACAGTAATTGAAAGTCCTCAAAACAAGCTCCTCAATACTCTGTAAGTTGCCAGAAAATTCCTTCAGCTAGGGTAGAAATGGAATCCAGGAAGCTTTTGGACAGATTGAAGTTCATGCAATAAAATGATAATCATATAAAACAGCACATAAAGCAAGAATTACTTTCCGTGGCAAGGTTGTCTCTCAAATAATCAAAACCAAGCTCACTATTGGTCACGTATGTGATGTCACATAAGTAATTTTCCCTTCTTTGTTCACTTGTCATGTTCTCTGCCATACATACATCCACTTGTTAGATTACATTGATAAGCTAAATTGACAAGCCAATTTGTGGAAGTAACACTAATTGACTACTAAAAGAGAATGCTAACGCCCTAGATAAGAAGACAAATACAGAAATGCATATGGATACAGTTCAACAAATCAACAAGAAACAGCCAACAAGCAAAATCAAAACAATATTTGAAAGCTACAAGTATTTTAACAATTAATAAACATATTAAACAATAAAAGCTAATTGAATAAACAAAAAAACAATCCATAGCAAAGAAGAGGAACAGTCATTAATGTCTCTTAAATAAAAAGAAGAAGAGAGGCAGATAATAGAATCAAAAGAAAAGTGATCATGAAACCAAACACTTAAATTTTTATGAGCATGTGGAATTTCACACTTTCCAATATCCATTTGTAAGAGGAGAGAGAGTAGAAATTAAACTATTAAGTTCCTCATTGTCCAAAAAATTACATGTGAGTATCCATTTATCTAAATAGAAAGCAAGGTAATAGATATTAAATGACATGGAATATGGATTATAATAAATATAAAAGAATGAGACATACGTTGGATTAGGCCAACCTTCAATCCAAGAAAACGGGGAACTTGACCAACCCACTCACAATCTCGTCGAGCAAGATAATCATTGACAGTAACAACATGCACTCCTTTTCCACTTAATGCATTTAGATAAGCTGGTAAAATAGCAACAAGGGTCTTTCCTTCTCCAGTCCTCATTTCGGCTATTTCTCCCTTATGAAGAACCATGCCACCTACATGACCAAAGCTTAGGAAACATAAATTTGCCAGTTATGATTACACACACACAAACTTAACAGAAGGACGTAAACACTACTCACAAGTGTCGAGCTCTAACATCGACAGCAGATGACTGACACAACAAACCCTAAATTCTAGATAAGAGATCACTTTATGTATGCGTACTGAAGCTTGACAAACCATAACAAATAGTGTACAACATTAAAGTCAACATAATGCCTTCTTTTACATAAGTTTTTGGCACACTAGTAATGTAAACAAAGCTCCAACTTGCCTGTGAGTGACCAAAATGGTCCCAAACAGGAGAGAGAATAGAAATCATACACAAACATTTTACCTATCAGTTGGACGTCGAAAGGACGAAGACCAAGAACCCGCTTTGAAGCCTCTCTAACAACAGCAAACGCTTCCTTACAATAAACGTGATTTTGGTCATAATCAAAAGCAACAACAATTTTAGCTATAACCAAGAAAACAATATCTAGGATTACATTGCATATAATTTCAAAAAGAGAAAAACTGCAAGCAAAAGACAATGTAAAGAATTAACCTTTTGAGCAATTAAGAGTGAGGGGCTACACATACACACACTCAAATTTAGTATTTCAACAGAATAACTAAACAAATATTAAAATAAAATTCAAAGCCAACCCTTTTCACAAACTTCAAATTCCACTACATCAAAAGCCAAGAAAAACCAATATTAACAGTATTTCAGAAACAAATATAACTATGCCTGACTTAATATTAAAAACTTACATGTAAAAGAGAATCTAAAGGTTCACCCCGCTGAGCTCGTTCTTTCAAAACCAAAGTCTTGTCCCTCAGCTCCGAATCCGACAATGCCAACATCTCAGCTTCCAATCTGTTGATTGCATCTACAGTTGAAGCGTACTGTTGCCTAGTAGCTTCCCCAGTGTCATTCCCTTTGAATATCCCACTTAAAAGCCCTCCCAAAGAAGCCATTGCTACTGTCTTCTTGCCCCTACTACCTCCCAATTTTATAGTTTTGGCTCCCATATCGAAGATTTGAAGGTATTTTGAGGACCTCATATGGGAAATTTGGTGGTAATCTTTGTGAAAATGAAGGAATTTGGAAGAGAAAGGTGAAACTGAGGTTGTGTTGTAGTGTTTTACCAAAGGTGATTGACATAGCGTTGATGCCATTTTACTGAAAATTAAGATATGGGTATGATTGGTTTTAATCTAAGAACGAGGATTTTATGACTGGGAAGTGTAAAAGAAGTTGTAGCGGAACGTTCTGGCGAGCTCCGAATTGGTGGTACTCTGTTTCATGCTCTGTTCTGTTAAGTACAGAGGAGCTCTGTTTCGGATTGTGAAAAGTCTGAATAGTTGAGGATAAGGTAAAGAAGGAGCAGTTCCTTTTATATGGTTGGTTGTGGTTTACGACGACAAAAAAGATGACGATAAATATCATGCCGTTTAACTTCAACGACATGACTTCCTCTTTCGTGTGAGATGAGAAAAGACAACAGAAAAAAGAAACGATGGAAGTTGCAATGTCGTTTACAGTAACAGGAAACGGCAAAAGCAAAATACGATTATCTTATACATACCATCAATTTAGAAAAACTCTACCGACCCACTCAATTTCATACATGTTGAAGTGGCAAGTTGTAATTGGTGGAAGTTTTCACAAACAAACAGATACTGTGCTAATGGTGAACCCTATAATAATGATATTTAGGGTATGTTTGGGAACACATCCTCATTCCACACTTATTGCTAAAAGCGCGTTTCAAGAATGGAGGCAGAAGATCCATTCCCAAACCGCACGTTTTTAAGGCATTTCATCTTTTGCCTTCCATGCTTTTTTGTTCTTACCAAAAGCAAATATAAGAAACTATAGTGGGAGACCGTGCTTTTTGGGTCCCCACTGGGTTGCCAAACGGACACTTAACCACTCATCACCTGCCACTCTCCATTAAAGGAAAAATTGTTTTATGTGTGATTTTGGTAGTGTTTGATATTTTAGGGATAATACATTTACGGATTTTGAGACAGAGAAATACATTTTGTTTTTCTTTTCTTTTTTTCTTTTTTGTCCTCTTTGATAACTTTTCTAAGAATTAAATTCCAAAAACCAATTCTCTCTTACTCGTTCTTTTAAGCTAAAATGAAAATCTTCAAAATTGAAGATTTTTCATTTCAGCTTCTAATTTTCATTCTTGCTAAAGCGACTAAGACCCGCAAGGAGGGAGAGAGAGAGAGAGAGAGTTTTAGCAAACAAATAAAAAGTTTAATTTGAGAGCCCTTCAAGACAGCCAAAATACATTATCATGAATGATAGGTAGGTTTTGAATAGGAATGTAATCCAGTGAAGCATATAAATTCTGTTCTAAATTAATGGATTACATCATTACACAACACAAATGCTTCCCTCAGTTCAGGGAGGAACTACTTTGATTGATAACAGCTAAATCAGCTTTCATAAGCTCATATACATCTTAGCAAATATCAACTAAGCTTGAAAATTAGCCACAAAAAAAAAAAACTAAGCTTGAAAAAGAAATCATGTTTACAAGATGACATTAACTGCAACTCATTCAACAACACGATTGGATCAAGAAATAAATCTTTATTACTCTGACATAACATTACAATTGAGAAACTGAATGAGAAGGATTTTTAACTCTTCAAGTATAAAAGTTTAAAAAAAAAAAAAATCAAAAATTTGAGGGGTGAACGTGAAGAATTAGATGTTATCAATCCGATCACCATTGCCAACTAAATTACTTTTAATAGTGAAAAAAAAAAGGGAGGATATGAAAAAAATTTCCATTAGTGATGGAAGAATGAAACTCTTCAGACCCCCTTTCCAGAGGTGTACATCAGCCAGCAAAAGCTATTCAAGACTTCTTAGCATGGTTCTGGTGGCACCACTTTCAAACTTCGCATCCACTCACAGAAGCTAGGATCATCAAAGTGAAGAAAACTGCTTTTCAGCTTCATTCGCTGTTCTGTTGTCAAAGTACGTAGCTGGGGAAATCTCGCCTCCTGCAATAGTAGGCATCACCCAACAGTTGGATTAAGTATGACAGATGATGTAAAACCCTAAATTAACAACTCAATATGCTGCCACAGTGAACTTATTGGAATCATGAAATAAGGAACATTCTCTCTCTCTCTTTCTCTCTCTCTCTCAGCCCTCACCTGCTCATATGGAGGATCCTTGTGGGCGGGTATGAGTCGAGAAACAAAATATCGAGCCTGAGAGCTCCCCTCCTGTTTCAGAAAGGAAAAAAGTCCAGACCATTAGATTCATTTTAATTTTTGGGCACCAGATGGAATGGAAAAGGAATACGATGCAGCCCAAAAAAGGAAGAACTATAAGGGAACAAACCCTGAAAGCAAGGATACGAGGAGCTGGGAATCGCATTTCAGTTAGCTCTTCGGCCAATGTTCTGCAAGCTGCCAGAGCAGATGCACTTCTTCCTTCGTCAGCAGCAAGCTCAGCACCCTGAATCCACCAACCAGTGGAATGCGTTCAACCAAACAATACCAAAGAACAGATGAAATTTTATATTGAAAATAGTGAACAGGGAATGGCTCGACCAAGACAGACAAAGTAAGGCAGAATCTCTCTCTCTCTCTCTCTGTGTGCTTGTAGTGGTGTCCGTGACAAAGAAACAGATATATATACAGCCTGAGTAACACCGTTTTTTTTCCATGAATGTCATCATAAACATAATAGATGGATCATGGAGCAAGCACACTATTACATGTGTTACGTAGCCTACGTTGCACAAGATCCATTTCATTTTCCTTTCCAAATCAAATACCAACAGTAAACTACAAAGCAGGCCACCCCCAGGCCCCAACCCAACAAGAAGTCACAAGTGACAGTTCAGAGATGAACATTTATAGAGGAACAAAAATAGAGAGAGAAAGGAGAGGGGGGGGGGGGGGGGGGACTTCAACGTGTGACATATATACCAAAAAAAATAAAAATCCAAAGCATCATGATCCAATATAAAGATGCCACATTAAAATAGCAGGAGGATGAGTTGAGTGACATACCAACCAAATGAAGACATCTGTTCCATGGTCAAGAACAACTGCTGCATCTGACTGCATAGCAAGGTCATGAGCTGGCAGCTCTTCGAAAGTTCCCTTTTCCCGGTGCATTAGACAACGAGGTGCTACCATGCGGAGTGAAAGATCAAATGATGCATTCAAAAACAAATACCGCAATACAGACCTCTCATCCTCATGGCCAACAATACTTCCCAAAAGTGGGCCCCTTCTGAGATGGAATAGGAGCTCTGGTAATAAAGAGAGCTCTTTGGGGAATCGGTAAAGCTTTGACTTTGGTACTTGTGACCCAAATTTCAAAGCAATGTCTTTAACTCTTTCGTCTACTGTTGTTCGCATATCAACTGCAGCAGAATGGTTTTTGGCTCGCAAGAGGGTCCTCTTGGCAATAAGAACAGCTGCCACTTCATCTTGAACACTCTCAAGATATGCTGAAACACTATCCACAGTCGGCAATCTGACAGTAATAACTCTGGATATATCAGCTTGATACACATTTGAAAACTGAACTGCAAACTGAAAAAATACATAATCACTCTTAATATCTCTTTTAGTTTCCATGGAGACTGAGAAGCTCTGCGTTTCTTCAACGCTCAGCATCTGAATATATAGAGAAGAGTCATTCTTAAAGGTTTCATGAGTATCTACATGAGCCTCTTCACCAGGACCCACAACTTGAGTTATGAGAATATCATCAGAACACCGTATTTCCAACAAACCATGGGAACCTACTGCCCTGCTAGATGCCCTTTGCAAGTTTACACCAAAGGCTTCTCCAAAGTCATCATGAAGAACCAAAACTCCCCCAGAAGCTTGTGTGAGAGGCTGCAAAACAGGAACTCTAACCGGGCATGTTCCAGCACATAGAATGTCAACCACTGTACTGTGTCGATGAGCCTCCTGACCTAGTTGCTCCATCCATTTCAATGCCATCTTTTCCATATGAGGATAATTTGGGTGACTAAACGAATGAGGGACAGATCCAGGGCCATAAGTATTAGGTCCACCAGCACACACAATAACTCTGCTATTTCCACCTGACCTCTTAACTACCCCTCGAGACAATTCTGCTGATGGCCCTTGAATTATTGCAAGAGCAACCTCAACTGCTGTACCCAAGCACCGGTCTCTCGAAGCTTCTGTAAGATTCAATTTGTATGGCCTCATTGATGAGAATATGGCATGTGCTACAGGTAGTGAAGCATGCATTTGTGACAAGTATATGCCACTTCCGTAAATCAATCCTTTCAATGACTCCTGAGTTGGTGATTTATCACCAGGAAGCACATCAGCAGATGCAACGGACTCCTCCGAAAAATCATACACTGATACCGTGCGTCCATAGGAAACAATTCCTAATTTTGTTGATGGGTGAAGTGAATCGACAAATGCATGTAAGGAGCTTTGTAAGTGCTGCAGGTGTGGTTCATCTAAGCACTCATCTATGACAAGAACAATGGGTGCAGACATTCTTGAATCAGGAACTGGAATAAAACCAGGTCTCTTGTTACCACTTTGAATATAATCAACCATAGGTGATGACAGTTCTGGAAAGTTACGAAGATCTTGCTTGCTGGGAGCAACATATTCACCCTCGCTTCCATTCAGTTCACGGCATATTACACACTGCCACTGGCCTGAGCCAAGTAATATTTTGCAATAGATATTTGCATAGGATCCACAACTTTGGCAGCGATGGGGATCACGTTGTATTATTTGAGGACCTGATGAAATCTCCCTGCCAGGAGAAACCAATGCCCCAAAACCTAAACTAGGTACATTTGCTTGCTTCTTCTGCTTCAATACCTATGTAACAAAATTTTTGGGAGAGCAATTCAAGTAAATTATAAACAAATGTGGCAGAAAGAGAAAGTTATTCCAAACATAAATCATTTGAAAAGCACTGAAAGATATCTACTTGAGTTAAAAAGACAATAATCTCTTCCCTTTTTTCGTTTGGGGGAAAGTAGTTACTAAATGAAAGAAATTAAAACAAACTAAGATAACATTATAGACACCAAATATATATACTAGGCAAAAAGAAACAGTTCCTTACGAAGCTTGATGCCTAGGTTTTTGAACCAGAGAGAACAAGATAGATGATACCTTATGAGCTGAAAATAGAACATATGGTGATTCCCCAGCTGACGTTGAGTTCTCTGTAGCATCAGAAACTTGTTGCTGCAATTCAACCGATCCATTTGAAAAGTGGGGAGGTGAAGATGTCGGCAACGATGGTGCCGAAGAGAATGCAACTGGCTGAGGAGATGCAGGCGAAGTGCGGAAAGGCACAGCAGCAGGGCGTACAGGCGAAGTAAAGACAGGGGGTCCAGGGGGAGTGCTTAAATGAGTAATGGGACTGCCCATTTTAACACCATTGGCCTGCAGATGGTAGATTTGGGCTTTTTATTAAAGGCAAAGGACTCTGATCGTGTTGTAATATTGGTGGAGGAAATCTGGGTGGTGTGGGGGAATTCGAAGAAGAAGGAGGAGGAGGGGGAGGTATAATTGGACTTCTCCCAGTGTGAGGATTCGATGTGTCCGTGTTTGAGGGAGTGATAGAGACAGAGTATCCAAGGGAAGGTTGTGGTGGATTAGCCATTGAAATTCAAAGCTCTCTTTATTGAAAACTGAAAAAAAATAATAAAGGATCCAGAATCAAGAACCGGACTTTATAATAAACCACAAACAATTCAATCCCAAACCAAGCATGCAGGCAAATTCAATGAATTACGTATACAATTTCAATTTAAAGATGATAAAGAAACAAGTTTACAAAGTACTGATACACAAGCCACCACATAGATCTTATTCTAGCTCTTATAAAGAATTAACAAAATCAAGGTCTTTGATCAACTGAAACCTCAAAAAAAAAAAAACCAACCTAAAACCCCAGGGATTACAAGCAACAAGAACGAATTTTGATTCATACCCACTTGAAGAAATCCACATCAGAGTCAAGAAAGCAATCAAAAGCACCAAAATTTCACCTCCCCAGATCAAATTCAGGCCAAAATATTTCTGGGTATTGATGAAAACCCACTCATTTAGCCCTCTATCCCTTCACAATTGAAGCTTCCCACAGAATCCCTCTTCCAATATAAATCAAACTGACCAAAAAAGATTACAACTTTGAATTAAACTATGTCTTAACAACAGGATCTAGGGTTAGTTAATATGGGCTATCAAATTTTCGAAGGAATAAAACTGAAAAAGAAAGAAAATTGCATACCTGAGAGGGACATATAATTGTAAAAGAGAGAAATTGTATGAGAAACAAAAACAAAAACTCAAAGACCAAAAAGTATCTTATATAGTTATATTTGACACTCTTTTTTACGCTGAGTTCTTGACTTGTTTGGTTTTTTTCGTTACCTTCTCTTTGCTCTCGTTGTACATAGACACCAGTAAAGCTGTATTCACTACCATGAAAAGTGAAAACCATTGGGGTGTTTTTTTTTTTTTTTTTTTTACAGTTTTACTTTTCTTGTAAATTACTCAATGAAAGTGCACTGTTGGCAGGATTGCTAGTTTTGATTGGATGGTTATGCTGATGTGGGATTCTTGTGACGTGTTTAAGGAAAAACAAGTGAAACGGTGTCGTTTGTAGCTTGTAATTTCCTTTCTAAGCAGCTGCCACGTGTGTGATTCAATGAAACTTGTGGTATTGTTCATTGGGGGTGTCTGTGGGAGTGTAATCGATGAGGTGCAATGCGGTTTTCTCCGGATTTATGCACCTACACCCTATAGTACGGTTTTTCTATTACATGTATCTGCACCTGCACCTGCACCTACATCTATTAAGATCGGTTTTGGTGCGGTTTGGTGTGGTGCGGTGTAGGTGCGGTCTTGCGGTTTGGGCTGGTTTCATTTGAGTCAGATTGGGCCAGTTCAAATGTCAATTTGAATCTAAAAAATCCATCTTTACAATAACTCAAAAATTTGGCTAACTATAGAATACAAATATAAATCATAGTTTACAATCTCAACCTAAATATTTAAGGAAAAAAAAATTATAACATATATATTTTATAGAATGAATCATTATTTTAAATCTCAACTTGCACATATATACCATCCTTATACAAATATAACTCAATCTCAACCTTCACATACCATTAGCATACAAATATAACGTAACATCACCTGCATATAACATTAGCATACAAGTGTAACATACTAGGGGTGTAATCGAAGAGGTGCAGTGCGGTTTTCTCCGAAGTGCGATTTTCCTATTACACGCACCTGCACTTACACCTTATAATGCGGTTTTCCAATTACACGCACCTGCACCTGCACCTATTAAAATCGGTTACGGTTTGGTGCAGAGCGGTTAGGTGCGGTTCTTGCGGTTTTCTCGGTTGTGTCAGTGAAGTTTACACCCCTAGGTGTCTGGTTGGCTCAACCTTTGCTTCTGTACATTAGGCTAGACCAGTTGAGATTGAAACTTTTCTTTTTTAAATTGAACCTCAGCACTAAATTATCAGTTCCTCTAGTGGCATTGCCATTCCTGTGAAATTTAAAGGGAGAATTGTTCAAGGTTCAAAATAGAGAGTAGAGATAATAAGTGGTAAAAAATAAATAAATAAAGCTATCCACCATTTTAGATTCCAATGACTTTGGATCCATATGATATTGATGTGGGAGATTGAGTTTTAAGATCTAAACATGTTGTGATAAATAGTTCTAACTGGAAATTTATTTATTTTAATGGGTATGATAAATTGCATTGATAAAATACGATTTGGAATAAGTCGAACTCTTAAGGCTCACGAGCCCATGGGAATTATGATGAATGGACTCAATGCCCAAGGCCAAAGGGCGACTCTGACCCTTTCATCTCGAATGGGTAGTCTTGGGAGTAATTATACTATACTCCGGGAGTACATTAAATGTGTACTCCCTCCTCTCACAGAAATCGTGGGTCCTGTTAATTAAAATCATGGTGGGATCCATCACTTCTGTGAGAGGATGAAGTATGCATTTAATGTACTCTCAGAGTATTATATAATTTTCCTAGTCTTGGTATGGTCATGACATCCCACCCTATGTATTAAGTCATGGGTTTCGATGGGGCGAAACACATCCAGGTGCTAATTAAAACGTTGGCAGAGTTTTAGCATGCTAGCCTAAGGCACCTATTTTAATAAGATGTGGTCTATTTATTTAAGGAATGAAACGAGGAGAGTGGCTTTGAGGAGTTTTGGACATGAAAGATGTGTGTGCAAGGCAATCGTTGATAGAGATATGCATTGATGGGCACCCTTGAAACCTAATGAGTCAATGAAAGAACGATGAACATTTTTACCACATGATGTGGCTCTTTAAATTTAATGACATTTATCCATGAATTGCGACTGTAAATAGAAGTAATTATTGATTACAAATTAGAGATATAACACACAAGATTCAAAAGAGATCTTCACATAATACAATAAGCACTCCCAACAAAGATATGCATAATAAGTGGGAATTAGCCTTGAATGGAAATGTTGGTTTTGGACTGTTCGTATCCATTCAAACATTCATCCTAAGCACTCGTCCTTGCCATAGGCTGCTCAGGTCGTCCTTCCATGGTTGCTTAGGTTGTCCATTTATGGGCTACTCTAGTTGTCCATGGGTTCAAGGTCATCCATCCATGGGTTTAGGGTTGTCCTGCCATGCGCTATCTATAGGTTTAAGGTTTAGAGTCGTCCATCCCTGGGTCATGTGTTCACCATTAAAATGGTGTCTTCGTCTACTAGTATCTCGACAAGAAGGTTTAAATGACATATTTTAGTTGATCATTTATTCCATCAACTTTTATAGACTCAGGGCACATTTGGTATGCAATAATAGATATAGGAATTGAATGACTATTTCTTTTGTAATCACCTTTTTCAGTTGATTGGTTGCATTTAGTTTTGTTTAAAAATGGGGAATATTTATTATTTTTGTCACGTAATAGCTAAAAAAAATCTTCAAAAAGACAAAAACCATCATTGGCTATCACTACCTAAAATTATTTGCCTATCTTCTAAAAACCATCCATTTTATTCTATGGTATGAAATTTAATTAAAAAATAAAAGTAATTACCAACTCATTTTTTTTTTTTTTAAATAAAAATTGAAGGTTTTATTTTTATTTTTATTATATATATATATATATATCATCATTTTACTCAAGTAAGTGAATTTGAATGTATTAGAAATCATTATCTATCTTTGTCATTTTGTTTTCCATTTTAAACATTTTATGGAGATATCAATTTTGAACAAAGGACAATAATATTAATTCTACAATTATTTGTATTATAAATAAATTATATATTAAGCGAGACCCACATTTAGTATAGATATAATTATAAAGGCATTTTAGGAAATTTGATTATAATATGACTGAATTATATCATCAAATCATGCTATACAAAAATGTGAAAATACATTAAGGGTCTATTATGTGTTATCACCAAACAAATGAGTAATAATAATTATTCCATTATAACTTCTTATATTCATTGTAATACTTATTCATATTCTTAAGTAATCATAATCATAATGTATCAACCGTAATCTTATAATTTATTTTCAAAGGAAGAAGTAGATTGTCTTTGTAGCTTAACGTGAAAATCGAGTTATAATGTCCATTGCCTATAGCTATTTTTCTTTTTGATAATTTGACAATAGGGAAAATGAAAATTTAAACTTTGGATGTTTTTATTGGAAACAACAAGAAGTATCAATTGAATTCTAAGGCTCTTGGTTTGCATAATAACCTTCTCTACTTTTTTTTTTTTTTTTGATAATAACCTGCTCTACTTTGAACACAACTCTATTGAAGTTTTAATTAGGTAAATCGAAAATGAGTCTCACCCACAAAATTATAATATTTTTTTTTTTGATAATTAAGGGAATATAAAAAAAAGAAAATTAAAGCATATGAATATGAAGTACGAAACACGGGCAAATAACTACAACTATAAAATTCAATACAGTATTAAATTATTTAAGAATGGATTCTTTTTTTCCCCTTTCGGTCAAATGGGATTGATTCAAATCTATGTCGTTCCATATATGCCATTTCACTCTGTATAATATTAAACTAATCAAGTCAATAAATTGTGTTAAAACTTAAAAACTTATATCATTATTAATTCAGCTTCTACCATTGTACATGCACCCCTTGCACTTCTTATGAGACAAACAACTTCATTTTCCCATAAATCCTCTAATCCCCCGAAGTCATACAATGGTATATATTTTAATTTCATATAATAATAATATTGTCCATTTTCTTATAAGAATATCCCATTTCACAAATTAAGATGTATACTTTATATAAAAGTTATTCAAGGTGGCCTGATTAATTTAGTGACTATTAAAGAACACATTCAAGACCGGATCAGTTGAACTATCTTTCAAGGTTTATTGTCTGCTTTATTAACAAAGCGATATCATGACACGAGAGACGGACGTGGTTGGCCGATTAAACGACGTCGCATGCATATACATTCATACTTACACTTTTTTTTTGATAAACATTCATACTTACACTCACTCACTCTCTTTCTGTGCTTTGATATTGATATCGCCAAGGAGCAGTGACAGAATATGTGTGTGTGAGACAGTTCTTGGTTCTTGGAGCCCTAGAGTTTGGCATTTTCTAATAATTCCAAGTAAATTCAGAATTCAGAATTTATTCTTTCATTCATGCTCTCTCTCTCTCTTACAATTCTTCATCCATGGACAAAAAAGAAGACCCTCGAAATGGAGACCACGTCACCAAAAAGCCCAAACTCGCTCACTCCTCCATTTCCGACCCGGAATTCCTCCTCCGTACCGAATTCTCTCACCACGAACCGGATATGGCCCGAATCAACAACGGAAGTTTCGGGTGCTGCCCCGAGTCCGTCATCAAAGCTCAACGCTCATGGCAATTCCGCTTCCTCCAACAACCTGACCATTTCTACTTCTCCACGCTCCGTCCTAGCCTCGCCAACTCACGCGCCCTCGTCAAATCTTTAATCAACGCCGCCGAGCTCGATGAGGTTTCACTCGTCGACAACGCCACCACCGCCGCCGCCATCGTTCTTCAACAGGTCGGTCGTCGGCTCCCTCATCAACACCAGAACGATACTGTTATCATGTTCCACTGCGCTTTTCCGGCCATCAAGAAATCAATCCAAGCCTATGTTACACGCGCCGGCGCGTCGGTAATCGAGGTTCGTCTTCCGTTTCCTGTC
The DNA here is from genome assembly GCA_907173295.1 of Fagus sylvatica. NCBI lineage: Eukaryota > Viridiplantae > Streptophyta > Magnoliopsida > Fagales > Fagaceae > Fagus > Fagus sylvatica. The sequence goes on from OU015771.1 coordinate 26,053,884, forward strand.
AATTCCGACTCCGAGATTATTGATGAGTTTCGAAAAGGATTATCGAAAGCGAAATCCAGCGGCGGCAAGGTCCGGTTGGCGATCATCGATCATATCACTTCAATGCCGTCGGTTCTCATTCCGATCCGCGAGCTCGTTCAAGTTTGCAGAGAACAAGGCGTGGACCAGGTCTTCGTCGACGCCGCTCACGCAATCGGCAGTGTCCCCGTCGACGTTCAAGCAATCGGAGCCGATTTCTACGTGAGCAACCTCTACAAGTGGTTCTTCGCACCGCCTTCCGTCGCATTCCTCTATTGCCGGAAATCGAGCTTGTCCTCCTCCGAAATGCACCATCCCGTGGTCTCTCACGAGTACGGCAACGGACTCCCCATCGAGAGCTCGTGGATCGGGACCCGAGACTATAGCCAACAGCTCGTTATCCCGGCGGTCATGGACTTCGTGAAAGGAGAAGGCGGCATTGAGGGAATCATGGCTTGGAACCACGAACAAGTCGTGAAGATGGGGAAAATGCTCACGGAATCATGGGGGACGACCTTAGGCTCGCCGCCAGAGATGTGTGCCAGCATGATCATGGTGGGATTGCCTTCGAAACTCTGCGTTACGAGCGATGAAGACGCGTTTACGTTGCGGACGCATTTGAGGGAGAAGTATAAGGTTGAAGTACCGATATATTATCGGCCTCCCCGGGAAGATGATGGTGAGAATGAGAATGAAAATGGGAATGATAATGAGCCTAGGGATAAGGATGGATTGATAACGGGATATACACGAATTTCGCATCAGATTTATAATAAAGTGGAGGATTATTATAAGTTTAGGGATGCCATTAATCGGATTGTGGAGGATCGACAAGTTTGCAAGATGCTTTCGACCGAATGAGAAAGGTTTGTTTGCTTTTTTGTCTACCTGTTGAACTGCATTATAAAATGTTTATGTGATGATTAATTAGAATTTTTGAGTGTGGAGTCATTGTTATGTTATGGATTATTTGAGTTGACTGTGCAGTTGTTCTTGTGTTGGTTATATTATTTTGACCTGCTTGATGAAATTATGAATTAGAAACTTATTTTGTTCTGGGATTTTTGCATCATTGAATGGGACATAATGTATCAAACTAATAATAGGTGGAGATGAAAGCGTCACTTTGTTCGGATTGTGGTGTTTGAAATGTGGCCATTTTTCAGGTTTTGAACACTTTCTTGACCGATCTCATGGGGTTTTATGTTTCCCCTATAGTACTAATGCATCTAGAGAGTTGAGTTTGACAGAAAACTCTTAAATGGACTGACAGAAAACTCTTGATGGTTGAATTGATGATCCTGTAAACTATTATATAGGCTTCCTCTTCCTGTAAGAATGGGGTGGAAAATTGTTGTCAGTTTAAGACCCACGAGTTGTGTGTGTAAATACCAATCAAGGGGGAGAAAAGGAAGATTTCTTTTTTACCTTTTTCTATTTTTGATAAGTAGTAAGTTTTATTGATGAAGATGATCTACCTCAATTACAGGAAATATACAAGAAGTAGTCATAAATATTACAGATGTATAATAGGTTCTCAGAAGAGCTGCAGATATTTTGGCAGGTTAGTAATATACTAATATGTATGGTAGGCTATATAAGAATTTGGAAGCTATAAAATCTCTTCAGGGTTTCTGTTTGATGCTCATGCATTGATGAGCTTTTAGGACCCAAGCTTCACATTTTTTTTAATGTAGAGAAAGGGAAAAAAAAATGAAGCCTCAGATAGGTTAGAAACCTTTTTTATTCTTTTTGGGTGTGGGGGGAGAGGTAGGAGGACAGTGAACCATTTGAAAGAAAGAAAGTTGAGGAATAGAGAGGAGTTGGTCTCAAAAAAATTTAACTACTTAGTCTGTGGCATTATAGGCTTATCCTTGGAAGAAGAATAGCCCAGAGTGGGGTTATCAGTCGAGGGAGTTGATATATGTGGTGATCAAGCAAATACCAGGCGACAAAGTCAAACCTCAGACCTTAGGTAGGAGTGTAGATAAGTGGTTATTCACTTAAAAAATCTCATTGACAGAGGAAGTGCTCTATTGAGCAGGATATTATATTGCGGATGAGGCCTCTGTTGGGATGAAGAACAAGCCAGATAAGCTTTAATTTGATTTTTTTGTCTGGAGATCAAGCAATCTAAATGGTTAAGAACAAATTTATGCCATTACTACCCTTCCTAGAGTGAAGACATGCTGACACGATGGATGAGTCACTCTAAACTTGTAGCCAGAAGATGTCTTTTTAAGTTTGAACCCCTTGGTGAACTGATTTTAATTTGTATGCGTGTATGTGTCTTTGGATTCTCTTGAGCTTTCAGAGCTTTCAAGGTGTTACATGTGCAATTTCTCTGCATGCAATTACATCTCAGCAATCAGAGAGGATGATTTTTTTTTTTTTTGGTTGATTGGTAAGTTGTGCAACTTGCGAGTTTGGATCCACAACCTCATCTGTTCACCTTGATTTTACGAAGGGAGGATGCTCATTGGCAATGATGCCTTTGAATTCTTAAATTAGCTTTTATAATCTGCTGAAAATATGGTAACTTGATTCAAAATTCAGAAGTATCTTAGTATTATCTGCGGCATAGTTTATTTATAAAAATAATACTAAGAATCAGAAGTATTGTTCCCTGAATCTCTTCCATTTTTGTTGTTGTTGGCAGTTACAGGAGCAGCCTTCCATGGAATGATATCTGTGTTTCACCAGTTGCTGATTCCAATGGCTTGACAAAATTTCTAAACAACAGAATTTTGGAAGACACCAACAGCTAGGTAGAGATTGTGACAAATGCTTAATGGAACTGAAAAGGGTTTCTTAAGAATCTAAGTACTTTTAAAGCTGACTTTCTAGTTTGTGGGTTTTTTAATACCTATCCCTAGTTGTGACAAAATAAGCATATGAATGTTAGCTTCCTCTTAGCAATTCAGCCGGCTTCAACTCAATTCAATTTTATTTCTTTTTTTCAATAAACTCTAGTTACTGGCTTCAGTGGCTTGTTTATTTGTGGTTGCTGCGTCGGCATATAGAATATGACCTACCTTATAGATACTCTGCATTATTCAAATGTACTTGGTTTTCCGACTGAAAATGTTTTCAGCCGAAACCAATTTCAGGCAAAAAAATTTATTTTACGAGGTTTAGTTCATACCGAAAATCAACAATAAAATTTATACCATTTCTCAATGGATTTCCCTAGCACAATAGATTTCCCATTACTCAATAGATTTTTTGATTCATCTATGAAAAACAAAAACCGCATACAAAAAACCCCTAACAATTATTATTATCATTTAAAAAAAAAACAGCAAATTAACTTTGCTGGGTATCTTCAAATCATGCAAAACTAATAACAAAATCTAGGTCTTCAATAAGTCAGAGAGAGCATGCTCATCAAATCACAGGGGAAAAAAAAATGAAACCGGGTCATAGGGGCTAGGTCGTGCTGCGACTAGGTCATGGGTCGACTAGATTGTAGGTGGTTGGATTGCGGGTGCTGGCGGATGGTTGTTCGGTAGTGGCTTGACTAGATTGTAGGTGGTTGGATTGCGGGTGCTGGCGGTTGGTTGCTCGGTAGTGGCTAGGAGCGGTGGCTCAGTTCGATTGGATACAGAAGAGGAGGCATGGGTTTGTGAGAGGGCACAAGACATGTTGTTCTCTTCAGCTAAGGCATAAAATGGTTTCCACTTCTTAAGGGCTTAAACAATATTAGTTTGACTAATATTTTCAAGTGGTCCAAACCCATGGAAGATAACGTTTTATGTCAAAACAAATCAACCTTAACTGATATTATTATGAAATAGAATTTGTATAGAATTTATTTATTTATAATTATTATAATTTATGTGTTTACAAAATATATATATTTTTTGATATATACAAAATATAAAATTAAGTTAATTATATAAATGTTATAAAAAAAAAATTAAGTTAAATCAAATTTTATATATTTTTGATAAGGATTATATTTTATATATGGGTTGAAATGAACCCAATATCATATTTGTATTAAACGGGTTGAAAACTTGAAATATATCTGCGTTAATCCAACAACACAAACTATTTTTTAAGTTTTTTATTTTTATTTTTTATTATGTGGTAAATTTTAAATTTAAGTCATATTAACTAGTGGTTTGATTTATTGATTTGGAGAAACAGCAACACGAATACAACTCCAAGCTTTCAAATACCAAAATCTGCCGAGAAAATTATTACCCACTCCAAATGCTCTAAAGTCAAGGTCTGCACTCTGCAAGGGAAAGGCTCTCAAGTTACTGGACCTCGACTCGCTGGGATTCATATTCAGAATCGCTGAAGAAAAGGTGATTTGGGAAGCGCAGAAAGAGAGAGGGAGAGAGTTTAGGGTTTAACCGCGTTCTACTCACTCGTAATAGTAATGGCTGAAGAATCTAGCCGTCCGATTCGGCTTATGAATTTCGTTTCGGAGGAACAGGTTTAGGGTTTCTCAATACCCTTTCTTTTTATATTTACGAATTCAGAAGCTCATTACTCTCTTTCTAACGTATTTTTGTCATTTTGGCTTTGGTGGAGGCAGTTGGATGAAGCTAAGAAGACAAGGGGCGAACGTGTTGAGGATGGCACTGCCCACAGAGATAGACCTCTATTTGAGGTAAACCAAACACCCGTATTTATTTATGCTGCATTGCATTTGAGTCAAATTTTTCATCTTTTTTCAATGAAAGACTCAACTTTTGGTACTTAAAAAACTTTTAGTGTTATGGTCATTATGAAATTATATATATATATATATATATATATATTCTTAATAATATGAGGAGAGTTGAGTGGGTAATGACAAATGATACATAAGATTAATTAGAAGGAAATTTCAGTCAAAAGAGATGGTATAAGAATTGAGTAAATGGGCAATGAAAGCTTTTTTTTTGGTAATGAACAAATAATTTTATTAACATACGGGGGAAGCCAAGTACCTGAGAAGTATATAATAGCTAAAGTTACTGAGATTCAGAAAGTCTAAAGAGGATGAATAATTTAATTCTCTAAAAGCTCAAAAAAGGATGAATAATTGAATTTCAGCTGAACCATAGGAGTTTCAATTGCCTCAAACATCCTGACGTTATGCTCTCTGTAAATACTCCACAACAAGCAAATCAGGATAGCTTTCCACACCTTTAGCAGTTTATTGGAAACCCGTTTTAGATACTGGGAACTCTTGTTACTACCAAGGGTTTTTATTTTTGTTTGGTAATGAACAAATAATTTTATTAACATACGGGGGAAGCCAAGTACCTGAGAAGTATATAATAGCTAAAGTTACTGAGATTCAGAAAGTCTAAAGAGGATGAATAATTTAATTCTCTAAAAGCTCAAAAAAGGATGAATAATTGAATTTCAGCTGAACCATAGGAGTTTCAATTGCCTCAAACATCCTGACGTTATGCTCTCTGTAAATACTCCACAACAAGCAAATCAGGATAGCTTTCCACACCTTTAGCAGTTTATTGGAAACCCGTTTTAGATACTGGGAACTCTTGTTACTACCAAGGGTTTTTATTTTTGTGATAGGGGTTCATTTGCTAAAAAATGGCTACATTGCTATCTAGAAGAGATAAATCCTCCAGTTATATGCACTCCGTATGTTTATATGCGTAAGCTTTCAGCTATTCACTATTCATGCATTTTGAGATTTATGTTTTCTGACTGCAGGTTCTAAAGGAGAACAAAGACAAGAAGGATGCAGAGTTTAATGAACGTTTCAAGCACAGTGAGTGCTCAGCTCTAATTGTAGAGCCAAGAGTTTGCCTATGCATGTCTTGCTATCTTCCAATGAGCACTTTAAAGATTGAGACTTTAAAACCCTTTCCTTTTATTAACAGGACCACCCAAAGCTCTGGATGACGATGAGACTGAGTTTCTTGATAATATAGAAATGGTGAGACTATGTTCTAAGATCTTTTTCTATTCACTGATACATGAAGTACATCATTTTTGATAAGTACTTGTAAATTTTCAGAATATGAATAATCACGGGAAAGGACTTTCTTACACAGCGGTTTATGATTAACTACAAATTATTTGCCATCTCAGTTTTCATATCTATTGTCTTTGATTTCCTTACTATATTCATTATGGTTCGTTTTATTTTTTATTTTTTTCATTCAGTCAAGGAGGGAATATGAACGACAAATAGCAGATGAGGAAGCTCACCAGCTGCAGAGTTTCCAGGTAATTCTTTTACTGTTTTATATCAATTATGTATTTATTTTCTTGTGTGGAAACTGGGAACACAAAATTAGTTGGCTTGGAATCATGGGTTTGTCTTGATATCACTATTATAATGTAAAGATGCAGTGCATTGGCAAAGTTTATAGCTATTAGTGAGCATCTTATTTGCATGTGCATCAAAATTTATGGTCACATTAAGCATTTCCCAAATTTATCTGTGCTCCCCTTTAAATATATAATTAAAAGGATAGAGTTTACCTCCAAACTAATTTGGAGGAAAATTCCTCCAACCCATTACGTGGTGACTCAAATGACTATCCACGTGTACTTTTAGTCAGATGACCTATTTAATGAATCATGTGACTTGTTTAAATAATAAATGTGGATGATTTTATGAATCACCATATGATGGTTGGAGGAGATTCCTCCAATCTGGTTTGGAGGTAAACTCTGTCCGAATTAAAAAGGATAAACATTGTACATCTCACCATAGGTCAGGTCAATGCTGTATATGTCCACCAAAAAGTGTAAATAGAGAATAATATCATTTTTGTTGAGAATTGTTCTATTATGTTTATATGACTATCACTAAGAAGTCTAGGTTATGGTCCTTATGGAGTTTAAGTAGACCATATATGTCCATGGAAGGGATGTTTAAGTGTTCAAACAGTATGGAATTAAAGCCAAGTGATTTTATACATTATATAACTGTTGCTGAACATTTTAAACTGGTTTTACGTTCAACAGATTGTTTTCTGAAATAAAATGTTACTAAGCAGCACATAATTCTTTCAGTAGTGGTCCTTGTAGGCATATGAGTTGCATGGTCATGCTGAGAATCAAGGCAGTATTTGATCCTTAACTTCATCTTTTGTCTTTTATTGTTGTGGTTTCTTCAATTCTTCTTCAGGCAGCAGTGGCAGCACAGTCTAATATTGTACATGAGCTCAAGGAAACAGCCCCTGCTCCTATAATCCAGGTTAGTTTGATTGACATATGCGTGTGATCTTTAATTTTGAACTGGTTTAATTTTTCGTTCAACTTGTATTAGAATTGAACTAGTTCTGTGGTTTGTCAAACATCAGCTAAGAACTTGTAAACTAATTAGAAAAAGGACTGAAAACATAAAAAATATGACTCATGGGCCTCTGGTACAGTCCATTATAAAAAAATCTGGAAACTACCATAAGATCCTTAGTTTAGTAAAACTTCATTAAAACAGAATCAATGACTTTATAACCTAAATAAACTTAATAGTTAATACTAAGATTCAACTATAACTAAACCTGTGAAGCATGGACATGCCAAAATGGGCCATGTGTCGGTGTTGGACACGGGAAGGGTGCCTGCATATCCCGTGCGTGTCCAGCCAAAAGAAAAATAATTTTTTAATTGCAACATTGGACGGACACCCTTGTGACAGCAAAAAATTTAAAAAAAGAACAAGAAAATCACAGATCTGCTTACACCTAGCACGATCTCCACCGTCAATTTGGGGTTTTAGCAGAACGCCCTTTTATTCTGATCTTCAAGCCCTCGTTCTCTCTCTCTCTCTCTTGGGGACTGGGTTGCATTGCTGTGGCTTTCCAGTTGCCACTGCCACCCTTAGATCGGTGACCGGCGACCCATCTCAGCCTATCCCAGCTCTTCTGTGACCAGCGACCCAAGTATGTTTTTGACTTTATCTCTCTCTGTCTCTCTCTTTCTCTCTCTCTCGCTCGCTTGCTCACACTCCCATCTCAGCCCATCTCTCTCTCTCTCTCTCTCTCTCTCTCTCTCTCTCTCTCTATTTGTTTTGATTTTGTTTTTAATGCTGAAGTGAGTGTTGTAGCATGTTGGTTTGATTAGTGAGATTAGTGAGTGACTTAGTGTTTAAATGTTTGGTTTGTTTGTTACATAGTAGCTTTTAAATTATTATTGCTTTTAAATTAATTTTAGATATGTTTCCAAACATTTTGATTGTTGTTACTTATTTTAAAACCTAGAATAAACATAAATCATCCCTAAAAATATATAAAATATACCTAAAAATAAATAAATAATAATTAATTAATTCCCATATCCCTGCCGTGTTGTGTCCTAGTTTTTCAAGAAATGCAGTGTCACTGTGTTCCGTGTTGTATCGTGTCCCGTGTTGTGTCCGTGCTGCATAGAACTAAACTAGCCTATGAAAGGTCCCAAATCAAAACTAGACCACAATTCTAGAATATTTTGGTATTTTATCCTATTTTTTAAGCTCTTTGCTGCAAATGCCATATTACGGTAGTTCACATTTCATGTGGAAGCCACTATACTTGAAAACGAAGAAAACTAATATATACTTGTGAAATTACATAGTCATGTGATCTTTTATATGATGTGGCTAACCTGCTCTCATCCTTCAGGCCGTCCCGCCCCCCTTCTCTCTCATATGAACACTGCATTTAATCCCAAGTCTTTGATATGATCTCAATAGACTTTTATCAATAAAGCTAGTTGGAACCTTTGACTTTGGAGCATGTCCTTCGTCTGAATTAATGCTTCTGAGTATCTAGTAAAATTTGATTTGTAAGGCAATAGTAGGCACTTCGATGATAGACAGTTTTGAATTGGCATTAGTTTTGTGGTGTACATTGAGCCATTGCAGATCGATGTTCCTCCCTTATGTAGATTCTACCTAGATGATGCTCAACCTAAAGCTGAAATCTTTCATACTAAAATGGTGTACTTATTTTTGTTTTAAAAAAACAAAGAAAAACAAAAGACCAGATTCTAATGATTAATTGGTCATCCAATCAAGTCAATTTGGTTGAGGCTCTGATTACCACTGAAGCAGGTTCAACTTTTTATGAGGAAGTTGGTCACTTTTGCATTGAAATAACAGTGTTTGTTTGTATGCATTGGTTTCTGAGCACAACTCGTTACCGTTTGCAGGAACAGAGATCAGTAGGGAGGAAAAGTCTGCCTGCTCGTCCATTAGGTATGATTATTAAAGTCATGCCACAAGCAAAGAAAGCAAAGCTTGAACCCCCAACTTCTGAGCAACCTTCAGTGGTAGTGAAAATCCCCGGTGATATAGAAAAAATCCCCGGTGATACAGAAAAATCTTCAGAGCCAGCGATAAAATCTAATAATAATACTAATAAGTTCCAAGATGTTGGTATAAGTGGTCTAGTTTCATATAGTGATGAAAGTGAAGAAGATGATTAGCGGTTTTACTATAGTAGTATTTTAAAGGAGAACTTATATTTGTCCAATTTATTTTGTTTTCTTATGTTCGCTTTCCTGTATAGACACAGCATAGATGCATACACGCATTATTTCAGGAAGGCGAGATTCTTTGTTGACAACTTTTGTGAGTGGTATTTGTGAGGTATTTCCTAGATCCCTTGTCATTTGAATGACTCATCGATCAGCAGAGCCACACTAATAGATACAGTGCGGCCATGAGTAAGGGTATATTTTGCTAATAAGAAGCATGGACACTCACATAGGTATGGCACGGGATAAAGCGACACAAAAATCCTTGAAAAATTAAGACATATTATGGAGAAAGATATGACAATAAATAAATAAATTTATATATGTTTAGGTATATATTTATCTTCCCGACGCATTGTGGACTCGAACTGTTTGTGCTTCTTAGTTATATGACATTAAAATTTCCAGAAAGATGCAGAGAGAGAAGCAATGCCTCGTAAGCCCTAATGGAAAAAAAAAAGAGTCCATTAGGAATGGACATTAGTTGGTGTGGAATATATTATATAGCTTTCTTACTGAGCTAGAAGTGTATAATGTAGCTTCAGTTTTAGCAAAAAAAGTATAATGTAGCTTCAGGTAGGTGAGTCTGCAAGGACTGGGATATAATGAAAACTAGGTCAAAACAGTGGTTCTGTTGTCTATCAAAAGGGCCCTCTTTCATAATATGTATCCACAAGAAAATACATTACAGATTAGAACCATAACAGTAAACCCTTATACCAGATTTTTAAAATGGTAAAGGGTTTCAGAAGTTTAAACAGTTGCAGCACTTGTGTGAAGCGCAACTAAGGAGGCATAAACTCCATCATGGATATTAATCAAAGTCTCATGCCTTCCTTTCTCCGCAATAACTCCATTCTTAACCACTGCAATTAGATCTGCATTCTTGATTGTGGATAATCGATGGGCCACCACCACTGTAGTCCTGCTTACCATGACTCGGTCTAATGCATCTTGGACTACTCTTTCAGACTCAGCATCAAGTGCACTGGTAGCCTCATCTAGTAGTAATATTTTTGGATTTTTAATTATAGCACGTGCGATGGCTACACGCTGCTTCTGCCCACCGGATAATTGGACTCCTCGTTCTCCGACTACAGTATCATAACCCTGCATTTTGCATGAAGAAGAAAAAATATTTAAGTACTGAGTATTTGCAAATGAATGTTTAAATAAGGTGTTACAATTCAATACAATAGTTTGAACAATTCACATTGTTCTTACCTTTTGTAATCCACTAATGAACCTGTGGGCATTGGCCATTTCCGCTGCAGCTATAATCTCTGCCTCAGTTGCATTTCCTCCCTTTCCATATGCAATGTTGGCACGGATTGTGTCATTAAACAGAACTGGTTCTTGGCTCACAAGGCCCATCTGCTGCCTCAACCACTTCAATTTGAACTTTTGAATTTCGATTCCATCAAGTGTAATATGACCTGAATCAGGATCATAGAATCTTTCCAATAATGCTATCACCGTGGATTTCCCACTCCCACTTTCTCCAACCAGGGCAACAGTCTGAAAGAAAAGATTCAAACAAACATAATTTGTAAGTTTTGGACTTGGATCATATGTTATTGAACGAAATCTGGGCAACAAAAAAATTGTTAAACGAAATTGAACAGCCAAAATGGAATTCAAAACATGATATATTAGAGATTAGTACTTTACCTTGCCTGCAGGAATAGCCAATTTGAGGTCTCTGAAAATCTGAATATCTGGCCTAGATGGATACTTAAAGCTTACATGATGAAGCTCAATTTCTCCCTTGACATTATCTAATGTTGTCCCGGACTCATCACTTGGGTCTATCTCTGACTTCCTGTCTATTATTGCAAATATGGAAGCAGTAGCAATCTTGGCTTTTTGAGTATCAGTGGAAAAGGAGCTTGATTGAGTAACCGCAGTAGCTGCCATGGTCAAAGCAAAGAAAACCTGCAAACCACACATACATGTAAAAATATTTAGAATTTGCCTGAAAGTTCTGAAGTATTTGGAAAAACAATGATGGTTATCTAAGGCTTATATACTCGGAAAACAGCAGAGAATGATGTTTGGCCATGCTTAATGAGTTGAGCTCCTGCATAGAAACTGGTTGCATAGACGTTATACAATAGGAAGAAAGATATCCCAAATCCTATTCCACTGATCAAGCCCTCCTTTATGCCTGCCTTCACAGGGCCTTTACATCTCTCTTCATATAGTTGCATCACCTTCTCTTCAGCACAGAAAGAAGCAACGGTTCTTATACTCCCAACTGCATCATTAGCTATTTGGCTTGCATCCTCATACATTGCCTGCAAGAAAGTTTACTCTTGATTAGTAATTCATAACTGATAATTAACTTTAGAAAGTTAATTTGTTTGAAACTTGAAATGAATTTCTTTTCTTACTAGACATTCATAATAATAGGCATGCTGCAGCCATATAAACTGTGTCATTAGTTATAGAGCATACCTTTGCATCTGCACTGAATCCTCTCATGGACCTGCGTTGAACATATCCATTGACTCCAAGCAAAGGAACCAATGCAAGGATAATTAATGCCAGCTGCCAACTAGCAACAAAAGCGATGACTAAACCTGCAACTATTGATGCAATACTTTGGACAATTTGACCTAGTGCATCACCAACTAGGGCGCGCACTGTTGCTGCATCTGCTGAGAGTCTTGCACCAATGGCACCACTTGAGTTCTCAGGCTCATCAAACCAACCAATCTCCATACGAACCACCTTTTCAAAACACAGTGATCTGATACGTTCTATTAACTTACAGCCAGCCACTGAAAAGAAGTATGATCGTGCTGGAGATGAAAGAAATGATGCCACACCAAGGACTATAAACATTAATGACCAAAACTTTGAATCCTTTCTTCGTTCATGAGGCGGTTCAAAGAATGTTTTGATTACGCTGGAAACTAGCAAACCAAAAATTGGAAGTATTACTCCACTGATAATTGCAGCTACTGTTCCACTTAGAAGCACTGGAATCTCTGGCTTATTGAGATAGGCAAGGCGGCGAATTGGGACCTTTAGAGATTTTTTTGGTGCTACTGTAGGGGTATCAGGTTCTGTCACTGCAGTATCAGCAGTCACATCAAGTCCTGTGGGTACACCAAAAGCAATTGAGAATGAGTGGCGGCTACTGTTTGCCCTTCCAGATGATCCCCGACTTAAGGATCGTGGGAATGATGCTCTCTGACTTGACTGTCTAAGACTTGACTGTCTAAAAGACTCCATAGTTATTTCAGACTTGTTTTGATCATCTGCAGCATGCATTGACTCCTTTTTTACATCTTGCAAGCGTATAAGCTGAGAGTATGCTCCATTAGGATCCTTGAGTAGTTCTGAGTGCGAGCCTGATCAATAGCCAAATACATTGGGAAATGAAAAGCCAAATACACTATGAAATGAGTATCTCACTGCCTCTCTCACACCACAGTGAGAGATATGGATTCTATTATTTATTTGCAGCCAATCAATGGTCATATGCTTTAGTGGCACTTCTTATCCTTTTTAACTTGAAGGTTTGGGAGTCAATCCATCACTAAGATTGGAAATTACAAAAACAAGTTTGAGTGATGAATCTAACAAGAAGGAAATTTCCTTCTTTCTTAATTTTTACCACTGTGAAACTATATGGACCAACTAAGCAATTTTTGAGAATTGAAATTTGACCACAATATAAAAGATATGCACTAAAGATTTAGAAAATTTCTGAAATTTTACAAAATGACTTCTGTACACTTCATGAAATTTTTTAGAATTTGGTAACCTGGTGAATTTAACACAGTGTGCTCAAGAAGACAATGAACCTATGCTACCAGAAATCTGATTAATAGGTTGGATCTATACATGATTTTGGCTCTACATGTTACTGAATACTATGGTATGACTATACTAATATGATAATACCTTTTTCAACCATCTTTCCTCTGTGAATGACTGCAATCATATCAGCATTCCTCACTGTGCTCAAACGATGGGCAACAATGACAGTTGTTCGGTTAACCATGATCCTGTCCAATGCCTCTTGCACTACTTTCTCTGATTCTGCATCAAGTGCACTTGTAGCTTCATCCAGAAGTAAAATTCTAGGGTCTTTCAGAATGGCTCTTGCTATAGCAATCCTCTGTTTCTGCCCACCAGACAGCTGCGTTCCGTGCTCACCAACCATGGTATCTAGTCCCTGGAAGTAAAATGCAAAATCTCAAAGTAAAATAACAATTTTCTGACCATGAAGATGAACAAAAGGTCTTAGAGTGTGTGAAAATTAGAACCTGTGGCAATTTATCAATGAATTTAGCAGCATTTGCAAGTTCAATTGCTGCTCTAATCTCTTCAATAGTTGCACCTTCCTTTCCATATACAATGTTATCCTTAATGCTGGAGGCAAACAATACAGGTTCCTGACTGACAAGACCAATTTTCCCCCTAATCCACTTAAGCTGAAACTCTTTAAGGTTAATGTTATCTATAAGAACTTCACCAACTTGTGGGTCATAAAATCTCTCTATAAGACTGACCACTGTTGACTTCCCACTTCCACTTTCTCCAACTAATGCTGTAGTTGTGCCGCTAGGGATAGAAAGAGAAAATCCATTAAATATTTGCTCATCTGGTCTGGTTGGATAGCTGAAATAAATATCCCTCAATTCTATATCTCCATGAATGTCATCCAATACTTTTCCACTTCTGTCAAAAGAATCTATCTCTGGCTTCCTCTCGATAGTCTCAAACATCTTAAAGGCTGCAGCTCGTCCGGCAGCAAATGCACTCAGGCAGGGAGATGCCTGGCCTAGGGACCTGAAGCATCCATATGATTGTAGAAGGCAAGAAGTTAATGTATATAGAAGACAAAAAAGAATAACATACATCCATACACATATTTATATATTTTCGGGAATGGATGTAATTTCAGCAACATAAGAAGAAAGATTTTATTTTTATTTTTGAGGAAATAGGAGTTATAATTTTACTAGCAATCTTACATACTTCTGCAAGCTAAAGAAAATACAAAATGCAGCTTACATGGAAGCAGTTAAGACAGCAATAATCACGTTCATCACTTGACCCCCAGAGTATCCTTTCTCTAGTGTCAACTTTGTACCAAAATACACAGCCAAAGAATAGGTGCAAAACACGACTAACATCACCGTGCCAATACCTACTCCAGCAGCTAAGCCTTCATCAACACCAGATTTATAAGCATGTACAAGAAATTTTTTGTAATTTGTTACAGCTTGCTTCTCCCCTGTAAATGATGCAACCTAGATTGGAAGAAATTACAGGTGTCATACTTTTGCTAAAGAATAAAGAGGAAAATTGGATTAACTGTATCAAGAAGGAATCCAAAATTTTTTCTCAAATGTATTTGGTTTTGACAAAATTGACTTACGGTTTTGATTGCACCGATTGTTTGTTCAACTATAATTGATGCACTTGCATAAGCACTTTGTCCACGGGATGCCATCTTAGATATAATCATGGCCACAGAAGCACCAGCCATGACAAGAAGAGGAATAGCAGAACACAAGACAATGGTAAGAAGCCACCCTTGGACAAATGCTATTGTAAAGCCCCCGACGAAGGTTGATGTCAGCTGTATACATTTCCCAACCTGCACAAGCAGACTTTAGTTGACTCTAGGATTACATTTAGGTGTACAAGATGAACAAAACTTAGGTGTCTTTATTTTTTTTTTTCGCAGTTCTGATGTAATCATTGCAGCTATATTGTACCTTTTCACCCATTGCATCTTGTATGAGAACAGTGTCACCGGACATTCTCCCAACAACCTCTCCTGTGTTAGTTTCCTTATCAAAGAAAGCAACATCTTGTCTCAATATAGTCTTCAAATACAAACCCCTTATTCGTGCAGCCTGTCTCGCCCCTGTGACCATCCAGCACATCACCTCTGCAAACAACAGAAACGACTTTCTTAATCTTCAATGGGAGGTGTATACAAAGCTTTCTCTATGCATAAAAAATCTGCAATGATTTTGAGCATGGAATATACTTACGGAGGCATGCTGCACAACCAATCCCCACTGCCAAGTAGACAAATTTTAGAGCCACCTGAAATTTCACTTCTTAATTAATAGCTTCTTCACATCAACAAACAAACGTATAAAAGAAGGAACAAGGGTTCAAATACATCCCTACACATGCTATAAACATCTTTCCAATGATAAAGATTGAAATAAAGCTTCTTCTTTTTTTAAGCTTGTGCATTGTCTTTTTACCTTGGAAATTACATCAACGATTACTGCAGTGTCAGCCTGGTTGTTGCCAAAACCATTGATCATTTGCCCAAACAGTATTGTCATAATGGGCATGCCTAACCCACTTCCAACGGCTCCAATAGTGCCAAAAATCATCAATGCAATATCAGTGGAATCTGCAAATGAGAAAAGCTTGTAAATTGGAACGGTCTGGGTTTTCTCATCTCCTTTGCTCTTCTGAGAGTCTTGTTGATCCCCATCAATGACAAAGGCTTTCTCTCCTTCTGCGTCTCCATTTGATGTCGTGGCGTTATTTGTACCTTTATCGCCTTCCTTGCCACCCTCCACCGCCATATTACCAAGTTCAAGATATCAATCCAATTTTCAGCTACTTCAATCAGAACACATAGAATTTAAATTGCACCTGCTGAACACAATCAATTGCTGAAATCAGCAACTTATAAGTCAAAACCAGATAAGTTGGACCAATGGCCAATTGTCAAAATGGTGATTCATGCAAAATGTGTATCAGGAATGAGGAATTCTAAAGCTACAAGAAGTCTTGAAATAAGTAACAAGATAAGAATGATATGGTATATGATGGAGAGTATGAATTAGAACAATGGATTTATGAGGTTAAGGCTAAGTTGCTTAGAAGAAAGAAAGAACTCTTCAAGAGACACACTCTCGGATTATTAGCTCTAGGCTAAGTGTTTGTACAAATCATTCAACTAGTCTCAAGATTACAAGAGCCAGCCCTTAAATACAAGGCTTGTTAATTTCCTGTTGGCTGGAATCTCTAACTAATTCAGTTCCCACCCTTTCTACTACTAACTAAATCTGTTACATTCGTTACAATAGGCACATTCTTGCACTTGTTACAAAAACTAACTAACTGCAAGTAGCTAAAATTCCCAACTTCACAATTTCAGATTGGTGCTCTGCTTGTATGCATACTGCATTAGTGTCTCCGCCTTGAAATGAATTGTAAAGCAGCATGAAAGAAAGAAACAGTAAAACCTCATTTAAATCACTCACCTAGTTAAGGCCTTGTTGGTATTCTACAGATCAACATTCATTGTATATATTAAGCAAAACTACTAAGAAGCTATATATATATATATAGCTATATATATATATAAATATATATATATATAAAATATAATATATATAAAGGAATTTATAAGCAAACTTATATAACATCAATAAATCAACTGAAGGCTAAGATGTCCATTTTATAAAAAAAAATTATGAGAAGGTTGAATATGTTATCTAATTAAGTAATTTTACAATAAAAGAATCCAGCAAATTCTTGTGTGGAAGGGAAGCGACTAGAATCTGTGTAGCACCATAAGCCCTACGCTGTGTATTTGGATTGAGAGATTGTAAAAGGGAAGTTGATACAATTATATGTTACTGTTTCTATTGACTCAAAACAATCCAAAGTCAATACTAAACAAGGCCTGTCAATGAGATTGTAAAGATCAGACAACATTTGTTTTTCCTCTATAAACTCGAGTAGCATATATTTTTTGATGCATGCTTATTATTGTAACCAAGTACAAGCAGGCTATTCATTCCTCATGAAACTTCTGGTGAGGCATGAGGTAAAAGATGTACTTTTCCTACATAAAAATTTACCTGTCTACAGAGAACGAGGAAACTGAACCAAACTTCTGTTCTGCACTTTGTCAGAAACAAAATCTCTGAATCCCTGTGGCCCCCATCAAAACTAAGAAACTTGAGACACTGCCTTGCCAATTGAAGTCATCATCATAAGTTCATAACCAATGAAATGAACAAAACCCAACTATCAAAAGATCACAAAGTACAAGATAATGAAAGAGAAACCGAAATTAGTATTAATTTACCAAAAAGTCAAAAGGGTTGATGAAACTATTAATGGAGTATTATCCTCTTATCCCCAGAAAAAAAAAAAGGAAAAACGATTCAAGAGGTGTACTTACTACTTCAACAGTCCTAACCTTAAAAATATAGTATGCATAAAAGTAGCAAAAATGATTTATAAATGAATTGGTTTCTGTACCTGTTTGAATGGTCACATATAGAGTAGATCAGACATGTTTATGAAGTAAGACATACATAAACACTGAATAAAATAATAAAAGCATCCCACAAAACTCGGCTTCTAGAAATTTGACATTAAAATTGGTTTTTTAGCCTACAGCAATCATTGAGACGTGCACCACAATTGTGGACACTCAGTATGTGCTGGACGTTGTTTTATAAATATATGTATATTGCTAATTTGGTTAAGCTCAAGAATAACTGAAATTGGACATGGCTTATGAAACAATCCAGTTCAATATATAGTTAGTTGGAGAATGTTAAAAGCATCAAATTGCTTTGATTATTCTTTGTAGTTTGTTTGGTTTGGTGCGTACACAACATGCAGGCACTACATAACGACAAACATAAGGTATCAGGTAATTAAGGCTTAAAATATAGTTAGTTACGTGTCAAATAATAATAAAAAGTGGGTTCCACCCATCTTTGAGCCTGTCGTACTCTTTTAGATGTCCCATGCATCACGTGGCAACATCTCAACGGGTCCAGTGCACATGGCTTAAAATATAGTTAGTTACGTGTCAAATAATAATAAAAAGTGGATCCCACCCATCTTTGAGCCTGTCGTACCCTTCTAGATGTCCCATGCATCACGTGGCAACATCCCAACAGGTCCAGTGCTCCTGTGCACTGGACCCAAGTCACTCCCAAAAGAAAAAGACACACGAAAAATACAATAAATAAAATAAAATAAAATTTTAGTGTTTGTTTTTCTTGGTACATAAATTTGGATTGGGATCTCATACAATTGGTTTATAAGAACCAATTACATGACAATTGTTTTTAATGGGTGAGATGAAAAGTTATAAAGTAACTTTTGATCTTAATCGTTAATTTAAATATATTAAAAAATGTTTAAAAGGTTTAAAAAGTTATTTTTTCAATGTACGGCTGAGATCAAAAATCAATTTTCAATAAATGATTGAGATCAAAACAATTGCATAGCAATTGGTGAAAACCAATTGCATGCGATCCCCATCCATAAATTTATGGTTTTAATTGTTTGATTAAAATGCAATTGCCTTGCCGCCTACCACACTTTTTGAATTGTCATTGCCAGAGCTTAATTGTCGCATGCATCTATATAAAATATTTCATCATTTGACTTTTAGTTAAACAAAATTGATTTGAATAGAGGATCTATAGACTATAGTCTATACCCCAACTTTTCTTATATGCCAATTGATTGGTCAAAAAATTGAATCATAGTTTATACGGCATTTCCATCTAAAAAGGGGCATAACATAAAGCACGTTTCAGAGGCCGCCATCCAAATAATCCAACAAATTGGTCTCTAATTTTAGTTTGGGATCCAAGTAAAGGTCCAATCTTCTCTTTATTTAGTCCGTGTACAAGGACAGAATCAAAAGATAATAGAGATTGCTTGCTAAAGTTATGTGGCGACTGACTTGTGCATATTTTAGCTTGTGGTCCAAGGTCTAATTATATTATGTATATCTTAGAAATCGTCATCAATGACGTTAGTGGGAGATTTAATATATGTGATTTAAAGAGTTTGTCTCTAAAATTATTTTAGTAATTTTAGTTCGGTGAATTATCATTTTAATTCACTTTAAATTTTGATATCTTAGTTTGTTAACTTTGACAACGATATCAATTTAGACCGAAATTAAGGAAATCATTTGAAATTTAAAAAAAATTAAGGAATTGATAAGAGAGAATCAAGTTTTGATTGATGGAAAGATTGTTGCTTGTTATTGCTAAAGTGGTAATGGCAGGAGTGAAGCTGAATTCATTGAGTGGAATGATTCATCAACACTATGGTCTTTAGCCAATTGGCCTTGGCCGACTAATTAAAAAAAGGTGTAGGAATCTTTCCATTGGTTTGCCATTAACTTCGGCTGAGTTTCTGCCATTTGACAAGTTTAATGTTGACTTTCTACCATCATTTGGCGCATTTGAGATCTTTTTATTTATTTATTTAAAATTTCTTAATTTCTTTTTTCCATATTTATTTATATCTATATTTATATCATATATAAAAAAAAGAGTTTTATTTTATTTTTTAAACTACATTATCAGTTTACTTAATAGACACCAATTAAAATAAGGATTATTAGTTTTTATCTCTCTCTCTCTCTCTCTCTCTCAACATTAAAGAACCTAAGTCAAAGACAACATTTTTAATTTGCTCTTTTTTTCTTCTTTCCATGTTTATTTATATCTATATCTATAACTTATTTTATTTTTTAAATTACATTATCAATTTACTTAATAGACATCAATTAAAATAAGGATTCTAATCCTAAGGTGAGTTTATTTTTCAGTGGGTGCATTTGTGTAATTCGAGAATTTTTGTGATTTTGATTGAAAGAATTACAACATTTACACAGTTATTTTTTTTAACTTATGCAATTCAATTTTATTATTGAGTTTGTGTAGGATAGTTTTGATATTTGTCTAACTTTTGTTTTTTCAATGCTATAAATTTAATTTTTTGTCTGTGATTTAAAATTTAAATAAATAAAAAATTTCGTGCATGCACGGGTTACCTGCTAGTTCTCTAAATAGTAAACACCACCAAGTCTTTTCAATGGAGCTCGATCATGTGCTGGGAGTGCGACACTACCCAAAAATGTCTCTAGTTGACAATTAGAGAGTTCATACTATGTGCTCCATGTTTTCAAATGCTTTTCGGTTCCAAATGATTCTCCTTTGGACCAGCCAAAATGAAGACTTTGGACTTTTTCTTATACTAATATTTTTCTTTTTGAGCTTCATAGAGCATGATAGGTTATCAACAAGCCAATCAAGCTGCATTCTTGTTCAAAACACTGATGTGCTCTAGTACATGGTAAGTTATTTCTTGAGCCAATGAAATATATATATCCATCACTGTTTCTTGGTTTGTAAGTTTGATTGCGTTTCCTTTCACTTTTGTCCCCGGACTCTTAATGGCCTGGCTCATAATCTGGCTCGTTGGGCCTCTTTTTGTTTGGCTTGGGACCCCAACCCATCCCCTCTATCCCTCTTTGGACTCTTGATGAGGGTTCTGATAGTCTGGTTCCCCCTAACCTTCCTTTAATGCTTTCTCAATAAATTCATTATTACCTACCAAAAAAAAAAAAAAAAAAACACTTCACACAAACAACTAGAAATAGGGAAATTCTACCTTAACTTCATTATTTAAATAATCAAGACTCAAGAGTCTAAATTTAAAAACAAGGATAGCAGAAAAGGGAATAAATAAGCCAAAAAAGATA
Source organism: Fagus sylvatica (assembly GCA_907173295.1). NCBI lineage: Eukaryota > Viridiplantae > Streptophyta > Magnoliopsida > Fagales > Fagaceae > Fagus > Fagus sylvatica. The sequence goes on from OU015771.1 coordinate 26,074,879, forward strand.
TACAAAGTACAGATATACATTCACGTCACGTCAGTGTGTGTGTGTTTGTGCTTGTGAAAAATCAGGCACATAAGCAGAAGGATTTTCCATTTGTTAGAGAAAATATGTAGCTCACATGGAGGAAGTTAACACAGTGATAAGCACGTTCATCACTTCACCCATGGTATATCCTTTTGTCAGTATGAACTTTGCACCAAAATAGACAGCCATACCATAATTACTTAACAAGATTAACATAATCAAACCAATATCTAATCCAGCACCTAAGCCTTCATAAACAGCTAATTTGTAAGCATATACTAGAAATTTGTGGTAATTTGTTATAGCTTTCTTCTCCCCTGTAAATGATGCAACCTAGATTGTTTTTTACTAGAAACTCATTTTTTCTATTCTCTTTCTTAAGTAATTTTTCCAAGTACTAGAGAGTACTTAGTAATTAGGTAGTGATCTTGTTATATTCTCTTTCCCAATAACTGAAAGTTGAAACTGATACAAATTGAAAATTTTAATGAATGCATTGGCTACATGCTTTTTTTTTTTGGTGGGGATGGAATAGCATGGTCCTCATGAATTAAAGGTTTGCCTTTTTCTCTTAAGAGTGTGCACACATTTAAACACTTGGTCCCATAACTTTAGAGTTAACTTTGAATTTCTTCAAGTGGACAAAGGGACTAGTTAAGTTACAATAGGTTTGGTGAATGGTGGTTTTATTTATTTATTTATTTTTGTTCTTCAATATTTCATAAACAAAACTCAATTTATGAAATGTGATTATGAGCAGGTTAAATTAATTAAAAAAAAATATCTCGATATATTGTTAGTGAAATTATTTTGAGAAATAAAGGAATTATAGAAAACACAATGAGATATATGGAAAGACATACTTTGTCCACTAGCACCATTCTCATAAGGCAATGCTTTCTTCCTTTGCTCTTTCTTATTCATCCACTATAAAATACATTACACTTCGAAGTTCTAACATTTGATATTACAACTTTGAATAAATTATTTATGATGAAAAACTTAAATAAATCAAACTATGAATTTAAAAGAAGAAAAAAAGAACATACATTTATGTGTTTCCCATCTATTTGACAAGTAAAAACATGAAGAAAAAAATAATTATAAGAAGCTCAGGTAGTTGAAGCACTTGTGTGAAGGGCGACCAAGGAGGCATAGAAGCCATCCTTGATTCTAATCAAAGTGTCATGCTTTCCTTTCTCTACAATAGTTCCATTTTTAACCACCGCGATTACATCTGCATTCTTGATTGTGGATAATCGATGTGCCACCACAATTGTAGTCCGGTTAACCATGACACGGTCCAATGCATCTTGGACCACCCTCTCAGACTCCGCATCTAGTGCACTGGTAGCTTCATCTAGAAGTAATATCTTTGGACTTTTGATCATAGCACGTGCAATGGCTACTCGTTGCTTTTGCCCACCGGACAATTGGACTCCACGTTCTCCTACCATTGTATCATAACCCTGCATTTTTCATTGTTATATTAGTCAGAGTGATGTTATACTCTTCGATTATATAGTTTGTTAAGTGACTTAGTTTACTTGTAACATTAAGAAATGATAATGCTTTGCTTTGTTCTAACCTGTTGTAAGCCACTAATGAACCTGTGAGCATTTGCTAACTCTGCTGCAGCTATGATTTCTGCCTCAGTTGCATTTCCTCCCTTTCCATATGCAATGTTGGCGCGGATAGTTTCATTAAATAAAACTGGTTCTTGACTCACAAGACCCATCTGCTGCCTCAACCACTTCACTTGAAACTCCTGAATTTCAATTCCATCGAGTGTAATACGACCAGAATCAGGATCATAAAACCTTTGCAATAATGCTATCACTGTGGATTTCCCACTTCCACTTTCTCCAACCAAGGCAACTGTCTGAAGAAAAGAAATAAAACAGATTTTATATGAATATAATTTGGATGATTAGTTTGTATAATGGCAAGCAAGAACAACTTTTGTGATTATCTTGTGCTAGTTGCTGGAAAGCTATGATAAAAACTTTACCTTGCCAGAACGAATAGTCAAGTTGAGATCTCGGAAAATCTGAGTATCTGGCCTACTTGGATACTTAAAGCTTACATGACGAAGCTCAATTTCTCCCTTCAGATTATCCAATGTCGTCCCAGACTCATTACTTGGGTCTATCTTAGACTGCCGGTCTACTATTGCAAATATGGAACCAGATGCATTCTTGGCTTTGCTAGTGTCTGGACCTAAGGAGCTTGTTTGAGAAACTCCCATAGCTGCCATGGTCAAAGCAAAGAAAACCTGCAAGCCAAAAGTGTGAAAGAATCATGTTTAGATATCTCCGGTTAGCATATAGAACTTTTAAAAAGCTTGTCAAATATAGGAAGGAATGTTTACTTGAAAAACATCTGAGAATGTTGCTTTCCCTGCAGCGACAAGTCGAGCTCCTGCATAGAAACTTGTAGCATAGACAAGAAACAACAAGCCAAAAGATGTCCCAAATCCTATTCCAGTGATCACGCCTTGCTTTATTCCTGCCTGCCGTGGGCCTTCACATTTGCTTTTGTACAGATCCATCACCTTCTCTTCAGCACAGAAAGAAGCAACTGTTCTTATACTTCCAACTGCATCATTAGCAACTTGACTTGCTTCCTCATACATCAACTGCAACCATATAGATTTACATTTGGAGGAATTAACTTAAAAGTAATGAAAAATGTTATTCACACTTATAACTTGTAAAATTAATTAGATGTGTTTATAATGGCAGCTTGGATTTTTTTAAACTAAAAACTCTTAAATGTAACCAAACATGCTCAACAGTTTTAAATGGTTGAGTCCATTTTCTCCAATCACGAACTGAATTTGACTTCATTTTTCTCTTGAAAGTCATAATGTATATAGCGTGACATAGTGACAGAAAAAAGAAAAAAAAAGAAGAAAAAAGAGGTTATTAGTTTTAGAGCAGACCTACCTTTGCATCTGCACTGAATCCTTTCATGAACTTTACTTGAACGTATCCATTGACTCCAATGAGAGGAATCAATGCAAGGATAATAAACGCCAACTGCCAACTTGCAAGAAATGCAATGACCAAACCTGCAGCTGCTGAAGCAATAACATGAACCATCTGACCAAGTGCATCCCCAACAAGGGCACGCACTGTTGCTGCATCTGCTGAGAGCCTAGCACCAACTGAGCCACTTGAGTGCTCAGGTTCATCAAACCAACTAACCTCCATGTGAACCAGCTTCTCAAAGCACATAATTCTAATACGTTCTATTAACTTACAACCAGCCACAGCAAAGAGGTATCCTCGTGCTGGAATTGCCACAAATGATACCACACCAAGGGCCACAAACATTAGAGCCCAAAAATTTGAATCCTTTCTCAGTTTATGAGGTGGTTCATAAAATGAGTTGATTACCCTGGCAAGCAGTATTCCAAATATAGGAAGTATTACGCCATTGATAACTGCAGCTATAGTCCCAAGAAGAAGTACTGGAATCTCTGGCTTGTTGAGGTAGGCAATGCGGCGAAGTGGGACCTTGGGATAAATTTCTCCTGTTTCTGCTAGTCCATCATCAGGGATGGTAACTTCTGTGGGCAAACCAAATGCTGAAACTGAGAAAGAACGGCGGCTGCTTCCTGCTGATGATGCCCGACTTAAGCTTCGTAGGAATGACATTTTTTGACTGTTTCTAAGACTTGACTGTCTAAAAAATTCAGCAGAAATTTCGTTTTGATCATCTGCACCTTGTTCCGACTCCTTGTTTACTTCTTGCAAGCGTATAAGTTGAGAGTATGCTCCCTCAGGATCCTTGACTAGTTCTGAGTGTGAGCCTGATAGATTGACAAATAAATTTTTAGGTGATATGTATGATGTATCTCCCATTCTGAAGAAATCCAAGGTTTGAGAGTTGATTAGAAATCCAGTCAGAAGATTTCAAGAGAAATGTGAGTGGAAATAAGTGCTGGAAGGTATTATCTTTTTCTTTTTGCAACTTGTACCATTCATTCAACATCCAGAATATAAACCAGTAACTTGAAAATTACTGAAATAATGCACAATGATGTAGGCTTTTGTATGCTTAATGAAAAATGCAGATTTCAACTGTCCACAAAATGTGGCACAATGTGGAAAGATAATATATTCAGGCTATGAAAAATCTTAATACTAGGTCATATGCACAGGTGATTTGCTTTAAATGCGGCTGAGTAAAAAGAGTCAGATGGCTATACTGTAAGATACCTTTCTCAACCATCTTTCCTCTGTGAATGACTGCAATTGTATCAGCATTCCTCACTGTGCTCAAACGGTGGGCAACAATGACAGTTGTCCGGTTGACCATAATCCTGTCCAATGCCTCCTGCACTACCCTCTCAGACTCTGCATCAAGTGCACTTGTAGCTTCATCGAGAAGTAAGATTCGTGGGTTTTTCAGAATTGCTCTTGCAATGGCAACTCTCTGCTTCTGACCACCAGACATCTGAGTTCCGTGCTCACCAACCATGGTATCTAGTCCCTGGAAGTACAATTCAAATTAGAAAGTAAATTAACAATTTTTGTGGTGATAAAGAAGAAAAAATCCTCTTATATTCCTATGAAGGAGGTTAAGGCTCAAAACCTGAGGCAATTTATCAATAAATTTAGCAGCATTTGCGAGTTCAGCTGCAGCTCTGATCTCTTCAACCGTTGCTCCATCCTTTCCATATGCAATGTTTTCCTTAATGCTGGACGAAAACAACACAGGTTCTTGGCTGACAAGACCAATTTTCTCCCTAATCCATCTAAGCTGAAAGTCTTTCAGGTTAGTGCCATCTATGAGAACTTCACCGGCCTGTGGATCATAGAACCTCTCAATTAGACTAATCACTGTTGATTTTCCACTTCCACTTTGTCCAACCAAAGCTGCAGTTGTGCCACTAGGAATATAAAGAGAGAATCCATTGAATATTGGTTCATCCGGTCTGGCTGGATAACTGAAACAAACATCTCTCAACTCTATATCTCCATGAATGTCAGCCAAAATTTTTCCCTTTGGGTTATAAGCATCTATCTCTGGCTTCCTCTCGATTGTCTCAAACATCTTATAAGCTGCAGCTTTACCTGCAGCAAAAGCACTCATACAGGGAGATGCCTGGCCTAGGGACCTGAAACATCCACATGATAGCAAAAGGAAATAAATAAACAAAAAAATTTACTGATTCATCTTTACATAAGTTTATGAGTGTGCATGTTCTGTTCTTAACTTGGGAAATTTTCCACATGAAGAAGGAATTATGTCTATATTAGCATGTTTACTTATTATTGGAAGCTAAACAGTTTCAAATTGAAGCTTACATAGATCCGGTCAATACAGCCATAATCACGTTCAGCACATCACCCCCATTGTATCCTTTGTTCAGTATCAATTTTGATCCATACCATATAGCCATACCATAGCTGCTGAACATGACTAACATAACTGTGGCAAAACCTAATCCAGAAGCCAAACCTTCGTCAACACCAGATTTGTAAGCAGTTATAAGGTACTTTTTGTAATTTTTTATAGCTTGCTTCTCCCCAGTAAATGATGCAACCTAGATAAGAACCAAATGGTGGATATCATACATTTGCTAGAAAATAACAGCAATGCTAAACACACTTTACTGAGAGCTAAATTGAGAACATGACATACTGTTCTGATTGATCCAATTGTCTGTTCAACTACATTCGCTGCATTTCCATAAGCAGTCTGTCCACGGGATGCAGTCTTGGATATGATGATGGACATAAGAGCACCAGATGCCACAAGAAGAGGAATTGAGGATAACAAGACAAGGGTAAGAAGCCACCCTTTGAAAAATGCTACAAAAAAGCCCCCAATGAATGTTGATATCAACTGCACAAATTTCCCAACCTGTACAAGCAAACAAACTCTTTTATCCCCCGGAATACAATCAGATGCACAAGATGAATAAAACTCAGTGTGACTTTTGGCCAGTTGTGAATTTTAGTGTAATTGGTGCAGCAGTATTGTACCTTCTCTCCCATGGCATCTTGTATCAGAACAGTGTCACCAGACATTCTCCCAACAACCTCTCCGGTGTTTGTTTCCTTATCAAAGAAAGCAACATCTTGTCTCAAAATAGTCTTCAAATACAAACCCCTTATTCGTGCAGCCTGTCTCTCCCCCGTGACCATCCAGGAAGCCACCTCTGACAAGAACAAAGACAAGTTTTTCTCAATGCCTGATAGATGAAAAGTTTTCTTTTGTGCATTAAAAATCTGTAGTGATTTGGATAATGGAATGTACTTACGTAGGAATCCCGCAAAACCAATCCCAGCTGCCATGTAGAGAAATTTTACACAGACCTAAAACATTAATAGGAAACTACTCAATGTCACCTTCATATCAGTAATAGCATATCAGAAAGGGAAGAGGAAGGATTCACATACATCTTTAAAATCAAGATAAATTTTCAATTGAAGCACTAGATAATAATATTATTTGAATTTAGATAGGCTTTTTAAAATTGTTACATCAGAAATTAGTTAAGAATAAAACCAAATGTTCAGCTACACTTTCCAGTGATAAAGATTGAAATTGACCTCATAAATTTAAGCTTGTGGAGCATATTTTTACCTTGGAAACTGCGCGAACTACAGTATTCTTCTGGTTACTTCCCAAAACATTAATCATTTCCCCAAAGAGTATTGTCATAATGGGCATACCTAGCCCATTCCCAATGGCACCTATTGTGCCAATGATCATCAAAAGAACATCGGTGGAATCTGCAAATGAGAACAGCTTGAGAAATGGAACAGTTTTGGTATCATGATCTCCACCTTTATTTGAGTCTTCTTGATCATCAATCATGGAAGGGTTTTTCTCTGCTTCTATATTGTTTTTTAATGCAGCATCCTCATGCATATTTCTATTTCCATTCCGGCCATAATTTGCCTCCATTTTACCAACTCCAATATGCTGGTCCAATCGTCAGCTACCTTTTCTTGGAATATTTAGAACTAAACAACTGCACAACAAAATGGATGTAAAGTTAGGAGCTTATAATGCAAAGTTGAAACAGTGGTCAGTTTAAAAGATACTAGGAAAAATCAGGGACTAACAAAATGATGATTAATGATAAACTGGCTCATGGTATAAGGAATTGTTAATCTACGAGCAGTCCAAAAATGAACATGCGGAAGAAGACTGACCAGGCAAATTCTTATTATAATATTAATAGACTAGAGATTTGAAAAATCTTATATTAGTAACTCAGAAGAGCAAGAACTTTGTTTGCATTCCATAGTTCAATTTTCATCTTCATCTAGAACTTACTGCACTTACTAACAAAGGAGCTGGCAAAAGAAATTTAGTAGTTATATAAATGAATCTCCTTTCTTTTTTTAATAAAAAAAAGTCAATCATAAGAAGAAACATACCAGAAAAAAAAGTAAATGAATAGATGGCTGATATAGTGATATTTTTGTCAAGGCCCTTGTAAAAGGTACAAAATTTATCATGACTTATTCAATTTACAACCAGACAATCTAGCCAAATTAATTATGGAAGGTACAAATTTAGAGTAATTTTTTATGTAAAAACCATCCTTTTTTAGAACTGATTAAACAAATTGATGATCAAAATTCCCATCAACCTCAACAACCAACAACAATGCAACAAGCAACAATCATAAAGAGAGAGAGAGAGAGAGAGAGAGAGAGAGAGAGAGAGAGAGAGAGCTGTGGTTGGCAATTTTAGGCAATATTCAAAAATTCAAACAGATGGTGGCCAGTAGACATGATGTGTCGAAAAAAACATAAAAGAAATAGAGGAAGAGGAATGAAACTTCAGTGCTTCTATGAGTGAAAATTTCCTGTAAGGGGCTATGGAAATTTTATATTGATGGGTCATATGCTGAAAATGGAGGCATTTTGTGGGTGTAATCAGGGATCATAGAGCAGAAGTTATTTGTACTTTGCAGCAGCAAGTGAACCAGAATCAGTACTGCACCATAAGCTCTATGTGTTTTGGTTTCAAATGTTGCAAAATAGAATCTGATCAAAATATAAATGTTGATATTTACTCGAAGCAATACAGAATGCATACTGGTCAATGCCTTGTTGAAAAATTATTATTATTTTTAAGAAGAAAGTTGTTGAAAAGATTATTACTAACATTTTTATATGTGTATAGGGAGTTAAACCCATAGCAGATTGCTTTGCTACTTACTATATCACCAAGTTGATGAAAATGCCTACTGAACAGTGCCTTGCTGATCATAAAAATATAGCTACAAAAGATGCTAAGGGATGTACTTTTTTCTAAGATGAAATTCTATAAAAAGTTTACCTTTTGTGATGGAAGAGAGGATTTAATGAAACTTTTATACTGTTCCTTGACAGAATCAAAATCTCTTCACCCCCATGGCACCCATCTAAATCAAAAGCTCTTGAAACCTGAACTTGCCAATGCTATATATATCAATATTCAACAACATATACCTTCATAAACAGTAAAATGAACAAAAACCCATATGCCGAAACCAACTAACAAGAGAATAAATGAGCTGTTGAGAAAGATTTGCTCACCAAAAAGTCAAAAAGATACCGGAAACTACCAGTTTCTTAGATCCCCCTGGTGCCGAACTCAATGCACGTTGTGGATGCTCTAAGTTTGAGCTATTCCAGCACATTAATATATGCTTTCTTAATTGGTTAGTGTGCAAACATCATCGTATATAATGGCCTCGATCTATTATAATAAACGTAAGAAACCTATTAACTTAGTCAAAGGTGATGAAGTTTCACTTAGTCAACTATTTCATAGCTAGCTATTTGCTTATTGAACAAAACAATTTTCCATTGCTTCACTGTCACACACATCTTATCGTCCTCTACAATTAATCTAAATGAAATATCTATGATTTCTTCTTGGTGGAGGCAAGTAAGTGTCTCTCTAATATTTTAACAATATTGTATGCTTATTTATTGCAAATGAATGAAACAAGTTGATATGAAATCTTCACCAACCACCACTTGATGACTTGAACATTAGCAATTCTTTTATTTCATCTCGTGAACATTTCATAGTACATTGACAGGTCATAAACGACAAATGAAACATACCCATTATTACAAGAAATCTAAGAAGTGGATACTGTTAAAGGGATGGCTTATAAGGCTAATATTATTGGTTATGCTATAATTTAATGTCAACTGTTGTGAAAAATATTGTGTTTCTAGACTTATCGATTCTATATTTGCATATGCAATTCATATCTCATGATTGAATTTATGTACATAGGTGGGAATTTCTTTTTTACCCCCACAAATTATTGTGAACTTCATAAAACCCTACTAATGCCTGCCCTACTCATAACATGCAGAGAAGTAAGTGTACCTCATAGTCATAGATAGAATCCATGATTTTATGATTTTGTTCTCTTTTGCTTTTGATTGGGACTACGTACCAAAAAGGCTTTGATTTGGTCGTTGTTATTTAGTCCGTATATTCTTAATTTACTACTTTTACTTAGTATTAATTGGGGATGGGAATATATATAGTTTAATATAGGGAATGTCAATTAGCTAGATGAGGAATCTGTGTTCTTTTAAAATGACATTCAAGGAAGTCGGAATAATTAATTGAGAATGGCATATACGTGAATATAGATTTGTACGATTTATTAAGAATTTCAAGAAAAGTTCAAACTTCAAAGTTAAAAAAGAATAAACAAATCCTGTAAATTTCCTATAATATTATCACAATTTATGTTATATTCATTACAATTTATAAATTATTGTTATCAAACAAAGTGATTTCATGTCCTTAAGAAGTTAAGATGATCTTCTTGACAATATATGTTTGCGAGGAATAAATAGCAACTGATGGTATCATCATATTATAGTGAAAATGTCAAAATGGATATTATTTGGTACATTTGTATTAAAACCAATTCTCATTCAATTTGTGGCATCTATTGAATTCAAGAAAATATTTTAGATACTGATTTTTATTCTTTATGGAATCAAGGACCCTAAGGAATCCTAGGGTTTGAAACAAGTCGTTGATTTTTCTATGTAGCATACTGTAAATACATTGAAATTATTTTGTTCTAAGTAAAATTTTACTGCTAAATTTTTAATAAATTTAAAAATATTGTTATGATTAAAATTTAATTGCAATTTATTATTATTATTTATTTTTTTATAAATTTAAAAGAAACTTAATTATTTATGCAAAAGTTTCATTAGGTTTAAAATTACTAATCCAATCAAAATTCAATGACCAACATTTTCTGGGAATTTAAGCCAACTTGAGTTTGAGGAGGATGTTAAAAATATCAAGACCCAATCCTAGGCAACACCCAAGTGTATTGTTCAATCCTACTTGGAGTGTGAGCAAAAACATCCTAATCCTACTTGTATATTACAAATGTTGTAACCCTAGTTTAATCATTGGTTAGTCTAGGATTTAGCTTACTATAAATAACACGAAGCACTGTTATTTCGTAAAACTTTAAGGGAGGTTGTTGAAATTTTTCCTTGTAAGAAACATCAATACATATATACTATCCTATACACACAAGAAAAAGAGAGTGTTCTTAAAATTATTATTCTTTCCATCTTTGTCCAATACTATAACCAAAAAAAAAAAAAAAAAAAAAAAAAGATTATTAGTCTATAAATAAATCAACTTTTAATTTTTTGGAAAATAAAGAATTATTTATCATTTGGTGTGTATTGTTTAATGTCATATATTAAAATATATTATTGGTAATTTTTCAAATTAAATATATCCTGAATCTACAACCAGTTGGTCCATAAAATGTAGGTTGGGAAAAATGACCATTTTTTTTTTGGTTTTTTTGATAACAAACGAAAGATGACCATTTGAAATCACTCAACAAAAAATGAACATTGACTTTAAATTTTCAAGTAGAACTCAAGTATCACGATATGGGAGATCTTCGTCATAAAATAAAAAATAAAAAATGGAATTCAGGTTAGGTAGGCACGTACCTTTCTACTTTTCAATTAATCTATAAAAAAGACATTTTTGTAAAAAAGACATTCAGGTTAGGTAGGCACTTATTAGAGAATTTGAAGAAAAAAAAAAAATTTAGCTAGCTAGTGATTAGCTAAAGGCAGGAACTGTCTTCTACATCTTATCTCACATCTTTTGAGGCATTAGGATAAATATTAGATCTTTAATGGAAGTCGCTGTTTTCATAATTGTATCAAGCTAAGATTGGATTATTTTAATATTTAGTCATATTACTCAGCTTAAAGACCTTGTTAGTTGTTAGTATAAAAAATGATTGGCATCTTTGTTATATGTGGCTGAATGGGTCCTATATCAACATGCGACTTAGCACAATGATTTGGGCAACCTTTTATTTCTTGATTCTCATTTTTGTTTCCCTCACTATTATAATCAACACTTCCTCTGACTAAAGCCATGACTGACTTTGTCAAGCCATTGCATCAGCTTTTTTCTCATATAATAAATCTTCATCGATTTCTTTAATTAAGCTACTATGTCTTGAATTGTTGTGCAATCCTCCTTCAAAATGACATAACAACTACCTGGTTAGCGCCAATCTCAGCAAAGTTGACTACGTTGGGGGTTGGTAAAGCCTTAATTGCTAGGTAATTGAATTAATTCATACATCCATACAAAAAACATCTGAATTTGTCAATATTTATGGTTAAAAATTTGGAGGTTCTCTACCTTTCTGTAAGACTTTAAGGAAAATGTAGATTGAAGCTAGGGGGAAAGAAAAAGGATTTGAAGCAAAGATTGGAAGTCAATCAACGATTATTCACTGATGGGCAATGTGGATAATATAGCAAGGAACAATTTTTCTAGTAAAGGCCAAAGTGAACATGCCAAAACTAGGAATTTTGTGTAAAATCCTAAAATGTAGATAGTGTCAACACAAATTATATTTGCTTTGTAGTATATTGAAAATTTAAGGGTTGAGAAGGAGTCTGTACTCGACTGCTAAGATCTTATTTAATTTCTATCAATATTTGACCATGCAATAAATGTTTAAGTGTAGAAAAAAATTCCTTGGCGTCCTTCATTATTATATGCAAGGCCAGTCCTGGGAATTATGAGGCCTGGGGCAGTACAAAAAAATGAGGCATTTTATCTCTTTAAAAAATATATATATATTGAAAAATTACTCTACACAAGGTTTGTGTTACAAAATTACTATTTAAAATTTTATATTCAATATTTTCTAACAAATCTTATTCAATAGATGATATATGGCTAATCTATTTAATATTTGTTATGACATAGTTGATCTCAAGTAAGATTTTTATAATTTTAACTTTGAAAAACTTCTTTCAACAGATACGACTGTGACATATATAGTCAATAATATTCTATATGCAATAAATGCATTTGGAAAACGATTCAAATCCTTGATAAATTAAGTATATTATTCGCTGTCTTTTTTTCTTGTGGTAAAATCTCTTGTAAAACTTTTAATTCTGAAAATAAATCAATATCATCAAGACCAGAAAATTATCATGTTTTAAAAAACTTCAAGATTAAGACAATACTTTTCAAATTATCATAATTTAATGAAGTTAACTTATTCACATCAAATAAATACAAAAAATTGTTCTCATACATACTTGGGCTAAAGAAATAAATAATTTTTAGACTTATTTTAAAGGCCTATTTTAAATATATGGGCCTTTTCAATTTTTTGTATAGGGTTATATATATATATATATTAAGGACTTTCAAAATTATAAAGGCCTTAAAAAATTTTGGGATGAGGCCTAATTTTGAGGTGAGGCCTAAGGCGGTCGCCCACCTCGCCCTTGCCCAGGGCCACCCCTGATTATATGTTTGGTCGCTTATTATCATAAAATAAAAAGGAAGAAAAAAAATTAAAAATTTCGGGGGAAAAAAAATTGGTCAGAAATTGGCCGGCCCTTCATCCTTTCATCATGTCCAGGGAACCTTCTCTAGTCACGTTCACATAAATATTGACCAGTCTCAAGTCATCCTTCTCATGTTCCATTTCTACTAAATAAGGAACAAAAAAAGAAAATAATAGAAAAGAAAGAGAGTTTCATGTGCATGCTATGATAAGATTCTCGTATACATATAGAGTAAGAAAGAAGTTGATTAAACTTGATTAAAAAGCCACAAAAAATAAATTAAAAAATAAAAAATCTTGCGAAGAGCAAGATGATGATTGGTGGAGACCTAGTCATAAGTTTGACCGTTTCTTGGGGACCGTATGTTCAGCTTGAATTGAAACTATTATCTCGTTCATAATGTTATTTATTTGGATTTTACCAGGTTTCGATATGACAATAACGATGTGTAATAAATTTGATGAATTATGCACAAAGTTTTGTATTAGCATTATTCAACACCTCACCAACTTAATTAGAGCACTCAAATAATTGGTTTAGACAAAATTCTGTTTCAACTAAAATATGTATATTAATGGAAATACTTCTCTCTCTTCACAGGATCATCCCGTGGAAGAGTGTCATTTGACAGAATGATTAAAAATTTGACAAAATATCATCCACTTGATCTTAACTCGATAAAAATTTGACCTCCAGTGCTTTGGCAAATAATTATCAACTTTTATGTGTTTAGTGCGGGCATGAAAAATTGGATAGAAAGTGGGATAACTAGCACCAATATTGTCATAATGGAATGAGTAGATTGTATATGTATCCAATGAATTTTTTTGCTTAATAATATTATTTTTAATACTATTTTGTAAAAAAATACTATTTGGAAACTATTGAGACATCTAGCATTTTTTGTGAGTTCTAGTTGAAACTCCTCTTTACACTTTAATATCTCAAAATTTTAAATATTTTTAGAAACTCGTTTAACAAAAGGCTATTTTCCTCAATAGTTTTAAAACAATATTTTTTTTTTTTGCAAAATAGTTTTAAAAATAGGTTATTGAGCAAAATCCCTCCGTTGCAAGTAACTAACACCAAGATTGTAATTAATAAATAATAACACAATATTATACTATATACAGTGCAAAAAAAAAAAAAAAAAAAAAATCAAAATCAAACCTTACGCCTAGCTATTTCCAATATTCAAACTTACACTATTATGTACTTAAACCCGCGTTGGGCCATGAGAACCAAATGAACGGTTAAAAAAGATAAAATGTGGTTTATTTTGACTTTTCTTATAAATTCAGATGATGGAGTTTCTACTTTTTTCTTCTTCACTATGCTAGACTAATGCATGGGCATCTTACTTAAGCTTTTCATTTCTGTTTTAGGGTTGTAATTAGCACCATTGAGACAATCTCGTACTTGTGATCTCAAAAGCTTAACAACCTAATACTTGGCCTTTTCTTGTAATTAATTAAAATTAAGCCATGTGCATGGTTGAGTTGGCCGTTAAGAGTTATTAATAGTTCAACCAATGAGCTTTTAGCATAGCATAGTAGATCATAGCAGCCCAAATCAGATTGTATTTGAGGGATGCTGTATAATGTATAATGTATGGTCTTACCTTTGACAATGACAATGCTTATGAAGTGGAGTTGCAAGCACACATGAACATCTCCTTCAATGTCAAGCACTTGACTATCTACTATGCACTTGATGCTTTCTAAGGGAGAGAGTCTAATGTAGGAGTATCTCTAGCAAGTATTCCATTTATCTAATAGCTTCTAATTAGGTGCATGTCAAGAGAAGTTAGTTGCAGGTTTGTTGCAACAACCTCATACTAGTGGCTTTATTTTGTCTAACAACCTCGTCCTTGATCTTTTCTTGTAACCAATTAGAATAAGCCAAGTTACCAAAAAAAGAAAAAGAAAAAGAATTAAGCCAATAGAAAGGCTTGATTGAGTTGGTCAGGGGTGGTTAATAGTTAAGCCAATGGACTTTTAACATAGGATAGCATCTAGTAGCCAATTAGATTGTACTTGAGGCATGTTATATAATGTACACCCTTGCCCTTGTAGTTTCAGCTTTGTTGATATTTTGTGAATGAGAATTGGATTAGTTTTGTGTTATTTATTCAATGAGTCACTGTGCTAGCAGTGGGTAAAGGGTGATTTGGGATTTTGAAATGAAAAAGATCATGTTCCCCTCCTCGTTTTGTTAGTTACATACACAAGAAAACTAATGAAACTAGACGGATGGATTAATAATACTCATTTTTACATGTTAGGGATTAAAAGCGCTCGCTTTAAATGTCAAAAACTAAAAATACTAAACATATAAATCTTATGAACCAACAATGTAATTTTGCTAAAAAAAAAAAAAAAAGAACCATATCCTAAATTGCCATACATGAACATGAAGCAATAAGGATACTATAAAAACAGCACCAAAGGATATAGTTGAGTTCAACTGGCTTATAAACAATACTAAATTATGCCAATCCAAAAAGAAAAGAAAAAAAAAAAAGCTAAATTATTAGAAATTGATGAAATTAAATCTCCGAATACACAACTTCAACAGAACAAAAGCATAGAACATTAAACTGCCATACAGGAGAATGAAGCAAAAAGCATACTAACAAGAACAGCAAAGGAAATAGTTGTAGGATCACTTCCAGCGTGTGCTAATGGGGATGGGGCTGGAACTTGAGCAAACGTTCCTCCTGATGATGATGGAGTTGGAGTCTTGGAACTTGGTGGCAATGGGGCTCCTGATGGTAATGGAGTTGGAGTCTTGGAACTTGGTGGCACTGGGGTGTGTGGCTTTGGAGACTTTGGAGCTGGAGCACTCTTTGGTGATGATTTTGGCGATAGTTTTGGAGGATTTGGAGGAGCAATCTCTGGTGATGGTGATAATGATGGGCTTGGAGGGTTAACTGCATAACATTATTTTTGCAAGTAAAAAAGAAAAAGAAAAAAAAATCACATTAGTATCTAACATATCAAACTTGATAATCAAATATAAACAAGCTAATGTCAATCATGCGTATTGATTAATAATATTAAGGATAGACTAATAAAGTGACAGTGCTTCACAAATTTTGCAAATTTTCTATTTTATTCTTTAAAGGACAACTGATTTAGACAAAAAAAAAAAAAAAAAAAAAAAAAAACTAATTTAGAAACAATGTTTCACAAATTTTGTAAATTTTTAATTTCATTTAGAGAGAGAGAGAGAGAGAGAGAGAGAGAGAGAGAGAATTGACAAGCATATTTTTGTAAACCAAATGTTACTTTTTTTGTTGATCCTCTAAATAAAAGTTAATGAACAAAATATCAGTAACATTTCACCACTTATTTTTTACTTTATTTGAAAAATCAATACCAATTTTTTTTTTCTTTATTCAAGCTTAAATTAAATAGTACATTTTTAGAAACTCATATTAAGCAAAAACATGCAAATGTTAATCTGAAAAAGAGAGAGAGATATCATCACTTACTGTCACATTGAAAAGGAGGAGTAGACATCCCACAAGTAGAAGGCATTGCCATGGTCTTAGTAACATTAAAATAAATTCCCATTTGAGCACTGCTTATTATGGCTTCACAAATGCACTCAGCATTTGTATTCAATACTGTTTCAAACCCTGAGCAACATGAAACCTCTGGCTTTGTTTTCTCACTCCCATTACTCAGAAAAGGTACGCAATCCATAATATTGTTGCCAAATATCAAGTCAGAACAATCCGAGGCCGGTGAGATTGAGGGTGACAAGTCATTCTCAGATCTTGTCACTATGAATAATGCATGCACAATGCAAGTCAAGATAATAATTCTCTTCATCTTTGATTGTTGATGATGGTGAAAATGACCTGAACAATTAATGAATTTTAGTAAGCTCTTGGGTTTAAATAGGGCTTTAGTTTTTAATTTTAATTTTTTTTTTTTAAAAGCCTATCGTGATCAATTTGTTTGAAATTAAATAAAGCATATGACATGAATCTGTTTGAAGTTAGATACACAAAATCACCGAATCTGTTTGAAGTTACCCAAAATCAAGGAGATTTTAGTTATTTCTAATCTTCTCAACTTACCATATCTTCTCTAACTTCAAACATTAAAATTAAAACTCTCTTCTATTTCAGGTCAAAATCAATACGATTAATCGATTATATTGTCACATAAAAAGTTATTGGATCGAAAAATTAGATGGCAGTAATTGTTTGAAACTTTAAATATGTTAAGATTAGTCTATTAACTTCATCTATTAATCAAAAAAATATATTGATTATTTTTATTTTTTAACTTATTTGAATATATACTTACAGACTACAGTCATCATACTAACTTACTAAAATAAAATTGACATCAATAAAGTATAACTTACATTTATCTTATATTTTTTATGTCAATAAAATTTTTAATTTAATTAACTAATGACATTTTACTTATCTTAATCAAACTTTTTTCTTCTATTTGCATGTTGTTGCCCGGACTAACCTGCCAGTGCCTGTAGCGCAGGGTCCGCATCTACGTGATGAAAGATTTGAAGCAGAGTTTTGGTTTGATTCTACAATGCAAGCCCATTGGTCCAAGCCTCTAGAGTGGGCTACATGGCCTTGGAAAGAGTTGGGCTTGCCTACTGTAGAGAACTAAGTTGATTGCAGTCAAGGAAGTACAGCCCAACTTTTTTATTTTCTTAAAATATATATATTATATATATTTTTATTTGTATATATATATAATTTAGTCCACCCAAATTAAGTCATCAGTCAACTCTTTAAGTCCTCCTAAGTCCTAACCCAGTTCCTCTACCCAGCAAAATGATATAATTTTTATTTAATAGTTCCAGCTCATCTAAAAATAGTTTCTTGGCTATGTCCATGATTATAGTTCGAGTTTTTTTTTTAAGTGATGGTATTGTATATAGCTCGGAAAACGAAAAATGAAGGACATTCTTCTAAACACACTCGAAGTCCCTCATTCTCTTTTGCAATAATGTATGAGTTTGGTAAAAGATTCATATGAAGCCCTTCATTTATAATCTCATATCAAAGAAAGAGATGAAAATTTTTCTAATAAGATGACATTTATAAAACTCCTTTCTTAATCGAATTCTACAAAAAATGTCACTTGAGTTTTCTAAAATACAATTCAAAGTACATGATACATTTTAGTCACAAAAATGTTACATAAAATAAATAAAATAATATCTCATCTCTGTCTTGATAAGAGAATAAAACAACCAAATGAACAATTACAAGAAGCTCATACAGTTGAAGCACTAGTGTGAAGTGCCACTAAGGAGGCATAAAATCCATCCTTGATATTAATCAATTTTTCATGCTTTCCTTTCTCCACAATTACTCCATTTTTAACAACAGCTATTAGATCAGCATTCTTGATTGTGGATAATCGATGAGCCACAACAACTGTAGTCCGGTTAACCATGATTCGGTCTAATGCATCTTGAACAACTTTCTCAGACTCTGCATCTAGTGCACTTGTAGCCTCATCTAATAGTAATATTTTTGGACTTTTAACTATAGCACGTGCAATGGCGACACGTTGCTTCTGGCCACCGGACAATTGGACTCCTCGTTCACCTACCATGGTATCATAACCCTGCATTTTGCAATATTGTTGTAACTTATAAGACAAGTATTAAAGCACATCTTCAAGTAAAGAAACTTGGTTTGTGCTCTTAAGAATGAAAATGACATTGGTGTTGAAAATGATTTGAATTCCTCTAACCTGTTGTAAGCTACTAATGAACTTGTGGGCATTGGCCAACTCTGATGCAGCTATAATTTCTGCCTCAGTTGCATCTCCTTCCTTTCCATACGCAATGTTGGCATGGATAGTTTCATTGAACAAAATCGGTTCTTGGCTGACAAGCCCCATTTGCTGCCTCAACCATTTGAGTTGGAGCGTTTGAATTTCAATTCCATCTAGTGTTATATGGCCAGATTCAGGATCATAAAATCTTTGCAATAGCGAGATAACTGTGGATTTCCCACTACCGCTTTCTCCCACAAGTGCAATAGTCTGAAAGATATTCAGAACAATAACTTGGTCAGTATGTTTTAAATGAAATGCTACTTGACAAAAGGAAATGGAAGTTCAAATACAATCCTGTCATTAAACATTACCTTGCCAGAATGAATAGTCAAGTTGAGGTCTCTGAAAATCTGAATATCTGGCCTAGAAGGATACTTAAAGCTTACGTGACGAAGCTCAATTTCACCTTTTACATCATCCAATTTCATGCCAGACTCCTCACTTGGGTCTATCTTTGACTTCCTGTCTATTATCGAGAATATGGAACCAGCAGCGGTCTTGGCTTTGCTAGAATCAGGAGCAAAGGAGCTTGATTGAGAAATTCCAATTGCTGCCATGTTTAAGGCAAAGAAAACCTGCAGAGCATACATACAAAGTATTTTTTAAGATAATTTTGTGTGAGTGAAATTCACCATTCTGAAAGTTGCCAAATTTCTTCTAAGAAACTTTGATACACATGGGAAGAATATTTACCAGGAAAACGTCGGAGAATGTTGTTTTGCCATCCTCAATGAGTTGAGCTCCTGCATAGAAACTGGTTGCGTTGACAGAAAACAGTAAGAAGAAAGATAATCCAAATCCTATTCCACTGATCATGCCTTGCCTTATCCCTGTCCTCATAGGGCCTTCACATTTCCTTTTGTATAATTGCATCACCTTCTCTTCAGCACAGAAAGAAGCAACTGTTCTTATACTTCCAACTGCATCATTAGCAACCTGGCTTGCTTCCTCATACATCATCTGCAAAAATTTCAAATTCAAATTACTTTTAACACAAATAATAAAATTAACTTGGAACGAAGAATTCTACAACATCATCAACTTCATGTAAAATCAAGAAGCGCTTTCTAGAAATATGTTTACAATGCTGCAATCATAATTAGGAGAGACATTAGTTTTAAAGCATACCTTTGCATCTGCGCTGAATCCTTTCATGAACTTCACTTGAATAAATCCATTAATTCCAATTAGAGGAAGCAATACAAGGATAATTAAAGCCAACTGCCAGCTAGCAATAAAAGCAATGAGCAACCCAGCAACTGCTGCAGCAATATTTTCTACCATCTGACCAAGTGCATTCCCAACTAAGGCACGTACTGATGCTGCATCTGCTGAGAGCCTTGCACCAATTGCACCACTTGAGTGCTCAGGCTCATCAAACCAACTAACCTCCATGTTAACCACCTTCTCAAAGCACAATACTCTAATACGTTGGATTAATTTACATCCAGCCACAGCAAAGAAGTATGATCGTGCTGGAACCACTAGAAATGATGCCAGACCAAGGACCAAAAACATTAATGCCCAAAATTCTGAATCCTTTTTTAGTTCTTTAGGTGGTTCATAAAATGTCTTGATAGAACTGGCAATTAGTACACCGAAAATTGGATGTATCACGCCATTCATGATTGCAGCTATAGCTCCAATTATGAGCACTGGAATCTCAGGCTTGTTGAGGAAGGCAATGCGGCAGAGTGGAACCTCTGGAGGTTGTTCTGTAGGTAGGGAAGGGGTATCTGGTTCTTCCCGTGCAATGTCAGGTACATCAACTCCTGTAGGTAAACCAAATGACACAGAGAAAGAGTGGCGGCTACTGTTTCCTACTCCAGATGATCCACGGCTTATGGATCGTTGGATTGACATTCTTTGACTTGACTGTCTAAATGATTCAACAGTAATTTCTGGTTTGTTTTGATCATCTACAGCCAGTTCTGATTCTTTATTTACTTCTTGCAAGCGTATAAGCTGAGAGTATGCTCCCTCAGGATCCTTGAGTAGTTCGGAGTGTAAGCCTGATCAAATGACATAAAAATTATTCAGAACATAAGTCAACTAATAACAAAATCCATAATTATTTTTATTGGCAAAAGGTAATGCATGATAGTATAAGAAAGCAAGTCCTTTTCAATTTTATTTATTTATTTATTATTTTCAATTATGCAACTACTTAAAATCATTTGTGAATTTTGAAAAACAAAATGATGTTTGATGATGAAGGCTTCCACTTCCTCATCGAAAATTAAGAAATTCAAACACTTCAAATGAGATAACAATTTAGTACTAACTATAGCCGTAGGGTTTGATGAACACTTTGATATTGGTTCCACATGAGAATGAGCTAAAAGAATATGCATGGCTATAGTTGTTAGGTACCTTTTTCAACCATCTTTCCTCTATTAATGACGGCAATCATATCAGCATTCCTTATTGTGCTCAAACGATGGGCAACAATGACAGTTGTCCGGTTGACCATAATCCTGTCCAATGCCTCCTGCACTACCCTCTCAGACTCTGCATCCAGTGCACTTGTAGCTTCATCGAGAAGTAAGATTCGTGGATCTTTCAGAATTGCTCTTGCAATGGCAATCCTCTGCTTCTGTCCACCAGACAGCTGTGTTCCGTGCTCACCAACCATGGTATCTAGCCCCTGGAAGTGAAATTCAAAATATTGAAGTAAATTGACAATTTTTCTGACAATGAATATGAACAAAAGGTCCTATAGTGTAACTAAATTGATTGAAAATTAGAACCTGTGGCAATTTATCAATGAATTTAGCAGCATTGGCAAGTTCAGCAGCTGCTCTTATCTCTTCAGTAGTTGCACCATCCTTTCCATATGCAATATTCTCCTTAATGCTGGATGCAAATAACACAGGTTCCTGACTGACAAGACCAATTTTCCCCCTAATCCAATTAAGCTGAAACTCTTTGAGGTTAATGCCATCAATAAGAACTTCACCAGCATGAGGGTCATAGAATCTCTCTATCAAACTAATGACTGTAGACTTTCCACTTCCACTTTGTCCAACCAAAGCTGTAGTTGTACCACTTGGGATAGAAAGAGAGAATCCATTGAATATTTGCTCATCTGGTCTGCTCGGGTAACTGAAATAAACATCCCTTAACTCTACATCTCCATGAATGTCATCTAATGTCCTTCCCTTTGTGTCATAAGCATCTATGATCGGCTTCCTCTCTATAGTTTCAAACATCTTAAATGCTGCAGCTTGACCAGCAGCAAATGCACTCATGCAGGGAGATGCCTGTCCTAGAGACCTGAAACATCCATATGGAAGTAAAAAATGAGACAGATGAATAATTAAGAAACTAAGATGTACAAATACTGATCAGTATGTTCAAATGTTTTGCTTTCTTTTTATGAAACAAAAGTAGAAGGAACTTTCCATTTATAAGGTACAATGAGAATATATCAGTATTTTAGCATATGAAAGCTATTAGAAGAAAAGCAAGAAAATAAATGAAGCTCACATGGAACCAATTAACACAGCAATTATCACATTCAGCACTTCACCCCCAGTATATCCTCTGTCCAGTATCATCTTTGCACCAAACCATATAGCCAAAGAATTACCGCAGAAGAGCCCTAACATAACCGTGCCAAGACTAAAACCAGCAGCCAAGCCCTCATGAATGCCCGCTTTGTAAGCTTTTAAAAGAAATTTGTTGTAATTAGTTATAGCTTGCTTCTCACCAGTGAATGATGCAACCTAGAGAGGGAACAGGTTCAAATCATGATTTGGATAAAACTAAAAGTAGAACTGAACACATTATATCAAGAGAGAATGTGTTATGGCAACATGACATACTGTTCTAATTGAGCCAATTGTCTGTTCAACTACATTTGCTGCTTTCGCATAAGCATTTTGTCCATTGGACGCCAGCTTGGATATGATGATGGACATAACTGCACCAGATGCCACAAGAAGAGGAATAGAGGATAACAGGACAAGGGTTAGAAGCCACCCTTTGATAAATGCTATTACAAAGCCTCCGACGAAAGTTGAAATTAGTTGCACAAATTTCCCAACCTGCACAAACACACTTGTTAAACCCCAGGATCATCATGTGCACAAAGATGTATAAAATTCAGGATCATGGCTTTTGATGTAACTGGAACCACTATAGTACCTTCTCACCCATTGCATCCTGTATGAGGACAGTGTCACCAGACATTCTGCCAACAACCTCTCCAGTGTTTGTTTCCTTATCAAAGAATGCAACATCTTGTCTCAGAATAGTCTTCAGATACAAATTTCTTATTAGCGCAGCCTGTCTTTCCCCGGTTACCATCCAACAAGCCACCTCTGACAAGCAACAAACAGATTTCTCAACTCAACAACTGATACTAATAATCAGATTAACAGTAACAAATAAAATTTTGAAGTGATTGGAGTATGCAATGTACTTACGAAGGAATGCCGCCACGGCCGCCCCCACTGCCAAGTACATAAATTTTATACAGACCTACATGTTTTGGAGGAAACCAATTTATAACATCTTCATATCAAAATTTTAAGATGTCAGAAAAAGAAAGAACAGGGTTGCTAATACATCTTTCAGTCAAAAGGTTCAACCTTATTAACTAAAGCTTATGCAGAATATTTGTACCTTGGAAACTACATCAACCACGTGGTCATTCTGGTTGCCTCCAAAAGAATCGGTCAATTCCCCGAATAGCACAGTCATAAGGGGCATACATACCCCATTCCCAATGGAACCAATTGTGCCAAGGATCATCAGCAAAACATCAGTGGAATCTGCAAATGAGAATAGTTTTCGAAATGGAACAGTGTTAGTTTTCTCATCTTCCTTGCTCTTCTTTGAGTCTTCTTGATGACCATTCATGCTGGAGGTTTTCTCTGCTTCTCCATTGCTTTTTGATGTAGTGGCTTCATCTGTATTTGTTTGGCCACCCAAGCCATTCTCCACTGCCATATTATCCAAGATACTAATGCAATTTTTAGCTACTTTGATCAGGATAAGCAGAATTTATATGGCCCCTGCAGCACACAATTAATGGCTGAAATCAGCAACTTATAAGCCAAGCTGGAAAGTTTGAATTAGTGGGACTTATAGAAATACTAGCTAATTAAGCATCCCTGACCAACAAAATGATGTCTATGAGCAGTTGAAAATATAACAGTACAATGGGGGATTGCCCCAGCACGTCTATTTATGATGGCCTAATCCTCCTACTATGAATATTCAATACGGTTCACATGTTCAAGATTGAGATTCCATGCAATACTCAAAAGTATTGCATGGCTGCAATTACTTTTCTTCTCTCACAATTTTATCACTTTGTCATTTTTTGCTTTTTAAATATTTTAACAATTTTTTATTTAGTGGTTGAGATTAAAAGTTAATTTCTTAACTTTTAATCTCAACAAGTATTACATGGGATATGAATCCGTTCAGATGAATGTCAGAGGTGCTCATAGTCAAAAGCGCCAAAG
The DNA here is from genome assembly GCA_907173295.1 of Fagus sylvatica. NCBI lineage: Eukaryota > Viridiplantae > Streptophyta > Magnoliopsida > Fagales > Fagaceae > Fagus > Fagus sylvatica. The sequence goes on from OU015771.1 coordinate 26,099,086, forward strand.
ATCCTTCTTGTCAAGGAATTAAATTTGAATTTTATTACTAATTCTTGACTATTTTTCTTTCTTCTTTTTTAACAAAATAAATAAACTTTAAAGTACATATCTTCTTGGAGAATAGCAACTAATCGTACTGATATGTATTTTTCTTTCTCTTCCTCTTCCTTGACTCCTCATCTCCCTCTCTGTTTTTTTGTGTGCAGTTTTGGGTGTTGACCAATTGAGAACTCTTCAGTTTCTTTTATTTTGAGTAGTATATAAACCGCATATATCCAACCAGGTCCTTCCCCAACCAAGTCATAGCCTTCAGCGACCAAAACTACACCATTTGTTGGCACTTTGGTTGCTTCTCCATCCTGTGGTCTCCGAGGCAGTGCCCAAATTTTATAATATTGGATTTGATAGTTATCTTTCTTTCTTTACTTTCATAGATTGTTTGGCTCCTAAAAAACAAATATGGTTTGAATATTCTTCCCAGATGCTCTTTATGATTTTTATTGAAATCACGATTGCTATACTTCATACCTATCCGAATTTGTGACAGTATGTGCGGTATTGAATTAGAAGAAGGATAAGGATCTTTTATAATATCTCTTGAAATTGGGACTTGGAAATTATTTGATTTTTTGATAGGATCTTTTTCTTTTGCAGTACTAAAGCATTTGTGTTCATTGAAGCAAAGGTCTGTTTAACTCGGATTTTAAAGTAACTCGAGGCACCAGAGTTGCATAACAGATATGCAAGGCAAAAACGCAATGACAAAGAGCTCGAGCAGTCAATTTTAATCAAGGCCACTGAAATATCATGGGAGACCAATTCTGCAAAAGCCGTACCAAAAGACATAAATTTAGCCCTGAAACTAGGAGAAAAGGTAGCCATTTGTGGAGAGGTTGGCTCTAATAAAATAAAACCTTTTAGTTGCTGTTCTGGGAAAAGTTACAAACATTAAAGGCATAGTGAGTAATCATTTCATTCATAGCACATATCTTAAATAAAATGCAAATTGCCACTTTTATTGCATCATTTCATTGTTGCATTTTAGAGTAGTTGATGTTGTTCTAATGTACAGTAGTTTTTCGTCAGTTAAGTGTTGTACCTTTGTGAGGTAGGCAAACCAATTGTTATGGAATTTGAAATTGGATGCTCAATGTTCTCACCCTACACTACATTTCACTTAATATTGTTCCTTATGGTTGTGCTGTGCCAATTGGTTTTATTTTGGATTAAAATTTTCTTATTATTCTTTTATCAAAAGTGTGAAAACTGGGGAAAGCTAATAATCTTACATTACCAATAAGAGGCCAGGATTAAATAGGTTGGCCAGTTCAAGGTGAGACCAGGCATAATACTTTCGCAAAAGCCATATGAATAGAAGAAAAAGTTGGAGATATTAGGCTTAAAATTGAATAGCAAATAGTTTGCCCAGTTATGCATTTGTGTTGCAATTTATTTAGGTTAGCTTACTAACTATGTTGGATAATGAGTGATAAACAAATAAAGATCTTGATTTTTGTTGATCAATTTTCTATAAGCATTTTTTTATTCAATAGAAATGCAGAGGGGGCAATGCAACTAAAATGCTGATGTGATGCTAATAAATCGATTAAACATTTTTCTCACTACACAAGCTCTTCATGGTGGAATTTTCTCTCACAAAGCATGCTCATAGGATGAACAATTGAACATATATTTGAAATTTTAATTTAGACTTTAAGCTTAAAAGGGACAACTTTATAATTTTCTTATGTATCTTATAATTTTCTACTATCATAATGCTCTGACCAGAAGCATGTGCTGGAGTTATTAAGGTTTTAAAGTATGCAAACAATAAGAGTGTGGGTAATATAAGGAAAACTTGAACCTTATGATCCACTAATTCTGTTTGAAGTACACCCTTTAGCCCTCCTGTCCCACTTTTTTTTTTTTTTTTTCAAACTAAAACTCAATTGTTTACCAAGTTTTCTATTGTTATATATGCTAATAGTTGTTACTCTAGTGTTGTTCTCATCTTTGTGATAATAGTGGCTGAAATGACCCAACATGAGCGTCTATGAGATTAAGCTGTGTTTCAAAGGCTAGATGGAAATCCTAGATAAACATCTCTTGACCTCACTGACTCTATCTATTTGTATTTATTTATTTTTTATTTACGTCCTAGAATACGCCTTTCCATTGAACAAATTTGGTTGTGTCAGACACATTTAATTTGAAGCTTATTGGGCAATGTTTTGCTTCTTCCCCAATCCCCACCTTCAAAATTGTTTGATTGCACAACATTATCATGGCCTCATTATTGGTCATTTTTTCAATTTGCTTGAATTTCTCATATGTTATAATATTTGATATATTTGATGCAAGCTTTATAGAGGTTTACTATTTCTTTCTCAAGTACTGTAATTTGTGTGAAACTCTTGGCTTTGAGGGGGAGGTATTTACATCAAGGATTTGCTTTTTTCAAGTACTGCAATTTGTGCGATCATATTAACTACAATTTCATTTTCTAACTTCTACATTTAAACAAGATGCATTTGATATTTAGACCTTTTTTTCCCCTTAAAATCTATTCAATGATTTAATTATGACTAAGACAAAGTTATGAAGGGTACAATTTTTTCTTAATGTTAATAAAAGTTTTTGACATTTGAAATAATGGTTAACTTTTTCAATTTTTCATAGCCATTGTTATATAAGCATATGAATCATTTTACACGAAATATTTTTATGGCTTTTCATGTTTGAGACACTCATAATTAAATTAAATCTTTATGTAAAGTTTTCCCGTGCATCGCACTGGTTTACGACTAGTCAACTTAATTAACAAAGTTCATATGCTGACCTACTAGAACTAAAATATTTTTCTACTTCATAGATAATTCTTCACTCCACTTTCAGTAATCAACTCAATTTCAAGAATGAATTCAACAACAAAATACTTTCTTTTTTAATTTCAAGAATGAATTCAACAACAAAATACTTTCTTTTTAATTTCAAGAATGAATTCAACAAAAACTTAATTTCAAGAAGGAATTCAACTTTCATTTTTAATTTCAACTTCCAAGCATGCACAATACTCGTTGGTACATGAGACACTAGTCTACTTTCATATAGAAAACAAAACCCCCATCTATGTTCACATACATAAAGGCAGCTGAAACAACTACATATATAAGAGTTGGGTTAAAATGTAAATCGTATTCTAGGCTCCTTTTTATGTAATTATATTTAACCGGATAATTATATAATACTTTTGAAGTACATTAAAAACATATTCGTATAAATATCCAATCCTTACCCTCAAATTTGTTAGTGAATAATAATGAATCTTCCTTAATATCATATTCGTATAAATACCTATTCCTCACTAACAATGAAACCTCTTTATCTTTGTTGTAACTGGACCAACCTTCCTATCCCGGTTTGGGATATGTGGAGGTTAGATGTACTTAAAACTTTTCCTTAATGAAATATCTATCTTATTTATCAAAAAATAGTGAATAATATTGAATCTGATTTGAATTGCGAGTTTGCAATCCCTCATGTTTTATTTGGTAGATGCGAAAAATTGGGGAAAGAATAGAATCTTTATATATATATATATATATATTTTTTCTTTAACTAGCGTATGGTATTTTAAATGCGTTTTTGGAGGAATTGATTTAAAGTTCTGTTTATTGCGTCTTTGCCTATTCATTTGGATCCTTTTAGTTTGGTTATGCTTGTTCTAAAGAGTTCTATGCTTCCCTATAATAGTTTGGATGTAGTGAGACTGGTCCTTTTTTCTGTATATAGTTTGATTTCTTTATTATGTTGACATGTGTGAAACAGATGGGTTTTAGTAATGTGGCAACCAGATCGAAGACAAGTTCTGGCAAGTGGCCTGTGCCGACAACATTGGGTGGTGATGGTGCTAAGGAATGTAAGGGCAATTGGAGAAGGCTAAGGTGAAAGTATGGATATGTGGAATCTCTGGTTAGCGAGGTTGCACTTAAGCACTTAAGCGCGTGTGGTCTGGGTGTCAAGTATGGACGAAAGAGTGATATTAAAAACACATATAAACATTAAGGTACAAAATCAAAATTTTAAAATTAACTTAAAAAAATTAAAATTATCCTAAACTTAGAAAACACTTTGCAAAGTCACATGTTTCCCTTTTGATTCTACTTTTTTTATAACCTTGGGTGTCCGGACCAGTCTTAGTAACATTCAGGCTCCGTTTGTTTCGCTGTAAAATATTTCTCGGAAAATATTTTCAGATTTGCGGGTATTTGTTTCACTGTAAAATGGTGGTCAAACGGAAAATAATTTTCGTTGACCGGAAAATCCTTTGTTAAAATTTGGAAAATGGTTTACGCCCAATTTTTTCGTAAACCATTTTCCAAACACACATGTCTCAACCCCCGCCTCTTCTGCTCTATCTTTAGCACAACACTGTAAAATATTTTTCGGAGCATTTTCCAGAAAGCAACCAAACACGGAAAAAAAATCATTTTCATCTGAAAACATTTTGCAATGAAAAATATTTTATAGCGAAACAAATGCACTCAGCATTGGTATTCAATACTATTTCAAACCCAGAGCAACATGAAACCTCTGGCTTTGTTTTCTCACTCCCATCACTCAGAAAAGGTACGCAATCCAAAATATTGCGGCCAAATATCAAGTCAGAACAATCCGAGGCCGGTGAGATTGAAGGTACTGACAAATCATTCTCAGATTTTGTCACTAAAAATAATGCATGCACAATGCAAGTCAAGATAATAATTCTCTTCATCTTTGATTGTTAGTGATGGTGGAAAATGACTTGAACAATTAATGAAGCTTAGTAAGCTCTTTGGTTTAAATAGGGCTATAATTTTTAAATTAAAAAAAAAAAAAAAAGCCTATTGTGATCAATTTGTTTGAAATTAAATAAAGCATATGACATGAATCTGTTTGAAGTTAGATACACAAAATCACCGAATCTGTTTGAAGTTACCCAAAATCAAGGAGATTTTAGTTATTTCTAATCTTCTCAACTTACCATATCTTTTCAAACTTCAAACATTAAAATTGAAACTCTCTTCAATTTCAGGTCAAAATCATTACGATTAATCGATTATATTGTCACATAAAAAGTTATTGGATTGAAAAATTAGACGGCAGTAATTGTTTGAAACTTTAAATATGTTAAGATTAGTCTATTAACTTCATCTATTAATCAAAAAAATATATTGATTATTTTTATTTTATATATATATAATTTAGTCCACCCAAATGAAGTCATCAGTCTACTCTTTAAGTCCTCCTAAGTCCTAACCCAACTCCTCTACCCAGCAAAATGATATAATTTTTATTTAATAGTTCCAGCCCATCTAAAAATAGTTTCCTGACTCTGTCCGTGATTGCAGTTCGAGCTTTTTATTTTTTTTAAAGCGATGATTTTGCCTTTAGCTCGGAAAATGAAAAAGGGAGGACATTCTTCTAAACACACCCGAAGTCCCTCATTCTCTTTAGCAATAATGCATGAGTTTGGTAAAAGATTCATATGAAGTCCTTCATTTATAATCTCATATCAAAGAGATGAAATTTTTATAATAAGATGACATTTATAAATCTCCTTTCTTAATTGAAATCTACAAAAAAAATGTCACTAGAGTTTTCTAAAATACAATTCAATAAAATACAATTCAAAGTACATGATACATTTTAGTCACAAAAATGTTACATAAAATAAATAAAATAATATCTCCTCTCTGTCTTGATAAGAGAAGAAAACAACCAAACGAACAATTACTAGAAGCTCATGCAGTTGAAGCACTAGAGTGAAGTGCCACTAAGGAGGCATAAAATCCATCCTTGATATTAATCAATTTTTCATGCTTTCCTTTCTCCACAATTACTCCATTTTTAACAACTGCTATTAGATCAGCATTCTTGATTGTGGATAATCGATGAGCCACAACAACTGTAGTCCGGTTAACCATGATTCGGTCTAATGCATCTTGAACAACTTTCTCAGACTCTGCATCTAGTGCACTTGTAGCCTCATCTAATAAGTAATATTTTTGGACTTTTAACTATAGCACGTGCAATGGCGACACGTTGCTTCTGGCCACCGGACAATTGGACTCCTCGTTCACCTACCATGGTATCATAACCCTGCATTTTGCAATATTGTTGTAACTTATAAGACAAGTATTAAAGCACATCTTCAAGTAAAGAAACTTGGTTTGTGCTCTTAAGAATGAAAATGACATTGGTGTTGAAAATGATTTGAATTCCTCTAACCTGTTGTAAGCTACTAATGAACTTGTGGGCATTGGCCAACTCTGATGCAGCTATAATTTCTGCCTCAGTTGCATCTCCTTCCTTTCCATACGCAATGTTGGCACGGATAGTTTCATTGAACAAAATCGGTTCTTGGCTGACAAGCCCCATTTGCTGCCTCAACCATTTGAGTTGGAGCGTTTGAATTTCAATTCCATCTAGTGTTATATGGCCAGATTCAGGATCATAAAATCTTTGCAATAGCGAGATAACTGTGGATTTCCCACTACCGCTTTCTCCCACAAGTGCAATAGTCTGAAAGATATTCAGAACAATAACTTGGTCAGTATGTTTTAAATGAAATGCTAGTTGACAAAAGGAAATGGAAGTTCAAATACAATCCTGTCATTAAACATTACCTTGCCAGAATGAATAGTCAAGTTGAGGTCTCTGAAAATCTGAATATCTGGCCTAGAAGGATACTTAAAGCTTACGTGACGAAGCTCAATTTCACCTTTTACATCATCCAATTTCATGCCAGACTCCTCACTTGGGTCTATCTTTGACTTCCGGTCTATTATCGAGAATATGGAACCAGCAGCGGTCTTGGCTTTGCTAGAATCAGGAGAAAAGGAGCTTGATTGAGAAATTCCAAGTGCTGCCGTGGTTAAGGCAAAGAAAACCTGCAGAGCATACATACAAAGTATTTTTTAAGATAATTTTGTGTGAGTGAAATTCACCATTCTGAAAGTTGCCAAATTTCTTCTAAGAAACTTTGATACACATGGGAAGAATATTTACCAGGAAAACGTCATAGAATGTTGTTTTGCCATCCTCAATGAGTCGAGCTCCTGCATAGAAACTGGTTGCGTAGACAGAAAACTGCAAGAAGAAAGATAACCCAAATCCTATTCCACTGATCATGCCTTGCCTTATCCCTGTCCTCATAGGGCCTTCACATTTCCTTTTGTATAATTGCATCACCTTCTCTTCAGCACAGAAAGAAGCAACTGTTCTTATACTTCCAACTGCATCATTAGCAACCTGGCTTGCTTCCTCATACATCATCTGCAATAATTTCAAATTCACATTACTTTTAACACAAATAATAAAATTAACTTGGAACGAAGAATTCTACAACATCATCAACTTCATGTAAAATCAAGAAGCGCTTTCTAGAAATATGTTTAGCATGCTGCAATCATAATTAGGAGAGGCATTAGTTTTACAGCATACCTTTGCATCTGCGCTGAATCCTTTCATGAACTTCACTTGAACAAATCCATTAATTCCAATTAGAGGAAGCAATACAAGGATAATTAAAGCCAACTGCCAGCTAGCAATAAAAGCAATGAGCAACCCAGCAACTGCTGAAGCAATATTTTCTACCATCAGACCAAGTGCATCCCCGACTAAGGCACGTACTGATGCTGCATCTGCTGAGAGCCTTGCGCCAATTGCACCACTTGAGTGCTCAGGCTCATCAAACCAACTAACCTCCATGTTAACCACCTTCTCAAAGCACAGTACTCTAATACGTTGGATTAATTTACATCCAGCCACAGCAAAGAAGTATGATCGTGCTGGAATCACTAGAAATGATGCCAGACCAAGGACCAAAAACATTAATGCCCAAAATTCTGAATCCTTTTTTAGTTCTTTAGGTGGTTCATAAAATGTCTTGATAACACTGGAAAGTAGTACACCGAAAATTGGAAGTATCACGCCGTTCATGATTGCAGCTATAGCTCCAATTATGAGCACTGGAATCTCAGGCTTGTTGAGGTAGGCCATGCGGCGGAGTGGAACCTCTGGAAGTTGTTCTGTAGGTAGGGAAGGGGTATCTGGTTCTTCCCGTGCAATGTCGGGTACATTAACTCCTGTAGGTAAACCAAATGACACAGAGAATGAGTGGCGGCTACTGTTTCCTACTCCAGATGATCCACGGCTTATGGATCGTTGGATTGACATTCTTTGACTTGACTGTCTAAATGATTCAACAGTAATTTCTGGTTTGTTTTGATCATCTACAGCTAGTTCTGATTCTTTATTTACTTCTTGCAAGCGTATAAGCTGAGAGTATGCTCCCTCAGGATCCTTGAGTAGTTCGGAGTGTGAGCCTGATCAAATGACATAAACATTATTCAGAACATAAGTCAACTAATAACAAAATCCATAATTATTTTTATTGGCAAAAGGTAATGCATGATAGTATCAGAAAGCAAGTCCTTTTCAATTTTATTTATTTATTTATTATTTTCAATTATGCAACTACTTAAAATCATTTGTGAATTTTGAAAAACAAAATGATGTTTGATGATGAAGGCTTCCACTTCCTCATCGAAAATTAAGAAATTCAAACACTTCCAATGAGATAACAATTTAGTACTAAATATAGCCGTAGGGTTTGATGAACACTTTGATATTGGTTCCACATGAGAATGAACTAAAAGAATATGCATGGCTATAGTTGTTAGGTACCTTTTTCAACCATCTTTCCTCTATGAATGACGGCAATCATATCAGCATTCCTTATTGTGCTCAAACGATGGGCAACAATGACAGTTGTCCGGTTGACCATAATCCTGTCCAATGCCTCCTGCACTACCCTCTCAGACTCTGCATCCAGTGCACTTGTAGCTTCATCGAGAAGTAAGATTCGTGGATCTTTCAGAATTGCTCTTGCAATGGCAATCCTCTGCTTCTGTCCACCAGACAGCTGTGTTCCGTGCTCACCAACCATGGTATCTAGCCCCTGGAAGTGAAATTCAAAATATTGAAGTAAATTGACAATTTTTCTGACAATGAATATGAACAAAAGGTCCTACAGTGTAACTAAATTGATTGAAAATTAGAACCTGTGGCAATTTATCAATGAATTTAGCAGCATTGGCAAGTTCAGCAGCTGCTCTTATCTCTTCAGTAGTTGCACCATCCTTTCCATATGTAATATTCTCCTTAATGCTGGATGCAAATAACACAGGTTCCTGACTGACAAGACCAATTTTCCCCCTAATCCAATTAAGCTGAAACTCTTTGAGGTTAATGCCATCAATAAGAACTTCACCAGCATGAGGGTCATAGAATCTCTCTATCAAACTAATGACTGTAGACTTTCCACTTCCACTTTGTCCAACCAAAGCTGTAGTTGTACCACTTGGGATAGAAAGAGAGAATCCATTGAATATTTGCTCATCTGGTCTGCTCGGGTAACTGAAATAAACATCCCTTAACTCTACATCTCCATGAATGTCATCTAATGTCCTTCCCTTTGTGTCATAAGCATCTATGATCGGCTTCCTCTCTATAGTTTCAAACATCTTAAATGCTGCAGCTTGACCAGCAGCAAATGCACTCATGCAGGGAGATGCCTGTCCTAGAGACCTGAAACATCCATATGGAAGTAAAAAATGAGACAGATGAATAATTAAGAAACTAAGATGTACATATACTAATCTGTATGTTCACAACGTATCAGTATGTTCAAACGTTTTGCTTTCTTTTTATGAAACAAAAGTAGAAGGAACTTTCCATTTATAAGGTACAATGAGAATATATAAGTATTTTAGCATATGAAAGCTATTAGAAGAAAAACAAGAAAATAAATGAAGCTCACATGGAACCAATTAACACAGCAATTATCACATTCAGCACTTCTCCCCCATTATATCCTCTGTCCAGTATCATCTTTGCACCAAACCATATAGCCAAAGAATAACTGCAGAAGAGCACTGACATAGCCGTGCCAAGACCAAAACCGGTAGCCAAGCCCTCATGAATGCCCGCTTTGTAAGCTTTTAAAAGAAATTTGTTGTAATTAGTTATAGCTTGCTTCTCACCGGTGAATGATGCAACCTAGAGAGGGAACAAGTTCAAATCATGATTTGGATAAAACTAAAAGTAGAACCGAACACATTATATCAAGAGAGAATGTGTTATGACAACATGACATACTGTTCTAATTGAGCCAATTGTCTGTTCAACTACATTTGCTGCTTTTGCATAAGCATTTTGTCCATTGGACGCCAGCTTGGATATGATGATGGACATAACTGCACCAGATGCCACAAGAAAGAGGAATAGAGGATAACATGACAAGGGTTAGAAGCCACCCTTTGATAAATGCTATTACAAAGCCTCCGACGAAAGTTGAAATTAGTTGCACAAATTTCCCAACCTGCACAAACACACTTGTTAAACCCCAGGATCATCATGTGCACAAACATGTATAAAATTCAGGATCATGGCTTTTGATGTAACTGGAACCACTATAGTACCTTCTCACCCATTGCATCCTGTATGAGGACAGTGTCACCAGACATTCTGCCAACAACCTCTCCAGTGTTTGTTTCCTTATCAAAGAATGCAACATCTTGTCTCAGAATAGTCTTCAGATACAAATTTCTTATTCGCGCAGCCTGTCTTTCCCCGGTTACCATCCAACAAGCCACCTCTGACAAACAACAAACAGATTTCTCAACTCAACAACTGATACTAATGATCAGATTAACAGTAACAAATAAAATTTTGAAGTGATTGGAGTATGCAATGTACTTACGAAGGAATGCTGCCACGGCCGCCCCCACTGCCAAGTACATAAATTTTATACAGACCTACATGTTTTGGAGGAAACCAATTTATAACATCTTCATATCAAAATTTTAAGATGTCAGAAAAAGAAAGAACAGGGTTGCTAATACATCTTTCAGTCAAAAGGTTCAACCTTATTAACTAAAGCTTATGCAGAATATTTGTACCTTGGAAACTACATCAACCACGTGGTCATTCTGGTTGCCTCCAAAAGAATCGGTCAATTCCCCGAATAGCACAGTCATAAGGGGCATACATACCCCATTCCCAATGGAACCAATTGTGCCAAGGATCATCAGCAAAACATCAGTGGAATCTGCAAATGAGAATAGTTTTCGAAATGGAACAGTGTTAGTTTTCTCATCTTCCTTGCTCTTCTTTGAGTCTTCTTGATGACCATTCATGCTGGAGGTTTTCTCTGCTTCTCCATTGCTTTTTGATGTAGTGGCTTCATCTGTATTTGTTTGGCCACCCAAGCCATTCTCCACTGCCATATTATCCAAGATACTAATGCAATTTTTAGCTACTTTGATCAGGATACACAGAATTTATATGGCCCCTGCAGCACAGAATTAATGGCTGAAATCAGCAACTTATAAGCCAAGCTGGAAAGTTTGAATTAGTGGGACTAATAGAAATACTAGCTAATTAAGCAACCCTGACCAACAAAATGATGTCTATGAGCAGTTGAAAATATAACAGTACATTGGGGGATTGCCCCAGCATCTTTGTCTTGAATTCAACTGAAGTAGCCATTTAGAAAGGAATTATTTCACAACACCTTTTTTTTATGTAACTAACCTTTCAAATGAAAAACCTTCAATTTGTTCAAATTCCAAACGTCAATTTTTATTGAAAGTGAATAGCTATTTTCGTTTTACAAATTGAAAAAATTAACAAATAATATGAAAATATCAAGGAAATAAAATCCTAAATCCAAAAATTACAAAAAAATTATACGAAAATATAAAAAATTAACAAATGATAATAATAATCCCTTATATTCTGCCCTACATCAAATATCTTAAACTTATTGATATGATCATTTTCAGGATAAGTCAGCTAGAAGCAGACAGTGACAGAAACGAAATCAGCAGGAAGCTAAGATGTCCATCAAGCAAGCCCTTCTTTTTACTCCATTAGAAAAAGACAAAAGAAGGTACAAAAAATTGTTCTAATCATTCAGTATACAATTGGAGAATGTAGGCAAATTAATTACAAAAGATACAAATTTGGTATCTTTACCGATCTTGATCACAACAAGAATAGGATCAAATTGACTCCTACAAAGATTCCCCATGAAGGGCAAGCAAACAACAAAGATGATTGTTTATTATTGTCTTGTAAATGTAAACTTTTGAAAATTCTGTTTGCAGCTTGTATAACAGTTTTTGCAACTTGCAACTTCAAAAAAGTGCTCATGAAGCATGATGGGTCCAAAAGAGGGAAGAAGAAAAAGTAGAAAGAATGAAAGTTTGTTCAGTTTTGGCAGGATCAGATCTCTGCACAACCCCATGACTCCCATATATAAAAAAAAAAAAATCAAAAAAAAACTGAAGTTTGCAACCAAAATAATCATCATTTCATTCATCATCATAATTATATCTTTATAACCATTAAATGATCAAAAGTACAAATACACATCTGATAAAACAAAAGTACAAATGAGGCATTGAGAAAGATCTGAGAAGCACGAGTATGTTTTAGGGTACAGGTACTGGTACCGGTACGGTGCGGTGGTATGACAATTCTTAGAAAAGTAGGGTATGGGTACGACGGGAATATATGTTTTTTTAAATTTTTTTATATATTATTATGCATATATTTTTCATATATTGATAAGCATATGTGAATTTAAGAGCAATTATGATAATAAAGTATATCCATTGCCATTAAATGGTTCTTTAAATTACAAATCAAGATCCAAAAGAGTAAATAAAAAAGTGTACACATATAGTTACACTTAAAGTTCATGTTTCCACTACTTTCACTACTTTTATCTATTTTAGTGACATATCTAAAAGAAAAAATGAAAGAAAATATTTTTTTTTTTTGAAAAATTTGGGTACGCGTGAGGTACACATATAGAAATACTCTAAGAATACAAATACCAAAAAAGTATCCGATACAAATACGGTTCTATTTTTGGAATACCTGCTTCATAGAGAAAGATACATGCTCAGGAGTCAGAAAGATCAAAAGGTACCTGAAACGACCAAACTCTGAGATCCACGACTATTGAACTTATTGCACTTTTAAGGATCTGTTCTATTTATATTGAGGTGTTGAAGGACATTTTCCTTAAATATATAGCCTTTGTGTTTGCTTGAAGTGCAAGCACGACTATTTATGATGGCCTAACCCTCATACTATGAATATTCAATACAATTCACATGAATGTCAGATGTGGTCATAGACAAAAGCGCCAAAGATCCTTTCTTGTCAACCAATTAAATTTGTATTTTATTACTAATTCTTGACTATTCTTTATGTATTTCTTTCTTCTTTTTTATCAAAATAAATAAACTTTAAAGTACATATCTTCTTGGAGAATAGCAACTAATCGTACTCACATGTATTTTTCTTATTTATTTATTGGTTTTAGTATTACGAAAAATGAAAGACAACTTTGAAACGCCTTACAGGTTTGACCTATCTTCTAGAAATGAGTATGCATGAACATACTGTGACACTGACCTTTGTTTCTTGCATATTAAGCATAAGGAACTGACTTTTCTATTTTTAACGTCTTTGAAATATGGAACTATGAGTCCAATTATGTGGAGCTTTGCATGGAAAGATCAAGCTCAAGTATTCGTTTCTTTATTTTCTTTTATGAGGAAAATTCATGTTATGTCTAAGTTAACTATTACATCTCACCAACTTTGCTTCTTTTAATTTCAAAAATTTTGTTAAAGAAAGAAATACTATGTATAAATACCACCTTAGAAAACCGAGGTGATCAATAGTAATATTTGTTTAGATAGACTACAATAATACACGTGTATAAAATATTAGTATTTGTCTTTTCAACTTTAGGATAAGTATGTTTAGAAAGAAAATAGGGAGAGAAAAGAAAATGAAAATTTTTCATTATTTGATTAAGCATAAAATGGGAGAGAAAACATGTGAAGCTTCGAGAGTTTGTATCTCCGGGCCGACAAATTGTTCTCTCCTAAAATAGAGAGAAAATTGAAGGGAAAAGGCCTAGGTTGTGGAGACTTCTTTGGCCCTCCTAATTTGACTTCTTTTTTTTCTTTTTTCTTTTTTTACCATAACTTTGCTTTACTTTAATTTTAAAAAAATAAAGTAAAAGTAAATTAAAGTGATGCTTTCTATTATACCATGTAGGTATAATAATAAATTTATATAAATTACATTTTTCATCCACTCATTTTCCTTCTTTTCTTCTCGACCAAATAAAAAAAATACAAATTTTTTCTATTCTCCTTATATTCTTCTACTTTTCTTTGCTCCCATCTACCCTTAAAATAAAAATAAATCTAAAGACTTAAAAAATTATTAATTTTTTCAAGCTTCTCTAATTTACAGTTTTGGATAACTAATGTATAGATGATAAAGTTTAAATCCAAAGAGCAAGATCAACAATGATAATTTCTCTTGATTTTTGTGATTAGTGTTGATAAAGGTTGTGTGATGGATAATTTGAAAATGATTTATTTCTAATCATAACTTTTTTTTATGTCAATGGCTAGAAAAGCACACTAAAAAGAAAGGACAGGTTCATGAATAGCAAGAAGAAGGTATTGTTTTGGCATTGGACCTAGAAGATTGGATTCTATTCACACGTAGCAATTGTGGATTGCTTTTTTCTTTTTTCTTTGCTAATTAATTGTGGATTGCTTTTTAGCTCAACAGAGTAAACATAAACTGACAAATTAGAGTTGTGTGCTACAAGGAATAGCCCCACACAGCGGGTATAAGAAATTGAAAGCTTGAGAGAGTATAAGATTTTGGGTTTCTCAGTCCCTTTCAGTGGAAGTCATCAAAGAGTAGCTCCTTTACAACTCCTCTAAATAGTTTCAACCAACTACCAATTTTAATTGGATTCCTTATCCTAATGATCGCATGCGGACCACATAACCTTAACTAAAAGTATCAATGATCGTACGGTCAAAATTAGTTATTATTATTTCCTGTTTTCTAAGGTAAGCCGTAAGCACAAGATAATTCACTATAATATTAATACTTGCTATGCTGCCAAATCGACCTTGTTGTACCCTTGTTACTACTTGTTTGAACTTATCCTATATAATTCTACATCCGATTGGGTATAACAACTGTTATCCGGTTATGCACAGTCCTTTGCTTTCTTTTCTTTTATACATTGTACTTTTTTTTTTTTGATAATAAATGATAGCTTATACATTGTACTTTTGGGTCCACCTGAATTTTCTTTTACACAAAATCAAGAGGATATTAATAAAAGAACAAAGTTCACATGCTGACCTTCTAGAACTAAAATATTTTTCTACTTCATAGGTACTTCTTCACTCCACTTTCTATAATCAACTTAATTTCAAGAATGAATTCAACTTTCTTTTTTAATTTCAACTTCCAAGCATGCACAATACTCGTTGGTACACTAGTCTACTCTCATATAGAAAACAAAACCCCCATCTAAGTTCACATACAGAAAGGCAGCTGAAACAACTACATAAGAGTTGGGTTAAAATTTAAATCATATTCTAGGCTGTTTTTTATGTGAATTATATTTAACCGGATAATTATATAATACTTTCTAAGTACATTAATATCATATTCATATAAATATCTATTCTTTACCCTCAAATTTGTTAGTGAATAATAATGAATCTTCCTTAATATCATATTCGTATAAATATATATTCCTCACCTACAATAGAACCTCTTATCTTTGTTGTAACTCGACCAACCTTCCTATCCCGGTTTGGGATATGTGGAGGTTAGATGTACTTAAAACTTTTCCTTAATGAAATATCTATCTTATTTATCAAAAAAATAGTGAATAATATTGAATCTGATTTGAATTGCGAGTTTGCGATCCTTCATGTTTTATTTGGTAGATGCGAAAAATTAGGGAAAGAATAGAATCTTAAAAAAAAAAAAAAAAATTCTTTAATTAGCGTATGGTATTTTAAATGCATTTTTGGAAGAATTGATTTAAAGTTCTGTTTATTGCGTCTTTGCCTATTTATTTGGACCCTAGCTTTTAGTTTGGTTATGCTTATTCTAAAGAGTTCTTCTATGCTTCCCAATAATAGTTTTGATGCAGTGAGTGAGACTGGTCCTTTTTTCTGTATATAGTTTAATTTCTTTGTTATGTTGACATGTGTGAAACAGATGGGCTTTAGTAATGTGGCAACCAGATCGAAGACAAGTTCTGGCAAGTGGCCTGTGCCGACAACATTGGGTGGTGATGGTGCTAAGGCATGTAAGGGCAATTGGAGAAGGCTAAGGTGAAAGTATGGAAATGTGGAATCTTTGGTTAGCGAGGTTGCACTTAAGCCCGTGTGGTCTGGGTGTCAAGTATGGACGAAAGAGTGATATTAAAAACACATAAACATTAGGGTATAAAATCAAAATTTTAAAATTAACTTAAAAAAACTAAAATTATCCTAAACTTAGAAAACACTTTGCATAGTTTGAGCATGTTTCCCTTTTAATTCTATTTTTTTTTATAACCTTGGGTGTCCGGACCAACGTTTTGTAAATACGCACGCCTAGACTAATCCTAAGGGACACGCAACATCCTACTAACACGTATATAGCGATAGACGCAAGGTTTTACATTTGGGTAGGTGGCCCTGAGGGGACTCGAACTAGTGACGTTTCCCTTTTGATTCTATTTGACATCTATTGCTTCCACTTTATAGAAAGTAGTAAAATTTTAATATTAAAATGATAAAAATACAGTTTTTAAAGATATTTTAGTCTTTTTCTTTAGTATTTTAATATTAAAAATATATTATTTCTCATAAAGTAGAAGTATTTAATACTCCTTAATAATTGCCCTTAGGACATCCGTAAACAAAATCCAAAAAGAGAAGGCCTAAAATGTAACCTATGTTGGAGAGTTTGCTATTGTTTTTTTGTTTTGATAATCATATGGGAATGGAATAAATGCTAACCTGTACATATCAAACGAGAGGATTCCTCCCAAGACACCTAATCTATATATCTATAATATAAACTAAAAGCTGCCTTAAGAGAAAATTTTTAGGTTTCTCCAAATACCGTCACGTCAGATTTGCTACTCCCACACACTTTCACCTTCCCCTTCCCTCTATTTAATTCTCTCTCACACTTTTATTCAAAAATAAATTATCTCTCTCATGGCTGTTCCTCTACCTCACCTCTTCATCTACCTTTCACCTCTTGAACTCCCTAATCTTTTCATCTCCTCAATTAATTATCTCACATTTTCATCTATCTCTCTCTCTCTCTCTCACCTCTTGAACTCCCTAATCTCTTCATCTCCTCAATAAATTACCTCACCTTTTTATCTACCTTTCTCTCACTCTCACCTCTTGAACTCCCTGACCTCTTCATCTCTCCAATTAATTGCACCCCAAATTTTCTATTTAAATCCTATGCTGAGATTTTTTTTTTTAGTCTCCATGTAGTCCCTATAGTTCTATTGTTGTTTGAGTCTCAAATGTGCATTCTTTCCCCTTTGGTTTCTGATTGGCTTTGTTGGATTTCATGCTTTTATTTATTTATTTTGTTTTTCTGCTTTGCTCAATATTTTTATTTTTTGGCTTTTGGTGTTCTTTGTTCCATTGGTTTTATAATTTTGTAGTTCCTAAGCTTTTCTCAAGCAATGTTCTAATTGTTGTCTTGACTTTATTCGTTTTTTTGTTTATATTGATGTTGTACAACATTAGATTAATTAGATTAGATATATTTCCCGCGCATCGCACGGGTTTGCAACTAATTCTCATTAATAGTGATGTAACATTAGTTAAAGTTAAAACATTTGAAACCAACCTTGTAGTTGCACCTCAAGATCCATCCACCTTCTGGGAAATATCTTGCATCCACTTTCTCCTGATGTCAGCCTGAACAAAGTCTGCGTTTGTGCATCACAGCTTGTCGCAATCCAATTATTGCATTCAAACAAAAGGGGTGGGAACCGAATGTGTGCACGCAACTAGCCCGAGATTGGAATCTAAAAGCTGACACTGAGAGAAAATTTTTAGGCTTGCCCAAATACTGTCACGTTAGATTTGCTACTCTCACACACTTCCACCTTTCCCTTTCCTCTATTTAATTCTCTCTCACACTTTTATTCAAAAATAAATTCTCTCTCTCATGGCTGTTCCTCTACCTCACCTCTTCATCTACCTCTCACCTCTTGAACTCCTTGACCTTTTCATCTCCTCAATTAATTACCTCACTTTTTCATCTCTCTCTCTCTCTCACACCTCTTGAACTCCCTAACCTCTTCATCTCCTCAACAAATTAACTCACATTTTCATCTACCTCTTTCTCACTCTCACCTCTTGAACTCCCTGACCTTTTCATCTCCCTAATTAATTGCACCCCCAATTTCCTATTTAAATCCTATGCTAAGATTTTTTTTTTAGTCTCCATGTGGTCCCTATAGTTCTATTGTTGTTTAAGTCTCAAAGGTGTGTTCTTTCCCCTTTGGTTTCTGATTGGCTTTGCCAGATTTCATGCTTTTATTTATTTATTTATTTTGTTTTTCTGCTCTGCTCAATATTTTTATTTTTTGGCTTTTGGTGTTCTTTGTTCCATTGGTTTTATAATTTTGTAGTTCCTAAGCTTTTCTCAAGCAATGTTCCAATTGTTGTCTTGACTTTATTCGTTTTTCTGTTTATATTGATGTTGTACAACATTAGATTAGATTTCTCGTGCATCACACAGATTTGCGTCTAATTCTCATTAATAGTGATGTAACATTAGTTAAAGTTAAAACATTTGAAGCCAACCTTGTAGTTATCCATCCACCTTCTGGGAAATATCTTGCATCCACTTTCTCCTTGTGTCAACCTGAACAAAGTCAACATTTGTGCATCACAGCTTGTCGCAATCCAATTATTGCATTCAAACAAAAGGGGTGGGAACCGAATGTGTACACGACAACTAGCCCGAGATTGGAATCTAAGGAATACAATTTCCACAATCCAAGCTGTGGTTCTGGATGCATAACCATAAAAGATATTCCACCTATTACCTATCATGAATTAGTCTAATCTGGACCACAACCATCTCATTATAAAAGCCATAGGACAAAATCAACAATGACACCAAAAAAATTCATAGTTATCCATCCATTGTCTTGTATTGTTTAAAAGTGAAGTTTTGTCTCATCCTTTCATGTATAAATAAAATATCCTTAAACAATATTATAAAAAGGTCTATAGTAAAAAATGGTCATTTTTTTATAGCAAAAAAAAAAAGAAGCCCTAAGGTGTAGGGCCAGCCCTTGCTAACAACTTCTTAATATCTCAATTAAACTTTCGGTGTAAAAAGATTGTATTAATTACATTACTTGCCACAAAATATTTGAAGCAATAAGTTTGTTATATATATATATAATCATATGTATTGCTATGAAATCTTTAAAGCATTAATCTAACACGACATTCTCATTGCAATAAAGTTTAATTTAATTACCATTCACATTTACTTTCACAAAAATTCTAAAACAAAAGATTTCATTGTGAACCAATCATTGCCAGCTCTTATTGGAAACGATAATTTTGAAACAATATGTTATCACAACAAATTTATTGGTGCAATAATGTTTTAAAAATTCATGCTTAATGTATTTTTGTCATGACCTTTTCGTTGCGGTAGCCGGTAGGCACATGCCTTGCAAATTGCAATAATTTCTTATAGCAACAACTTTGAAGTTACACAAATTTATTTATTTTTTTCTTTCTTTCTTCTTCTTTTTCTTATAGTGATCATTCTTTTTCTTTGCCTACTCGAAAATCAAAATGACCAAATTAGCAAGAAGGTATTACGTGTTACATGAAATCCTTTTTCCAAATTAGCACTAGATCATTTTCCTCAAGCTCATTCCCTTTCATTATAGATGATAAACTCGCGATGTCCTATTCCTTTGGCATGTCCCACTGCCTTATAATTATACCATTCTTTTTAAGTCTGGATTCGATAAATAACACTGGGATTTCTTCTTGTGTTTCAAGGATTGCTTTCTCTTTCTCAAAATCCAAAGAAAAGTTGCACTGATTTGACTCTTTATTGAAAATAAATTGTGGCTCTCAGTTATGTCTTTTTTTGCTAAACAACTAAAGTAATTTGTTACGAAGACAAGGACAAGGACAACAAATCTCTAAACAATTTATAGAGATTTATGAATCACCAACATTAAACGGTATCCAATTATCCATTCATTGCAGTGAACCTCAACCAATATATCAAAAGTCACACTAGCTTCATGAGCCCACCAACAAATCTCTCTTTTTTTTGGGCCATTTCTTGTATATATTAAAGCAGAAGACGTTGCCATCTTTTTGTCACGTGGTATCTAAGGCAACGTCTTCTGCTTGCTATGTATCAGTTTTTTTTTTTTTTTTTAAATACATCATTAATAAATTAAATACCACTACCCCATAATAAAAATAACACAATTAATAAATTAAATACCTACTATCCCATAATAAAAACTACACCATTAATAAATTAAATACCCACTACCCAATTATATGCTCCAATTAAAGCCAAATATATTAAACACAATATATGTTATTTCAAATATGCATTTAAATTATAACTTGTGCATTCGTTCCAGTGGTCATTTCTCTCTTCAAAAAGTCTCACCCCTCTATGAGGGTGAGAGCGTAGGTTCAATTCCTATGTAAACTTTTTTTTTTTTTTTTTTTTTTAGGGGCAAAGGGAATAACATCTTAACATTTTTTTTTTTCTATGTGTTAAATTTTCCTAAGATACGTGTTAGATTTAAGATGACATTGCCATTTTTATCTCCGTGGACCAATTTGTTATGTGATGGACTTCTCAGGTCACAAATATTGTTTATGTGATTATTAATAAGTGATAAATTGCCCAAAAAAAGATGAAAAGAGAAACAAAAGAAAGTAAAAAAAGGTAAAGATGGGATAAATATGTGACAAATTGTATTATTTATTTGTATTATCAAAGTGTTGTAAGTTAAACAAAAATGAGAAACCTTCTGAATATTTCAGAATCTCTATATGAAACAATTGAGGTTCACCAAAGTGATTGAAATTCATAAACGATGTGAAGTGGGTTTTTTTATTTTTTGCTAAGTCAATACAACCCCGGGATATAAACCCCCAATTGACTTTATGTTCAATATCCCCAGTTGATGAAATATAATAAAAATCAGTATAATACATTTGATGAGATATAATAAAAATGATCATTTCTATTTTTAAGCGCAAAGAAAAATTATTTACATTTTCTATTTTACATTTTTTTTTTCTAAAATTTTTTTCCTTTTCATTATTGTTATTATTTCTTCCTTCTTATTAGTTTAGTTGCTTTGTTAGGAACATATTTATAGAAAAATAATGAAAAAGAGCTGCGCATTGTGCGGGTTATAGTCTAGTATAAACTAATAGATCAGGCCTTCAGCTTTCTCTTAAGACATACCACATCAAACTTTCTATTCCCATAAAAAACCAAGTCAGCAATCTATTTCCCTTTTCAATCAACATGCTATTTTCTTTTTCAATTTTTTTTTTTTTAAATATTCCCACCCCCCATTTATATCTATCTATTAATACTCACATTCAGTTGAAATTTGATTAGTCAAATAATTTAAAACATCCATTTGAGAATATATTCCTTTTATGCCACCCATATTTATATCTATCTATTAATACCCACATTCAGTTGAAATTTGATTAGTCAAATAATTTGAAACGTCAATTTAAGGAAATATCTATGTACAATATCTAATAGTCAAGGCTATACATGAAGCCACATCATTGTATGTCATATTACCCGTATTTTTCCTCTTGCAAACCAATATTTCCACCCACTTTGGAGGTGAAGAGCCATCATTATTTCTTATTCGGTAATGTCACTCTCATTTAAAAAAAAAAAAATTAAAGCCATCAATGTATTTCATTAAATCATTTTCCGTTATAGCACACATATTTGGAATTTGTAAAGTCTATAGTCATCATTAGTTTTTAATTTTCATTTATGTCAGCCACATTTGGAATTTAAAAAGTAGCACGCATTTATTTACTCTTAATTACTCCACCTCTATTTTCCGGTTATGTTACCCACATTTGGAAGTTTTATACCAATCATTATTTTTCTATTATATAAACTAATAGATAAGGCCTCAGCTTTCTCTTAAGACATGTCACATCAGACTTTCTATTCCCATAAAAAACCACGTCAGCTAGCATTCTATTTCCCTTTTCAATCAATATGCTATTTTCTTTTTCAATTTTTTTTTTAAATATTCCCTCCCCCATTTATATTTATCTATTAATACTCACATTCAGTTGAAATTTGATTAGTCAAATAATTTAAAACGTCCATTTGAGAATATATTCCTTTTATGCCATCCATATTTTATATTTATCTATTAATACTCACATTTAGTTGAAATTTGATTAGTCAAATAATTTGAAACGTCAATTTAAGGAAATATCTATATACAATATCTAATAGTAATAGTCAAGGCTATACATGAAGCCACATCATTGTATGTCATATACCCGTATTTTTCCCTGTATTTTGAAGAGCCATCATTATTTCTTATTCTTGTCACTCTCAAGCCACAATGTATTTCATTAAATATTTTCCACCATATTTGGAATTTGTAAAGTCTATAGTCATTTGGTTTTTAATTTTCATTTATGTCAGCCACATTTGAATTTAAAAAGTAGCAGCCATCATTATTTCTTATACCAATCATTATTTTTCATTAAATTCATTATGATAAATGCGTTTTTCTATATATAAGGATGTGTTACACTGAAAAATGCCAACTTGACAAATAAAATTTCGAGGATGGTGAAAATAAGGTTGGTAGGAATATTTTTTTGTTCACTATTCCATTAAAAATTAATTTGAATGCTATCATGAATATTTAATTTTGGTTCTCTATCTGATTCTAATTTTATCATGAATATTTATTTTCGGTTCTCTGTCATGAATATTCTAATTCTACCTAGAAAAATGTTTTGGATCTCTTCTCTCTCTTCTCTCTCTCTCTAACCCATTTATGTGGTGTTTTTTCATCCTATATTAGTGATAGCTGCAAAGTAACATAACTAAGTTATGTTTTCATAAGGGATAATAGGAGAAAGAGAATGGTATCCATTCTTAAGTTATATCATTTATAACAAAATCATTATATATTTCGCACATAACGCGAGTCTGTGACTAGTATTTCTAAAAACAAAGAAACTCAATTTTATCGAAGGACAACACAATTTCTACCACTCCTTGTGAGAGGGGAGGGGGACTCCTCTCGTGACACCTAATAATTTCTCGAAACAAAGAAATCCAATCTTGTCAAATGACAAAATAGTTTCCACCACTGGTTAATTAGGTTATTAAAAGTGAACATTACAAGATTTTTGAGTCCCTAATTTAGCTAAAGCATCTATGCATTAATTAACTCAACGTTATATATGGCGAACAATCCTCTTGATGAAGTTTCTTCATGAGGCTCCAACAAGGTTTCCATCAATTTACCAAGGTCCATAAGATGAATAACAATTCTTGCATCCAGCTCAATATGGAGATTGATGACACCAAGCTTTCTTGCCAGCAAAAGTCCATCATGGAGAACATCACCACGGCTCACGAGTACTGTCGTGTGGACTGTGGTGCACTCACAAACGAAACATGGACGGTGATGGGGACAAGGACATGGTTTTTACACACGTTACACTCTCTAATTAGCTTAAAAACTTTTCAGTTATGACAACTGAGGAAGTCCAATGAAGGTGCAATCATCCTGATCACTATCATCGATCATAAAGTATTACGCAATGATGCCTTTCAATTGAGGAGTGCAACAATGTGACATATCAAACTGTGTTATAATAAGTAATAACAATGACAAGATTGGCGTCTATAATAAATATCAAACGAAATTTCGCAATTTTAAGGTGTTTGAGAAGGACAGTAATGTCACTTGGTTTAGGTTTTTCGCCGTATCACTGTATGTCAGATTCATTGGATAACATATCTTTTATGGGATCAAATTTATTGTCTAGAATCTCTAGATTATCTTTTGAATATATTGGTATTATATACGGCTAAATATATGTAAAACCAAAAATTAGTTTAGTGACGAAGAATTCTATGGTACATACATTTTTTTTTTTTTGCATGTATTTAATCGTGAATACAATATTGCCTTATTTAATATATATTTTATATAATAAAAAAACAATTAAGATTACATGTCATTGCCTAACGTTCATAAAGTCCAGATAATAGTATTGTTGAGTTGTCATATTCACTATTTTTTTTGTGTATAATCTGAATAGGTATACTTATTTATAATACTCATTATCCAATTACATTTTACATGATTACTTAAAATGTTAATAATATTTCAAATCAATTGTTGATTAGGAATTTCTATTTCCCGATTTTATTTTATTTTTCATATCTAACATAACCTTGCTATTAAATGAATTGTCATGGTACAATTTCTCTTATAATTTTTGGTGAGTCTTACTAATTAAATTTATGGTATAACACACACGTCATTCATATGAAAGAAATGTGTACCACATAACCATATAAGCATCCAATAATGCTAGCGATCATCATCATCTTCTTTTAAACATCAACTTTTATATACCATCATCAAACTCAATTCGAATCTAACTATTATCTTCAAACACACAAGTTGATTCTTATTTGAACTCACATACCTGGGCCTTGACTCAGCCCGCATTGACACTAATCATGTACAAGAATTCAAACATTTCATTATAACACTCATAGACTTGGAAAAGATAGCACGGTGCCGAGGGTTCAAGGATCTTAAACTACACTTTATGGATTAGCAAATAAATTTAAGTCCAAACTCTAGTCAAGCCTAAACTTTGACTACTCAAAAACAGAGGAAGAAGAAGAAGCCCACAAATTTGATCAAGCCCAGAGTCAATTAAAGTTCGTCCATGAAGATTTTGGTCCAAATAGACGGGTAAGGGCCAGATGGCCCACATTACAGATAAAGAATGTGAGATTGGTTGTTCTAATGGAGAGGGTAACTAATGAATTGATGCATACATCGAATCTATAAGATAATTATTCATTCTAATGCGTTTATTACACAACACTTAATCACTAATGACAAACTAGGGGATGTGATTGTTAATTTTCAAATAAAAAATAAAATAAAATAAAAAAATAGGAGATGTGCTAATCAGAATCTCTACTTCTTTTCGCAGTTTTGCCTAACATCATTCTTGTTGTTTCCACCACTCTTTTTATTTGGTTGTTTTGCATTTGCAACAAATTAAAAACCAACTGTCTCTAAACAAACATACTATTTACATCTACCCACTGCAAATCATTTACATGAATTTGATGAAGAGGGCATTAAAAATAAATTACTGTTTCAATTAGCCTAATCACACAATCTTTTTCATAATTGTTAACGTATTATGATTGGTGTTTAATAAAAGTGGTATCAATAGTCGATTAAGGTAAAGGTGATGTTACTCTAATCAAAATAGGTTATATCACTACAAAAAAAAATGACTTTTTACGAGGGGTTATATCACTCACTACAAAAAAAATGACTTTTTACGAGGGTCAAAACCCTCGAAATAAGTATTAAAAACCTTCGAAAAAAGTTATTTCGACTGTCAAGATGACTGTCGAAAGGCGTCGATAGAAACACCGTCACAACCCTCGAAAAAGTCATAACCCTCAATGTTTTGACGACCTATACCAAATATACAAGCCTACACAAAGGTCAAAGAAAGTATTTATATCTTTATCAATGTTGGATACTTCACAAATATTACTTGTTAGGGTCACAACCCTCGAAATAAGTAATTTTGTTTTTATCAAGGGTTATGACCCTCAATAAAGGAGCTATACCAAATATACAAGCTAAACCACGTGAGAAGACTTTAGCAACAGAGACAACAAAGCAGGCAAAGTGATTAGGTTTACATCTAACCTGTGGGATTCCCGCATGTAATGCAGCAGCAGTAGTTCCACTAATTTTACACAAGGAGAGACAACAAAAAGCACATTGAGTACCTTGACTATTGCATATTTCAATAATATGCTTAATGTCAATAAAACTCACAATAGAATATTCCTACCTTCCCCCATGATGAATTGCAACTGAACATTTTGGAAACAGCCACTTGTATGGCACGGAACTATTGACACGATAAAATTGATCCCAGGGAGGAAAACAATAATTAGAACCAACTCTATTAGAGTGATAAGAATCTACAAAAGGTACCACATTGTATATCGATGTGTACACTATCTATGATATAATTGCAAAAGTATTCGACAAGCTCCAGAAAATAACTTCATATGTTAAGCTATGCTTTTGAATGAATGCTCAATCATTGTTATACAGCAGTATTTTAAGAGACATACCCATTGAAGCAAAAGAGGCGATTGTTAAAGAGAGAGCTGCAATCTTCACTGAGCTGTCTTTGACTTAAACATGATGCTTCTGCAGCAATCATACGGACAGCTGCATCTAAAGCTTCAAAGCCAGCTGTGAAGAGAATAAATCTGTAACTTGTGATCTCTATAACAGTTTGAAGTACACGAAGAAATGCTTGAGGATTTTTTAGAAAACCCATGCTGCAAACGGAAAAGGCAAACTCAGTCAAGAAAGAAAATAAGGCTAAATCCATACCTGTTATACAAAATTAGTGAACAAATTAGAAACTGGTATTAGTATGTTTCTAGTTAAAGAAACAAATTCATTGATGATGAGGAAATTTACTAAACAAGGATGTCATAAAACTGAATCATCAATGAAGAGTAAACTAATCATCATCCTAGCACACTCTTACTTGTTTAACTATACTGTCCACTTGCTTACAAAAAATCTTTTATCTCATCTCTTGCAGCGAAACAAAAATAAATAAGAAAAGAACATTGAAAAAACATTGGCCTCACTAACTCAGGTGTTAGACTTCTGATTTTCAAACTGCCATATGAACTGGCACCATGGAATACACAAGCAACAAGGCTTGAGAATTTCAACTAATGCTTGAGAAGAAGAAACATACACTTTTTTTTTCAGTGTTACATCATAGTAGAAATTGTGTTGATCTCTTTTTTCTTAATTTCTTATCTTTTATACACACACAGAGAGATTGTATATGAAACTCATGACATACATTAATAGGGGAATTATATAAAACACGACCTGTATATCATCCACCACAAATATTAATGTAAGTCATGAATTATATAAAACTCATGACTTACATTAATAGAGATTGTATATGAAACCCATGACTTACATTGTATATCATCCACCACAAATATTAAATCAGCTGCAAATGGCAAAGAACGAGAGTCAAGCACCTATAGAAGCTACCATATAGGAAACCTATAAAACCATTTTTTTTTTCTTTTCTTTTCTTCTTTAGCTTAAGAAACAAAATATGATTTGCTTCCTAAAGCAAACAAACCTGAAAATATTAGATAAAATCTGCAATCCCATCAATTTCATTCCTAAAGCCCGATTCTACTACATCCTAACCAATGATACACAAATTTTATGTCCTGAATTCATAAGATCATGCAAAACTCGGTCAACAGCAGGTCGTGTTTTATATAACTCGGCAGACTCAGATTGGATGACAGGTTCATATCAAACCCAATCTAACTAACCAGACCCATGACAACCCCTAGTCCTGGGTCAATTCTCAGAATATGCAGACAGCCAAAAGGCATATGCCCCGAAAGGATAAAATTGCAGAAGTAGGAGGTCCTTCATTAAATAGCTAGGATATGAAACAGCTTGACAACAGCATGAAAATTTAGCAATGCAACCACCAGAGCCAAAAAAATAAAAAAATAAATTTACAACGAAAAAAGAAATACCTGGCATGATATTAAGCTTGACTGACTTCATTCCTAATACAACTCATTTTCCTCTGCATGACTTGCAGATATACTTATGCTGCGGATAATAGTGGTTAACTGGTATTAGAGACTTCGAAAAACCATGAACTTTAAACTTTGAACCAACCATATACATAATCAACACAAATGGAAGAGAAGAAACCACTTAATATCAATGCTTAATAAAGTCATTGAGATTCATATATGGATTGAACTGCAAAAAAGTTTCACATTGGCATCAACTTCACCAATAGATGAGCCCCACATCTAATAACTATCCCTAAATCTCCCTAGAACCCAAAACTTATAAATGCAAATAGCGTGTCCAGCATGAGAAGTCCAAAAAATTATGTCTTCATCGCCAAGTCTACGACTGAAGAAGTCTTCAAAAATCTGATCTCCATAGTAGAGAATGCCACAGGATGCACATGAAAATATTGAATCAGAATTTAGAGGTGAAATCAACATCATGAAAAACAGAAAAGCTACAAATTTCTTATTCGCGCAGCCTGTCTTTCCCTGGTTACCATCCAACAAGCCACCTCTGACAAACGACAAACAGATTTCTCAACTCAACAACTGATATTAATGATCAGATTAACAGTAACAAATAAAATTTTGAAGTGATTGGAGTATGCAATGTACTTACGAAGGAATGCTGCCACGGCCGCCCCCACTGCCAAGTACATAAATTTTATACAGACCTACAAGTTTTGGAGGAAACCAATTTATAACATCTTCATATCAAAATTTTAAGATGTCAGAAAAAGAAAGAACAGGGTTGCTAATACATCTTTCAGTCAAAGGTTCAACCTTATTAACTAAAGCTTATGCAGAATATTTGTACCTTGGAAACTACATCAACCACGCGGTCATTCTGGTTGCCTCCAAAAGAATTTGTCAATTCCCCGAATAGCACAGTCATAAGGGGCATACATACCCCATTCCCAATGGAACCAATTGTGCCAAGGAGCACCAGCAAAACATCAGTGGAATCTACAAATGAGAATAGTTTTCGAAATGGAACAGTGTTAGTTTTCTCATCTTCCTTGCTCTTCTTTGAGTCTTCTTGATGACCATTCATGCTGGAGGTTTTCTCTGCTTCTCCATTGCTTTTTGATGTAGTGGCTTCATCTGTATTTGTTTGGCCACCCAAGCCATTCTCCACTGCCATATTATCCAAGATACTAATGCAATTTTTAGCTACTTTGATAAGGATAAACAGAATTTATATGGCCCCTGCAGCGCACAATTAATGGCTGAAATCAGCCACTTATAAGCCAAGCTGGAAAGTTTGAATGAGTGGGACTTATATGTTGGATATTAGAATGGGCTTTTAAGTTATGTGTCTCTTGGGCTTTTAGTTATGTTAGGCCCATTCTTGTCTTTCTCATTTTGTGTAAGCATAACTTCTGAATATATATATATAGAAAGCATTCTCTCTCTTGAGGAGAGTGTATTGTACAAAGTAATTTGAGATTCTTGTTGGAATCAGAGCTATTTTTTTCCTTTTCACTATAACATCTTTTTTCCTCTTTGTTTCTGGTAACCCGATAACCCACAAAGAAAAAACACAAACCCACCTTCTCCTTGGACTCACCGTACTAGCCTTTGGGCTGGCCTAAGTACTCGGGCTGAGCCGCCCCACGTCGCGACCTTCGTCAGTTTTGTCGGCGCCGGCTCTGTGATAGCGCAACCGAGGCGCGATTCACGTCGCAACAGGCCCAGGCAACGCCGCAATCCCACGTCGCTTGTAGTTGCGCCACCATTGCTTCTTTGCCCTCTGTTATGCCGCCGTCCCATTGATCTTCTTTGCTTCCTTTTTTTTTTTTTTCTCTCTTGAGGTTTGTTACTAGACCTTGCTACTCTTATGATGTGCTAAAATGGATGTTCAGTGTTCTGGAACCCATTTTGTTGATTGTCTTCGTGAGTTATTGCTGCTGTTGTGATCTTTTTGATGCTATTGATATGTGCTCAAGGGGTTTGTTGTAGTTGTGATCGTTTTTACTGTTATTGGTAGCCTTATTTTTTTTGTTGGGACAGTCATGTTGGTTTTGGTGTTATTGCCTGTTGGTACGTGATAAAGATTTCTTTTTTAGTGCTCTTTGTGATCGTTTGGGGCTGCCTAGTTTTGGTAGCACTTTATTTGTTTATGGGCCAGTCGTGTTGCTAGCTGTTCTGTGTGCTTCCTGTGACTATTTGGGAGCTATGGGTGATTCTAGTTCCACACCTCCTATGTCTCCTATGTCTTTTTGTTCCCAGCTTAACCAGAAAGGTATCTTGCACCAACTTACCTGTCCTCAGACTCCTGAATAAAATGGTGTGACAGAACGTAAAAACTGCCATATCATGTCTATAGTTCGTTGTCTTCTTTGTGGCATGCATGTACCTAAATCTTATTGGCATATGGTTGTTCTTACTATGGTTTACCTTATGAACCACACTCCTAGTCGAGTTTTACACGGTATGGCTCCTCTTCAATTCCTTAAGCCTGATTGTGCTTTGTTTCAAATTCTGTCTCGTGTGTTTGGATGTACTTGTTTTGTCCAAAACTGTAGTCCCACTCGTACTAAATTGGATAACAAATCTATCAGGTGTATCTTCTTAGGATACTTTACTATGTCCAAAGCCTATCGGTGTTATGATCTTGTCTCTCACCATTTATATCACTCTCTTGATGTGACCTTTTTTAAGGATATTCCTTTCTATGACACTCACTCTGCATTGCAGGTATCTGATCCTTCTCCTTCCACAGAGGATACCTCTCCTCTTGCTCGTCCAGTTCCCATTTTTGACTTCATGGTTCCCGAGTCTTCTTCTCCACCAGCCCCGACTTCTCATCCTCCCCTGCAAGTGTATACTCGTCGCCCTCGGTCTCCTTTGCCAAATTCTCCTTTGGCACCAGTTTCAGGTATGTCCTCTACTCTATTGGTTTCTACACAGCCTCCACCCACCTCACGTTATCCTTCTCGTGTTCGCCAACCCCCTTCCCGGTTTGGTTGGCTTTGCAGTACTAATCACCCTATCTCCCAGTATATCTCTTATCTTGGTCTTTCAAATTCTTATCACGCCTTCATTGGGACGATGGATTCTATCTCTATTCCTCGGTCAGTGTCTGCGGCTCTTCAGGATCCCAAGTGGGTTACTGCCATGCAAGCAGAGATGGATGCATTACAAGCTAATCAGACATGGGACCTTGTTCCTTTACCTTCTGGTGAGAAAACAGTGGGGTGTAAATGGGTCTTTACTTTGAAGTATTTAGCCGATGGTTCTGTTGATCGGTATAAAGCTTGCCATGTGGCAAAAGGTTTCACCTAGATTCCAGGCAAAGACTTTGGTGCTACCTTTGCTCATGTTGCTAAGTTAACTTCTATTTGTCTTCTTATGTCCTTGGCTGCTTCTCATTCTTGGCCCCTTCATCAATTGGATGTCAAGAATGCATTTCTCCATTATAATTTACTTGAGACTATCTATATGGATCCTCCTCCGGGTTTTCGAGCTGAGGGGGAGTATGTTAGGAAGGTGTGTCGCCTTTGTAAGTCTCTTTATAGGTTGAAACAATCGCCTAGGGCTTGGTTTAGCCGTTTTAGTGAAGTCATATTATCTATGGAGTTTGTCCACTGTCAGTCTGATCACACTTGTTTTATTCGCCGTCGCTATGATAGCCGTTGTATCATCCTACTGGTATATGTGGATGACATTATTCTCACTGGGGATGATACCCCAGGGATTGCTCATGTCAAACAGAGTCTTGGTAAAGTTTTTGATGTAAAGGATCTAGGTGCCCTTAAGTATTTTCTTGGTATTGAGGTTGCTCACTCTCGCCATAGAATCTCTCTTTCTCAAAGAAAGTACACTCTTGACCTCCTTCAGGACACTGGTATGTTAGGATGTCAACCAGCTTCTACCCCAATGGATCCAAATCTGAAGCTGTCAATTGAATCTGGAGAATTACTTTCTAATCCATCTATGTATCAGCGCCTGGTTAGTCGTTTAATTTATTTGACAAATACTAGACCAGATTTGACCTTTGCAGTAAGCGTTGTCAGCCAGTTTATGCATGCTCCTCGCACGTCTCACTTGGATGCAGTTCATCATATCTTGAGGTACCTTAAGACTAGCCCTGGTCTTGGCTTATTCTACTCTGTTGGTCCCCAATCAGGACTCTCATGCTTTACTGATGCTGACTATGCTGGATTTCAGACTGACAGACGCTCTACCACTAAACTCAGTACTTTCTATGGGAATCATCTTATCTCATGGAAAAGTAAGAAGCAGACTGTTGTTTCCAGATCTTCCACTGAAGCTGAATATCGTGCTATGGCACAGGGTACATGTGAAATTCTTTGGCTTCGATCTATATGTAATGAGTTAGGCTTTATGGAAACAGATTCATCTCAGTTGTTTTGTGATAATAAATCTGTTAATATGCTTGCTTCAGATTCTGTTCTGCATGAATGGTCCAAGCATATAAAGGTAGATATTCACTTTATTCGGGAAAAGGTTCGATCTGGCATTATAATTCCATCCTTCGTACCTTCATCAGTACAGATTGCAGATGTATTCACTAAACCTGTAAGACCTTTTCTACTCCAGTCGTCTATTGTCAAGTTAGGCTTGATTTACATCTTTGCTCATGCTTGAGGGGGAGTGTTGGATATTAGAATGGGCTTTTAAGTTATGTGTCTCTTGGGCTTATAGTTATGTTAGGCCCATTCTTGTCTTTCTCTTTTTGTGTAAGCATAACTTCTGAATATATATATATATATATCTATACTATAATGTAAAACCGAAACTTTTTGACTTTTGGTTGACCTCATCATGTTGCGCCACATAAGCTTTTGAAATCTCACAATTTTACACCTTCATTATTTTAATATATATTTTCTAATTGAATTTAAATTTTATTCTATTATTAAACCTTCCATTAGAATTTTGACACATCATATTTTCTTTAATATAAGAATATATTATTCCATATATAAAACACAATCATAATTAATGTCTAATACTAAAATATATTCCATATATAAACACAATATAAATATCTTTTAATAATAATCATTGATGGGTTACGACATCATCAATCATAATTATCAATTTTCATCAAGATTTTTAGAATTCCTTTTTTTTTCTTATGTATTTCATTTAATTTTGTTGCTCGCAATGGAGAAAGATCGATGGATAGATTTGTTCTAATGAAACCATGTGAGCTTGAAATGAGTTATGAAAATTATTTAGGTTTGATCATATAATCTTGTACCCATGTATTTATTTGTCCTTCTTCTTATTTTAAGTATCATTTATTTTATTTTTGGATGGAAACATGATCTATATTGTAAATATAAACATGAATCGTGTTTTATAAAAATTAGACTATATTCAACTTATGCCAAAAGAAAAATTACATTATATTAAATTTTAATTATCCTATGGTAAATACTTTCTTAGTTATTTTTTTAAACCAAAAAGTAGGATCTATCCTAAATTCGATTCATAAAGTCTCTTTATAGATCTTGCCTACAACATTTTGAACTACAAAAAAAAAAAAAAAAAAAAAAAAAGTAAAAGGAATCAAAATTAATTTAGATTTTATTTTTAATAATTTTCCTGTGCATCACATAGGTTTGCGACTAGTATATATAGAAAGCATTCTCTCTTTTGAGGAGAGTGTATTGTACAAAGTAATTTGAGATTCTTGTTTATAGAAATACTAGCTAATTAAGCATCACTGACCAACAAAATGATGTCTATGAGCAGTTGAAAATATAACAGTACAATGGGGGATTGCCCCAGCATCTTTGTCTTGAATTCAACTAAAGTAGCCATTAAGAAAAGAATTATTTCACAACACCTTTTTTTTATGTAACTAACCTTTCAAATGAAAAACCTTCAATTTGTTCAAATTCCAAACGTCAATTTTTATTGAAAGTGAATAGCTATTTTCGTTTTACAAATTGCAAAAATTAACAAATAATATGAAAATATCAAGGAAATAAAATCCTAAATCCAAAAATTACAAAACATTATATGAAAATATAAAAAATTAACAAATGAGAATAATAATCCCTTATATTCTGTCGTACATCAAATATCTTAAACTTATTGATATGATCATTTCCAGGATAAGTCAGCAAGAAGCAGACAGTGAAAGAAACTAAATCAGCAGGAAGCTAAGATGTCCATCAAGCTCTTGTTTTTACTCCATTAGAAAAAGACAAAAGAAGGTACAAAAAATTAATTGTTCTAATCATTCAGTATACAATTGGAGAATGTAGGCAAATCAATTACAAAAGATACAAATTTGGTATCTTTACCAATCTTGATCACAACAAGAATAGGATCAAATTGACTCCTACAAAGATTCCCCATGAAGTGCAAACAAACAACAAAGATGATTGTTTATTATTGTCTTGTAAATGTAAACTTTTGAAAATTCTGTTTGCAGCTTGTATAACAGTTTTTGCAACTTGCAACTTCAAAAAAGTGCTCATGAAGCATGATGGGTTCATAAGAGGGAAGAAGAAAAAATAGAAAGAATGAAACTTTGTTCAGTTTTCCCAGGATCAGATCTCTGCACAACCCCATGACTCCCATAAAAAAATAAAAAATAATAAAATAATAAAATTTGAATTTTATTACTAATTCTTGACTATTCTTTATGTATTTCTTTTTTCTTTTTTATCAAAATAAATATGACACTGACCTCTGTTTCTTGCATATTAAGCATAAGGAACTGATTTTCTATTTTTAACGACTTTTCTATTTTCTTGATGAAATTCTATTTTTAACGTGTTTGAAATATGGTACTTTGAGTCCAATTATGTGAGCTTTGCATGGAAAGATCAAGCACAAGAGAAATCACTATAATCTATAATCTATAATATAAATTAAAACCTGAAGCAGAGAGAAAGTTTTTTGCCTTCTCCAAAGCCTGTCAAATCAAAATCTCTACTTTCACAAAATTCCACATCATCCTTTCCTCTCTCACATGTTCTGTCCATTTATTTATTTAACGTACTTAATGCTCTGCTAATTTGCATTACAATTAATTTCCATCAAAACCTTATCAAAATAATTGTCATCAATTATCTCTTCAAATTCTTCAGTCTCCTTTCCTATTCACCGTTATCCTCTCTTTTTTTTCTCTCTCTCTATTGACTCCTCATCTTCCCATCAAACACAAACGACTCTCCCTCTCCCCATTACATTCAAATCAGCGTTACAGCCCTACTCTAAGTCTCTAACGCTCTCTCTCTCGGCTCTTCCTCTCCCCATTGTTTCCTTTAATTGCTGCCCCCTTTAAAATTAAGACCCAATGGATTATTTTTCTTATATATTTCCAATTGCTCTATCAAAACCTCCACAGAAGCCTTCAAATTACAAGCAGAATTGGAAAGTCCTTTTAAGGTGAGTTTTTTCTTCTTCTTTTTTCCTCCTGATTTTCTTCAGTTTTTCCAGTACATTTGAGGGTTTGTGGTTGATTTTTTCTTGGTTGGTTGCAGATACTGTGTGTGTTTTTTTGTTTGTTTTCTTTTTTTAAATTTTCTCTCATTGTCATTCTCTTTGTGGGAAAAGAAAAGGAATCAGGATTGGGTCTTGGGATTACCCAATTTAGATTACAATGTATTATTACTCTGCTCTGTTTTTTTTCTCCTCTGTTTTGGATGTCCTGCGATTGTGGCAGTGTTAGTGATTGTGGGAAGAGACATGGGTAAAGGTGTAGGTGAAGAATCAGTGGTAGCAAAAGACATTGCAGCTGAGGTGTTTGATGAAAGGTTTGAGTGAAACAAAGAAAGGTAATGACATTAGTCTTTTGATGCCTCTGATACCATGAAACTATGGATTTTTTTTTAGTTGATTTTTTTTTTTTAATGTTTGAAATTGTGGATTAGCCCATGAATCACAAGAAATTTGATGGGTTTCTAAAGTTTGCTCTCAGTTATATGAATGAGAAATATTTGGGTTGTTTGGTTTAGTTTTTGCTTTAGATTTTCCAATAAAAAAAAAAATTCTGAAATTTATTAATTTTGTTGTTGGTTGATTTTGTTTTGAGATGTCATTGTTCTCAAGTTTGGGTAGAGGGTCACTATGTGAAGTGAGTAGTAAATCTGTGTTTCTAGACTTCATGGTTTCCTGTGGTGGTGTTTTGGCTGCTTTTAATTCAAACTCATAAGAGTTTTCTTTCATTTTTTCTTAGGAACTAATACAAAGGGAGTTGTGGAGATTTGAAGAGGAAAGAATCACCTTTGGAAGAAAGTTATTGGAATAAAGTATGCGGAGGTTGGGGACAATGGACAACTAATCTAGCAAGAATTACTTTTGGTTGTAACCTTTGGAGAAGCAAAAAGGTATGATGAGATAGATTTGCATTTTGCAGGCCATGTGACCTATGTTGTTGGGAATTGTAGAAGATTAAGATTGAGAAAATTGATTGGGAGACTATATGCGAGTAAAGCATGATTTCATATCAGTAGGTTGTGCTTCTATTTTAGTATTATTGTATTGGTTTGTTAGGTTGGTCTTGGTTCACGCCATTTGGACAAGACTGTGGGCTCAACCACCTTCTTTATTGTTATGACCCTGATCTTTGTGTTTGTTTCTGCTATGGTTGCATTGCAGCCTGCTATAAGTATACACTTACTTTGTTTTATCGTGTTATAGCCAACCATAAAAAATTGCTTTTCTATACACTTACTTCATTTTCAAATATAACTTTGTTTCTAGCCCAAGACATGGTCAATAAAATATCAGAATCTGTAAAAGTTTGCAACAAAAATGAAAAATGAGATATTCAGGCTGATATCCCAGTAGGGAAAAAAAAAAAAAAAATTGCTTTGAAACAAAAGCGTTCAAATTCTCTCATGACTATGTAATTGAAAAGGACGCTTCATTAGCGCAAAACATTGGAATCATTAGAAAGTCTCACAAAATGCAACAGTTGTAAGCTACAGATAGTTAAATTACTGAACTTTCAGACAACTATTTGAAAGTACCAAGGCAGTCACTTGCAATCTTTTCCCTAATTTATTAAAAAAAATTATTTCCTTGCAACTACATCACTCTATCTGGTTTATTAGGATAGAATCAAGTCATATTATGTTTCAAAATGTTTATCAGAGAGTTACTGGTGTTGAATAATAGTATGAGCCTATGTGATATTAAAGTATTATTGTTATTAAATAATTTGTTTGGTCCAACCAATGAATTGGTACATTAGGATTCATTTACTACAATTGAAGTTTTGTTTTGTTATGTGGATTTTTTTTTTCTTTCCAAATGTCAATTGGGCAGTATGATTTTTGTTCAAAATAGGTGGTTGGAGTGGTAGCAGTATTGGAGGTTATGTAAAAGGCAAGAGAACAAGACTTCTATTGAATTATTTTCTCAATTGGCAATAGACATGAAAATGATATATTTAAAGGAAAGAGTGTTGAGTCCCTTGGCAAATAACAGCTATAATAGAAAACATCTAAGGCTTGCTGGCTTTGGGAATGCAAACATTTATATGTTGTACATAGAAGAAAGGTGCTACTAGAAGCAAGACCCCTAGCAGCTTTTGTCAAAGTTTTATATGCATTTTTTTTTTTACCTGTAATACTTACTATAGTGGTTAATAGTTTTTTTTTTTTTGGTACGTTGTTAATCCCAATACTCTTCTCAAATGTGTGATTTCTTTACCACTAACCAAAAAATTAATGTAAATTTCCTGTAATATAAATATGAGATATCTTATAAAAAATTTCCATGACTCTTAACTTCTTGAAATTGATTTATTCATTATAATGGAGATTTTATTTTTTCAGTTTTTTTTATTTTTTTCTTATTAACGTCATGACATTCAATCAAAGCTATATTTGTATTATAACTTATCACAAAATTTTCCCGTGCATCGCACGGGTTTGCAACTAGTATTAATAATTGCTATGCTGCCAAATCGACCTTGTTGGACCCTTGTTTCTACTTGTTTGAACTTATCCTATATAATTCTACATCCGATTGGGTATAATAACTGTTATTCCGGTTATGCACTGTCCTTTGCTTTCTTTTCTTTTATACATTGTACTTTTGGGTCCACCTGAATTTTCTTTTACACAAAATCAGGAGGATATTAATAAAGGAACAAAGTTCACATGCTGACCTTCTAGAACTAAAATATTTTTCTACTTCATAGATAATTCTTCACTCCACTTTCTGTAATAAACTTAATTTCAAGAATGAATTCAACAACTTTCAAGAATGAATTCAACTTTTTTTTTTTTTTTTTTTTAATTTCAACTTTCAAGCATGCACAATACTCGTTGGTACATGTGACACTAGTCTACTTTCATATAGAAAACAAAACCCCCATCTAAGTTCACATACAGAAAGGCAGCTGAAACAACTACATCAGAGTTGGGTTAAAATGTAAATCATATTCTAGGCTCTTTTTTATGTGAACTATATTTAACCGAATAATTACATAATACTTTCAGAGTACATTAATATTATATTCATATAAATATGTATTCCTCACCCTCAAATTTGTTAGTGAATAATAATGAATCTTCCTTAATATCATATTCGTATAAATATCTATTCCTCACCTACAATAGAACCTCTTATCTTTGCTGTAACTCGACCAACCTTCCTATCCCAATTTGAGATATGTGGAGGTTAGATGTACTTAAAACTTTTCCTTAATGAAATATCTATCTTATTTATCAAAAAATAGTGAATAATATTGAATCTGATTTGAATTGCGAGTTTGCAATCCCTCATGTTTTATTTGGTAGATGCGAAAAATTGGGGAAAGAATAGAATCTTTATATATATATATATATGGAGGGGGACAAAAATTAGCTAAGACAAATATAGGGTTAAAAATAGAAGTGGAAGCATAGTTGGATTTTATCTCCACTTTACAGCTTGATAAACATAATTAGTCCATAAAATATCTGATAAATATCTACAAAATATCATGTATATATTCTGTGAAGTTCTACTATATTCTAGGCATAAAAGAAACTCTATATATGTAAAGGAAAAGCAACGGGAAAAGAAAGGAAAAAAAAGGCAGCTAAGAGACAGAAAACTTAAAAAAAAAGATATGAGAGAGAGTCTCTCATGGTGTTCGGTAAATATATTTTATTGTGCTTACAACTATATTTGATATATTATGGATCTGGATGTGGACATAGGCAAATTGCCGAACCACCTAAAATTATATGTTTTGTATTCTGTTCTATTTTATCAACCAACAGTCTCCAATGGACTGAGATTCATCGTACTGTGAGGTTTGATGCGGTTCCTTTATAACGTGAAAAAATCCCCCCTACAATTGGCGCCGTCTGTGGGGACTGCACTTCAAGCTTCGGCGCTGTGATGTCTCAGTTCATCAGAGAGTTCAGAGATGAGGGGAGTTTATTACAGAGATTCAACCAAGAGCAACAGATGATATTTCTGTTCATCACAACATGCTCAATAGTAAAGAAAAGAAAAGGAAACATACTGCGTGTTCGGCACATCCATGGGGGGTCGAAGGCCACCTCGGCCTCGGTTTGATCCTTCTCAGCCTCATCATGGATCTTCTCGGCATCCCCGAGCCTTATCTCGGCCATTTCTCGGCTTCGTCAAGCCACATGCCGAGCTCAAGAGTTCTTTGCGGAAAAACTCGCCGAGTTCACATATCAGGTATGTCAAACAACCATTAAATATCTTGGATATTTTCATCATAATAGGTTCACGCAGAACAAAGATAAGGAGAATCAGAGTAGTACGGGGTATTTGTTAGTCTCTTTTGTTCATTCAATTGGCCTAACAAGAGCAGAAGGGAAAAGAAACTTACCAAAGCACATGTATTGCACCTCGGCTGCATCAAGCATCTCCTCGGCTGCAATGTGACCCTTCTCGGACTTTGCCTTAGTTCCGTGGGACCTGTTCGGCATCGGTCTTTTCCTCCTCGGCATTGATGTGAGCCTGCTCGGACTCTGCTTTGGTTCCATGGGCCCTGTTCGGCCTTGGTCTGGATCCTCTCGGCCTTATTAAGCCCAAGTCGGTCACCACTTGAGTCCGACATACCTGTTCGGGCGCGTTAAACATTGCGAACCTTCTTCGTTCCACCATGGTTTCAAGACCCATTTCGGCTCCTTCAAGCCTATCTGGAATTGCCGAGAGCTGTTCGATTCCTCGAGTCCTGTCTTGTTTCTTTATGACTCTTTACGGCGTGCTCGGCAACTCCATGGCCAGTCAAGGTCCTTCTCGGCTTCGGAGTGATCTTTCTCGGCTCCTTCGAGCCCGACTTGGACTCTCCACCAGCCATCTCGGCCTGAGTCCAATTGTTCTCGGCCCTCACAAGTTACAGCTGTACGGGCTATTAATATTTAAGAGAGAGGTTAAGGTGAGAAGAAAGCTTCTTCTTGGCCTTGGATTTCAACGGGTCTCGGTCAAACAAGAGAGCTCATGTCTCAATTTTAAAGATTTCTAATCTTCAAATGGGTTTCGGTGATTGTGCTGCTGATGGTGATAAAGCTTGGATTTTGATTTTATTAAGCAAAAGAGAGATACCCATTACTGTTGAAAATGGCATACAGGTGAAGGAGGCGATTGAGAACAGTGAGTCGATGGTGGTGTTGTTGTTGTTGTTGAGCTAAGCGAGAGAGATCAAATCGTATTGTGAAGAAGGGCATTTCACCATCTGGGTTTTGAGAGGTAGAGCAAATGCGTATTTGGAGACACAATTTGTGGACACATTGCACATCAAAACAAACAGATTTTTTAACCAACACGGAAAACGAAGAAAGAGAGACAACTCTCTATCTCTCTCTCTCTCTCTCTCTCTCTCTGTGTGTATAAGTGTATGCGTGTGCTATCAGCTACGTGATATTTTGTTGTTGGCCTCGATAAGCGTTTGGTGAGCCGGTGCAGATCACCGAGGCAAGTCAGAATGAAAATGTTAAAAAGAGAGAACAAGTTTTAGTGTTTTACACAACAAACTCTCTGTCTCTCAAAAGAAGAGAAAAAAGGTGCAGTGATATTTAGGTGTAGAGCAAAAGACTTTCAAAGAAATGGGGGCACGCCCACATCACTCTTTGGAAAAGAAACAAGAAAAAATTATTGCGTGAAAGCTCCAATTTGTAAGAAAAAGAAGCAGGTATGTTTTTAATTTTTGGTGAAAGGTTTACAAAGCCTGTTTCTTCTGGCTCATCACGGGATTCGGTCCCAAAAGCCTAGCAAAAATATATATTTTATATTCTCTTATACAGAGTCTTTAAGAAGTGGGCGGCAACTTGATTCTCTGGATTTGCTTGCGGTGCATACAAGTACAGTTAATATTACAAATATGGTGCTCAGTCAATAGCCACTTGTTTGACCTGTGCACTATATAACACGTCTAAATTAAAGCCATACTGTCAAACTTCCCTTTTTATTCCATTGAACATGTGATATTTCACTGACACAAAGATGAGAAACAAAAAGAAAAAGAAAAAGAAACCTCCATTGTCTTTTCATGCTTTCCAGCGAAGTCTAGTAAAACAAATATATATGGTTTATATATGTGGTGGCAGTAAGTGGCTTGTGTTAGTAGTATTCTCGGAAAAAGACAAACAATATTAAGGAAAAGATGGACATATTCGGCCAAGCTCTGATGGCTTGTGCTGATAGTGTTTTGGGAAAAGGAAAAAAAATTTTAAAGAAAAAAAGTAGACTTTCGGTCAAGCTTTTTAGCTTGTGCTGGTAGTCTTTTTAGAAAAGACAAAACAGAAAAAAATCTTAAAGAAAGAACAGAGTAGATGTTCGGTCAAGCTTTGTTGGCTTGTGTGCTGGTAGTCTCTTTTAAAAAAAACAAATGATCTTAGGGAAAAGATGACGTGTGCTGGTAGTCTCTTTAAAAAAAAACAAATGATCTTAGGGAAAAGATGACATGTTCAGTCAAGCTTTGATGACTTATGCTGGTAGTATTTTTGGGAAAAGACAAAAAATTTCAGAGGAAAGGTGGGCATATTTGGCCAAGCTTTGATAGCTTGTGGAAAGGACAAAAAAAAAATCTTAGAGAAAAGATGAAGATTTTCGGTCAAGCCTTGATGGCATGTGCTGTTAGTATTTTGGGAAAGGCAAATAATATTAAAGAAAAGAAGGAGTCTTTCGGTCAATGCTCAAATTAGTTAAAACATTGTGTTTTGATATTTGAGAAAGTAGGACACAACATTTACGTAATTCTTTAATTTGTTTAAAAGTAAGTTAGTGTCGGAACATAAAATGTAACAGTTATAGAACCGCAAATAAAACCTTGGCCATGAATTTCAGTCCATTGGAGATTGGCTGGTTGATAAAACAAAGCAAGAATTGATCCAACACAAACAAATACAACACACATATTTTAGGTAGTTCGGCAACTTGCCTACATCCACATAGAGATTTGTAATATATCTGGTATAGCTACAAATACAGTGAAATACTTTGTCCGGAGCACCTGAGAGACCCCTCTCTCAAGTCTTTTTGTGGTTTTCAGCCTTTTCTTCCCTTTTCCATCCTCCTTGTGCGTTGCCTTTTCCTCTCATTTTATAGAGTTTCTGTACCTGGAATATCCTAGAAACTAATAGAACATATTTTAGATTTTTTATGAGATATTCTGTGAGATATTTTATGGGATATTTGTGAGATATTTTGTAGACCAATTATATTTACCAAGTTGTAAAATACATGTGATGTGGGCTATAAAATGGAGACCAAAATCCAACTTTGCTACCTATTTTATTCCTACCCCTATATTTGTTTTAATTATAATTTTCGTTCCTCCAATAGCTCCCTAGTCTTTGTTTTCCCGGGCACAGTCGGGGAAGTGAAGACTGGATTCACTTCGAAACAAAGTAGACTAATATTCTTGTGATGATGGCAGATTAAGATAATACCCTTGAGATCAAACTGAGACCGCGGTGGCTGAAATGACCATGGCAGAGATATGTTTCGTATTTTGTACTGATTTCCCGTGGCAGAGATACATTTTGATGTTTTGAACTAATCTCCCGTGGAAGAGATACATTTGGATTTTTTGGCCGGATCTCCTACGGTGGAGATATGTTTGGTTTGTTCGGACTGATCTCCTGCAGTGGAGATATGTTTGGTTGTTCGGACTGATCTCCTGCGGTGGAGATAAGTTTGGTTGTTCGGATTGATCTCCTGCGGCAGAGATGTTTGGTTGTTCGGACTGATCTCCTGCGGTGGAGATATGTTTGGTTGTTCGGACTGATCTCCTGCGGCTGAGATGTTTGGTATTATATATATTTTTTTGACCTCATCTCCTACGGCGGAGATACGGTTTGATATATGATTTCAAATTCCTTCTTCTCAAATTCCTTCCTCTACTCACCCCCTAGAGGTAGTAGTGTTATTCGGTTTGATATACGGTTTCAAATTCCTTCCTCTACTCACCCCCTCCTAGAGGTAGTAGTGTTATTCGGTTTGATATACAGTTTGAAATTCCTTCCTCTACTCACCCCCTAGAGGTAGTAGTGTTATTCGGTTTGATATACAGTTTGAAATTCCTTCCTCTACTCACCCCCTAGAGGTAGTAGTGTTATTCGGTTTGATATACGGTTTGAAATTCCTTCCTCTACTCACCCCCTAGAGGTAGTAGTGTTATTCGGTTTTGATATACGGTTTGAAATTCCTTCCTCTACTCACCCCCCTAGAGGTAGTAGTTTTCGTCCGCTTGTTACTTTGACCTCATCTCGCCCCCGGACGAGATAGGCTTGTTACTTCTTGCCTTCAATCCTTGTCTTGAACTAGGCGATACCATGCATGTCCCTTGCTAGGATTTTGTGCCCCAGATAAGAGATTTTTTGCCGAGATGTCAAATTTGAATATTTTTGTTCCCTGATGACAAAAATAAACTAAAAAGAGAACATAAGTATACATCAGTCGATTGAAGTGTTATGCTTACCACCCTGTGATGAATATCCATTAAGCTTGGAGAAGGCCGAACACATCTCTTCCTTTGGCGAAAAGCTCATTTCGTGTTAAGATAATGGCCAAATCAAATATAACTAGACAGTTATAAGACCTGAGAGCATTTGATCCAGCAAATCGAAAATAGATATCGACCTCAAATTGCAAAAATAAACCCAACCACATGTGATGCTGATGTTGCAAGTGCAACAAGCCAATAAGAGCAAATTAATTATGTAATAGGCAGCCAAGCAACACAACAATAACCAAAACAATGGACTCCAGTTGCCATCATTTTTTACCCAATTATAATAAAATAATTATAACTTAAACGAGCATCCTATCAATTGATCCCACATGTTGGTATTTTATAGATAACGTATGAAACCAGAAAAGAGCATGGACCTCAAGAGATCTTGTCTTTCTCTACTTCTTTCCTCAATTTTTTCAATCATCATGTTCCCATTTGAACACAAACCTTCAATATAGTAAGCAGTATAAACCCAATTCTAAAAAATGGAGAGAGAGAGAGAGACTTACAAGTGAATATGAGAGAGTGAGGAAGCCGGGTACATGCTCGGCTAAATTTAAAATAATTTTTCTATCCTCTCCTTTACACATGCCTTAGATGGTGAACTAAGAAGAATAGTTAATCTTTCCCCCAAACCATTCAGATATTCCTGAGCAAAAAGAGACCTCTCTTTTTTTGCGGAAAAACTAACCAAGTGTTTTAGCAAAAATAGTCCTTCCTCCTCCTTTTTTAGTCAATGTGAGCCACTCATTTTTTACTGTATCTAGAACCAATTCACTTGGTTCCATTTTATATTGGATTTTAACTTTTCTTTATCAA
This sequence comes from Fagus sylvatica, assembly GCA_907173295.1. NCBI lineage: Eukaryota > Viridiplantae > Streptophyta > Magnoliopsida > Fagales > Fagaceae > Fagus > Fagus sylvatica. Next base: position 26,143,778 of record OU015771.1, read on the forward strand.
ATGAATTTTTTGTTTTTATCAAAGCATTGGCCGAACATCTCCATACCTTTTCTAAGATTTTTTGTTTTTTCCAAAAACACTACCAGCACTAGCCTATCAAAGCTTGGCCGAATATGTCATTTTCTCTAAGATTTTTGTTTTTTCCAAAAACACTACCAGCACTAGCCTATCAAAGCTTGGCCGAATATGTCCTTCTTTTCTCTAAGATTTTTGTCTTTTCCCAAAATACTTCCAGCACAAGCTACTTACTGCCACTATAAATATGAGCCATATCATTTGCTTTTACTAGACTTAGCTGGAAAGTAAAGAAAGTGGAAGTTTCTTTGTGATTTTCTCAAAAGTACTACACATTCCCTTTCAAGAAGGTGGGAATCACATTTACCTACTGCTCAAAGATTAGCAGATATTTTCTATTTTTTTTCTTATCAGTTGCTAAAAGTAATCTAACTTACCTTTAAATAAATTAAAGAACCTGTGCCCCACTTTCTCAAATATCAAAATATAATATTTTGACTATTCTAAGCATTGACCGAAAGTTATTTACTTTCTTGCATTTGCTCACTTCAAGCAATTAAATGTAGCTCATCTGAGCTTTATAACCTTTCAATTTTTTATCTTTTCTTTATCTAAAGATTTTTTGTTTTTTATCAAAGCTTTGACCCAAAAACTCTATCTTTTCCTTAAGATTTTTGTCTTTTCCAAAAAATACTAACTGCACAAATCATTAAAGTTTGACCAAAAGTTTACTCCTCCTTTTTTAAAGATTTTTTCCATTTCCCAAAATACCATCAGCTGATGCCATGACTGAAAATCTATATCTTTCCTTAAGATTTTTTGTTTTTTCCAAAGATACTACCAGCAGATGCCATTAAGGCATGACCGAACATGTCCATTTTCTCTAAGATTTTGTCTTTTCCCAAAAAGACTACTAGCCCAAGTCATTAAAGTTAGACCATCTTTTCCCCAAGATTTTTTGTTTTTACCAAAAGGACTACCAGCACATGCCACCAAGCTTTGGCCAAAAGTCTACTCTTTTCTGAGATTTTTTTGCCTTAACCCAAAATACTACCAGAAGAAGCTATCAAAAGCTTGGCTGAAAATCTGCTTTTTACTTTAAGATTTTTTGCCTTTTTCCATAATACTACCAGCACCTTTCCTGTCAAGAACGAGTGAGCTAAAAGATAGCTTTATTGAGATTTTAACAAAAGTTAAAAACATACCTGTCTCTTTCTCTTCCAAGTTGCATCCTCCCTGCAACGATTTTTTTTTTCTTCCTTCTTCAGAGAGCCATGCAGGTATGCCACCCATTTTTCCGAAAATCTTTTGCTCCACTATTTTTCTTTTATTTGGTTGAAACCCATTGAAAATCAACACCAAGTGCTTTCTTCTCCGCTCGACTTCTTTCTTAGATACCAACAACCCATATGGTTGTGGCTTGTGCGGGCCAAGAACGATTGGGCTCAGGCCGAGATGGCTGGTGGAGAGTCCAAGTCGGGCTTGAAGAAGCCGAGAAAAATCACTCCGAAGCTGAGGATGATCTTGACTGGCCATGAAGGTGTCGAGCATGCCAAGAAATGTCACCACGAGACCAGATCTACGCCGAGGAGGTCTCAGGGACCAAAGCAAAAATCCGAGGAAGACCAAATTGGGGCCGAGACCGAACAGTGATGTTGGACATGAGTGGCGACCGACCTGGGTTTGATAAGGCAGAGAGGAACCAGACTAAGGCCGAACAGGGCCCACGGAACCAATGTGAAGTCCGAGGGAGCTCACATCAACGCCGAAGAGATGCTTGATGTAGCCGAGGTGCACTATACGTGCTTTGGTGAGTTTCTTTCCCTTTTGCTCTTGTTGAACTGATTAAAGGAACAAAGGAGACCAAAAATACTCTATGTTGCTCTGATTCTCCTTTTCTTTGTTCTGCCTGAACCTGTTGTGATGAAAATATCTGAGATATTAAATGGTTGTTTGACATACCTGATATGTGAACTTGGCAAGTCTTTTTGCTTCGGGGAGCCGAGAAGATCCATGACGAGGCCGAGGTGGCCTTCGACCGCCAATGGATGTGCCGAGGAGGGCTACAAGCTGAATCAGACTACGGATCAAAGCTTGGAGTCCAAAAAGATTACATGAAGCCCAGGCCGAACTGAGATTTGATCGAACAACATGTGCACCAGTATGTTTCCTTTCCTTTTTTTCTTTGTTGAGCCTACCGAAATGAGCAAAAATATTATCTGTTGCTGTTGGTTGAATCTCTGTAATAAACTCGCTTCCTCCCTGAACTCTCTGATGAACTAAGACATCACAACGCCAAAACTTGAAGTGCAGTTTCCCACAGACGGCGCCAATTGTCGGAACATAAAATGTAACAGTTATAGAACCGCAAATAAAACCTTGGTCATGAATCTCAGTCCATTGGAGATTGGCTGGTTGATAAAACAGAGCAAGAATTGATCCAACACAAATAGATACAACACACATATTTTAGGTGGTTCGGCAACTTGCCTACGTCCACATAGAGATTTGTAATATATCTGGTATAGCTACAAATACAGTGAAATACTTTGTCCGGAGCACCTGAGAGACCCCTCTCTCAAGTCTCTTTTGTGGTTTTCAGCCTTTTCGTCCCTTTTCCATCCTCCTTGTACGTTGCCTTTTCCTCTCATTTTATAGAGTTTCTGTACCTGGAATATCCTAGAAACTAATAGAACATATTTTAGATTTTTTATGAGATATTCTGTAAGATATTTTATGGGATATTTGTGAGATATTTTGTAGACCAATTATATTTACCAAGTTGTAAAATACATGTGATGTGGGCTATAAAATGGAGACCAAAATCCAACTTTGCTACCTATTTTATTCCTACCCCTATATTTGTTTTAATTATAATTTTCGTTCCTCCAGTTAGATTACTTTTAGTAATTGATAAAAAAGATAGATAATATCTGCTAATGTTTGAGAAAGGGGGTAGTAGCTACCTCATTTATTTTCTTTAACAGTTTTATAGCAGTGCAATTTTTATCTCGGGCATACTATGGGCATTTGTGTCTTTTAAGCCATTTTTCTAGGAAAGTCTTGCTTGCTTTATTTATTTTATATCTTAAGCTTATTTTCTGCATCTGGATAACATTATCTGTTTGATTTGTTGGGATCAATGTAAGTCTTTCTTTCCATTTTTTAGAATTGGGTTTATTCTGCTTACTATACTAAAGGTTTGTGTTCAAATGGGAACATGATGGTTGAAAGAATTGAAGAAAGTATTAGAAAAAGACAAGATCTCTTGAGATCTATATTCTTTTTTTTTTATCTCATATATTATCTACCACTTTTTGCACTTTCTATATTCTTTGATATTCTCAGTTTTACGGTACACATGAAAATGGTCATTGAGTCTGTAGTTCCAAATACTAATATTTGGGAACATGAGAAAGGGCACCAACATGTGGGATCAATTGATAGGATGTTCGGTTAATTTATAATTATTTTATTATAATTGGGTGAAAAATGATGGCAACTGGAGTCCATTATTTTGGTTATTGCTGTGTTGCTTGGCCGCCCATTACATATGTTCAAGGGTTCATTTTTGCAACTTGAGGTCGATATCTATTTTGAGTTGTTGGATCAAATGCTCTCAAGTTTTATAAACTGTCTAGTTATACTTGATATGGCCATTATCTTAACCTGATAAAATAATTTGAGTGCACAGGGGGTGAGCACTTATTAAGATTAAACTAGTTATTTTTATAAGATATCACGTGCAAATATCAGGAATGAGCTTTTTCACCAAGGAGGAGACGTGTTCGGCCTTCTCTAGGCTTAATGGATATTCATCATAGGATGGTAAGCATAACACTTCAATCAACTGATGTTTACTCACGTTCTCTCCTGGTTTATTTTTGTCATCAGGAAACCAAAGTATTCAAAATTGACATTTTGGCAAAAATATCTCTTATATGGAGCACGAAAATCATAGCGGGAGGCATGCATAGTATCGCCAACTAGACAAGGAAGGCTCTAATGCCATCTTCAAGACAAGGATTGAAGGCAAAAAGTAACAAGCCTAACTCGTCTGCGGGCGAGGGTAGGTTAAAATACCAAGCCTAACTCGTCCGGGGGCGAGGGTAGGTCAAAGTAACAAGCGGACGGAGCTTACCATTTCTGCAGGAGTGTCGTAAGTTAAAATATCACTGTAAGGATTCGCTTACCACTTATGCGGGAGTGTCGTAAGTTAAAATATCACTGTAAGGATTCGCTTACCACTGATCTGCGGGAGTGTCGTAAGTTAAAATATCACTATAAAGATTCGTTTACCACTTTTGCGGGAGTGTCGTAAGTTAAAATACCATTGTTAGGATTCACTTACCACTTCTGCGGGAGTGTCGTAAGTTAAAATATCACTGTTCGGAACCACTTATCACTTCTTAGGGAGTGTCATAATTATATCATTTAAAGATTGGGGGTTGAGGAATAATTCGTCCCGTTTAAGGAAGTGACAGGAGTATCTTATTGTCCGAGTTTACAACGTAACAAGAGAATATATCTGTTCAGGAAGGGATTGGCTTCCTAAAAATGCTAAGGTAAGGTCCCTCTTTTTATAAAATAATATCCATGATAGGTTTAAGTTCGGTATTTATTTCGAAATTTATTAGACAGTGACAAAACTTGGGAATTGTATTGTGTTAAATTCTTTGCATTCTTGAGTGCGCCACACGTCTTTATATCTTTGTTTATCTATGGATTATGTGAGATAATATAAAATTGATGATCATAACTAGTAAATTAAGAGTGCAATTCATAGTAAAAAAATCAACACTGAAACTGAAGTTAAAAATAAAATTAAACTTAAAATCCCAAATGTTAGGAGCTTTGTTACAAAAAAAAAAGGGGGTAAGCAAAAACTAAAGTTAAAGAGATTAGTTTAAATATAAAGTTAAAACAACGATTACAAGCTTGGGGGTAGTCTGGGCGCATCTGCCATTTTGTCAGTGAGTTTGGGTTGCGAACTCTCTTGAAGCTGGTCCTTCTCCCCTCGCTTGTCGTCGATCTCCTCATCCTCTTCTTCATCAGCCTCGTCCCCGGAATCTTTTAGACCCGCTTCAGGATATGGGAGTGGAGTGTTGGTACGGAGGAAAAGATCAGACGTTTCAGGCTGTTCGGTCTTATTCAGGGCGGATTTCCATCCATGCCTGAACCCACTGTTGTAAACCATTTGGAACTGGGTTTTGACTTCGTCCATAACTCTTTCTTTCCTCAGTTCCTTCCCTTCAATCATAAGTTGAAATATCACTGTTTGAAATCGTTTATCACTTCTACAGGAGTGTCATAGACAAAAAAAATTCATCGGAATCGCTTATCACTTCTCAGGGAGTCTCATAAGTACATTATGTTAAATCGGTTGTTCGAAAAGTGAAATCATCCCCGTTCAAGAGGAGGCTGCATCTCCGAAACATATTAAGCTTCAATTTACAGGAAGCTTCTGGAGCTCTTTAGGGTAACAATAATCACATACTATATCATGTATTTTTAGAGATCAGCCAAAGTAATGTAGGGTTGATGATCATAATAATTACATTAAGACGGCAGCGGTTCATTGAAATTATTCTTGGGGTTGTGCATATTGATTCCGACTCCCTCGGGAGTTACTCAAGGAAGCCGAAATCAGGGGGTAATGGAGGGGGACAAAAATTAGCTAAGACAAATATAGGGTTAAAAATAGAAGTGGAAGCATAGTTGGAATTTATCTCCACTTTACAGCTTGATAAACATAATTAGTCTATAAAATATCTGATAAATATCTACAAAATATCATGTATATATTCTATGAAATTCTACTATATTCTAGGCACAAAAGAAATTCTATATATGTAAAGGAAAAGCAACGGGAAAAGAGAGGAAAAAAAAGGCAACTAAGAGACAGAAAACTAAAAAAAGAGATATGAGAGAGAGAGTCTCTCAGGGTGTTCGGTAAACGTATTTTATTGTGCTTACAACTATATTTGATATATTATGGATCTGGATGTGGACATAGGCAAATTGCCGAACCACCTAAAATTATATGTTTTGTATTCTGTTCTATTTTATCAACCAACAGTCTCCAATGGATTGAGATTCATCGTGTTGTGAGGTTTGATGTGGTTCCATTATAACGTGAAAAAATCCCCCCTACAATATATATATATATTTTTTCTTTAACTAGCGTATGGTATTTTAAATGCGTTTTTGGAGGAATTGATTTAAAGTTCTGTTTATTGCGTCTTTGCCTATTCATTTGGACCCTTTTAGTTTGGTTATGCTTGTTCTAAAGAGTTCTATGCTTCCCTATAATAGTTTTGATGTAGTGAGACTGGTCCTTTTTTCTGTATATAGTTTGATTTCTTTGTTATGTTGACATGTGTGAAACAGATGGGTTTTAGTAATGTGGCAACCAGATCGAAGACAAGTTCTGGCAAGTGGCCTGTGCCGACAACATTGGGTGGTGATGGTGCTAAGGAATGTAAGGGCAATTGGAGAAGGCTAAGGTGAAAGTATGGATATGTGGAATCTCTGGTTAGCGAGGTTGCACTTAAGCACTTAAGCGCGTGTGGTCTGGGTGTCAAGTATGGACGAAAGAGTGATATTAAAAACACATATAAACATTAAGGTACAAAATCAAAATTTTAAAATTAACTTAAAAAAATTAAAATTATCCTAAACTTAGAAAACACTTTGCATAGTCTGACATGTTTCCTTTTGATTCTATTTATTTTATAACCTTGGGTGTCCGGACCAGTCTTAGTAACATTCAGGCTCCGTTTGTTTCGCTGTAAAATATTTCCCAGAAAATATTTTCAGATTTGCGGGTGTTTGTTTCACTGTAAAATAGTGGTCAAACGGAAAATAATTTTCGTTGACCAGAAAATCCTTTGTTAAAATTTGGAAAATGGTTTACGCCCAATTTTTTCGTAAACCATTTTCCAAAAACGCACATCTCACCCCCCGCCACTTCTTCTCTATCTTTTGCATAACACTGTAAAATATTTTTCGGAGCATTTTCCAGAATGCAACCAAACACGGAAAAAAAATCATTTTCATCTGAAAACATTTTGCAATGAAAAATATTTTACAGCGAAACAAATGCACTCAACATTGGTATTCAATACTGTTTCAAACCCAGAGCAACATGAAACCTCTGGCTATGTTTTCTCACTCCCATCACTCATAAAAGGTACGCAATCCAAAATATTGTTGCCAAATATCAAGTCAGAACAATCCGAGGCCGGTGAGATTGAAGGTGACAAATCATTCTCAGATTTTGTCACTAAAAATAATGCATGCACAATGCAAGTCAAGATAATAATTCTCTTCATCTTTGATTGTTAGTGATGGTGGAAAAGACTTAAACAATTAATGAAGCTTAGTAAGCTCTTTGGTTTAAATAGGGCTATAATTTTTAAATTAAAAAAAAAAAAAAAAAAAAGCCTATTATGATCAATTTGTTTGAAATTCAATAAAGCATATGACATGAATCTGTTTGAAGTTACCCAAAATCAAGGAGATTTTGGATATTTCTAATCTTTTCAACTTACCATATATTCTCAAACTTCAAACATTAAAATTGAAACTCTCTTCTATTTCAGGTCAAAATCATTACGATTAATAGATTATATTGTCACATAAAAAGTTATTGGATCGAAAAATTAGACGGCAGTAATTGTTTGAAACTTTAAATATGTTAAGATTAGTCTATTAACTTCATCTATTAATCAAAAAAATATATTGATTATTTTTATTTTATATATATATATAATTTAGTCCACCCAAATGAAGTCATCAGTCTACTCTTTAAGTCCTCCTAAGTCCTAACCCAACTCCTCTACCCAGCAAAATGATATAATTTTTATTTAATAGTTCCAGCCCATCTAAAAATAGTTTCCTGGCTCTATCCGTGATTGCAGTTCGAGCTTTTTATTTTTTTTAAAGAGATGATATTGTCTTTAGCTCGGAAAATGAAAAAGGGAGGACATTCTTCTAAACACACCCGAAGTCCCTCATTCTCTTTAGCAATAATGCATGAGTTTGGTAAAAGATTCATATGAAGTCCTTCATTTATAATCTCATATCAAAGAGATGAAATTTTTTATAATAAGATCACATTTATAAATCTCCTTTCTTAATCGAAATCTACAAAAAAATGTCACTAGAGTTTTCTAAAATACAATTCAATAAAATACAATTCAAAGTACATGATACATTTTAGTTACATAAAATAAATAAAATAATATCTCCTCTCTGTCTTGATAAGAGAAGAAAACAACCAAACGAACAATTACTAGAAGCTCATGCAGTTGAAGCACTAGAGTGAAGTGCCACTAAGGAGGCATAAAATCCATCCTTGATATTAATCAATTTTTCATGCTTTCCTTTCTCCACAATTACTCCATTTTTAACAACTGCTATTAGATCAGCATTCTTGATTGTGGATAATCGATGAGCCACAACAACTGTAGTCCGGTTAACCATGATTCGGACTAATGCATCTTGAACAACTTTCTCAGACTCTGCATCTAGCGCACTTGTAGCCTCATCTAATAGTAATATTTTTGGACTTTTAACCATAGCACATGCAATGGCGACACGTTGCTTCTGGCCACCAGACAATTGGACTCCTCGTTCACCTACCATGGTATCATAACCCTGCATTTTGCAAGATAGTTGTAACTTATAAGACAAGTATTAAAGCACTTCTTCAAGTAAAGAAACTCAGTTTGTGCTCTTAAGAATGAAAATGACATTGGTGTTGAAAATGATTTGCATTCTTCTAACCTGTTGTAAGCTACTAATGAACTTGTGGGCATTGGCCAACTCTGATGCAGCTATTATTTCTGCCTCAGTTGCATCTCCTTCCTTTCCATACGCAATGTTGGCACGGATAGTTTCATTGAACAAAATTGGTTCTTGGCTGACAAGCCCCATTTGCTGCCTCAACCATTTGAGTTGGAGCTTTTGAATTTCAATTCCATCTAGTGTTATATGGCCAGATTCAGGATCATAAAATCTTTGCAATAGCGAGATAACTGTGGATTTCCCACTACCGCTTTCTCCCACAAGTGCAATAGTCTGAAAGATATTCAGAACAATAACTTGGTCAGTATGTTTTAAATGAAATGCTAGTTGACAAAAGGAAATGGAAGTTCAAATACAATCCTGTCATTAAACATTACCTTGCCAGAATGAATAGTCAAGTTGAGGTCTCTGAAAATCTGAATATCTGGCCTAGAAGGATACTTAAAGCTTACGTGACGAAGCTCAATTTCACCTTTTACATCATCCAATTTCATGCCAGACTCCTCACTTGGGTCTATCTTTGACTTCCTGTCTATTATCGAGAATATGGAACCAGCAGCGGTCTTGGCTTTGCTAGAATCAGGAGCAAAGGAGCTTGATTGAGAAATTCCAAGTGCTGCCATGATTAAGGCAAAGAAAACCTGCAGAGCATACATACAAAGTATTTTTTAAGATAATTTTGTGTGAGTGAAATTCACCATTCTGAAAGTTGCCAAATTTCTTCTAAGAAACTTTGATACACATGGGAAGAATATTTACCAGGAAAACGTCTGAGAATGTTGTTTTGCCATCCTCAACGAGTCGAGCTCCTGCATAGAAACTGGTTGCGTAGACAGAAAACAGCAAGAAGAAAGATAACCCAAATCCTATTCCACTGATCATGCCTTGCCTTATCCCTGTCCTCATAGGGCCTTCACATTTCCTTTTGTATAATTGCATCACCTTCTCTTCAGCACAGAAAGAAGCAACTGTTCTTATACTTCCAACTGCATCATTAGCAACCTGGCTTGCTTCCTCATACATCATCTGCAAAAATTTCAAATTCACATTACTTTTAACACAAATAATAAAATTAACTTGGAACAAAGAATTCTACAACATCATCAACTTCATGTAAAATCAAGAAGCGCTTTCTAGAAATATGTTTAGCATGCTGAAATCATAATTAGGAGAGGCATTAGTTTTACAGCATACCTTTGCATCTGCGCTGAATCCTTTCATGAACTTCACTTGAACAAATCCATTAATTCCAATTAGAGGAAGCAATACAAGGATAATTAAAGCCAACTGCCAGCTAGCAATAAAAGCAATGAGCAACCCAGCAACTACTGCAGCAATAATTTCTACCATCTGACCAAGTGCATCCCCAACTAAGGCACGTACTGATGCTGCATCTGCTGATAGCCTAGCGCCAATTGCACCACTTGAGTGCTCAGGCTCATCAAACCAACTAACCTCCATGTTAACCACCTTCTCAAAGCACAGTACTCTAATACGTTGGATTAATTTACATCCAGCCACAGCAAAGAAGTATGATCGTGCTGGAATCACTAGAAATGATGCCAGACCAAGGACCAAACATATTAATGCCCAAAATTCTGAATCCTTTTTTAGTTCTTTAGGTGGTTCATAAAATGTCTTGATAACACCGGAAACTAGTACACCAAAAATTGGAAATATCACGCCGTTCATGATTGCAGCTATAGCTCCAATTATGAGCACTGGAATCTCAGGCTTGTTGAGGTAGGCCATGCGGCGGAGTGGAACCTCTGGAAGTTGTTCTGTAGGTAGGGAAGGGGTATCTGGTTCTTCCCGTGCAATGTCGGGTACATTAACTCCTGTAGGTAAACCAAATGACACAGAGAATGAGTGGCGGCTACTGTTTCCTACTCCAGATGATCCACGGCTTATGGATCGTTGGATTGACATTCTTTGACTTGACTGTCTAAATGATTCAACAGTAATTTCTGGTTTGTTTTGATCATCTACAGCTAGTTCTGATTCTTTATTTACTTCTTGCAAGCGTATAAGCTGAGAGTATGCTCCCTCAGGATCCTTGAGTAGTTCGGAGTGTGAGCCTGATCAAATGACATAAACATTATTCAGAACATAAGTCAACTAATAACAAAATCCATAATTATTTTTATTGGCAAAAGGTAATGCATGATAGTATCAGAAAGCAAGTCCTTTTCAATTTTATTTATTTATTTATTATTTTCAATTATGCAACTACTTAAAATCATTTGTGAATTTTGAAAAACAAAATGATGTTTGATGATGAAGGCTTCCACTTCCTCATCGAAAATTAAAAAATTCAAACACTTCAAATGAGATAACAATTTAGTACTAACTATAGCCGTAGGGTTTGATGAACACTTTGATATTGGTTCCACATGAGAATGAGATAAAAGAATATGCATGGCTATAGTTGTTAGGTACCTTTTTCAACCATCTTTCCTCTATGAATGACGGCAATCATATCAGCATTCCTTATTGTGCTCAAACGATGGGCAACAATGACAGTTGTCCGGTTGACCATAATCCTGTCCAATGCCTCCTGCACTACCCTCTCAGACTCTGCATCCAGTGCACTTGTAGCTTCATCGAGAAGTAAGATTCGTGGATCTTTCAGAATTGCTCTTGCAATGGCAATCCTCTGCTTCTGTCCACCAGACAGCTGTGTTCCGTGCTCACCAACCATGGTATCTAGCCCCTGGAAGTGAAATTCAAAATATTGAAGTAAATCGACAATTTTTCTGACAATGAATATGAACAAAAGGTCCTACAGTGTAACTAAATTGATTGAAAATTAGAACCTGTGGCAATTTATCAATGAATTTAGCAGCATTGGCAAGTTCAGCAGCTGCTCTTATCTCTTCAGTAGTTGCTCCATCCTTTCCATATGCAATATTCTCCTTAATGCTGGATGCAAATAACACAGGTTCCTGACTGACAAGACCAATTTTCCCCCTAATCCAATTAAGCTGAAACTCTTTGAGGTTAATGCCATCAATAAGAACTTCACCAGCATGAGGGTCATAGAATCTCTCTATCAAACTAATGACTGTAGACTTTCCACTTCCACTTTGTCCAACCAAAGCTGTAGTTGTACCACTTGGGATAGAAAGAGAGAATCCATTGAATATTTGCTCATCTGGTCTGCTCGGGTAACTGAAATAAACATCCCTTAACTCTACATCTCCATGAATGTCATCTAATGTCCTTCCCTTTGTGTCATAAGCATCTATGATCGGCTTCCTCTCTATAGTTTCAAACATCTTAAATGCTGCAGCTTGACCAGCAGCAAATGCACTCATGCAGGGAGATGCCTGTCCTAGAGACCTGAAACATCCATATGGAAGTAAAAAATGAGACAAGATGAATAATTAAGAAACTAAGATGTACAATTACTAATCAGTATGTTCAAATGTTTTGCTTTCTTTTTATGAAACAAAAGTAGACGGAACTTTCCATTTATAAGGTACAATGAGAATATATAAGTATTTTAGCATATGAAAGCTATTAGAAGAAAAACAAGAAAATAAATGAAGCTCACATGGAACCAGTAAACACAGCAATTATCACATTCAGCACTTCACCCCCAGTATATCCTCTGTCCAGTATCATCTTTGCACCAAACCATATAGCCAAAGAATAACTGCAGAAGATCACTAACATAACCGTGCCAAGACCAAAACCGGCAGCCAAGCCCTCATGAATGCCCGCTTTGTAAGCTTTTACAAGAAATTTGTTGTAATTAGTTATAGCTTGCTTCTCACCGGTGAATGATGCAACCTAGAGAGGGAACAAGTTCAAATCATGATTTGGATAAAACTAAAAGTAGAACCGAACACATTATATCAAGAGAGAATGTGTTATGACAACATGACATACTGTTCTAATTGAGCCAATTGTCTGTTCAACTACATTTGCTGCTTTCCCATAAGCATTTTGTCCATTGGACGCCAGCTTGGATATGATGATGGACATAACTGCACCAGATGCCACAAGAAGAGGAATAGAGGATGACAGGACAAGGGTTAGAAGCCACCCTTTGATAAATGCTATTACAAAGCCTCCGACGAAAGTTGAAATTAGTTGCACAAATTTCCCAACCTGCACAAACACACTTGTTAAACCCCAGGATCATCATGTGCACAAACATGTATAAAATTCAGGATCATGGCTTTTGATGTAACTGGAACCACTATAGTACCTTCTCACCCATTGCATCCTGTATGAGGACAGTGTCACCAGACATTCTGCCAACAACCTCTCCAGTGTTTGTTTCCTTATCAAAGAATGCAACATCTTGTCTCAGAATAGTCTTCAGATACAAATTTCTTATTCGCGCAGCCTGTCTTTCCCCGGTTACCATCCAACAAGCCACCTCTGACAAACAACAAACAGATTTCTCAACTCAACAACTGATACTAATGATCAGATTAACAGTAACAAATAAAATTTTGAAGTGATTGGAGTATGCAATGTACTTACGAAGGAATGCTGCCACGGCCGCCCCCACTGCCAAGTACATAAATTTTATACAGACCTACATGTTTTGGAGGAAACCAATTTATAACATCTTCATATCAAAATTTTAAGATGTCAGAAAAAGAAAGAACAGGGTTGCTAATACATCTTTCAGTCAAAAGGTTCAACCTTATTAACTAAAGCTTATGCAGAATATTTGTACCTTGGAAACTACATCAACCACGTGGTCATTCTGGTTGCCTCCAAAAGAATCGGTCAATTCCCCGAATAGCACAGTCATAAGGGGCATACATACCCCATTCCCAATGGAACCAATTGTGCCAAGGATCATCAGCAAAACATCAGTGGAATCTGCAAATGAGAATAGTTTTCGAAATGGAACAGTGTTAGTTTTCTCATCTTCCTTGCTCTTCTTTGAGTCTTCTTGATGACCATTCATGCTGGAGGTTTTCTCTGCTTCTCCGTTGCTTTTTGATGTAGTGGCTTCATCTGTATATGTTTGGCCACCCAAGCCATTCTCCACTGCCATATTATCCAAGATACTAATGCAATTTTTAGCTACTTTGATCAGGATAAGCAGAATTTATATGGCCCCTGCAGCACACAATTAATGGCTGAAATCAGCAACTTATAAGCCAAGCTGGAAAGTTTGAATTAGTGGGACTTATAGAAATACTAGCTAATTAAGCATCCCTGACCAACAAAATGATGTCTATGAGCAGTTGAAAATATAACAGTACAACATCATAGTGGAAGGAGATGCAAAGGCCTGCTTCAACGATCTTTATTACTAATTCCCATGTTTCAAGGACTGTCTCAAATGTTTCTGTCACTTCTAAATGTACTAAATTTTTTAATGCTTTGGCAAAGTTTTCCATTCCTTTTAAGTATTATTTCTATTGTAACAAATCCTCCATTCCAAGGCCTATATGGGATGAATGGAGACAGGGTGTTTCCTTTCTTGCTTTAATATAGTAATATTATTTATAAAGTTTGCTATTCCTTTAGGTTCTTCCTTTCTTTAATATAACTTTTGGGTGGATTCGTATTGCAAAACATTCTTTTGATTGCACACCATGTGTTTGACAAAATGTGTCAATCACTTTTGCATTGGTTTAAATCAAGCTTCATTGTTTGTGCCTCTTGGTTTTGGTTTCGGTTTCCATTTGGTCATCTCATTTTTTTTCTCATGTGCATTTAAGCATACTAGGCCATCAACATCATTGGCGATTTAGTACATTAGAACCTTTCATCTTCAAAACCCAAATTACAACATTAGAATATTCAGTAATCTTCCTAAATAGGAATGTCTTATGAATTATGTTTTTTGCATTAATATATGGATATAACTATTTTTTTTTTCAGCTTTTGTAAATGATAGAAAACCTATAGAAAATACTAATAAAAAATTTGTGCATCCATCACAAACCCAGGAAAAATAAATCTTTAAGAACAATCATACATTTGTCATTTGTACCAATTCTTTTATCTTTTAAGAAACTATGTTCCCCATAATATCAATTTTTTTTTTTTTTTTTTATAGAGTAGATGATGTTGATGGAGGGTTAGGAAGAAGGATAAACACATGAGAGTATTTTATTTGTTCAAGGATGCAAGCTAACAACCACTACCATTTTGCCTTTTTTATAGTTTATTTTTTGGTAAAAAAAAAATAAAAATGTTCATCTCATAAAACTATTTGAAAATAAACTTTGATCATCATAATGCAAAACTTTCATATAATTACTAAACTTTATCATAAACAGATGCAAAGTTGATGTTATGATATCAATGTCTCAAAATTAGGAAATAATATCAAAAGTCAGTTTTCCCCTTTTTTTTGTCACATAGTTTTGAAACTATACATATATAACAATCAATTACTAAATTAAATGGAAAAACAAAAAAAAACAAAAAAACTCCTGACCTAATGCACGTTATTTAAAGGTACAATAATTAGAGAGCCTTAAATTACTAATTAGAATTAAATAAAAGCAACTCTTAAAATTGTGGGCTGCCACCTAATACCAAATAAATAATGTATTTATGTTCAATTTTCATAACCATTCTTTTTTTAGCAAGAGTATTTATGCATAAATTGGTTGCTGACTATATAGAGTTCAAAATGATCTCCTAAAGTTCTTTTATTGTATATTTACTTTATTGTGGTCTTAAATTACATCTTAAAAAAATAAAGAACTACTAATTACTTTGTTAAAAAAAAAAACTAAAATAGCCCCAATAAAAAAATAAAGAAATATAAGATGTATATATAATCACGTAGGTTCAATATTAAAAAGTCAAATTAAATAAAAAAAACAAACCTAAACCAAACGGAATTGAGTCTCTAAAATGAGGATATCTAGGTAATGAAGTCGGTTAGGTCCAGGTCAACTTGGTGTTAACAAAAAAAGATAAAGAAGAAGAAGTTGGAAGTTTGGGTTGTTTTTTTTTTTTGTAATAACATTCAATGTACCTACTAGGTGAGTTGAAATCACCTCTACATGTTTGACTAAATGCTTGAGTTAAGACTTGGCTTAGATTTAATTTCTAGCTATGTATATTGGAAAGTTGGGTTAATGCTTAATTTGGTTGTTTTTTTAGTTTTTTGTTTAACCACTGTCAAATAAATCTAGGGTAACAACAACATAACCTCAAAATGATTTCCTAGGTAGATTTGTGAAATGACAACCTTAGAATAGGTGACTACTGCTTTCAGTTGCCATTCTACATAAGACAATTACTCAATTGATCTACCCCTACTTAATTGAGAGACTCTCCTTGATAGGTAATTAAATATTGCCAAATGATTTAATGTTTTATGCTAATTAATTTTGTTATATGACGTAGAGAAATCTACAAGTACTAGGAAGAGTACCAAGCTTTAACCAAGAAGCTCTCATTCCAAAGGTTTGACATTAAACATATAAATATTGTACATTTTGGAAAAATGTTGATGGATTTTAGGATGGTTGAATTGTGATGAGCTATATTTATTTATGTAGATTAAATAAGTTAAAATATTTCCAAAATATTTAATGTTTCATGCTAATTAATTTTGTTATATAATGTAGAGAAATCTGCAAGTATTAGGAAGAGATCCAAGCTCTAACTAAGAAGCTCTCATTCCAAAGGCTCGACATTCATATAAATATTGTACATTTTGGGAAAATCTTGATGGATTTTAGGAAGGTTGAATTGTGATGAAATTTATTTATCAATGTAGATTAAATAAGTTGTGAGAAGAAATAATGGAATATTTCATGATTTGTACAAAAATTATTTTTTAAATTAAACTTTTTTGACATTAAGAAGAATAGTTTGTTTTTTGTACATGATTTATACTATATCTTACTCACTATAAAATCAGTTGAATGGAAATTTTGTTTTGCCCATTGAGACAAAAGACCTCATTGTGTGTTATAAATAAAGTTTCTATACAATAGAAAAGCTTGCACAGGCAAGCTTGCCATCCATGCTACTACCATAACCCAAGAATTTATTTGGATGGAGGATACTCCAGACTGTCTAACACCCATTGTGGCTACAAATTTAAACCCATTTATTTGATTGATGAATTATAATTTTTTGTCAAAAAGTTGTTTGCCAGAAAAAAGCTTACATAAATTCAATGTAATTTTAAATAATATATATGTAATGTTTAAACTACAAATTCCATATTATAAGTTTTCAATTATACTCCATAAAAAATCATATCAAATTTTTTTTCGCACAACGCGCGGGGTTTGCGACTAGTATCTATATCTATATATAAATTAAAGCAGAAGACATTGCCATATCTTTGCCATGTGGCATGTCTGGCAATGCTTTTTACTTGACACGTAGCATCTTAGGTGGCACATGAATTAAATAAACTAAACTAAATACCCACTACCCCATAATAAAAACTACTCCATTAATAAATTAAATACCCACTACCCAATTAAATACTCCAATTAAATGCTCATATTTAATAAATTAAATGGTCTTATTAATTAATTCATAAATTAAAACAGAAGACATTGTCATATCTTTGCCATGTGGCATGTCTGGCAATGTTTTTTACTTTGACACGTACCATCTTAGGTGGCACATGAATTAAATAAACTAAACTAAATACCCACTACCCCATAATAAAAACTACACCATTAATAAATTAAATGCCCACTACCCAATTAAATGCTCATATTTAATAAATTAAATGGTCTTATTAATTAATTCAGATATAAATAAATATATTTCAACCAAATCTGTTAAACACAATATATGTTATTTCAAATATGCATTTAAATTTCAACTTGGACATTCGTCCTAGCGGTCATTCCACTCCCCAAAAAGTCCAACCCCTTTGTGAGTGCTTGGGTTCTATCCCTAGGTTTGTATCAATTTATATTGTATTTTATTTTTGTTTGCATGTTTTATTTTTGTTTGCGTCTAATTTACTTACTATTGTATATATATAAATTAAAGCAGAAGACATTGCCATATCTTTGCCATGTGGCATGTCTGGCAATGCCTTTTGCTTGACACCTAACATCTTAGGTAGCATATGAATTAAATAAATTAAACTAAATATCCACTACCCCATAATAAAAACTACACTATTAATAAATTAAATACCCACTACCCAATTAAATACTCCAATTAAATGCTGATATTTAATAAATTAAATGGTCTTATTAATTAATTCAGATATAAATAAATATATTTCAGCCAAATCTGTTAAACACAATATATGTTATTTCAAATATGTATTTAAATTTCAACTTGGACATTCGCCATAATGGTCATTCTACTTCCCAAAAAGTCCAACCCCTTTGTGAGTGCTTGGGTTTCATCCCTAGGTTTGTATTAATTTATATTGTATTTTATTTTTGTTTGCATGTTTTATTTTTGTTTGCGTCTAATTTACTTACTATTGTATATATCTATTATATAAACTAAAAGGCCAAGCTGAGAGAAGGTTTTTAGCTTCCTCCAAACATTGACACGTCAGAATCCATGTACCCACAGAAATCCGGCTCTATTTAATTCACATGTGTTTTCTCTCTCACACGTTCTCCACACACACACTCTCTCTCTCTCTCTCTCTCTCTGTTTCACGCAGGTCTCCTCTTCCCCTCCTTTCTCTTTCTCCCCCGCCCCCTTATCTTCAGGCAGGCGTTAGGTTCCCCCTCTCCCTCACCCTCTCATCTTCAGGCGTTAGGTTCCCTCTCTCTTCCCCTCTGTTCCCTCTCCTTTGACCTCTCATCTTCAGACGTTAGGATACCCACTTCCTTCAGGCGTTACCCTCGAGTTTCCGGCGTTTCCTATTTCCAAAAGTCACAACCTTCTCTCTCATCAATCTTTATTTAAGTTTCTCAACCAAGGAGACTCACACATCTGCTCATTTACACCAATGTAAGGTATGTTTTTCCCTGATCTGCGTAATCTGCAAATTATTGTAGCTGATATACGTAAGGTTTTGGCAAAAAGTACTCAAGTAGAGTAGCAAAGGTTGCATAGATTTTCCTATGTGTGTTTTGTTTTTAGTTTCTTTTAATCAATAAAATATTGCAAGCTTTTGATGGCTTTTATCCTCTATTTGCTTGCTGGAAATTGTGGGAAAAGAAAAGGAAACAGGTTGGGTCTTGGGATTTATCCAATTTAGATAAAAATGTATTATTACTCTTCTCTAATTTTTTTTTTCTCTGTTATCCAATTTAGATTACAATGTATTATTACTCTGCTCTGTTTTGGGTGCCCTGAGATTGTGGCAATGTTAGTGATTGTGGTAAGAGACATGGGTAGAGGTGCAGGTGAAGATGCATAATCAATGGTAGCAGAAGACATTGTAGCTGAGGTGTTTGATGAAAGGTTTGTGAGAAACAAAGAAAGGTAATGACATCAGTCTTTTAATGTCTTGATACCATGGAAGGTTATGTAATTCTTTGTGTGCAGATTATTGTAGCTCATATACGTAAGGTTTTGGCAAAAAATACTCAAGTAGAGCAGCAAAGGTTGCATAGATTTTCCTGTGTGTGTTTTGTTTTTAGTTTCTTTTCATCAATAAAAGATTGCAAGCTTTTTACGGCTTTTAATCATATAATGTTTCAATGCTGTATTCGTATTCTCATGTTTTATCTTTTATTTTTATCTTTCTGATTTCTCTTTAGGTGCAGGGAATCATGAAATTGATCAAGATATCAACTGTAAGTACAAATAATTAGCATATTTGATCTTTTTGGACTTTTTTCCTTTCTTTTTCTTTTTTTTTCCTGAACTGACAAAACTTTTATCAGAGAGACCTTAATATGTGGAAAATGGAAATAGGTGAAAACCATGTTGTTCCTAACTAACAAGGACCCCAACGTAAAATGTATATGGATGGCATACTAATGTTTATGGTTATTCCTCCTAATTAAATCAGACTAGGAGACAATTACATTAGCTGAGACCATTAGTCACAAGGACTTGAGGCCTGTTCATTTTTGTTTTGAAAAGCAGTTTGATATTTATAAATTGACAGAAATAGACAATAGGGAATAATAAAAGACTTCTTCACGATTCCCCCTTAACATTTTTTTTTTTAATATAAGTAACCCTTAATATTCTTTAACGATCATCCATAATATAAGATAGGATACTCCAAAAAAATATATATATATAAGATAGGATACTCCAAACAGGGTTCAAATTTTCTTAGAAAAAAAGATAAAAGGCAAGAACCATTAAAGATCAAGGGCTCAATCTATATCAAGTACACTTTTTTTTGCTTTTACACAAGTGGTTCTTATATAAAAAATGTACATTAACAAATTGTGCACTTGAAAGATTATTCTTTTAGTAATCATTTATTATTTGATAAGAAAGTCACTCAAGCATTTGCAATGTATATTAGCCTATTTCTGTTGTGCTGTAATTTAAATGACATGATATACCATCTTCCGATTCAATTTCTGCAAATTAAGAACATAATCTGCTTTCACTTAAATTAAGTTTGACTAAACCGCTTGTAATAACCTACAACCCTTAAACACCATTCACAATGGTTTTTTTTTTTGCTAAAACATTCACAATGGTTTTTCATCTCAGTTACAAGCAAATTCTGATATATCAAAATGCTTATCTCAGACCAAGACCAAAATAACCTCTATTCATGTTTTACAATTTTAATTTCACGTTTTATTAAGTTGAATGGAGTTGCTGTTTATGAGATTTGATTTTTATTTCATAGTAGTTTCTTGGGGTCTTTGTAGATTATTAATCTATATCCATATAAATAACAGTTATATGAATTTGACCTATCAAAAAAAAAAAAAAAACAGTTATATGAATTTGAATTTTATGTAGATGGATGGGCAACCCTCTACTTGATAAACCATGCCCACCAGGTTTCAGTCAGGCTTAATGAATCAGTTGGAGGGCTGTGCGCAATGGTGAGCCGGAATGGTTGCAAAATAGAATCATCTGGGATGGGCATTTGTTCCACCAATACCCAAACTTTCCATATTGGGTCTGTTTTTGTAATTTTTCCCTTTCATGTCTATGTTTTTGTGGTTCTAACTTCTAATTAAAATGGTTGCTTTAGCCAATGGTCACAACAGAGTGAATTATAGGCAGTATTTTTTATTTTTTATTTTTTTGTTGTTGATAGAATTATGGTGAACAACCTGAAGCATATTGCCTCTATATATTTTTGTTTTAAATGAATATTTTGGGCTTAACGTCCAATTTTAATGGGTTTCCGTTTGTATCCGAAGTTAATAGAGAGATGCATTGTATCCAAACTTGAAAGATTTCAAAATGTCTATTTTTTGGTATTTGTTCTATTTAAAAATAGGGCAAACTAAGGAATATGTATTGAGTTAGCTGAATCTATACCCATTATAGACATGGAAAATTTCAGCTGAATGCAATACCCATTATAGACATGAAATTTTTTTATGACATAAATATGACGGAAGCCATTTCTATTACGCGCATCGCGCGGGTCCACGACTAGTATAAATTAAAGTAGAAGACATTGTCATATCTTTGCCATGTGGCATGTTTGGCAATGCCTTTTGCTTGACACCTAGTATCTTAGGTAGCACATGAATTAAATAAACTAAATTAAATATCCACTACCCCATAATAAAAAATACACCATTAATAAATTAAAGACCCACTACCCAATTAAATACTCCAATTAAATGCTCATATTTAATAAATTAAATGGTCTTATTAATTAATTTAGATATAAATAAATATATTTCAGCCAAATCTATTAAACAAAATATATGTTATTTCAAATATGCATTTAAATTTCAACTTGGGCATTTGCCCTAATGGTCATTCTACTCCCCAAAAAGTTCAACCCCTTTGTGAGTGCTTAGGTTCCATCCCTAGGTTTGTATCAATTTATATTGTATTTTATTTTTGTTTGCATATTTTATTTTTGTTTGCGTCTAATTCACTTACTATTGTATAATTATTTTCTAATATTTAATATTTAAGTGGAAATAAGAGCTTGGGTAAGATAAAGTTTACCTGAGTTTGTATCAATTTATATTATATTTTCTTTTTGTTTGCATATTTTATTTTTGTTTGCGTCTAATTTACTTACTATTGTATATATAATTATTTTCTAATATTTAATATTTAAGTGGAAATAAGAGCTTAATAAAAACTACACCATTAATAAATTAAATACCCACTACCCAATTAAATACTCCAATTAAATGCTCATATTTAATAAATTAAATGGTCTTATTAATTAATTCAGATATAAATAAATATATTTCAGCTAAATCTGTTAAACACAATATATGTTATTTCAAATATGCATTTAAATTTCAACTTGGGCATTCGTCCTAGTATATAAACTAAAAGCTGAAACTGAGAGAAAATTTTTAGGCTTCTCCAAATACCGTCACGTCAGATTTGCTACTCTTACACACTTCCACCTTTCCCTTCCCTCTATGTAATTCTCTCTCACACTTTTATTCAAAAATAAATTCTCTCTCTCATGGCTGCTCCTCTACCTCACCTCTTCATCTACTTCTCACCTCTTGAACTCTTTGACCTCTTCATTTCCTCAATTAATTACCTCACCTTTTCATCTACCTCTCTCTCACCCTCACCTCTTGAACTTCTTGACCTCTTCATCTCCCTAATTAATTGCACCCCCAATTTCCTATTTAAATTCTAGGCTAAGATTTTTTTTTAGCCTTTATGTGGTCCATATAGTTCAATTGTTGTTTGAGTTTCAAAGGTGCGTTCTTTCCCCTTTGGTTTCTGATTGGCTTTGCCAGGTTTCATGCTTTTATTTATTTATTTGGTTTTTCTATTCTGCTTAATATTTTTATTTTTTGGTTTTTTGTGTTCTTTGTTCCGTTGGTTTTATAATTTTGTAGTTCCTAAACTTTTCTCAAGCAATGTTCTAATTATTGTCTTGACTTCATTCATTTTTCTGTTTATATTGATGTTGTACAACATTAGATTAATTAGATTAGATATATTTCCCGTGCATCGCACGGGATTGCGACTAGTATAAACTAAAAGCTGGAGCTGAGAGAAATTTTTTTATCTTCTCCAAAGCTTGCCACATCAGATTTACTTCTCTCACACATCTCTCCCTCTCACACGCCTCCTCTCTCACACGTCTCCCCCCAATTAATTTGATAATAAAACTGCTCTGGCTCTCTCTTCCTCCTCAACCGTTTTGTCTCCCCATTGTCCTCACCTCTTCATCTCTCATACCCATTAAATCAAATGATCTCCCTAATTTATTTCAATCTAATTCACTGTTACCCTTCCTATGACTCTCACTCTCCCATTTTTTGACTCTTCAGCTTTCAACTTTTCAGATGCTTCTCACTATACCATCGAAAAAAATTATAAAACCCCCAATTTCATTGCAAGTTGTTCAGGGGGTTTAATTGACCGCTGCCAAGATGCAACAAAGAGAGATGGAAAGACGGGATGGGAAGAGAGAGAGCAAAAGAGAGGAGAGAGAGAAGGTCTAATCGTTGATGCCATAGGTAATTTCCTTAGATTTACTTCTCTCATACATCTCTCCCTCTCACACGCCTCCTCTCTCTCACGTCTCCCCCCAATTAATTTGATAATAAAACTGCTCTGGCTCTCTCTCTTCCTCCTCAACCGTTTTGTCTCCCCATTGTCCTCACCTCTTCATCTCTCATACCCATTAAATCAAATGATCTCCCTAATTTATTTCAATCTAATTCACTGTTACCCTTCCTATGACTCTCACTCTCCCATTTTTTGACTCTTTAGCTTTCAACTTTTCAGATGCTTCTCACTATACCACCGAAAAAAATTATAAAACCCCTAATTTCATTGCAAGTTGTTCAGGGGGTTTAATTGACCGCTGCCAAGATGCAACAGAGAGAGATGGAAAGACGGGATGGGAAGAGAGAGAGCAAAAGAGAGGAGAGAGAGAAGGTCTAATCGTTGATGCCATAGGTAATTTCCTCACCATCTCACTCTCACTCTCTGTCTTGCACTCTTTATATTTGTGGAAATTTCTCTATGTGGCTCTGTTTTTAAGAAGTGAGGGTTTGAGATATAAGTTTCTATATAATAAATAACTTTGAATTTTTAATTTATTTTTGGAGTGTGGAAAAGAATGAGCATAGAAAAGGTGCTTGGTGGCAGATGTTGCTGAATATTCCAGCTTTTCATGTGTAGTCTTAATTGTTATCGCCAAAGTTTTGCAATTGCAGGTAACCTTGGTGGAGTTTCTGCAAAGGCACAAGTATGTTATAATTTTTTTTAGCGTTTTTTTTTTTTCCTCTTTGATATACAAGGAATTATATTCTAACCTTGGGTGTGGGTTTCATATTTAAACAGTGTGCTTTGCTGCCCTTGCCCCTTGGCCTTTTGCTTGCTGCAGTTCTTCTTAATTGTGGGGTGTGGGGGCATTAGATATTGTATTTATTTTTTAACGGGTCGTATACTAAAAAAGAATTGCCTGCAGAACCTTAATTTTTGTAGGTATTTGTTTATTTATTTTTATTTCATTTCAGTATGCTCTGTTCTTCATTCCTTCAGGTTAGCTGTGCAGCAGAAGTAGTGGAGGCCTTTTTTTGTTCAGTACTAAGGTCGTAAGGTTGAGTATGGTGGGGTCTAAGATATGGTCTAGGTTTCTAAGATATTTCTAGGGAAGACTTTTTATAGTCACCGAATGGACTATGTTATCTACGGATTTGCCCTTAATTCAGTACTTAAACCATCTATAGTTAGTGAAGGTTGATAGATTATGGAAAATCTCTTCAAGATAGTGGACGCTGCCTTTTGGTTAATCTGGGTTAGAATTCTGTGATGACCCGAGTACATGGGGATAATGCATAGAGTGTAGAAGAGTTACCTGGGATTGCAGCAGTATCCTAATCTTTGTATAGGATTATAGGACTCTTTGGATAGGAATATTCAATTTGCATATATTTTAGTTACGTGTAGTTGCTGTTTAAGAGTTGTGCTGCATAGGAATTGTTTATTGGATAGGAGTCTTAGGATAATTTGGGTTGTATTTAAGCCGTAGAGATCATAAAATAAAGCATGGGAAAATTAAACCCAATTCTATTCTTTGTTATTTAATTTGCAAACCCAAGTTCATTACATATTCCTAAAACATATTCACCCATGTCTATAAATATGTATTGCCACTAAAAATTTGATATAGGAATTTGCCAGTAAATACATGTGAATTCTTAAAAACACATTCACCCATGTCTAAACATATTCATGTGTGGCAATACGTATTTAGTGGCAAATTTTTTAACATAGAATCTTGGACTTGCATAAATGATGAATACGTGTTAGAGGATTTGGAAATTGGCTCTCTATAAAAATTAGGTTGGTTTCTTTATTTGATTTATATTTTGTAATTTTCTCCGATATATCTAAATGATATACTTTTAAGTGCTTGCTTCTTTGGTTGAATACCAAGAAAGTGATGGTGTGCTTGAATATATAGAATCTTTTGTACTACTAAAATTTGCATTCAAGTGAATATGTTCATGTGATTTTGTTTTTAGTTTGTAGAGTTAATGGGTGATAGAGTGTATTGACATAAATATATAAGGGGTTTGGAACTACTATTTTACACAGTTAGGAGTCTTCCTATATGACTTGACTCTATTTTAGTTGGGGGATATTTCAATTATATGATAGCTCATTTCATGGGAGTGATTTATATTTGGGAACCATATTTGCAAAATTTGAAAGAGATAGAGGTCAATAAAATAATTGGTTGAAAATAAAAAATTTGGAATTTTTTTTTGCCACCTAACATTGTGGTTGTTTGATTACTATATTACAAGATAGAATAATATCTTGAGTTATAGCTGTTTGAGAGAGGCAGTTGGTAAGTCCTGTATTGAAATGTGTCGGTTTTGGGGTTGAAGACAACAGTAAAATAGAGGGTTGCACCTTGAAGTTGTTTGTTTTTGATAATTTAATAGTTGGGAGAAGGGAGATCAGAAGTTTTTTAGTTATTGATGTTTGAGAGAGACAGGGTGCCTAAAAACATAACCATGCTCAAACCCACCAAGAGGTTGGTTCGTCTACATAAAACATGGTTGAGTTATAGCTGTTTGAGGGAGGCAGTGTGCCTAAATATGCTTATTTTGAAAGAACTTCATTTTGCTATGATTGATTGAGTTTATATAATAATTAAAACATATAAATAATACCATTATATATATATGTGTGTGTGTGTGTGTGTGTGTATTAATTATTATGCACAATGGAGTTTTGTGCATAATTCCATCTTATATATGTATGAATTATTATACCTTAATAAAAAAAAATTTCCGTGCATCACACGGATATGCAACTAGTATATATGAAACCAGAAGACATTGCCAATTATCTACCATGTGGCATATATGGCAATGTCTCCAGATCAATATGTGTCATCCTACTTGGACAAACAACACCACGTGCCAGAATTTTATTAGTAAAGCATATGTGGAATATTAAGCCATATGTCATCAATTTATTTGCACATGTCAAATCTTTGCCACGTGTCAATAATAAATTTAAATTAATAAAGTTATGATCTTAAATGTATAAATAAAGGGCAAAACGTAGATACAGTACCTTACCTTCTGTGCATTAGGTCCCCTCACTCAAATTTTGACACTTGGCTACTTAACTTTTTAAGTTAAACGGCGTTAGTGATTTTTTTTTCTCTCTCATCTGTACTCGGTCACTCACTCAACTTCTCTCTCTTTCTCATCTAAGCATCTCTCTCATCTCTATTCACAGTATTCTCTCATCAAACCACCACCATCATTCTTATCAAACCACCACCACCCCAAAAACAACAACAACCAAAATCTAAGAAACAAAAAACCAACCAAAATCTAAGAAATCCATTTATGGTGGTGGTGTTGTTGTTGCAATTGGTGCTGTCTAAATAGCTCCTTCTGGCGACAGAGCTCCTGGATTTTTTGTGGTGAGAGTTCGAGTGCTGAGTCAGCACGAATGTCGGACTCGAAGCGGGTCAGTATTCTGGCACTAGTCGATCCGATTTGTACCTTACGCCACTCGCGTCGCAAAGCATTTTCGAACCCATTGGACCCGTCCGCCACTGCGGTGTCTTCTCCGACGAGCAGTGCGTGCGCCTTCTTATCTTTCCCTCCGCCTCCGGAGAGCCACGATCTCCGCCGGTCTTGCTCTTTGGTTTGGATTTTCCGATCTCCAACGAGGATGTCGAGGCAGTTGTTGGTGCTTTGGAGCATTTGGTGCGAGCTCTACCTCCGGATAACTCCAACTCAGCCACATCGTCGCTCTACACCAAAACCATAATCAAATCCATTTCGGATCTTTCCCTTCATGGGTCTTTGCCGTACGTTGGATTTCTTAGATTTTGGGTTGGTTTTCTATTTCTTAGATTTTGGTTGTTGTTGTTAGGGGTGGTGGTGGTGGTGGTTTGATGAGACTGTGATGAGAGATCAGAGAGAAAAGCTCAGATGAGAAAGAGAGAGAAGTTGAGTGAGAGGGCGAGTACAAATGAGAGAGAAAAAAAATACTAACGCCGTTTAGTGTAAAATGTTAAATAGCCACGTGTCAGAATTTGAGTGAGGAAACCTAACGCACAGAAGGTAAGGTACTGTATCTAAGTTTTGCCCATAAATAAATGCTCTTTAAAAAAAATTTGAGCAAAAAAAATAATTTTTCACGTGTCAATAATAAATTTAAATGCATAAAGTTATGCTCTTAAATGTACAAATAAATGCTCTCTAAAAAAAATTGAGCAAAAAAATAATAATTTTTATAACTTTTTTACGGGTTACACTGTTATATACAGGTGAAGTCTCCCAAAACGACGTCGTTTTGGGAGTTTCACATTAATATTTGCTCTCACACGTTCTCCATTCTCTCTCTCTCTGTTTCACACACGACTTCTCACCCCCCTCTCCCCCTCTTTTCTCTCCCTCCCTCACCCCCTCATCTTCAACCGTTAGGACACGCCTCCTCATGCCCCTCTTCCCCTCTTTTCTCTCTCTCCCTCGCCCCCCTATCTTCAGCCGTTAGGATTCCCACTTTGTTCAGCCGTTATGATTTCTACTTTCTGTTCTGGCGTTTCCTCTTTCCAAAATTGACAACCTTCTCTCTCCCATCGATCTTTATTTAAGCTTTTCAACCAAGAAGATTTATATGCTCAACCACATCGAGGTAAGGTGAGTTTTCCCTCATTTTTTTTTTTTCCCGATTTTGTTTGTTTTATTTTCAGGATTTGTGATTGTTTGTGGCTAATTTTCCTTCCATAGGTGCGTTTGGGTGTATGATTTTCAATTTTATAAGATCAACCTCAAGCCAAACGGTGGCTATTGTTGGCCTATCAAGGTAAAAAAAAAATCCTCTGTTTCCTCTGTGATTAAAAAAAATAAAAAACAGAGAGTATAAATCTTCGGCATATCAATTGATTTCATTTTCTGATATCTTCGGCCTAATATTATTGTTTTCCTTGCTGTTACAATACAAATATGACCTAATAATATTATTTTTCTTTGATTTCTATATTCCCCTCGAAGTGTTTGAAGAAAAGCTTGAACCGAATCCTCTGTTTCCTTTGTTTTGTTTTATTTGGTTTATGATGTCCCCCAAAGTGTTTGAATAAATGTTAGCATAAGTTTTTAGAAATGGTAGATTATACTTTAGTGAAAATACATAATATTTTATATTTTAAACCACTCTATGTCATTTGTAATATTTTATACGCATCACATATTTAAGTGTCTAGTCATAATCTTGATCATTGTGCCCACTTTTTCCCAACTAAAAGCTGCTGCTCAAATCTGCATATTTAGGAGCTTTCTTGGGTTGAATAGAGTTGAGAAGAAAAAGAAGTACAATTACGTTTGTTCTTTAATGCTAAAAATATGACTCTTTTTTTTCTTAACCCATATTTGATTTTCCTCCAAATTGTAACTTTTTTTTATCAATTTAATTTAATGCGTGTTCATGCTATAATTTTCGTTTTTGGCATTCGTTGGGAAACTGGAAATAGCGCAAAATGTTATTAGGTAATATTTGTATTGTAACAGCAAGTATTGAGATTTATGAGATTGTGCATTTTAAATTTTCAAAGTGAAAGAGAAACCCACAAAATTTGTGGTTTTAGATGTTATTGAATAAGCTAACATTGTTGTTGACTAATGTATAGACAAGTTAGCTTTAAAGGCTCATGAGCTGGTGGGAAAATTTTTATTCTTTCAGATTTAATAAACACTGTGTGTTTGGGGACTAGAAACCAAAACTGTAAGTATTTGGGGGTTTTTATTTGATAAAATCAAAGAACGGTTTTATAGGCATCACCTCAATTACAAGGTAAGAATACTCTGCTTGAACTATTTAGTCTGCCACCCATTTGATAAAATGTCACTGTGAAGAAATTGTTGTAATACATCTGTTTTTGTTTCTGGTCTTGGGTTATGTTTACAATTCAATTCTACATCATTTGTTTACTGATTGAAAATGTGGCGGTCTTGGATGATGATGCAAGTGGTATACTTGATGGCTAGGAAAAGCTGAATGATGTGTTTAAGTACAACTTATTGGTCAGTGTATATTACAACTATGTTTCATTTGTTTTGATGAATGCTTACTCATGTGTCACAGATGTGTACCTATGAGTCTTTGCTTTCCAAGTTGATTATTACAATTGATTAAAAGAAATGACAATGTCTGTTCTATTCTAATCTTGAACTTATTTCACTGTTTAGAAACTATGAGATTTAATCTTGATCCTTTCAATGAATACAATGATGCTGACCTTTGGGAGTCATTAGAGAGGGCACATTTGAAGGATGTTATCAGTAGGGATTCTTTTGGGCTAAATGCTGAAGTAAATGCTCAATCTTTTTCAATAGATTAATTGAATTTACGAGTGCAATGTTGTCTCATAAGTTCTCCATTCAGGATGATTTGGTTGTTAATGAGGGTTTTGATCCTTTGTTTGGTGTTGCGCTTTGTTTTGTTTGTTTGAATCTTTTACATCTTTTTCAGGTGAGGTTTCAGTTTTATTAAGCTTAAGGATTGTTGTGCTTAGCACTTGCTTTTGATGTTAAGAAAAGTTCAAATGGCAAATAATGCCAGTCTTTTTCCCATGCTCTTTTTTATTTTTTGTAACCAAATAGTGCTTTTGATTTATTTTAGGACCTGGATAGTACTATGATTATTGGTTAAAGATTGTTATGTAAACTTTGATATCTATAAGGTGTTAGGAAAAAATGCCTTCAAGCTTAAAGTTTACTTTTTGCTTCTCATATATTATCTTTTTTTAATTAGACATCAAAATATTATTGAACATAAAATTTGGTTGAAGTTGTAACAAGTTATACCTTTTTTGTTTAGGTATCTCACCAGGTTTGTTGAACTAGGAGGAGCACTGGTGTCACTCCCTTTTTTCTCACACAACTTTTTGTCCCATCTAATTCTTACTATAATTGTACCTTTCAATTTTTTGGTATCACATTCTACCAATTGACAGTGTGAACAATAAGTGGTATTCAACTATAGAATAAAAGTTGAAGCTACAACAATAAGTTTATATGTGAAGAAAAGTTGAATTTATTTTTATTTATTTATTAATTAGTATTTTTTTTTTTAGATTTTTATTTATTTATCTGTTGATAATATTATTGTTTAAAATTGAACTATGCGTTTAGTTGTATTGATAATGAGAAACCGATACAATATCCTTTGTAATGATAATGTAATCCCATTCAAGGCGCCACTTTTAGTTGTGTACTATATTTCATTCTTAAATTACTCATGAGTACACACAAAACGTTATTTATTTTTAATTTTAGTTCATTGAAAGCTACTGTTAAAAAAAAAAAATCAAAGAGAGTTTTGACAACTTGCCCCATGGGAAGTCAAGGACCTCAATGAAAGGTTTAAATCATAACCTTTGGTTATAATTTGTGGCCATTTTGCTAATGTGTTTTGTTTTTATTTTGTTCACTACTGCCACTCTTAGAATTCAAGTGATCATTTCACTTTAATCTTTATGGAAGCCAAGTTTTTCACTTTTTTAAGATTGTGGGTGTTGGGTACAAAGCTGGAGCTAACAGACGTCTCTAATTTCTCAAATTGTGATACAACCTGAACTGATTGTTCCTCAAGTTGTTTTTGTTTTTTGTCTTAAAAACAATGTAATTTGTTGCATTGGAATCGATAAGCAAAGAGTGCACCGGTTTGTTGTTACTGTTAAGCCTCTTGAAGTGAACAACGGCAAATGGTATAATGTATGTTGACAAAGTTATCAAAGAGCAAGAGAAATCAAATGATTGCAAAGAGGATAAATGTTGATAGAGAATGCTTTATATCAACTCTTTGTTGGACATACATGTTGCTTCATTTTGAAAAGATGGGTTTGGCAATTTTTACAACTAATACTCTTTACAACCATAATTTTAGGGCCCATTTGCCAAGTTATAAGTATTTATTTTATCTATTAAACTTATATTATTTTTTATTGGAAGTAAATTTATTAAAAAAATGATATGTTTAAAGCAATCTCCCAAATTAAATAATAAAAAAAAAAACGTGTTCAAAAAAATAAAAGTAATCCAATATTTATTTAGATCTCATTTTCAATTGTTTTCCGTGCATTGCACGGGTTTGCGACTAGTTTTAATGTAACTTGAGGCACCAGAGTTGTGTAACAGATATGCAAGGCAAAAACGCAATGACAAAGAGCTCGAGCAGTCCATTTTAATCAAGGCCACTGAAATATCATGGGAGACCAATTCTGCAAAAGCCGTACCAAAAGACATAAATTTAGCCCTGAAACTAGGAGAAAAGGTAGCCATTTGTGGAGAGGTTGGCTCTAATAAAATAAAACCTTTTAGTTGCTGTTCTGGGAAAAGTTACAAACATTAAAGGCATAGTGAGTAATCATTTCATTCATAGCACATATCTTAAATAAAATGCAAATTGCCGCTTTTATTGCATCATTTCATTGTTGCATTTTAGAGTAGTTGATGTTGTTCTAATGTACAGTAGTTTTTCGTCAGTTAAGTGTTATACCTTTGTGAGGTAGGCAAACCAATTGTTATGGAATTTGAAATTGGATGCTCAATGTTCTCATCCTACACTACATTTCACTTAATATTGTTCCTTATGGTTGTGCTGTGCCAATTGGTTTTATTTTGGATTAAAATTTTCTTATTATTCTTTTATCAAAAGTGTGAAAACTGGGGAAAGCTAATAATCTTACATTACCAATAAGAGGCCAGGATTAAATAGGTTGGCCAGTTCAAGGTGAGACCAGGCATAATACTTTCGCAAAAGCCATATGAATAGAAGAAAAAGTTGGAGATATTAGGCTTAAAATTGAATAGCAAATAGTTTGCCCAGTTATGTATTTGTGTTGCAATTTATTTAGGGTAGCTTACTAACTATGTTGGATAATGAATGATAAACAAGATAAAGATCTTGATTTTTGTTGATCAATTTTCTTTAAGCATTTTTTTATTCAATAGAAATGCAGAGGGGGCAATGCAACTAAAATGCTGATGTGATGCTAATAAATCGATTAAGCATTTTTCTCACTACACAAGCTCTTCATGGTGGAATTTTCTCTCACAAAGCATGCTCATAGGATGAACAATTGAACATATATTTGAAATTTTAATTTAGACTTTAAGCTTAAAAGGGACAACTTTATAATTTTCTTCTGTATCTTATAATTTTCTACTATCATAATGCTCTGACCAGAAGCATGTGCTGGATTTATTAAGGTTTTAAAGTATGCAAACAATAAGAGTGTGGGTATATAAGGAAAACTTGAACCGTATGATCCACTAACTCTGTTTGAAGTGGGGAGCATATCAGCTGCAATAAAGATAGGTACAATCACTGCAATGTAAATTAAGTGGCCAAATTAAACATTGCCACATCAATTAAAAATAACATGTCATTTCCAAGTCAGATTCAACTAAACAAAACTAATGGAAATACTAATTTTCTCCGTCAACACCTTCTCTTTCCTTTCTCTCTCCAAACAGTCTCAACCTTTCATTTTCATCACAGCCGCCGGTTTGAGATGGGTTGGGGTTATTTGAGATGGGTTTTCGTGGGAAGGAGGAGAAAATTTCTAGTGGTGGTGGAGGCCGGCGAAGGAACCGGCGGCTGTGATGAAAATGAAAGGTTGAGACTGTTTGGAGAGAGAAAGGAAAGAGAAGATGTTGACGGAGAAAATTAGTATTTCCGTTAGTTTTGTTTAGTTGAATCTGACTTGGAACTGACATGTTATTTTTAATTGATGTAGCAACGTTTAATTTGGCCACTTAATTTACATTGCAGTGATTGTACTTCTTTTGATTGCAGCTGATATGCTCTCGTTTGAAGCACACCCTTTAACTAGCGTATGGTATTTTAAATGCGTTTTTGGAGAAATTGATTTAAAGTTCTGTTTATTGCGTCTTTGCCTATTCATTTGGACCCTTTTAGTTTGGTTATGCTTGTTCTAAAGAGTTCTATGCTTCCCTATAATAGTTTTGATGTAGTGAGTGAGACTGGTCCTTTTTTCGGTATATAGTTTAATTTCTTTGTTATGTTGACATGTGTGAAACAGATGGGTTTTAGTAATGTGGCAACCAGATCGAAGACAAGTTCTGGCAAGTGGCCTGTGCGACAACATTGGGTGGTGATGGTGCTAAGGAATGTAAGGGCAATTGGAGAAGGCTAAGGTGAAAGTATGGATATGTGGAATCTCTGGTTAGCGAGGTTGCACTTAAGCACTTAAGCGCGTGTGGTCTGGGTGTCAAGTATGGACAAAAGAGTGATATTAAAAAGGAAGAAATACACTTTTGGTCCTTATATTTAGGGGGTGTTTTTAATTTGGTCATAATGTTTTAAAAGCATTCAATTGGGTCTCTGTGTTTTTAAGCCGTTATCAATTTTATCCTTTGAGTCAACTCCGTTAGAAATCTGCCTACATGGCAGACGGAATTGCTGACATAACTAACTGTGTCATTTAAAAATAATAAAAAATAATTTAATTAAGCCACGTCAGCATTTATTTTTATTATTTTTTTCTTTTTTCTTTTTCTATTTTTCCTTTCTCTTTTCTTTTTTCTTTTCTCTCTCCTCTCTTCTTCTTCCTCCCCAGATTTCTTTGGAGCTTCTAGAACCCTCCCTCTCTCTCTCTCTCTGCTCAAACAAAGCCACCGCAACTCTTCAAGCTTCGCCGTTCACCACACTCTCTCTCTACACAGACCAAACCAGTGCCAACATCTCTGCCGATATTTGAGTACTCTCCCATCAAAACCCATCACTCAAACACCCACCTTTCAGAAAATCCAACCACAATCCAAACACTATATCAAACAAACCATTACCGTGAACCACCCCAATCAAGAAGGAGATGAGGCTCAATTGGATCAAGCAGGAGAGATAGGAAGCTCAGTCTAGCCGAGCTGTGAAACGGAGAACTTACCGTTTAGAAACCCCAAATCGCCGTCGACACCCACCATTTAGAAACCCCAAATGGTCGAGCTGTGAAACGGAGAACTCACCGTTTAGAAACCCCAAATCGCCGTCGACACCCACCATTTAGAAACCCCAAATTACCGAGTTGTGAAACTGAGAACTCACCGTTTAGAAACCCCAAATCGCCGTCGACACCCACCATTTAGAAACCCCAAATCGTCGCCGTAGACAACCTTGAGAAACCCCAACATGCCAATGCAAACCACCGGATTTAACCGAAATGGATTTCGATCGGCGCTGTAAAAAATCTCTTCCTCTCATCTGTAATATTTGTGGACAACCGACGGAATTAGCGAAGGCTTGAGTTGAGGAAAGGTCTACTTTTGAACGGCGAAGCTTGAAGAGTTGCAGTGGCTTTGTTTGAGCAGATAGAGAGGGAGAGGGAGGGTTCTAGAAGCTCCAAAGAAATCTGGGGAGGAAGAAGAAGAGAGGAGAGAGAAAAGAAAAAAGAAAAGAAAAGAAAAAAATAATAAAAATAAATGCTGACGTGGCTTAATTAAATTATTTTTTATTATTTTTAAATTACACAGTTAGCCATGTCAGCAATTTCGTCTGCCACGTAGGCAGATTTCTAACGGAGTTGACTCCAAGGATAAAATTGATAACGGCTTAAAAATAAAAGGACCCAATTGAATGCTTTTAAAACACTAGGACCAAATTGAAAACACCCCCTAAATATAGGGACCAAAAGTGTATTTCTGCCTATTAAAAACACATATAAACATTAAGGTACAAAATCAAAATTTTAAAATTAACTTAAAAAAAATTAAAATTATCCTAAACTTAGAAAACACTTTGCATAGTCTGACATGTTTCCTTTTGATTCTTAGTATAACCTGTAAAATCAGTCTTAGTAACATTCAGGCTCTGTTTGTTTTGTAAAATATTTCCGGAAAATAATTTTCAGATTTCCGTGTTTGTTTCACAATTTTTTCGAAAATAATTTTTTGACCATCCTTTGTTAAAATTTGGAAAATGGTCAATTTTTTCAACCCCCGCCTCACCCCCGCCCCTTCTGCTCTATCTTTCGCACAACACTGTAAAATATTTTCCAGAGCATTTTCTAGAAAGCAACCAAACACGGAAAAAAAATCATTTTCATCTGAAAACATTTTGCAATGGAAAATATTTTACAAGCGAAACAAATGCACTCGGCATTGGTATTCAATACTGTTTCAAACCCAGAGCAACATGAAACCTCTGGCTTTGTTTTCTCACTCCCATCACTCAGAAAAGGTACGCAATCCAAAATATTGTTGCCAAATATCAAGTCAGAACAATCCGAGGCCGGTGAGATTGAAGGTGACAAATCATTCTCAGATTTTGTCACTAAAAATAATGCATTCACAATGCAAGTCAAGATAATAATTCTCTTCATCTTTGATTGTTAGTGATGGTGGAAAATGACTTGAACAATTAATGAAGCTTAGTAAGCTCTTTGGTTTAAATAGGGCTATAATTTTTAAATTAAAAAAAAAAAGAAAAAAAAGCCAGCCTATTGTGATCAATTTGTTTGAAATTAAATAAAGCATATGACATGAATCTGTTTGAAGTTAGATACACAAAATCAACGAATCTGTTTGAAGTTACCCAAAATCAAGGAGATTTTGGATATTTCTAATCTTTTCAACTTACCATATCTTCTCAAACTTCAAACATTAAAATTCAAACTCTCTTCTATTTCAGGTCAAAATCATTACGATTAATCGATTATATTGTCACATAAAAAGTTATTGGATTGAAAAATTAGACGGCAGTAATTGTTTGAAACTTTAAA
The DNA here is from genome assembly GCA_907173295.1 of Fagus sylvatica. Lineage (NCBI taxonomy): Eukaryota > Viridiplantae > Streptophyta > Magnoliopsida > Fagales > Fagaceae > Fagus > Fagus sylvatica. The sequence goes on from OU015771.1 coordinate 26,179,872, forward strand.
TATGTTAAGATTAGTCTATTAACTTCATCTATTAATCAAAAAAATATATTGATTATTTTTATTTTTTAACTATATTATATATATATATATATTATATATATATATTATTATTTTTATTTTTATATATATATAATTTAGTCCACCCAAATTGAAGTCATCAGTCAACTCTTTAAGTCCTCCTAAGTCCTAACCCAGCTCCTCTACCCAGCAAAATGATATAATTTTTATTTAATAGTTCCAGCCCATCTAAAAATAGTTTCTTGGCTCTGTCCATGATTATAGTTCGAGTTTTTTTTTTTTTTAAGTGATGGTATTGTATTTAGCTCGGAAAATGAAAAATGAAGGACATTCTTCTAAACACACTCGAAGTCCCTCATTCTCTTTTGCAATAATGCATGAGTTTGGTAAAAGATTCATATGAAGCCCTTCATTTATAATCTCATATCAAAGAAAGAGATGAAAATTTTTCTAATAAGATGACATTTATAAAGCTCCTTTCTTAATCGAATTCTACAAAAAATGTCACTTGAGTTTTCTAAAATACAATTTAATAAAATACAATTCAAAGTACATGATACATTTTAGTCACAAAAATGTTACATAAAATAAATAAAATAATATCTCCTCTCTGTCTTGATAAGAGAAGAAAACAACCAAACGAACAATTACTAGAAGCTCATGCAGTTGAAGCACTAGAGTGAAGTGCCACTAAGGAGGCATAAAATCCATCCTTGATATTAATCAATTTTTCATGCTTTCCTTTCTCCACAATTACTCCATTTTTAACAACTGCTATTAGATCAGCATTCTTGATTGTGGATAATCGATGAGCCACAACAACTGTAGTCCGGTTAACCATGATTCGGTCTAATGCATCTTGAACAACTTTCTCAGACTCTGCATCTAGTGCACTTGTAGCCTCATCTAATAGTAATATTTTTGGACTTTTAACTATAGCACGTGCAATGGCGACACGTTGCTTCTGGCCACCAGACAATTGGACTCCTCGTTCACCTACCATGGTATCATAACCCTGCATTTTGCAATATTGTTGTAACTTATAAGACAAGTATTAAAGCACATCTTCAAGTAAAGAAACTTGGTTTGTGCTCTTAAGAATGAAAATGACATTGGTGTTGAAAATGATTTGAATTCCTCTAACCTGTTGTAAGCTACTAATGAACTTGTGGGCATTGGCCAACTCTGATGCAGCTATAATTTCTGCCTCAGTTGCATCTCCTTCCTTTCCATACGCAATGTTGGCACGGATAGTTTCATTGAACAAAATCGGTTCTTGGCTGACAAGCCCCATTTGCTGCCTCAACCATTTGAGTTGGAGCGTTTGAATTTCAATTCCATCTAGTGTTATATGGCCAGATTCAGGATCATAAAATCTTTGCAATAGCGAGATAACTGTGGATTTCCCACTACCGCTTTCTCCCACAAGTGCAATAGTCTGAAAGATATTCAGAACAATAACTTGGTCAGTATGTTTTAAATGAAATGCTAGTTGACAAAAGGAAATGGAAGTTCAAATACAATCCTGTCATTAAACATTACCTTGCCAGAATGAATAGTCAAGTTGAGGTCTCTGAAAATCTGAATATCTGGCCTAGAAGGATACTTAAAGCTTACGTGACGAAGCTCAATTTCACCTTTTACATCATCCAATTTCATGCCAGACTCCTCACTTGGGTCTATCTTTGACTTCCTGTCTATTATCGAGAATATGGAACCAGCAGCGGTCTTGGCTTTGCTAGAATCAGGAGCAAAGGAGCTTGATTGAGAAATTCCAAGTGCTGCCGTGGTTAAGGCAAAGAAAACCTGCAGAGCATACATACAAAGTATTTTTTAAGATAATTTTGTGTGAGTGAAATTCACCATTCTGAAAGTTGCCAAATTTCTTCTAAGAAACTTTGATACACATGGGAAGAATATTTACCAGGAAAACGTCTGAGAATGTTGTTTTGCCATCCTCAATGAGTCGAGCTCCTGCATAGAAACTGGTTGCGTAGACAGAAAACAGCAAGAAGAAAGATAACCCAAATCCTATTCCACTGATCATGCCTTGCCTTATCCCTGTCCTCATAGGGCCTTCACATTTCCTTTTGTATAATTGCATCACCTTCTCTTCAGCACAGAAAGAAGCAACTGTTCTTATACTTCCAACTGCATCATTAGCAACCTGGCTTGCTTCCTCATACATCATCTGCAAAAATTTCAAATTCACATTACTTTTAACACAAATAATAAAATTAACTTGGAACGAAGAATTCTACAACATCATCAACTTCATGTAAAATCAAGAAGCGCTTTCTAGAAATATGTTTAGCATGCTGCAATCATAATTAGGAGAGGCATTAGTTTTACAGCATACCTTTGCATCTGCGCTGAATCCTTTCATGAACTTCACTTGAACAAATCCATTAATTCCAATTAGAGGAAGCAATACAAGGATAATTAAAGCCAACTGCCAGCTAGCAATAAAAGCAATGAGCAACCCAGCAACTGCTGAAGCAATATTTTCTACCATCTGACCAAGTGCATCCCCGACTAAGGCACGTACTGATGCTGCATCTGCTGAGAGCCTTAGCGCCAATTGCACCACTTGAGTGCTCAGGCTCATCAAACCAACTAACCTCCATGTTAACCACCTTCTCAAAGCACAGTACTCTAATACGTTGGATTAATTTACATCCAGCCACAGCAAAGAAGTATGATCGTGCTGGAATCACTAGAAATGATGCCAGACCAAGGACCAAAACATATTAATGCCCAAAATTCTGAATCCTTTTTTAGTTCTTTAGGTGGTTCATAAAATGTCTTGATAACACCGGAAATTAGTACACCGAAAATTGGAAATATCACGCCGTTCATGATTGCAGCTATAGCTCCAATTATGAGCACTGGAATCTCAGGCTTGTTGAGGTAGGCCATGCGGCGGAGTGGAACCTCTGGAAGTTGTTCTGTAGGTAGGGAAGGGGTATCTGGTTCTTCCCATGCAATGTCGGGTACATTAACTCCTGTAGGTAAACCAAATGACACAGAGAATGAGTGGCGGCTACGGTTTCCTACTCCAGATGATCCACGGCTTATGGATCGTTGGATTGACATTCTTTGACTTGACTGTCTAAATGATTCAACAGTAATTTCTGGTTTGTTTTGATCATCTACAGCTAGTTCTGATTCTTTATTTACTTCTTGCAAGCGTATAAGCTGAGAGTATGCTCCCTCAGGATCCTTGAGTAGTTCGGAGTGTGAGCCTGATCAAATGACATAAACATTATTCAGAACATAAGTCAACTAATAACAAAATCCATAATTATTTTTATTGGCAAAAGGTAATGCATGATAGTATCAGAAAGCAAGTCCTTTTCAATTTTATTTATTTATTTATTATTTTCAATTATGCAACTACTTAAAATCATTTGTGAATTTTGAAAAACAAAATGATGTTTGATGATGAAGGCTTCCACTTCCTCATCGAAAATTAAAAAATTCAAACACTTCAAATGAGATAACAATTTAGTACTAACTATAGCCGTAGGGTTTGATGAACACTTTGATATTGGTTCCACATGAGAATGAGCTAAAAGAATATGCATGGCTATAGTTGTTAGGTACCTTTTTCAACCATCTTTCCTCTATGAATGACGGCAATCATATCAGCATTCCTTATTGTGCTCAAACGATGGGCAACAATGACAGTTGTCCGGTTGACCATAATCCTGTCCAATGCCTCCTGCACTACCCTCTCAGACTCTGCATCCAGTGCACTTGTAGCTTCATCGAGAAGTAAGATTCGTGGATCTTTCAGAATTGCTCTTGCAATGGCAATCCTCTGCTTCTGTCCACCAGACAGCTGTGTTCCGTGCTCACCAACCATGGTATCTAGCCCCTGGAAGTGAAATTCAAAATATTGAAGTAAATTGACAATTTTTCTGACAATGAATATGAACAAAAGGTCCTACAGTGTAACTAAATTGATTGAAAATTAGAACCTGTGGCAATTTATCAATGAATTTAGCAGCATTGGCAAGTTCAGCAGCTGCTCTTATCTCTTCAGTAGTTGCACCATCCTTTCCATATGCAATATTCTCCTTAATGCTGGATGCAAATAACACAGGTTCCTGACTGACAAGACCAATTTTCCCCCTAATCCAATTAAGCTGAAACTCTTTGAGGTTAATGCCATCAATAAGAACTTCACCAGCATGAGGGTCATAGAATCTCTCTATCAAACTAATGACTGTAGACTTTCCACTTCCACTTTGTCCAACCAAAGCTGTAGTTGTACCACTTGGGATAGAAAGAGAGAATCCATTGAATATTTGCTCATCTGGTCTGCTCGGGTAACTGAAATAAACATCCCTTAACTCTACATCTCCATGAATGTCATCTAATGTCCTTCCCTTTGTGTCATAAGCATCTATGATCGGCTTCCTCTCTATAGTTTCAAACATCTTAAATGCTGCAGCTTGACCAGCAGCAAATGCACTCATGCAGGGAGATGCCTGTCCTAGAGACCTGAAACATCCATATGGAAGTAAAAAATGAGACAAGATGAATAATTAAGAAACTAAGATGTACAATTACTAATCAGTATGTTCAAATGTTTTGCTTTCTTTTTATGAAACAAAAGTAGAACGGAACTTTCCATTTATAAGGTACAATGAGAATATATAAGTATTTTAGCATATGAAAGCTATTAGAAGAAAAACAAGAAAATAAATGAAGCTCACATGGAACCAGTAAACACAGCAATTATCACATTCAGCACTTCACCCCCAGTATATCCTCTGTCCAGTATCATCTTTGCACCAAACCATATAGCCAAAGAATAACTGCAGAAGATCACTAACATAACCGTGCCAAGACCAAAACCGGCAGCCAAGCCCTCATGAATGCCCGCTTTGTAAGCTTTTACAAGAAATTTGTTGTAATTAGTTATAGCTTGCTTCTCACCAGTGAATGATGCAACCTAGAGAGGGAACAAGTTCAAATCATGATTTGGATAAAACTAAAAGTAGAACCGAACACATTATATCAAGAGAGAATGTGTTATGACAACATGACATACTGTTCTAATTGAGCCAATTGTCTGTTCAACTACATTTGCTGCTTTCGCATAAGCATTTTGTCCATTGGACGCCAGCTTGGATATGATGATGGACATAACTGCACCAGATGCCACAAGAAGAGGAATAGAGGATAACAGGACAAGGGTTAGAAGCCACCCTTTGATAAATGCTATTACAAAGCCTCCGACGAAAGTTGAAATTAGTTGCACAAATTTCCCAACCTGCACAAACACACTTGTTAAACCCCAGGATCATCATGTGCACAAACATGTATAAAATTCAGGATCATGGCTTTTGATGTAACTGGAACCACTATAGTACCTTCTCACCCATTGCATCCTGTATGAGGACAGTGTCACCAGACATTCTGCCAACAACCTCTCCAGTGTTTGTTTCCTTATCAAAGAATGCAACATCTTGTCTCAGAATAGTCTTCAGATACAAATTTCTTATTCGCGCAGCCTGTCTTTCCCCGGTTACCATCCAACAAGCCACCTCTGACAAACAACAAACAGATTTCTCAACTCAACAACTGATACTAATGATCAGATTAACAGTAACAAATAAAATTTTGAAGTGATTGGAGTATGCAATGTACTTACGAAGGAATGCTGCCACGGCCGCCCCCACTGCCAAGTACATAAATTTTATACAGACCTACATGTTTTGGAGGAAACCAATTTATAACATCTTCATATCAAAATTTTAAGATGTCAGAAAAAGAAAGAACAGGGTTGCTAATACATCTTTCAGTCAAAAGGTTCAACCTTATTAACTAAAGCTTATGCAGAATATTTGTACCTTGGAAACTACATCAACCACGTGGTCATTCTGGTTGCCTCCAAAAGAATCGGTCAATTCCCCGAATAGCACAGTCATAAGGGGCATACATACCCCATTCCCAATGGAACCAATTGTGCCAAGGATCATCAGCAAAACATCAGTGGAATCTGCAAATGAGAATAGTTTTCGAAATGGAACAGTGTTAGTTTTCTCATCTTCCTTGCTCTTCTTTGAGTCTTCTTGATGACCATTCATGCTGGAGGTTTTCTCTGCTTCTCCATTGCTTTTTGATGTAGTGGCTTCATCTGTATTATGTTTGGCCACCCAAGCCATTCTCCACTGCCATATTATCCAAGATACTAATGCAATTTTTAGCTACTTTGATCAGGATAAGCAGAATTTATATGGCCCCTGCAGCACACAATTAATGGCTGAAATCAGCAACTTATAAGCCAAGCTGGAAAGTTTGAATTAGTGGGACTTATAGAAATACTAGCTAATTAAGCATCCCTGACCAACAAAATGATGTCTATGAGCAGTTGAAAATATAACAGTACAACATCATAGTGGAAGGAGATGCAAAGGCCTGCTTCAATGATCTTTATTACTAATTCCCATGTTTCATGGACTGTCTCAAATGTTTCTATCACTTCTAAATGTACTAAATTTTTTAATGCTTTGGCAAAGTTTTCCATTCCTTTTAAGTATTATTTCTATTGTAACAAATCCTCCATTCCAAGGCCTATATGGGATGAATGGAGACAGGGTGTTTCCTTTCTTGCTTTAATATAGTAATATTATTTATAAAGTTTGCTATTCCTTTAGGTTCTTCCTTTCTTTAATATAACTTTTGGGTGGATTCGTATTGCAAAACATTCTTTTGATTGCACACCATGTGTTTGACAAAATGTGTCAATCACTTTTGCATTGGTTTAAATCAAGCTTCATTGTTTGTGCCTCTTGGTTTTGGTTTCGGTTTCCATTTGGTCATCTCATTTTTTTTCTCATGTGCATTTAAGCATACTAGGCCATCAACATCATTGGCGATTTAGTACATTAGAACCTTTCATCTTCAAAACCCAAATTACAACATTAGAATATTCAGTAATCTTCCTAAATAGGAATGTCTTATGAATTATGTTTTTTGCATTAATATATGGATATAACTATTTTTTTTTTCAGCTTTTGTAAATGATAGAAAACCTATAGAAAATACTAATAAAAAATTTGTGCATCCATCACAAACCCAGGAAAAATAAATCTTTAAGAACAATCATACATTTGTCATTTGTACCAATTCTTTTATCTTTTAAGAGACTATGTCCACCATAATATCAAATTTTTTTTTTTTTTAAGAGTAGATGATGTTGATGGAGGGTTAGGAAGAAGGATAAACACATGAGAGTATTTTATTTGTTCAAGGATGCAAGCTAACAACCACTACCATTTTGCCTTTTTTATAGTTTATTTTTTGGTAAAAAAAAAAAAATGTTCATCTCATAAAACTATTTGAAAATAAACTTTGATCATCATAATGCAAAACTTTCATATAATTACTAAACTTTATCATAAACAGATGCAAAGTTGATGTTATGATATCAATGTCTCAAAATTAGGAAATAATATCAAAAGTCAGTTTTCCCCTTTTTTTTGTCACATAGTTTTGAAACTATACATATATAACAATCAATTACTAAATTAAATGGAAAAACAAAAAAAAACAAAAAAACTCCTGACCTGATGCACGTTATTTAAAGGTACAATAATTAGAGAGCCTTAAATTACTAATTAGAATTAAATAAAAGCAACTCTTAAAATTGTGGGCTGCCACCTAATACCAAATAAATAATGTATTTATGTTCAATTTTCATAACCATTCTTTTTTTAGCAAGAGTATTTATGCATAAATTGGTTGCTGACTATATAGAGTTCAAAATGATCTCCTAAAGTTCTTTTATTGTATATTTACTTTATTGTGGTCTTAAATTACATCTTACAAAAATAAAGAACTACTAATTACTTTGTTAAAAAAAAAAACTAAAATAGCCCCAATAAAAAAATAAAGAAATATAAGATGTATATATAATCACGTAGGTTCAATATTAAAAAGTCAAATTAAATAAAAAAAACAAACCTAAACCAAACGGAATTGAGTCTCTAAAACGAGGATATCTAGGTAATGAAGTCGGTTAGGTCCAGGTCAACTTGGTGTTAACAAAAAAAGATAAAAGAAGAAGAAGAAGTTGGAAGTTTGGGTTGTTTTTTTTTTTTGTAATAACATTCAATGTACCTACTAGGTGAGTTGAAATCACCTCTACATGTTTGACTAAATGCTTGAGTTAAGACTTGGCTTAGATTTAATTTCTAGCTATGTATATTGGAAAGTTGGGTTAATGCTTAATTTGGTTGTTTTTTTAGTTTTTTGTTTAACCACTGTCAAATAAATCTAGAGTAACAACAACATAACCTCAAAATGATTTCCTAGGTAGATTTGTGAAATGACAACCTTAGAATAGGTGACTACTGCTTTCAGTTGCCATTCTACATAAGACAATTACTCAATTGATCTACCCCTACTTAATTGAGAGACTCTCCTTGATAGGTAATTAAATATTGCCAAATGATTTAATGTTTTATGCTAATTAATTTTGTTATATGACGTAGAGAAATCTACAAGTACTAGGAAGAGTACCAAGCTTTAACCAAGAAGCTCTCATTCCAAAGGTTTGACATTAAACATATAAATATTGTACATTTTGGAAAAATGTTGATGGATTTTAGGATGGTTGAATTGTGATGAGCTATATTTATTTATGTAGATTAAATAAGTTAAAATATTTCCAAAATATTTAATGTTTCATGCTAATTAATTTTGTTATATAATGTAGAGAAATCTGCAAGTATTAGGAAGAGATCCAAGCTCTAACTAAGAAGCTCTCATTCCAAAGGCTCGACATTCATATAAATATTGTACATTTTGGGAAAATCTTGATGGATTTTAGGAAGGTTGAATTGTGATGAAATTTATTTATCAATGTAGATTAAATAAGTTGTGAGAAGAAATAATGGAATATTTCATGATTTGTACAAAAATTATTTTTTAAATTAAACTTTTTTGACATTAAGAAGAATAGTTTGTTTTTTGTACATGATTTATACTATATCTTACTCACTATAAAATCAGTTGAATGGAAATTTTGTTTTGCCCATTGAGACAAAAGACCTCATTGTGTGTTATAAATAAAGTTTCTATACAATAGAAAAGCTTGCACAGGCAAGCTTGCCATCCATGCTACTACCATAACCCAAGAATTTATTTGGATGGAGGATACTCCAGACTGTCTAACACCCATTGTGGCTACAAATTTAACCCATTTATTTGATTGATGAATTATAATTTTTTGTCAAAAAGTTGTTTGCCAGAAAAAAGCTTACATAAATTCAATGTAATTTTAAATAATATATATGTAATGTTTAAACTACAAATTCCATATTATAAGTTTTCAATTATACTCCATAAAAAATCATATCAAATTTTTTTTTCGCACAACGCGCGGGGTTTGCGACTAGTATCTATATCTATATATAAATTAAAGCAGAAGACATTGCCATATCTTTGCCATGTGAATTAAATAAACTAAACTAAATACCCACTACCCCATAATAAAAACTACACCATTAATAAATTAAATACCCACTACCCAATTAAATACTCCAATTAAATGCATGTCTTATTAATTAATTCATAAATTAAAACAGAAGACTGTCATATCTTTGCAATGCTTTTTACTTGACACGTACCATCTTAGGTGGCACATGAATTAAATAAACTAAACTAAATACCCACTACCCCATAATAAAAACTACACCATTAATAAATTAAATGCCCACTACCCAATTAAATGCTCATATTTAATAAATTAAATGGTCTTATTAATTAATTCAGATATAAATAAATATATTTCAACCAAATCTGTTAAACACAATATATGTTATTTCAAATATGCATTTAAATTTCAACTTGGACATTCGTCCTAGCGGTCATTCCACTCCCCAAAAAGTCCAACCCCTTTGTGAGTGCTTGGGTTCTATCCCTAGGTTTGTATCAATTTATATTGTATTTTATTTTTGTTTGCATGTTTTATTTTTGTTTGCGTCTAATTTACTTACTATTGTATATATATAAATTAAAGCAGAAGACATTGCCATATCTTTGCCATGTGGCATGTCTGGCAATGCCTTTTGCTTGACACCTAACATCTTAGGTAGCATATGAATTAAATAAATTAAACTAAATATCCACTACCCCATAATAAAAACTACACTATTAATAAATTAAATACCCACTACCCAATTAAATACTCCAATTAAATGCTGATATTTAATAAATTAAATGGTCTTATTAATTAATTCAGATATAAATAAATATATTTCAGCCAAATCTGTTAAACACAATATATGTTATTTCAAATATGTATTTAAATTTCAACTTGGACATTCGCCATAATGGTCATTCTACTTCCCAAAAAGTCCAACCCCTTTGTGAGTGCTTGGGTTTCATCCCTAGGTTTGTATTAATTTATATTGTATTTTATTTTTGTTTGCATGTTTTATTTTTGTTTGCGTCTAATTTACTTACTATTGTATATATATAAATTAAAGTAGAAGACATTGTCATATCTTTGCCATGTGGCATGTTTGGCAATGCCTTTTGCTTGACACCTAGCATCTTAGGTAGCACATGAATTAAATAAACTAAATTAAATATCCACTACCCCATAATAAAAACTACACCATTAATAAATTAAATACCCACTACCCAATTAAATACTCCAATTAAATGCTCATATTTAATAAATTAAATGGTCTTATTAATTAATTTAGATATAAATAAATATATTTCAGCCAAATCTGTTAAACACAATATATGTTATTTCAAATATGCATTTAAATTTCAACTTGGGCATTCGCCCTAATGGTCATTCTACTCCCCAAAAAGTTCAACCCCTTTGTGAGTGCTTAGGTTCCATCCCTAGGTTTGTATCAATTTATATTGTATTTTATTTTTGTTTGCATATTTTATTTTTGTTTGCGTCTAATTCACTTACTATTGTATAATTATTTTCTAATATTTAATATTTAAGTGGAAATAAGAGCTTAGGTAAGATAAAGTTTACCTGAGTTTGTATCAATTTATATTATATTTTCTTTTTGTTTGCATATTTTATTTTTGTTTGCGTCTAATTTACTTACTATTGTATATATAATTATTTTCTAATATTTAATATTTAAGTGGAAATAAGAGCTTAATAAAAACTACACCATTAATAAATTAAATACCCACTACCCAATTAAATACTCCAATTAAATGCTCATATTTAATAAATTAAATGGTCTTATTAATTAATTCAGATATAAATAAATATATTTCAGCTAAATCTGTTAAACACAATATATGTTATTTCAAATATGCATTTAAATTTCAACTTGGGCATTCGTCCTAGTATATAAACTAAAAGCTGAAGCTGAGAGAAAATTTTTAGGCTTCTCCAAATACCGTCACGTCAGATTTGCTACTCTTACACACTTCCACCTTTCCCTTCCCTCTATGTAATTCTCTCTCACACTTTTATTCAAAAATAAATTCTCTCTCTCATGGCTGTTCCTCTACCTCACCTCTTCATCTACTTCTCACCTCTTGAACTCTTTGACCTCTTCATTTCCTCAATTAATTACCTCACCTTTTCATCTACCTCTCTCTCACCCTCACCTCTTGAACTTCTTGACCTCTTCATCTCCCTAATTAATTGCACCCCCAATTTCCTATTTAAATTCTAGGCTAAGATTTTTTTTTAGCCTTTATGTGGTCCATATAGTTCAATTGTTGTTTGAGTTTCAAAGGTGCGTTCTTTCCCCTTTGGTTTCTGATTGGCTTTGCCAGGTTTCATGCTTTTATTTATTTATTTGGTTTTTCTATTCTGCTTAATATTTTTATTTTTTGGTTTTTTTGTGTTCTTTGTTCCGTTGGTTTTATAATTTTGTAGTTCCTAAACTTTTCTCAAGCAATGTTCTAATTGTTGTCTTGACTTCATTCATTTTTCTGTTTATATTGATGTTGTACAACATTAGATTAATTAGATTAGATATATTTCTCGTGCATTACACGGGATTGCGACTAGTATAAACTAAAAGCTGGAGCTGAGAGAAAATTTTTTATCTTCTCCAAAGCTTGCCACATCAGATTTACTTCTCTCACACGTCTCCCCCCAATTAATTTGATAATAAAACTGCTCTGGCTCTCTCTCTTCCTCCTCAACCATTTTGTCACCCCATTGTCCTCACCTCTTCATCTCTCATACCCATTAAATCAAATGATCTCCCTAATTTATTTCAATCTAATTCACTGTTACCCTTCCTATGACTCTCACTCTCCCATTTTTTGACTCTTCAGCTTTCAACTTTTCAGATGCTTCTCACTATACCACCGAAAAAAATTATAAAACCCCTAATTTCATTGCAAGTTGTTCAGGGGGTTTAATTGACCGCTGCCAAGATGCAACAGAGAGAGATGGAAAGACGGGATGGGAAGAGAGAGAGCAAAAGAGAGGAGAGAGAGAAGGTCTAATCGTTGATGCCATAGGTAATTTCCTCACCATCTCACTCTCACTCTCTGTCTTGCACTCTTTATATTTGTGGAAATTTCTCTATGTGGCTCTGTTTTTAGGAAGTGAGGGTTTGAGATATAAGTTTCTATATAATAAATAACTTTGAATTTTTAATTTATTTTTGGAGTGTGGAAAAGAATGAGCATAGAAAAGGTGCTTGGTGGCAGATGTTGCTGAATATTCCAGCTTTTCATGTGTAGTCTTAATTGTTATCGCCAAAGCTTTGCAATTGCAGGTAACCTTGGTGGAGTTTCTGCAAAGGCACAGGTATGTTATAATTTTTTTTAGCGTTTTTTTTTTTTCCTCTTTGATATACAAGGAATTATATTCTAACTTTGGGTGTGGGTTTCATATTTAAACAGTGTGCTTTGATGCCCTTGCCCCTTGGCCTTTTGCTTGCTGCAGTTCTTCTTAATTGTGGGGTGTGGGGGCATTAGATATTGTATTTATTTTTTAACGGGTCGTATACTAAAAAAGAATTGCCTGCAGAACCTTAATTTTTGTAGGTATTTGTTTATTTATTTTTATTTCATTTCAGTATGCTCTGTTCTTCATTCCTTCAGGTTAGCTGTGCAGCAGAAGTAGTGGAGGCCTTTTTTTGTTCAGTACTAAGGTCGTAAGGTTGAGTATGGTGGGGTCTAAGATATGGTCTAGGTTTCTAAGATATTTCTAGGGAAGACTTTTTATAGTCACCGAATGGACTATGTTATCTACGGATTTGCCCTTAATTCAGTACTTAAACCATCTATAGTTAGTGAAGGTTGATAGATTATGGAAAATCTCTTCAAGATAGTGGACGCTGCCTTTTGGTTAATCTGGGTTAGAATTCTGTGATGACCCGAGTACATGGGGATAATGCATAGAGTGTAGAAGAGTTACCTGGGATTGCAGCAGTATCCTAATCTTTGTATAGGATTATAGGACTCTTTGGATAGGAATATTCAATTTGCATATATTTTAGTTACGTGTAGTTGCTGTTTAAGAGTTGTGCTGCATAGGAATTGTTTATTGGATAGGAGTCTTAGGATAATTTGGGTTGTATTTAAGCCGTAGAGATCATAAAATAAAGCATGGGAAAATTAAACCCAATTCTATTCTTTGTTATTTAATTTGCAAACCCAAGTTCATTACATATTCCTAAAACATATTCACCCATGTCTATAAATATGTATTGCCACTAAAAATTTGATATAGGAATTTGCCAGTAAATACATCTGAATTCTTAAAAACACATTCACCCATGTCTAAACATATTCATGTGTGGCAATACGTATTTAGTGGCAAATTTTTTAACATAGAATCTTGGACTTGCATAAATGATGAATACGTGTTAGAGGATTTGGAAATTGGCTCTCTATAAAAATTAGGTTGGTTTCTTTATTTGATTTATATTTTGTAATTTTCTCCGATATATCTAAATGATATACTTTTAAGTGCTTGCTTCTTTGGTTGAATACCAAGAAAGTGATGGTGTGCTTGAATATATAGAATCTTTTGTACTACTAAAATTTGCATTCAAGTGAATATGTTCATGTGATTTTGTTTTTAGTTTGTAGAGTTAATGGGTGATAGAGTGTATTGACATAAATATATAAGGGGTTTGGAACTACTATTTTACACAGTTAGGAGTCTTCCTATAT